>VZDJ01007749.1:32854454-33174256 GCA_008694505.1 Cyanoderma ruficeps | reverse complement strand
CCCAAGGGTCTCCACCCCTCCATCCTGACCCAGCTCCTGTCCCGTTTCTTCTCTTCCCCCCCCCTTCTGGAGCCCAGGCCTACCCCAGCCAGGCCCACCTGGCTCTCCCCTCCCCTGCAGGGGAGAGGAGAGAGATGCTCCCCTGCCAAAGCAGAGCCAGGAAAAAGAGGAAGTACGTCGGGAGTCCTCGCTTTTAACCCCTTGTGTCCTCAGAGGCGTGTCCAAACTCTCAGTGGCCACCGAAGATGCCAACATCCAACCTGGCCACTGATTGGTTTGACCTGAGTTTCTTAAAAAAAAACTCACTTCCCCTCAAACCACAACAGTGACTCAGATCCAGCAAGGGAAGCTACTCAGATCCAGCAGCTACCTTCCCTGTGCTGCTCAGCTTTCAGATCCCAGTCACTGTGGATGTGTTTCTGCCAAGTCCTGCCTTACCAGACTGATCTTCTGTCATGCCCAGGTGACCTGCCTGGTGGGTGACGGGAAGCCTGTGGATATTCTCCACCTGAACTTAAGCAAAGGCTTTGACACCATCCCCCATAGCACACACCTGAAAAGTTTGCCAGCCCACAGCTTTGCTGGGTTAAGAACTGGCTGGGCAGTTGAGCCCAGGGAGTGGTGGTGAATGGGATCATGTCCAGGTGGCAGCCAGTCACCAGTGGTGTCCCCAGGGATCTGTGTTGGGGCCAGTCCCATTTAATGTATTCATGGATCTGGACAAGGGGATTAAGCCTATCATGAGCAGGTTTGTTGATGAAATCAGGTTGGGGGGAGTGTTGATCTGCTGGAGGGTAGGAGGGCTCTGCAGAGGTGTAGGAGAAGGGAATACAGGTGACCTCATCCCTGATAAGTAAGAGCTGTGTTAATTACCTAATACAGCCTCACCCCTGATGAGTCACAGCTGTAGCCAAAAAAGTGTGATATAAGGGAATGGGTTAGCAGATGAGAGAGAATAATGAAGAAGGAGGATTCTAGGGAGAGAGTATATCACTGCTGTGAGGTCAGTCTGGGTCTGCAAGAAGTTGTTTACAGGAAGGGTGATTAGACTTTGAATGGGATGCCTGGGGAGGTGATACAGGTAACTGTCCCTGGAGATGTTTAAGTCTGGATGTGGCACTCAGTGCCATGGTCTAGTTGAAATGGGGTTGTTAGGTTGGACTTCATGATCTCAAAGGTCTTTTCCAACCTAGCTGATCCTGTGATTCTGTCAGGAGCCTGGCACTACAGGGCAAATGCAGTTCTGCCTCAATGGAATAATTTGTTAAGAAAGATTTCAAATGCTGGGAGCACTGAAAGCTTCTTAAAAGGTCTGCTGAGTCTTTGGATTTTAATTGAATATTAAAGAGCAACAGATACTGACAAACATCTGAATTTGAAGGTTTAGTTCACTTTTCAGAGGAAATGTTTATGTTTAACAAACAAACATGTGGCCTTGAGGATTCTCTTCAAGCTTAGGAAGCAAGGGCTTTCTTCTGATATCTTATTCTTCCTATTCCAGGGAATTTCAGCACAAGTCTAAGAGCATAATAAGAGAAAACTAAAAGTAAAATACTAGAGAGAGAGAAAAAAAAATGTCATCCAAAGACTTCTGAATCTAGTCATAACTCAGAATTTAATAATAATGGTAGCAATAGGCATAGTGTGGCCTCTTTTCCTTATTTGTATTGGCAGCAGGTGCATGCAAACTTCATTCTTATTTCTGAGTAACTTCTGAATTTTCTGATGTCTATAATCCAATATTTATCTTTTTCTTGTCAATGATGCTTTGAAAATCCATCAGTTTCCATCTCAGGCATTGAGGTACAGGATCCTGCTAGCTCCCTTTGGCTTCTGCAGGATTTGAAAGTGTATCCAGGCCACCTGTGAGGAGTTCATCTGCGTGACATTACTGAAACGTGGTTTCCCTATGACTTTATACAGTGATTGGGCACAGCAAAGCTGTAATTCTGAAAAAAAAGGTATAGCTATTTTGGAAACATTACAGCTTCTGACTATGAAGCTGTAGATTTTCTGTTACAACATGAGGTAATTATTCCCTGGTTACACTTGGGAATGTTGGAAACTTTAATCTCACTAGTGTAAATACTCATGAAAATGACACTTAATTCTACCTGCCCACTTGGGGTTCACTATTGGTTATCTACATAAGTTTTCCGAAAAAAGCGGGGGAAAAGTCCATTGTGTTAATTTAGGCCCTGACTTAGGCACCTCTGACATAAAAGACTCTAGTGCTTGGAAATAAAAAGTAGGTTCTCTGTTTTCTTGCAAAAAATATACATGCTTTCAATACCACTCTATTAAAAGGAAAGGAGCTGAGATGGACAACCTGTGCTAAATGTCACACTTTTACCAAGCTGAAGTCAGATGAATGCCTGAAGTACTTTGTGTGCGACAAATTAAATCTGAATCACACACAAGTAATTTAATAAATTGTCATGTTTGGCTTTAAGAATCAAGACTGACTTCTAGCTTAACATTTTTGTTTTAATTTTATGGGATGCTAGGATTATAAATTAATTTTTTTAAAGAAAATATACCTTTTTCATGTTGGAATAGAAAATTCTCCCCAGCTAAATCTTGGATTTACATTTGAAGCATCCCATTTTCATTATTAAGAATGAAAACGGTTTGCATATTCATATGCATATGCATTTTTTAATGTTGTGCAATATATCATTTGTGTCAAAATCAGTAAACAAGGTGTCTCTCAAATTCACCTCTATCTTTTTCAACTAAAGAAATTTTTTTTCATTAAATATGCAGGGGAGTAAATTTGTACCTTCAAACCATTCAACAGCAGAAACAAAATGTGAAGGTTTGTTTCCTGTTGCTTGAAAGTAATAGTACCATTCAAAATCAGAATTAGAAAAGCAGAAATAATGACCTTGTTTTCTAGTTATGGTTGACTAGGTTTTTGAGAGGCATTCATCTCAGGAAACTAAAATTTGGTTCCTATTACAAGCAATAGCACTAAGAATTGATTTTGTTTTAACACCTTGAACATAGAACATTTTGTATTTTATTCAGCATATGCTCAGGAGGAACTGAGCAGCATAGGACTGCATTAAATAGTCACATAAAAGGAACTCAACGCTATCTTGCCCCCTGAAATACTTGTCTTATGGTTTGAATTTCTGGTAGGCATTCTATTCTTTCTAAAATAGCCAAGAATATGGTTGAGTAGAGGGGGAAAAAAGAATTTGCACTCAAATTATTGACTGCATTAGAAAACAATTCATTTAATAATATGTTTATCTAGACATCCTGCTTTTCTGTCTGATCCAGAGAATCTTCAAGGAAATGACTGAAAATAACAACGAATCTAGATACCACTGAGCTTAAAGGTTTGGGGTTAGGGCTTGGCTTAATTCCCTGCAGGAGGCTGTGAGCTGCAGTGTTGGCTATGACCCCTAGGCCAGGGTTATAGTTCCTCTCTTTGTAGACCTTAACTGGAAACAGATATACAGGCAACAAAACTGTGCCTGCAAAGCTCCTCAGAAGAACAGAAGAGCGTTGTATCAAACGTGCACCTCATATTTTCAGTTTACATAGAGAGCACCTGCTCAAGTGGTGATGCTTTCAGTCTGTCTGTGCAGTGATGCATTTCTGCTGGGTTTGTCAGACAAGACAGCAAATGGAGAGGTTTGAATCACAACCTTGCTCAAGAGTATTGCTGTCATTTTTAGTTCAGCCTGCTCCCATCCAGGTGTGGTATGGCCTCTTCCATCATCCAGTCCTTTCCCAGAAGGGAGGACTGGAATCATAGGCTATGGTGAGTTGGGAGGGTCCCAGAAGGATCCTCAAATTCCAGCTTGTGGCCCTGCACGGGACACCCTAGGCATCACACCATGTGCCTGAGAGCATTTTCCGCACACTGAACTCTGACAGTCTTGGTGCTATGACCACTTCCCTGGGAAACCTGTTCAATGCTTGGGGATGAAGAACCCCTTCCTGATGTCTTCATTCCTACCAGGCAAGAACCTAAAAGGTGAAGAAAACAAAGGCACAATTTCCAGTGTCAGTAATGCTGGTTCATCCCACTTTGCAGCGCAAAGGAAGGATAAATTGGGTGTTGTCACATTTAGGTGAAAATAGAAATTGCACTGATCTCAGCTATTTTCTCGACTAATTTCTGGGTTTATGATAAGCAGGTAGGTATCAGAACCTAAATAAAACTGTAATGCCAGCTGTGATGTCCAGACTGTGCTATGAGATTTTAGATATATTTAGTCAGTCATGTGGGAAATGTGTAGATAGCAATCAATTTATTTTCCACAATGTATTACTTTTTAAATGGAGAAAATAATTATAGCATGTACATATTTTTCTTGGCAATGTAATTACATAAAGAATGGGAAGAAAACATATGGCAGCTGTCTTAGTGTTTTTGAATTTTTTCTCTTCTATGATAAAAATTCTTTTAGGTGTTATAAATTAATTTTAGCATAAATATGGTTTTGGAAATGAAAAATGTAATTCTTTAAAATTTCCTATTTCACAATCCTGGTGCTCAATTTTATTTTCTCCTGATTACAGTCAGTAGATTTCACACGACCATTATCACATGAAATTTAGGAAAGGTTGAAAAAGATGAAGAAAAATGAAAGAATGAAGAATTGATAAACATTTCTTTGAAACTAACATTTATACTCTCTGGCAACCCAAGCCGATTATAATCCAGAGAAGTCATGATGTCATAAATGAAGCTTATTTGAGAGTTAAATGTATTAGGAATTACAGATTTACACATAATAGTTATTCATAAACCAAAAATCTTTGCTTGAATGAACTGATTCCAAAGTCTTGGTGTCCTAAGCTGTAATCCTATATGACTAAGAGATTGGTTACAGAAAGAAGGTGTGTTGAATGATAAAGAATGATTATGAATTTTTAAGTAATGCTATGCAAAACTAAACATTTTTGCTTTTTTAACATAGTATTTCCAACCTTTGTTCATTTAATGAAACAGAGATGAAAGTCATGCTTCTTTTGAGAAGAAAAATGAGGTATAGTTTTAAACTGTCACTCAAGGTCACTGTTGCATCATAATGCAGATAAATTAATGAGGAAAAGATGTCAAATATTTCCCAACATCCATTCTGCTTATTCTGGAGAGAGAAGGGGAAGATGAATTTTCAAATCACTGGACATTCCTTGTGGGTAGTCTAGAAAATTTCATGTGTATAGAGTATGTGGTTACTACCTAAGACATTCTGCTCTCACTCAAGTTAATGAAAGTTCTGGTAATGATTAGCTACTGATTAATCTAAAAAGGTGAACAATATTTTCTTATGATCTGATTTAGGAAGTTGCAGAGAAGGGTGAGGATGCCATACAGTGAGACAGCAGCATGCTAAAAACTGAAGAGAAGCAGGATTAAATGAAAGAATATGAAGTCCAACCAGGGGTCCAACCAGAAATTCTGGAAGGAGCACTAGCTAATGGGCATGAGGCACTGCCATCAAATACATTTCCTCATGACAAATCATCTATATTGGAGCTGACTAAAACTAAGCAAAGCCATCAATACACTTGGTATAGCCTATGCCTACCCTGGTTCTTAGGGCGGGCACAGAAACAATGACCCTGTGGACAAATTTGTTTAAGCTTGATTTTTACCCATGCTGAGATTTCAGTGTCACAGTGTCCTCAAAACTCTGCTGCTGTGGCTTGTTTAGACTTGTCCACAGCAGAAAATTCAAAGGCCTGGACCTTGTGCTGGATCCTAAAAGAGGGAGATATGGTTATATTAAGTGCTGTTGGGTATAGTGTAAGCTCTCATTAGCCAGCAAAGAGTATTTTTCTAAGAAGATGATGTGCTTGCAGTTGAGATGTGCTGAGCTAAAGTATTATTTTTCTTGAAACAGTGACTCTGGGTGATGATTAAGAGGAACTTTGATTTTTTAGGTCATTCTTCCTTAGAAGGTAGCATTGCCCAGAGGGTCTGCACCAGGGAATACCATTTTGCCTTCAACTGTATATATATTTTTTAATATATTTTTGACCCTACTGATCCTTATATGATTTAAAGAAATTCTTCCTTTAACTTTATGTAATGGCCTTACAACAGAAAACCTGGAGCCCTGTGCTCTAAGCAGTACAATTCCTGGAAGCCTGCTCTTCTGCTGCCAGTACTTTCTGGGAATACTACACATGCTCTACTGACTCACATCACTTCAGATGAAAAAAAAAAAACAAAAACAAAACCAAAAATCTGCTGGTAGTCTTGATTTTCCCTTCAGGGCAGAAGTGTTTCTATGCAGCATGCTATCATAAAGGTCAAAGGGATTACTAAAGTCAGCCAGCTTGTTTCATACTGTGACCAACAGGAGATTTCATTCTGCATCACATATACATTTCTAAAACTAGAGAAGAGTTTTAGGGGAAACTTGGATTTAAAGATTTCATTTAAAAACAAAACTGTCTATCTTCTAGTAAAAGGGTGACAAAGACTAATTTGAGAAAAGATTACTGTTTCAAATTAATTACTGAATAAGAACTAGTGGAGACAGGCTTTCCACTAGGATCATGAGCTAACCCTTTCAAACATTTTTATATTCCGTGGATTATATGCATGATGTACCAGCAGGATCATGGAAAGAATATGCAATTCAAACATTGACTTTCCCAATATATTAAAGGATGTATTTCTTCAGGGATCACCATCTCACAGGAGAATTCCAGAGCTACAGAAAGACCACCTAGACAATCCAGCACCCAAGAGCTATGGAGGAATCGCAGCTGACTGGCAAGAGCTTTTGCTATCAAGGTCCTGCCATTCCATTCATGCTCCGTTTACATCGTGTATATATCTCCTGACAGCTGTGCACAGTGAGCAGTTACTATAGGCATTATATTTGCAGTTGCTTAGGCTGTGGTTTAGAAGATCTTGGTCTGCAGTTGCATTTATTTCATCTTCACAGGCTGCCCAGCAAACAGGGAGCTGTTTGATGTGCAGGATTACAGTGGGGTTTACAATTTGCTGAATTCAGTTATTCTTTCTGCTTCTGCCTTTTAATAACACATTCTCATATTTGTTTTCCACTGTAAAATAAGTACTCTTTTGAACCTTGTGGAAAAAAAAAAAACATTTAAAATGCACTGCAGAACTGAAAAAAAAAAAATCCTCCTGACTCTGACAATATGCTGTGGCAAACACAACTCAGACACTCACATTGACAAAAAAATTTCAATTACTGAATTTACCTCAGTTCCAAAGATCCAGGATAATAATAATACCAATAACAGCAACATTAATAATAACAGTAGTAGTTCCACACTATATACAACATTCTATTTTGAATTTCAGCTTGTTGCATCCTGGTAATATTTCTCAAAACTTGACTTCCATTGAACTGACTTCCCATGAAAATAAATGAAGATGAATTTTGTACATATGAGGAAAAAAAAATTAAAGCCTTAAGTAGTTTCAAATATCCATTACTGTTAAGTGACACTGACTGTTGTTTTTTTCCTGCAAGTCATAGTGAATGAAATTAGCCTCTGGCTATGTAGATCAGCTGAAAGCACAGAGTGCCTTAGAGACTATTCTGCTGCAGTCCAGCATCACTGGTTATGTTTATGCTGGAAAACAAATGTCTTTGTTATTTTTCATCTTGGTAATAATGAAATTTCCTATTGGAACTCTCCCCTCATTGCATAGACATGGGCATTTTTTTGTTGTTGCCAAAAGACAGCTATCAATGAGTATCAACATTTGTGATACACATTGTGATATGCATATCTTTTATATCTGCATATAAAGGATAGGCAAGCAATGCACCCAACTGTTGCATTTAGTGTTAAAGTATCTGTATCATTATGATCCACAGAGGGTTGATGGTTGCATCTCAATCTCATGTTTTCCTACAATGATCAATTAAAATAAATGCTTCTTTATTTTGTTTATTACATTGTTGAGAGCTACCCAGCTCTCAACTGAGATTTAATGGGATCTGAATCCCTCTTCACATGTTACGTTTGTGTAAAAGCAAATGCAAATTACAGAAGTGCACCTAATGGTATCACATGGCTGCATCTAGTACACAACAGTTTCCTATTATAAGTAAAAAAAGGTGCTGTTCTTTACAACATCTTGATGGTAAAGTGGTGTACATTGCCTACAAATTGCTTATGTGGGAATTAGGGAATTCGAGCTGTGACAGTTTGTGGGGCACAATGAGAGCTCTAGGAGTTGTCCATGAATTGTGGCCTTAAAGGTTTGGGAGAGTTCCTGTATGTGTAACAGTATCATCTCTGGGATTCATTTGGGATGAGATCTACCTTGTTATGGAGAAAGGACAGGAACTGTTACTCTGGATATTAGGACCAAATAAATCAGAGAAATGAGTTTGTGTGATTGAGAGAACTCTGGCAGACCTGTGAAGGATGGCTTTCCACGGGTAGGCAGGTAGACCTCATATCTGCAGGGCATATTCTCAAGTAGAAGGGAAGAGAATTGTCTCTTACTAAAAGTCAGTGGGAGAGTGCGACATTCCTAGACTATTACCTGGTGCAAATACTTTGTTTCTGTAATGCATGAGCAATTCAGAGACAGAATCTAATTTTTTTTCTAAAATTTTCCTTTACAATTGAAATTGCTTATTTCCTGCCTCTGCAGAGTGGCCAGGCAGGCACATGACACTGAGGCTGGTGGGAGTTTTCCCCCTAGAGGGTAGGGATCTGTGAATCCTCTTTCCTGTAGAACAGCATTTTCTTCTCTCCCAAATGAACTTGCCAACATGATTTTCCTCTTTGTCAGGTGAAATACACTCACAGCCCATAGAAACATCCTGATGTGTTTCACAATCTGCATTTCTCAAGGCTTTCAATGCCTAACACTCTCTTAGATTGCTTTGGCTGTGAGAGAAAGCAGTCCCATTTCCCTTGTTTACAGACATTCGCAGCACACGTTGTAATGCCCACCTTATGTGTGTGGTGTTTCTTACTAGTTGGATGCTAAGAAAAGGACCTCATATATTACTTTGTGGAAAAATACCTTATATCCAATGGGGCTGGCCTGGGCCTATGGTAATTAGAGTACTGCTGTTATACCTGTTAGAGTCCTGCCACTATACCTGCATCTCATCTAAAGGCTATGTCTGTTGCCTAAAACATTATAAATTAAACCTATGTATAAAAATCAATAAAGCAGGTATCCTTTTCTATGACCCACACAGGCTTATCAGCACGTTTGCTCACTTGGTAACCAGTGAGAACCAGACACCTTTCTGTGGCTCAGTCATTAATGTCAGTCCCAGTGTTTACAGACAATAATATATCAATCAACCTTACATTAAATATTGGCATGTCTGTAGTCACTCATCTTTCTTTTCCTTTAGTCAGATATATTGAGTACAGCTCCTAATAAGCAGAAAATGACAAATTTACCATCTATCAGGATCCAGTTAGGAATGAATGGCTGAGATGAAGCTTCTTAAGCTGGAACAAAGCTACAATTATGATCCTTAAATTTTAATTAAGTATATAGCTAATGGTCTACATTAAATGAGATTTCCTCTTGATAGCAATTGTAAAAATCTGCTATTCTCTTCCAAACAAAGCTGTGAAAATATAGATCCTAAATAAAGCTCTTAATACCTTTCCATTCATCAGATATTATTTCTTGAATCTTCTACATCTTCATGTATTAAACTTTGAATACTCAATTCTACTGATGATGGAGCCAAAAATCCCTATTAGTGAAATGCTTGTTGTAGGATAATATAGCTTTGTTTAAGAGTCTTGCATTTCTACACAAAGCTGAAAAGGCCACTGAGCAAAAGAACTAGTACATCTTGCCAGTGAATTTCATATCGCAAAGATGTTTTTATTCTCATTCTGCAGTTGAATTAGCAGAGCAAAGAGTGGTGAAGCAGAGAGAAAAAAGCATTTGGTTGATAGGGTTCACAAGTGACACATTTTCTTCATTCTCTAAATTGCCTGTCAAATTAAAGAGCAAGTCTGAAAACTTCTGTAATTATCTAAACTATTATCTCTAACAAAGATTTACATGTCTTTCCTACTGTGCTAAAGAAGGGCAGTTTCAAATCATTAAGCTTAAAACCTTATGAGAGATGCAGTTAAAATCCCAGAGCAAGACAGCTAGTTACAAACCACTCTAATAAAAATTTCAAGACGGCTAAGGTTTACTCAGACTGTGTAGATACTCAGCTATTCTGACCTAACCCTTTAAAATCTTCACCACTTCCCCTCCCAACCTTATCATATTAAATTGATGGTTCATCAAAGCCAAAATCTTTCTTACTGAAGGTTTTTTTTTTCACCCACAGTGTATAATATATATAATATGTATTGAAATACTGATTAGTCAAGCACCAAAATATTAGCTATAGATTTAGTAATAACTAAAGGTTTGTATATATCAGAAGCTAACAGTTGTTAGTTTTGTCTTTCAGTTATCATACTCTGGAAATAATTTTTAGGATGCAATCTCCTTCCTATAGCTGGAACATAAATACATTTATTATTTCTATAACTTTGTTGTGGTTACTTCAGGAATTGTAGGACATGGTAGGATTTCTGTAGTGAAGTTGACTGGTAATACAAGGCTGTGATTTTTTGTAATTTTCCAGTTTTTCAGACTCTGTGCTTTCTACCTTTACCTTTTTTAATTCATATTATTTGTGTAATGAAATTATTTACTTGCTGCAGCAGAATCAGAACCTGGCAGATTTTTGGGATTGATTGGTTTATTCTATGTGGATACTGAAATATATGAGGAAGATGATGGCTCATTAAAAGAAGACCTTTCAGAAGTAACATATGTAAAGAATTATTTATTAAATATTTATGAAGATCTTTCAGTATCAGTAAACAAAATGTAGGAAAAACTTACTAATAACTCAATTAAAATACTACAAAAAGTCTTGTAAATTATGCAGTGAAATTCCATGTAAACTTTTTACTATTTTATGAAAACCAGATGCCATAGCAGCATCCTTGAGAGTTTAGGAGTGAATTGTAAAACACGGAATTATTAATCTACATACATGAATCATAGTTTTGCAGTGAGGGTTATTTAATTATTGGGATGTCAGGAGGAAGAGATATTTTCACTGGAACAATGCTGCAGCACACTGAATCAAGATAGATGTGAATTTTGAATCAGAATTTCATTAATTTTTTCTAGTGACAAACCTAACAAATATTCCTGATTAAAATTAATGATGATTTATTAAGTAAGTGAAGGTTACCTAATTGCAACTTCAGTTTAAACCATGCCTGAATTGCCTAATTAAAAAATGCATGCCTCTTGCTTAAAAGGTAATTGCTTATGAATTGCTGCTTTACCACTCTGGTTGCTCTTCTTAAAGTTTAGTAATTTACTGAAGCTCAGAAGGCATCAAGAGCACAGTATATGCAGGTGAGCCTTTCCTTGCTATTTAAGCACCAAAGGAATTGTTTTTGCTATGAAGAAATGGAAGTGTTTTGCAAACAATGGCATCTCCATGGTTATCCATGGAGTGTTATCTTTGTTCTTGCTAATGTAAATATATACACCATGTTTTTTCAGAGCGTGTATGTGGCATTTTGAGGTCACTAAAAAGCCCAAAGCCAAAATAATGGGTGGAAGAATTATAGTGTAGCAAGATAAATATGTAGCTAAATGGTAATCATAGTGCACTGCACAGTAAAGACAATCAAAAAATAAATTTCGAAGTGGTTCTAAGCTGGTTTGGGCTTAATAATTTTTTTCTTTTCCCATTTCACTTGAAATACTTTTTAAATAAATTGTAAATAGGAAGCAATTATCTTTTTTTTTTTCACAATCAAAATTACTATCCACATTTCACAAGGAAGGAGACAGATTTTCAAGAAGGTATACTCCAACAGAGAGATTGTTTTGTCAAGGGCTTTCTCTCCACTGTCAACAGATCTCCAGATCCTTACTTGTATCTCTGGTCATATTTTCCAAAATATTTTGTCTTGTCCTGTACTGATACCTACATTTGAATGAAAATGTTTCATAGGCAAACGACGCATATTCATACTTATCTAACCTGTTCATGTAGGAGCAACAGTTTAAGGTATCTCCACTATCACATACACAAACTTATGAAGTGCAGAGAAAAAATGTACATATTTTGGTGTTTGGGATTTTTCAGTTTCATGAGGAAACAGGAACACCAAAGTAGTTTGTGAGTTGTTTACTAATGTTTGACCCTTGTGAAACCTAGAACTTCATTGCAACATTTCTCACAAAAGTACAATCTGAAGCTAGCTTTATGCCACGGCTGGGGTGGCCTCAATAGCTTTGGTGAGCTCTTCAGAGAGATTTCCCTTCCAATTAATTCACTACTATGGGAAAATGTCTGTTGTGAAAGATGTTTTGCAAACCCCCACCAGCAGGGTCAACCTCAGTAATAGTGTCACGTGGTTCTGTGATCTCTGGGCACATGGTACAACTGGTCAACAAAGACAAACCTGTTGTGGAATCATTTTGACACCAAGTGCAGTGCTTCATGTTCAGATTTAATGGCAAAAAAGGGAACAGCAGCAGTTTATGTGCCCATCCTCCAATGTGCAAGGGTGAGGGGGTAGCAATGTGTGATGCTTGGAATCTTTATTCTGATCATGTATTTCTACTGTACCATTTAATTCAGAATCCCAGCAGATATGTTCAGATAATACATATCTAGAAATATGGCTGCCCTGGCTGCCAAAATAGTAATTTCATTTTGCAGCTTCACTTCTCTCTGCATACTTGTTAAGAAGCTGAACCCTGTAATTCCTTCACTTCCTCTAAGAGAAAGGAGAATGCAGGAAGGAAGACAGGGAGGAAAACAAGAGGGAAATAAGAAGTAAGATAAAAATCAAATCAGATTAGGAAAACATTCTAATGCTGAAAAATTATGAAATTTAGTGGTCAACATGAACCAATCTTTCCCGATAAGCAAAGAAAAATATGTGTTTTTAGAATTTCCAAGAGGTTTTAAAAACACTGTACTGTGGTGTTAAAAGTATACTAGTAACCAAATCCCTCTCCAAGGATTTCATTGGGTTACTTGCTTTCATAACAGTAGTATCCAGCTGACAAAAATGTGGCTCCCTATCAGAGCATCCTCTCCGTTCTCTTCTTCATCATTTGTGTCTATGACATTGTGTCTAGTGGTATTATGTGTTCACTAATGTCTGCTGGAATGTAGGTGCCCGTGCCAGTAGCTGTGATTAAAGTCTGAGTAACAAGGAAAGATGTTTCTGCCAATAGATGAAGCTCTGGAGATGCAAAGTAGAAGCTGCAGATCCCTCTCTCAGCTCTACTGGACTTAACTCGGCATACATAATACAACTTCCTAATAGTTCTCTCAAGACTTTCAGTGAGGTTTATATAATCTGTGTAGCACATGTTAATTAATGATGTCATACCTATTTATTAATATAATCTGCAGTGAACATCTTTATGTCAATGGGTACCCTCAAATGAAATTTGTGATCAATTTTATATCTTAGAAAACAATATACAACTCTAATGTCATTTGTAATATGATTCTTCAGTGAATGCTATTTGTCTCTTTCATATCCACTCAGTTGCTGTGATGGGAAATAAGGATGGGTTTGGAGAATATCCAGGTCTATCTCCAGTTGTATCTATCTATGTATCACTTTGGTGTATATACAAAAGTGGAGAACTTAAACTGCCTTCAGTAGCTACATAGAAATCAATGACATGTCTCTTCAAAGATACTCCCTGAATAGAGCCAGATCACTGTGATAGAGCAGAGGCAACCATGTCTAATATCACTGTCATTCTTATGCCTAAAACTTTTATTTGAAGATGGGGGCATAAGTTTTAGATATATCTACGAGTGATCACCCTCTCAACCATGACCACTAGGTAGAGTTTCCTTCTTACTCCAGAATACTGTTGCCTGTGGTCTCTAGGCTGTCCACAAACACAACAGTGTGTAGAGGATACTGAAAACTGCCGCCTAAACCAACCCCTTTATTGAAAGGAAATAGTGAGAATGGATTTGGACAGCTAGATGGATTCGATTTACTCTTAGACACCTTGCCAGCTCTGGAATGATAAATTTTGTAGGAAGACCTTTGCAACATCCAATTTACTTGGTTGTGTCGGGTAAAGTGAAGGCAAATGGCTGAGATCAACAGTTACAACAGAGTCATGGGCCTGAAAATCAGACATTGGAGAGGCCAAGAGCCCAGGCAGAGCAGGATTGAAAATGTGTAAGGGCAGATTACAAGAGAAGATGCTGAGAGGGGTCCTAACCCCCAATTATCCCTGGATGTACTTTCATGGAGTCCTATACTTTGCCTACTGCTACTTTAACAAAAAGTTCCTCAACAGAAGAGGTCTTGGTTAAGTTCAGTAATTACATGTGCGTCCTCAGAAAAAATAATGGACATTATTGGTATTTAGTATTACTAAAAAGCTTTTTAAAATATGTGGTTTATAATATCCCAAAGGAATCCACTTGGAAAGCATACCACTTTTCCCTCTGTGTGCTGTATGAATTTGCTGCTGAATGCAAATAAAAATATGCAAGGGTGTAGACCTTGGTCTCCATTTAGAGAAGGAAGGTGATAGATGTAAAGACATAAAGATGACAAAGATTGGTGGTGGGGAAGTAATAAGTTACTTGGGTGTATATGATATGAAAGATAATGAGATGATTTGAAGTCTATCAGTACAGATTATAAAAACATGCATGCTGAGGTTATGGAAGTTCAATCTTAAAAATGCTACAGAAAGGATTAGAATTTTCTCCCCATCCTGAATCTTGGAAAATAACATAGAATAACAATAACCACTTTTAATTGTCTCATTGCTGTTATCTGAAGTGGCTTTAGAAAATGAAATTGAGAGCTAAAGAACTTGAAGTGCTTCAAGATGCCACTCTAATATTGCCCTCTGGATACTAGTCACATTGTTCAAAGCCCAGGCCTTGGCCTATTCTCTGAAAAAACCTTATTTTCTATGCAATTTAGAGGCGCTAAGTGCTATTTTCTGAGACTATCTAAACGACCTTCTTTCAAATGAACTTGGTGAAGTGGCACGTGTGTCTTGCATGTTCCCTGGCACTTCTTAGAGAATATAAAGAAAACCTGTGACTATGAGTTCTGCTTGCAGATTTTATGTGTGCTCAAAAGGAAAGAGGGCTGAATCATCAACCCACAGTGAGCGGAAGAAAATACATTTTCCAATGAGAGTGATTTGGATTTTTTCATTGTATTTCTCTCTTGTACTCTCGAAGCTCCCCTTTTTTTTTTTCTTTAGGGTTTAACCTCAATGTGTGCTAATTAGTCTGAAAGAGAGAGAGAACACACATTTAATTAGTGTTTGCTGTAGCTCTTTTCTCATTTGGTGGGTTCCTGGGTATTATTCAGAAATACGAGATCAGCCACTAATATTGACAATGTCAAAACTCCCTAAATTACTACTGTTGAATACCTTTCTGTCTCTGCTGGCTACAGCCTCCCTCTATCCTTGCTCAGCACCTTACAGAATATGTGCTAGTCTTCATCACAGTTTATGCTTTTAGGTGTTTTCTCCATAAAGGACAGAGGATGACAGTATCCTTGTTTAACCCCATGCACATTTCCATATGAAGCCTGTTTTCTGGCACATACAGCATGTATATGACAACACATTCTATCTTTATATACTTACATGCAGTTATATAAAAGATGTTTAAATAGCAAAAGACAATTAAAATTATGTGTGGAAATCAGATCCAAAGTAGGAGTATGGCCTCACCATGAAATCAAGACCCTCCAAAATGTCTGTTTTGCATGAGTCAAGTTTGAACACGTTCCTTACAGGTTTACCACAAAGACAGCGATAACGTCATAGTGAAATAGGCAATTTTCTTATACTTCTTGTTTTGGTTTTTTTTGTTTGTTTATTTTTGTTTTCATCTTGCATGGAAGCTCTCAAAAATAAAAAATGGAAAAAAGAAGCATGTTCATTTTCACTGCATTGTTGGCTTAATTAGGAATGCCTTACCTATACCAGGAAAGACTTGTGGAGACATGATTGTTCTTTTTTGAGTAAAGCTTTCCTCTCAACACTTTTCTTCCCTTTCCAGGTTTATCTGCATGTTGGAAAACATAGGTGCAGCTATGGATGCTGTAAAGGAACTAATAACAACAGGGCTATTGGGCATGAGACAGAGGAGTTCACAGCTCTTGCTTTCAGAATTATTTTGGACACACTGCAGGGAAAAAGTGACTGACTGAAGATATGACCTTTGGCTGAAGACTAGAAACATAGAAACAATGCACCACATGAAAGAGTTCTTTGAAGCTATAACTCTACTGCCTTTCCTATTCTAGTTAACTGAGACATTGCATCATACATTAGGTCATGTAGACAGCCCCAAGGTGAGAATTTCTTCTAACATACCTGTGTGGAAACTACCCTTCAACACCATTTCTAGGTAGCCTTCATTCCACTATTAAACCAGCAACAGCTCTCCTGCTCTTGAACCAGAAAATCAATGTGGAATTTTTTTTCTAGGCCTATAATACTGTAATCTTTTTAGAATACTCTTTTCAGTAAAAGTTTGTAAAGATCATGCTTATGAATGACTGCTTTCAGTTACAGAATTAAAACCTCAGCATTAGACGTTCTGGTAGCTCAAAAAACCACTGAGTTTCCATTATTTCTCTGAA
Organism: Cyanoderma ruficeps; assembly: GCA_008694505.1. NCBI lineage: Eukaryota > Metazoa > Chordata > Aves > Passeriformes > Timaliidae > Cyanoderma > Cyanoderma ruficeps. The sequence continues at coordinate 33,157,597 of VZDJ01007749.1, read as the reverse complement.
TAATATAGAAATTTCAGTGTAATCCTACAGGAGAGAGTTTTCTGAATTAAAAGGCCAACATAGCACCCTATGATGTTAAAAAAAACAATCAATAACTTACACAAGCACATTCTGGGAAATGTTTTGTTTGTATATTGTTTCCTCTGTGTGTGCAGCCCTTTTGTTTGCTTTCCAGGTTAGCTGATGTTATAAAATTGATTAGTTTGCTTGCTTGCTTTTGTAAAAGATAAGAAATAATAAACTGAAAACAAACAAACAAGCAGAACCCAAGCAGAAAACATGCAACAACTGATAACAATTCATACCACTCTTCTTACTTTGCTGTCAGGAAGAAGCACACTTCAGAAATAATAGAAAGTATTTGCTTTTCTTTCCAGACACAGTCACAGATCCAAACACAGAGACTAATGTTTTTGTTCTCACAGTTTGTGTGGGCCTACAGCGAAACAAGCATCCACCTATTCAGAGCAGAGTCATGGTAAGTCAAACCTTTTATACTGTCAGATTCTCTTAACATTACATTGTAGTTTATTTTACAGTGCCCCATTCTCCCAAAAGAGGCAGAGCACACGTTTATACTCTCAGTCCTCCAAGGAGGCACAGCAGAGCTGCCAGGTAAAGTCATGAGTCCCTCCTGGAATTGACACCCCGGGCAGATGGCAGAGCAGATGTGCCAATGTATGCTTCTCTATATCACACTGCCCCCCAGTGCTTTCAGTGGTATTAAAATATACTCTCATTTTTACCACTGAGGTGAAAATTACCCACTCAAGCAGCCAGTCAGAGGATGATACTGTTTGCTTAAAAAATACCTGGATGTATATCAGACACAGCCTAGACTAAAGTAAAGCAAAGTTTTGTAAGCTGTGAGCACAGCACATTGATGCAGCAAAACTTTAGTGGCCTTGCATGTGCCTTATCACATCCTTTCTGTAGCCCTCCACTCATACTTGCTACTTTGTTCTGAAGGTCTCTGGAGAATTAGGTTTGAGGGAGAGAGAGGAAAATGAGGAAATGAGATTAGGAGTGGGAAAATGTCGACATGAATTTCAGTTTCCTTTTTCTAGTACAAGAAGTGAAGAATTTGGAACAGATCCCATTCCGACCAAGACCAATGACAAATTGTCCATTAACTTTAAAAAGAACATGGCTGATTTGCTTGGGTTTTATTGTTTCTTATTTTCTAACTTCATCTTGTGGCTGGCCAGAAAGTTTGGGTTTGGTTTCAACTCCTGATAATAGCTTTCATACTATTAATTTAATACAGAGAAATCCCTTTCAATCCTATATGCTCGTAAGATTCAGGCTGTCTCAAACTGATTGCATGTAGTCTGAAAGCAAATCTCACAGTCAGGAATCAAGCTGTAGTACATTTCTGTGACATATTCCTTCCTTCTACTTTTAAATGGCTTAATTATGAAAAAAAGGATTTTAAGGGAGTGATCTAGAACAACTATAGCGATTGCTACCTTATACCTAGTTGGCTTCAAATACAGCTCAAGTTCAATGATTTTGGGTTCCTGCTTGGGCTGAATTCAAAGTGATAAACATAACCACGTACAGGTGAGATTTGGGGGAAAACATCGAAGAAAAATTAGCTTAATTTTGTAGTCAAAGCAAACTAGACAAACAAATCTGTTCTGGTTGGTGGGTGGAAGCCCGGAGATTTTCTGACAGTAAGGTAAACTGCAAAAATCCTCATCTATTTCATTACTAAAGTTAATTTAAAAGCAGAATTTTACTCAACCCTTTAGACACTCTTCTTGGAATTGTCTGGGTATACGGAAAGACACATAGAGGTATAGAGGGACGAATAAAAAGAAAAAGAAGAATTTTTTACATGATTATTCAAAATCAGTTATGGGAGGTTAAATGTGCTTGGAGAAGTTAGTTCAGTTCTGAAAATCTTCTGTAATTCGAAAGCCCTCAATACCACTTTGGCACTAGCAACTCTTACAGCTTTTTAGACTCAATTCTGAGAGAAAATGTCTTTATGTGAGCCTACTCTTACTGTTAGTCCTTATGTTTCTGCTTACTGGTTTGTTTTCAGTTTGCTCTCTGTAAAGAAAGGCACCAATTTCCAGCAAATTCCACAGACTATTCTGAAAATAGGTGAATAGACACTGTTAGTGTTGGCTTCATCTTTACTTCACCCTTAGAAAATCAGACACTGCTGTGAGCCTCAGGGCATGAAACAACAAGCTGGGCTTCTGTTGTTTCTTGTGGAGTTACTTTGGGCATATTACACAGTAATATTGAGCTTGAAGTGAAAAATACAATCCCAATCTTGCCAGCATGGCACAAATTAAACTGAACAACAGTTTCACTTTCTTTCATCATTTAATCCATATGTCTAAACTACTAATGACACAGCTGAAGAATGTCAAACAATGGCATTCATCCCCTCACATTGCAAATATAAGAGCTGTGTCCTGAGTTTTGACTGGTTATAAAATTTCTCCTGATCAGCACTCTGGTTCTGGAATATAGGGTTAATTTACAAGCATTCGAATAACTGAGAGATGAGGACTATCAGAGCACAGCTAGTCTTTTTTTTGGGTAAAATTTTTACATATGGGTGGTCAAAGTTTCAACAGCATTTTCACTTGTTCATCTGGTATTGTACTTCTATCCATATGGATAGCAGATTTGGAAGACAACACAAAAGAAGCATGTCTGAGAAACAGGTTTACTTAAAGATTTGCATTATGAATTAACATTATCTTCTTTGACCTATGGGGAAACTCTGACACATCTGGCCTCTTTTTTTTTTTTCTGTCTTTCTACAAGAGTTTGTTACCACAACATGACTTGTACTGGAGTCAATGAACAAAAAAATCTGTTAGCAGGTCTTCTGGTTTCACTTCTCAATTAAGATTTCTTTGGGAAGAAAATCCAAATACTGTTGGTTGTGCCATGGGAGAATATTTGTGTATAGGAACAAATCTATGAGGTGTTCTGTGTCTGTGTGTTATTTTGGCCTACATGGTCGATTATTTCCTTGGATAGGGTCTTAGATTTTTCAAAAGGAATGAAGAAAATCCCACTGGCAAAAAGCATTTAACATGTGCTTTCCTTGGACCTCTACTGCTTCAAGTGGGTGGCTGGAGATCATTGGTACCAAATGAGTCCTTCAGGCAATCAGCAGAGCAAAGAGGCCCACAGTACTGTCCTCCAGTGAGCAGTAATCACTGTTCCACTCCTGTGAAGAAAACCAGGAAAAAGAAAAACAACTCGAGTCCTGAAATACAGAAACAGATGAAGCAAGAAAACAAATCTGCTTGATGAAGGCAGGGAATGTTGGCCACTGTTAACAAGTCACAGGGAGAAAGGGGAGAAGCAGAAACAAACAGCACAAATAAGATTGACATTGAAAAGAATGAGATAAATTGCCCTATTTGTCAAATAAAAATAATAAATAATATGAATGAAAAGAAGCAGATATAATCCTGTAAACATAATGAGGAAGTAGCAAATGAGTAATAAAGGCAGCTACAAAGAGCCAATTGTGTCTTCTGTTCTGATCTGGTGCCTAAAAAGCTTTCCAGGAAAGTACTCAACATTTTCTTATGAAAGCACATAGCAGTTCTGTGAGAGAGGATAATTTATTTACAGGTTATGGTGTTATTTGTAAAAGGAGTCTCAGAAAAGCCTTGGATTTTCCATTACTCAAAATGAAATATAGAGAACATTTTTGTTTAATTCTTGCATGCGCTAAAAAGGAGAAGATTTGAACTGGGAAAATGGAAGTGCCTACGCTAAAAACATAGTATCCAACTTATTTCTACTGTTTCTTTAAAGCACAATACTTGGCTTAAACTTATTTTCATCAACAACATCTGATTGCAGCCAACAGTGCCACAATGTTAAAAATGTGTGAATCGTTGTCCAAATAGTTTCAAGACTTGATTTTGCCGCTTGCGATTGTGTTGAAAATTTTACAATCCACAGATGATTTAACGGGACCAGCTAAACCACTGAGAGGTCTGAAATATAATGCTGTAAGAGTAACCCTAGTAAAATCTTTATTTAAATGGCTTGGGAAAGGTATATTACTGGGAAAAGGAGCCCAGACTTTTAATTCCCTTTTTCTTAGCACAAAAACTAGCCAACGTGCACTACATTCAATTTAACATTTTTATCTAAATTAATTTATTCTGAGCTTCATTTATTTGATCCTTTGGGGCACAGTCAAAACAGATTGCAAAGCATGGTATTTTAGCCTGGATTATTATGGCAGGATTTGTTTTTTCTTTTCCATAATTAGCACTTAAACCAATTGGCATGTCTCCTTATAAAGAGCTTCTTGAAGTTTTAGTTACAAAAACTTTTTGTCTCCTCAAAGGAGGAGGCCTTGCCACTAGATACAATTCATCCCACTCTCCTTCTACTCTAGTGGGTGCAGAATGCTCACTGTATACACTCAATTATCACATAGTCTGACTACATGAAAAATGTTATTATCATCAAAGGATATCATATTGCAGCAGGGCAACAGCAGAAAAAATATTTATCCTCTGAAGAGAAAATGAGTTCACAAAGGTAGGTGACACAATTCTGTTATCTAATTCCATAAAAAAATTCTTGTACTTGATGTTCTCTTTGAATCCCATGTAGCACTGTTTTTCCTCTGAGGACTAAAGTAAGCTGTAGCAAGAGAGCCATTACTCAGACCCATGCTAGCTAGCTAAGCTTTAACTCACTTCTACAGAAGCTCATAAGGTGCCCGTCTAAATAAAAAAGATGCTGACAGGTTCATTTTTTCATTGCCTTCAGAGAACAAATGACAGAAGTTAACCTTCTGGTGAGTATTTGTCCATATTAGTTGTAAATTCTCTTTTATTTCAACTTGTGGTATACAGGATATGTTGTTAGTGACAGAGCAAACATATTTAGGTTGAACTGTCAGAGCTGCTGCTTTTATCTGCAGAAAAATGTTCAATGCAGGTAGAAGATGAGAGAGGCCTTTCAGAATTCAAGCAACTGTGGCACCAACCTGCTTGGGAAGGGCTGAGGATGACACAGAATCTGTCATATACTGACAGGAACATGCTCTGCTGACCTTCAGTTTTCCCAACCTGAAACTCCTGTCAACTTCTACAAGTGATTTGTATAAGGATTTGAGTCCTTATCATGATGGGAAAATTTTTGTAACCCTTGGTAGAAAAAATAAAAAAATAATCAAAATCTTCTTGACCTGAAACATATTTAAGATTTTTCACTTTGGATCCTAGAACCTAGGGCTTTTCAGATCTTCAGCCTTTAGTTTCTTCTTGATTCAGAGCACAACTTCACCTCAGTAGAAACAGTTTTTTTCAGAGACTCCATGGTAGGCTGCAATATCTATATGAAAATAGCAGCAAAAACTAAGGCAGATAGATATTCTTCTGCTCCATGACTATGCTTCTTGCATGGTCTGTTCCATTGTGAACATGGTCTTAACTTTTCTACATAAAGTATGGCTTGATACTAAAATAGACCATGATTGTTTCTGAAGTTATGTGGCAGAAAAGACAGGAAAATGGTTATCAATAGGCTATTTGGACCACATAAAAATCCTGCCTATTATTGTTGCAAAGAAAATACCCCAAGCATGTCTACAGATCCATCCCAGAATTGCAGAATCATCAGGTAACTCAGGTTAAGAGGGACATCAAGAGGCCTGTAGTCCAATCTCCTGCTCAAAGCAGAATCATCTTTGAGATCAGATCAGGTTAATCAGGACTTTATCCAGCTGGGTCTTAAACACCCACAAACAAAATGGAGACAGCACAACCTCTCATAGCGACCACTTGGCCTTCCTCAGGATCCAAATCTGCTCTGAAACCCACCCAGCAGCGTGAACAAAAGACAGTTGTGCTGATGCTGCCGTGTGTTTCATGTGCCGCAGTTCCATTCACCCCATGAACTTCCACTGTTCAAGGCCATGCTGCTCCTGCAGTGCCAAACACCTCTCCAGATATGGAGATAATTCCTCTTCATGTTAATCCAGTCACTGATGGCATCCAAATTCTGGCTCTGATAGCTGTTTCATTGCTCAAAAGAACAACAGGAAAGAAGATGTCCTACCAGGAAAAGCTATGGAGTTTATTTGGCAAAGATTTTAGAGCATATGGGTGAAATGAAAGAAGGCACAGCTGGTTTCAATTTTCTGTAGTGGAATTTAGCATTCAAAAGTATGGCAAACATTGGTAGAAAGAACAATTTCAAACTCCGTTTGGCATCAAACAGATGGATGGCGCAGATTTGGGTCAATATTCTTGCTTCAAACTCAAAGCACAACTCAAATTTTCATTATCCATAAAAAAAAGCAGCCCACCTGCACTTGTTTGTTGGTTTTAGTTCCAATCACGGCAATTTATGGAGCTTTCATTTACTATTAACGTTCATACGCTCTTGCAGATAAGCACTAATACTTCCGTTTTACAACAGAACACTAAATAGACCTAAAATTGAAACCACTGTATTTTCTTAACTGTAAATAAGATTGGAATTATTTTCCCCTCAAGGAATTCACACAGAAAATATACATTTTGGTTNTAACTAACTAACTAACTAAACTAACAGAAACATACCCTGCAACAATCCAATGTGGGACATCTGCCTGTTGTGGAAGATTTTCACTAATTGAAGAAATACAAATGGTTCTGTGATGGTTCACATCATCTGAATAAAGGTTATGAAAATTCTTGGTAGCAATCAACCAGAACTTCTCACAAAAGCCATGTGAGGTGGAGGGAATTTCAAATAATTTCACCTGCTTTAAGATTTATTGTTCCTAGGTAGGTAGGGGGTATATGTTTTCCTTCGAAGTCTTTTTATTCTCAATCGCAATCTTTCTGAAAAAACTTCACTTCCTCCCCTCCCTTGGAGGTAAATCTCCATTTGTTTCCATCCAAAGCTTTTCTCTTTGTCACCACCAGGCCACTTTTCTAGCTGTCAGGTTGATTTTGCTATGGGTTGCTGATAAGTGTGGATTTCCCATAGTGCAGATTAATAGTGAAATACAGCACATGCAGCTGCCACTTGTCCAGGGCAGCTGCAATCTCCTGTTCGTAGGTCGCAATCCTGCACTATGCCCAGGCTTCAGAGAGTTCTTCCTCCCTGGGAAAGCAGCCTGCAGGACTCTGCAATGCCTGGTACCCGAGTTTTGCTATGACTGTTCAGTATTTTCAAATCTCCCTGCTGCCCTGCAAGAGGAAAAATGCGTCTTCTACCCTGCAAGTTTCCTCTCAAGCAAGAAAAATGTGGGAGAGAGAGAAGGCTTCAATTCTAACTCAGGAGAGTGTGCACAGACACAATTACTATTTGTTCCAGCTTAGTTTTTTCAGTCAGCTATATATATAAAACTGAAATATACCTAAAAAAAGAATGCATGTTGTCTGCAAAAGACCCTCAAGGAGTGCAGATGAAAGGTTTGTGCAGAGGGAGAGCACTCTTCATGTCTTGTCATCAATGCAAACTGCGAATGCAGAATGGTGAAATATCACACTTATAAAAGTTTTAGTGCTACTTGTGAGTTCATTTCTTGTGCTTAGAGAAATGTGCTAACTTAGATAGTTTGTAATTAAATATCTTACTTCACTTTAGTTTTGTGTTAGTGTGTAATTACTCCTTTACAGCCAAAGAAAAGTTTCAAGCATTTTTAGAAAAATCAACATTATGTAATCAAACATAACATTAACAAACATGTTCTTTCATATTATGCATTCAGTGCTCATAATTATTATTGGTAATTACCTTGTGGAAGCTTTCTTCGAAACATACTTTTCCTTTAAGTTCAAGGCACTTTCATTTAAGTGAAATGAAAAACTCTTATGTGAGTAAAAGGGATTTCATTCCTAGCACCCAAAGGGTTAACCACAGCCTTGGAGCAAGTGAAAGGACTTTAAGATGAGTTATGAAGGATAATAACTGGCCCTCTCTTCTGGAGAGCGGGAAGGGTTTGTATGTGCTGCTTCTGACTCAACATTGCCTTGTTTGGTTTGGCGCCGGTGAGGATTTCCATGTATGAAAAGCCCCTTCAGCTCCTCACAGGGGTCTAATCCTGGACCTGGCAGCCCACAGGCTCGCTGGGTCATGGCAGTGGAGGAAAGAAATCTCTGCTTTAAAGACATAACCAGAGTTACTTCTGAGCTCCACTTAGACCTGTGCCACTGCGTGGACTTCATTCAGTGCCATACCACCTTCCACTGAAGGAGTGGGAGCAACACAAACTTTACACAGATGTAAAAACACGGGGGCTTCAGGAACTGGTCTCTCATAGATGCCCACACCTGGCAGATCAAGTAGTGGGAGGGAACACAGACACAGTAAAATTTTAAGTTCTGAATTACTGGATATTGAGCTATCTTCTCATCCCTACACTTTGCAGCAACTCAAGCTGTGTTTAGTAAACTTGACATGTCCTTTAAAGGAAGTAGAGTATATAATTATTATTGTACAATATATAGTTACTAGAGTATTTACAAACTTAACCTTTGCTTGCATTCTTTGTTTCCTTAGAATGGGCCCCTATCTAACTTTTTTCTTTTATTTTGAAAGGTTAAAACCATGCTAATATCAGTAATTATAGCTACATTCGTACCTCAAAGTAACAGAAATTAAATATATTTCTATGATCTCTCTTTATCTGGCATCTGAAGAAACAGGAGGGCATTCTTTAATCATGAAGGACATTATGTAAAGTTCTGCATATAACATGCATCCATGTATGTGCTGTCATTTAATGGATAATGCTGTATATGAATCTGAGCGTCATTTTCCACCCTTGGTGGCATTTGTCCATTCTACTGTGCTTTCTTTCACCTCAAATCTCAGTCATTTGGGATTTAAAAAATTAATTACTAAAAAAAATAAATTTATTTTCTGGGTGTTCTATCATACTTTTGTTTTCATCATCTCTCTCTAGCAAACCAGCTGCTTCAGCATCTGGAAGATGTCAAGCAAGACCACAAGACTGAGAAAAATATTATTCTGCTGAGAATGAGGACCTTGAAACTTGTTGCCATGGCTAGATGTTTACACTTACCCTTACAGAGCTGCAATTCTTGATGTGCCATTAAAAATATCCTTGAGTGAAAAAGAAAATGAAAAAATTGCACGATTCTGGGTTTTTAATATAATATTTCTCCTCACCCTACTCAAGTAAACTGCAACTTCTGTTAACTCACTGAAAGTTACATTGCTTTTTTTTGGGGGGGGGGAGGGCTGTTGTTTGTTTATTTTGGGATTTGATGAAGAAGTTAAGAGGAAGAAAATTATAAAATGGAGTAAGCAACTCTTCCAGATAAAATAGAGGTGTGAAAACAAAAAGGTATAACCACTGTATTTGAAGTTCTATTACTACCTTGGAACATGATTTCTTGAAAGATCAAAGAACATTTTTTCTCTAGATGTCTTTATATTATTCCCCTTATTTAATACTTGAAATGTTTTGTAGTGTAATTCATACAGTGGGGAATCTAATACAAAAATCAGTTATTATTTCACTTTGCCTGAAATGATGTTATTTTGCTCTACTGGACTTCTACATTAAGAAGTATCACTGATGGACTCTCTGGGGACCTCTAGGGGAAAGGTCTAATCATTATCAGCTGTAAATAAACTCAAAAGCTACTCTAAAGCTTTTTCAGACGTTTTTCCTTTTCTTCAGTATCTTACCTCTTGGCAGATACATGACATCCTTTCTCTGCCAAATTCCACTTTGCTAAAAACTACTAAGAGAAAAAAAAAGGGCCATCAGAAGCATGTGAAAGGCAGAGATTTTCTTTTTCAGTGTGAAGGCAAGTTGGCCTGAAAAGGACTCCAGATCAGACAGCTATGCTTTCACTGAAAAGTATATACTTTCCCCATTTTTTTTTCCCACAGACAAAGTGCATTTCCTATGGAAAAGTATGTCTTGCCTTCTGAATGCTTTAACATGTCACAAGTACTTTGAAGAGAAAGAAACCAATTCCTTTTCCTCTCTCACATGTATTTATTACAACTTACATTTAGATTTCGGTACCAGTACTTGTTAGCAATACACAGGGGATATCCATCACTTTCCACAAGAGTCAGGCACACAGGGAGGCAGGGAAAGGGTGCCACTGCCCCACTGGTGCTGCCCATACAGGCAGGAGAGGGCTTGCTACTTTGGGGTGTCTCATCTGCCCTCGGCCCCTTCCCCTCCTTGGAATTCAGCAGGTCACTTCAGCAGATCCCAGAGCTCCAGCTTACAGATTACAGACCTGGCTCCTTCTCGGTGCCAGCTGCAGGCATAAGGGCCCACACAAGCCTGGATGGTACCAGGAACAGCAGCAGAAATGAAGATGAGTTTTAATAATGGTGCAGCTCAGTCCTTGCCTGCATCTGCATTTTTCACAGCTGAGCCAAACTACAGTCCACCACACATCCTGTGAGGAACATTATGGAAAACACAGAATAATGTTAGAAATAAAGGCTCAGGAGTTCCTTTTCAATTTTTTGTTAATATAGCTCCCATTTCAGTAGGCTGTGTTTGGGTTTTCTGTTCATTCCTTTGCTATGAGTGGGATAAATTGCTATTTATTGATACCATCCATTGATTAGCGGAGAGTGTTAATGAAATGTGGATTGGTTTTAGCCTGAAGCAGGTTTTAGCATGTTATGGATTATTCCATCAGCACAAGATCTATTTGTTTACTTCTCTGTGGGTCTTTGTGGGGATTGTTCTGGGGTTTTATGTCTGTTTGTTTTTTCCTCTGGCATGCTGTAAATGAATCAAGGGACCATTTTTATATTAATAACACTGTTTGTTGTTATATCAGTGGCAAGCAAATCTGACTTGTATTTATTTTAGAATGAGAAAGACAGGAAAGAAGAAAGCAAATAAAGAAAAATAGATATCAAATGTTTGCTTTATAGGAGGAAGGGAAAGTATTTCTCTATATTTATGCAACTCAAGGTCTGTTTACAAATGAAATTGAAATATTTGGTGTTCTTGAAAGGTAGCTCTTTAATGATGTCATATTTTCTACATCTTCCTGAAAAATGCAGTAGAATAACTTAGCATTTCAGAAACCAAGGCAAGAGCCACTGTTTTGCTGGGGAAGAAAGGTAGAAAAAGAAAGGAAGAAAAAGAGAACACACTCCCAGAAAGCATAGTCTGATAACACCATATGTACTAATAAATTTCTAATAGTCCTAATTAAGTGATAATATCGCTAATTATCAGGAAAGAAGTGGAGAAGGGAAAATGTTTATCTGAATTTTCTAATTCATTTTATTATAACACATCAGTGTCAGATGCAGAAATTGTGTCTTGGCAGGTATATTGGATATAGCAGGGTTTGCACAGGCCCTTCCTGCAGGCCAAAACCTGTCCCTTGGCAGGAAGGAGCAGAAGCTGCCCCATCTCCAGAGCTGGATGACAACCACTGAAACTTCACCTGAAACTCTAGCATATATTTTTTTTGTCTTGTAAGGAATCTCAATTCTTTTTCCTAGGTGTCTTTTGAGTGAGCAATTTTTGGACCTTTAAATGTGGCACAAACATAGTGACCTCATTTTCAGATGTATGTGCCTGCTTGCTTTTAAATATGGGTAAAATGCTTGGAAATTTATAATTTTGATCTTGTTTTAATATTTGTAAGGTTTGTTGCTGATTCTGCAGCCCTGTTTCTAATAAGATTCCAAGAATTACTTAGTATTCTGTGGATTTCAAGGCACCTATGGCTTTTCAAGGAAAATTATTGCTAGCTCTAGTCCGTATTTTTCTTCATTGAACTTAATGGGGAAGGGAGAATTTGCTTTCTTCTCTTTTTTAATTTTTTTTTTTAATGGGAAATACTACTTCATCATTTTATCTAGTCCTTTAAACTGCCTCAACAAATACTTTGAGGTAATACCATAGATGATAAGAGAGGATAATGTCTTGGAAGAGAAGCATGGTATTGAATTTTTCCACTGGAAAAAGTATCTGATCATGCACCTTGGTAGTGATTCCACCCAGTGGGCTGTTCTGGGTCACTGTGATGAAAGCTGTGGAAAGCAATTTGGATTATTATGTAGTCTCACACAGCTGTCTGATGTACTGGAAACTTTATTTGTCATCTCCAGTTAAGGCAGAGACATGAAATACGACAAATATTTATCTCTCTGCACATACATACCTATAAGCATACTTACCTACATATGCATATAAGAACACAGATAGTTATAAAGGTATTTTCTAATATGTAATCTGTCCCCTTTTTTCATCCTTGTATAAAATTTTGAAATAATATCAACTGTTTGTGCACTGAAAAGCCATCACTGTTGAGCTCAGAGGTGGCTCATAAGTTTTCCCAGGCTGTCAGCAGGATGTGGATAGAAAAGCCTGTGGGCACATGAAATGTCTTTTCTTTGGTTTGCAGCAGATGGGTCCCGCTGGTTTCAGCCAAACACCTGGTGAAGGCTGTGCTGGTGCCAGAGGGGCAGGCACAGAGGTGCAAGGAGATGTGAGGGGTTCCCTGTCCTCAGCCATTTTCTCTTTGAGCTGAACCTCTTCACTGACCCGGTCACTGGGTTCTGGGTCATCCTCGACTACAAAGCTGCCCCATAAGGAGTTGGGCAGCTCTCTGCTCATAATAGGTATCTTCAATTACAAAACAATTTCAGGGTCATAGCAAAATACACAGCTGCACACATGCACCAAAAGTCTTCCACAGCCCATTCAGTTGTACCTCTGCTCAGTTGCTATCAGCACACATCCATCACAATCATGGGAAGAATGGCAGCCAACACATTTCTGCCTTGAGAATAATCTGAGCGGTTTTTTCCTTTTTTGTTTCGTTGTGGGGATTTTTTTGTTTTGTTTTAGGGGTTTTTTTAGTGAAAGCTTATTCATAATAATCCACACATAACAAGAAGAAAAATCTTTGACTTCCACTTGCAGCATGTTTCTTTAACGGAGTTGATATCCATTCCCAATATATGTTTGTCTTGTGTATTGATCCTGCAACTCCAGCTTCTATTTGCATGCTTCAACTCCATGGTCATCTAAGGGATTCCTAGATAAAAATGTCAGAATTCAAGATTATCCTGATTAGGCTTAAAAGAGATTAGGGCTAAAATAGAAAAACTATTTATATAAGTGTTATACACACACAAACACACACACACATGACTTTGATAGTGTAAGGACGCACGGAGTTATAAAACCACCCTGCATGGCTGGCATGAGCAATCCAATTCAGTTCTGAAGTTAAAAGGTGAAATGCTTGAAATGAAGTAGAGGAAAGATAAGTAAGTATTTGCAAGGATAGGGATGGATAAGAATGTCTACATTTTTTTAATATTTTTCTTTTAGATACAATGTTTTTCAAGCTTTTCCAAATGTTGTTTTCCTTATTGTTTGGAATTATGTGTTCAATATGTATTTCATAAAAAGCTATATTTTAGAGTTGGGAAAACACAATTTCCGTAATTATGCTAAATAAATCTAATGTGGCATTTTAAAATTACAATATATTGTAATATATTACTAATATATAAGTATACCCAGCTTGCATTGTCTGTAATGGAATTTACGATTAACTGAAATCCATGAACTTAAAAAAAAAAAGACATAGGATAAAAATCTACTGGAAAGAGGATGAGCAAGCCAGATGATGCCAAAATCTACTGCATTTATATTGGAAGATATCCAGATATCCATTAAATATCTGAGCTCCTGTGCTTGCTACATACAGATTTTTTGCCTTTTAAATGCACATCATTCCTTCTCTGTTCCTTAACTGATGCAGATTTTATATATATACATATAAAATCCTAACTACAAAAAATAAAGCTAACTACTAAAAAATAAAATAAAATAAATCCAAAATATTACAAATAAATCTCTTTCTAGAGGAGATAAAGGAGAGAGAATTATCTTAAGTTCAGGAAGAATCTTCCTGAATCATCTGGATTTTTACCAAGAGAAGTTGAGAAATGGGAATTTATGAGCAAAATTTCCCCATGAAAATTGGTCTGTCCTAGTCTTCCTCTTTAATTATTTTTTTTTCCTATTGTGAATTCCCAGGATGTTTATTCCTGCCTGTGCTTCCCAGATGGCTGTCACACCACTCAGATTTTATTGGCACTTCTGGGTGCTAATGGGTGTTTTCTGGTGAATGACTTTGTACCCAAACATTGTACTCCAAAATACGTGTGGTGTAGCAATGACAGGGCACGTCAGCAAAGCCAGGACTGGGGCCAGCAGTGTGCCAGACAAGGTGACATTTCAGGGACAGGAAATGTGCATTATTTCAGCTATTTATTCATGTCACACCACAAGTCACCTTGTCTTACCTACGAGTCTATAGGTGTCCATGTTGCATTTCATTTACTTTGTCAGCTATTACCATTTGACACTTATGCAGAGAGGGTGAATTTTGTGTCCTTTGTTCAGCATCTTCCCTTACAAATCTTGTGCGTAAGCATCACTATCTACATGGTCTTTCTGAGAAAAGAACAATCACAAAAATCTCCTCTGTAGCCTTGGATCCCTTCAAGACACTGAACTCTACATTTTTAATAGGCTTTTAACTTTGTTTGGTGTAAAGTGGAAGGGTTTTACTTTTGCTTAGAAATGCTCTCTGCTCATTTCATGCATTTTTCCACCGAGTGTTCAGTAAGTCAGTCACAGCCTCTGCTTTAAAGCACGTCTGCCTTCAGAATCAGTAACCCACCAGCTCATTAGCAATTCAGTGAATCTTTCTGGCACATGCATTATAAAACCTTCAGGGCATTTCAATATTATCTCAGACAAAAAAAATCACACAAACAAACCAAAATCCAACCCACCGTCAGTGTCTTTCTTTCCAAATTTCATGTATTCCTACCTAACTATGCTAGGAGAATCAAAAACAGTCAGTTCACCTTTCTGCAGAAGAAAAAGAAGCAATAAGATTTATCCTATATCTAACATGGATCTATTTTGTATCTTTAAAAAATGCATATATAGCGCTCTCATTTTCCAAAAATCTTAACAAAAGTCCAATAGAGTGGTAGAACTGAAGAAAAGTGCTCAGACCTATTGGGATTTTAATATATAACTTCAGGAAAGATATCGAGTTCCTTGAGTTACAGCATAACATTTTCTAGTGCAAATAGTTTCATAATAATAATGTTATTTTATACAGTGTGATCACATTGCTCAGATACTTCAAAGTTTCTTACTAAAATAATTTTCACATGCATAAAGAATTCCAGATAATTCTCAGTCTAGCCATGGAACAAGGAAAGAGTTTTTCCTTCAGGCTAATACATGATAAGTCATATCTCTGTATATAAGTATATGCTATGAAACTCTATGACAGGTCCCTTTTTAATATTTTGAAGCTGAATTCTGAAAATTGATAATCTGTGTATGACATAAAATCACGAGATAGCCTTCCAACCACTGGTATTTGAAAGGTAACATCCTGGGAAAAAAAATCCGTTTCTCTCAGGTGCATTGGCCTTGCAAAAATGTGAAGAAAAAGGCTAGGTTTAAGCATGAGAATAAATGCAATCTTTTCAAGTTCTGCTCTACTTCTCATTGGCTGTGTTTCCCAAGCTCAAGGACCTTAAGTCATGTTAAAGGTCACCTGAGTCAGGGCAGCTCTACCTCTAAGCTGACCTAGCTTGTCCAAGGCAAATCAGAAAGTGATGGGCAGAGCTACTCCATCTCCTTGTCAGGGAAGTGGCAACCAGCTACACAACATCCCCCCCCCNCCCCCCCCCCCCGCAAAAGGACATGGCACTACTTTTTAATTCTTACATTTCCAAAGGACTGCAATTACTCAAGATGGCCAGTTATATCCACAAACTTATACTCACACATTCTTTAGTCTTACAAGTTCATTCTTTCTCTTCTCTTTTTTGTACTTTCTATTTGTCCTAGGGTGACTTTATGATGCTTGCATGCCAGCAGTATTCCACCAGTAGTTGCACGCTTTTTTTTTTGTCTATTTTTTAAAGGGATTTTTTTCGTGCTTTTTCCCTTCATTTATAGAAATACTGCAGAAATATTTGGTTACATTATAGTCACGAAACACAAATTTTGAGTGGTAGAATACTAACCTGAATAAAACAAAACCTTGCTTTATCTCCCCTATTCAGGGCAATGTAGAATAATTGGAAGTTATAATTTGCATTAATGCACATTGTTACACAATGTATGATCCATAAAGGCTTCTGGGAAGTGGTTTGGTCATCTGCTTCCCCCCTGCCTTAGGCTCTGCTGGACTGGCTTACAAGAACATACTTTTCTAAATAGGTCTCTTTTTCCCCCTCAACAAGGCAATCATTACTCTTTCACAAAAAAACCCTCAGAAGGGGGCTGCTGGAATTTCTCCATCAGCAGACTCAATGAAAGAGCACAGCCCCAAAAAGTTTATCATACTGAGTGTGGTGCCTGGAGATGCATTGAGAAAACCAGCTGTGGTAATAGGCATCACAATAGGAGGTGCTAAAGCTTTGTAATAGAAAGAAAGGACCTATAAACAGCATGGGTTAGCCATGGATTAAAAGACATATTTATTGCCTATTCCATGTTTAAGATCCAATTAGATTTGGGTCTAGTATGTGATTACTCTCCCTTTTCTTCTTCTGGATAAAAGATGTGGTAATTTTTCTGAAATAATTAGGGCTAATCACTACAGCACCACGGGTGAGATCAATGTCCCACAGTGCCCTCTATCCCACACGGAGAACATATCAACATCCAAGAAAAATTCAATATTTCTTCATCCTTAATATATATTGTTGTTTTTTTATGGTGTCTACGCAGTGCAGAGCTTCTGGAAACCCTCAAAATATTTCAAACTTTGTCAGAAAATTAGCTTTTAAAAGAACCTATCCTCTATGATTCTGTGCAAAATCACTGAAAAAGAATGTTCTTAAAGTTCTCTTCTGTAACGAAGTATCTAATATCAAAATCTCTGAACCTGGCTAATCGAATGGTCTGGGAAATATTGGTACAAAGCCTAAACATGTTGTCTTCCCGTGGCATCACTGACAGGTTGGAACTTTATTTTTTTAATGTGGTAGGAAACCCTATTAGGGACCAGGCTTCTCTTTCCATGAGTTTACTGATGGTATCAGCTGACTTCTAGTATCAATGTCCTTGTGACACTCTGTGGATTACCTAGAATACTTGGACCACCCCAACTCCACCTCTCTACTCAAATTTGACTGCCCTTGGCCCTTCTCTCTGATGACTCAGGACTTTGTGTTCTTGCTGTTATTTCTCTGAGGTCATANCACAATAATCACCGATATTTTTTCTTCTTCATGTAGGCCACTGATGCCTACCGGTTTCTAAAATCACTCTGCTCTGCTCATTGGTTGGATTTTTTATTACAATTATTATTATTGTTGTTTTGCCGGGGGTGGTGTTGTCTTGCTGGTTTGGGAACAAGTTTTATTTAATGAAAATAAAGCTTATATGGAAACGAAAGCTGCTGTTGTGTACATACTCTTTTATGTAGCACTCACCCATCCTTTGCAAGGTTGCCCAAAAAAGTGCTAAGTACCAGGGGATGAATTTGTTTTCATTATCATTTTATACCTATGGACTCTTTGATGGTGCCTCCTTTAGGATTATGGCAGTACACACACAAGTCAACATGATTGTTTCTAAATAATTTTTATATGATATTTCAGAATAACTTGTGACTATTGTTTCAGTACTTGATTTTCATTGCCTCTCAACACCTGCCATACTGCCTTTGACTCAAGCAAGGAAACAAAAGATTATAAAATTAAATTAATATTCTTTAGAATATCCTTGTTAATACATGATACCACATATTTCAAAATTTCTGTGGTTTTGCTCAACAAACAGAGTTCTTTTGTTTTTTTCATGTATTATGTTATTTATTCCTGGAGTGAGATTCTTAAACAGTTGCCATAGTTCCTTTCATTGTGGTGGATAAAACAATCCAAAAATGCAAATGCTATTCAAACCATGCTGTCTGCAATATTTTCTGAATCCTCCTGGGTGAAAGGCTGTTGTGTGAGTAAGTCTGTCATCATTACCTGTCTCCAAACTATGGATGCAGAAGATGCTCTTAGCCAGCAGTCTGATTGTTCCAAATACCAAAATAGTTGACAAATTGAAATGAGATTTGCTACTGGCCTTCTATCAATCAGACGATGAGAATTGCATCCTGTGAGCAAACAGTATTGTAGGCAATTTGCATGGAAATTAGGTATTTTTAAAGCATTTTAAGCTGTTGTACTATTCATAAGAAAGCCTGGTATAAAAGGAATGATAGAAAAACACTGTCCCTGCATGAGAATATTTGAGTGTGGTGTTTCAGAGACACATCATGCAGAAACAAGTGATGATTTCCTGACGGGCAAAGATATCAAAGGAAATATGAGGAAAATTGTAGGACTAGGCTAGATATAAGATTTAAATGATTTAACTATTATACCAGAGACATGATAGAATATATAAATAGTGAAATATTAATGTAAAAGCATGTAATTTGAACAATTAGTGTTGTTCTTCAGACAGCAAACTAAAATTAAAAGACTGAAGTATTTGTGTTCATGATGGGTGTGCTAAAACATGTTCCAGATTACTAAAATAATTGGCTAATGAAGTGTTAATGATCATAGCATTTTCTTTGAATATTCAGTAACAATAATGAAAATAAAGAAAATTGAATAGTGGAGTTGCTTTTAGAGAGGATAGAAAAGTAGGAGTTTGTGACTTGAAGATATAATCAGATTAATTTTGACTGCCTTAAAAATATTGAAACAAACAGGTAAACTCTGAAAATGTAGAAGGAAAGCAATTAAATGAGTAATGTGCAATCCAGACAAGAAAACAACAAATCACATCTGGTAAATCTCAGAAACAATCTGTGGAAGTGATGTTTAGATGGAAGCACTGCAGCATGGATCCAGTGACTGGACAAACCTTCCTGACAGAGTAAGTATCAGTGTACCAGAATAGAATGATGTGCAAGTGAGATTCCCCAGAGGGTAATATTTCATTAATAAGCAGGATGAAAGAATAGAGATTGTACTAATTGCGCTTGTAGATGCATCCAATCTGGAAGTGGCTGCTGAAAGAAAATCTCAAATTCAAAATGAGTTTATCAAACTGGGGACTAAAAGAAAATAAAGTTCCACCAGTAGGAAATACTGTGCTTGCTCATGCAGGATTGGCAATACCTAGCTAAACAGCAGAAAATATCCTGGGTGTAATAGCAAATCATATTTAAACATGAACTGACAATATTGTAGGCTGAAATATTTTGTTGCAGCAATAAGCAAAAAGAGATTTATACACAGGAATACATCTGTAGGACAGTAAATAATCCTTTCCTTATATGGCTTTGGGAAGGTCTCAGCTGGAGTACCTTGTCTATATTCATCACTTTGAGACAGACACAAACCAGATGGGAATGCATCAATCTGGATGGATAATGGCCATGAGAAGATGGAAAGTAATCATCATGAGTCTAGAAAGTCTGATGGCATAAAGAAAGGGCAAAGGATCTGGGGAAAGCAAGAACAGACTTTTAAACTTCTAAAATGCACCAGCAAACCTGAAGCATGGGTAAATACTGAAAGGACTTCCTGGGGGAGGTCTAGTACTTAATTATCTGTAGGTTTTTAGCATAACATTTCAGCCTTTCTCAGGCCTCTGATTCCACTTTGATCATAAACTGGCATGCATATTTCTGCTGTCCTCCATGTGTTTATTCTTATTACACAGAATACAGATAGGTATTTATACCTATTTGAATAATTCATTCTCAATAATTCTTTCAATCATTTGATCCACAGAAAAGCAAATCTCAGATATTATTACTGTACCTGACAACTACAGGAAGCTCACTGGAATACCACAGTGTTTGGAGTCAATTTCATCTACACCTTGGATACCAAGTAATAAAACTTGACTATGGCGAAAATAGAATTGAATTTCATTTAATGAATTAGTTCTGTTTTCTCCTGGATTTAAGTTATTCATTCTTTACCCATGTAGCTAATACAAAAAGCAGAAAAAAATAAAGTATGGTAGAAGGTTTTCCAATTACTCCTTGACCTCTTGCACAGCTCTCAGCTTACTGGGAGCCAAGTAGGGCAGTCAAGTGATACAGGAGAGTTAAGTCTTTGCTACAATTGTTTTCATAACACTGGCAACAGAAAAATGACCATTTGATTCTTCCTCCAGTCTGCAATCATACTGGGTTTGTACCATGGTTGGGTATAGTGCTTCAATGAAATGCCATATATTTTCCAGTTCTGAAGTCTGTTGGGAGTAAACCTTACTCTGATACTTGTAAGATCTTTATGTCTACTGATTAGCAAGAAATCTAACATATCCTTTGGCACTTAAGAGAATGTCAGTTTTAGGAAAAAAGCCAAACATATAATAACACGTACTATAGGAAAAGATTTAAGCAGTAGAGAATGATACAGTTCCATACCATATAAATACATAGTATTGTATTTAATTAAAACAGTCTGATAGAATTCTTCATCACTTTAAAGGTCATAGTCAGCTGGTGCTGTAAGAATCTGATGCAAAGCCAAATAGTGCAAAGAAGGCTAGCAGAAAATGATGCATAAAGGTGACTCATGCATCATAAGACATGAGGAGAAGGAGTTAAATGAGAAAATAAAACTGGAGAAAATCAAAAGAATAATGATTCAAAGAAGGGAAAATTTAAATTTTCTGAATGCATCGAACAGGCAAAATATCCTCAAGATGTATTTTCTCAAAATGAATAATAGTAAATATTGTTAAATATAACTAGGGAATTTTAGCCTAAAATTATCCTTTATCAGAACTTATTTAGGAAAACAAAGCACTGTGTATCTTCCTGTGGCAGCAACCTGTGGCCATTTCTGCATTCTCTCTTGATATTCTGCTGAGATTTCTGTCTGTAGAACCCTCCAGCTGTTATTTACCTCAGCAGAATCTTTAGTTTTCAATATGGAACATTTACAGCTGTATGTCTACATATCCATTAGCTGTACTCTAAAACATTTCAACATAGACAGAGTTTTCTAAAAGCAAAAAAAAAGGTGTATTCAGTATTTTCCATTTAGGATTTTTTCTGGTTATTTCAGGAACACTTTTCACTTAAATTTTCTGTTGATCATTGAAAGCTTTGGTGTCCTTAACCTTTGCAGAGGTTGAAGGTGATGACAATATAACATCTCTGAAATCTCCATGGCATTCAATGGTCCAAGACACATGTAGTTTATCTCCTGTCCACCTGACAAATAATTGGAGTTCTATATCATGCTTCAGAGTCATGTGCCAGAGGTAGAAATAATTGACAGTCAATTCTCTAAATGAATTATGTGGGTGCATTTCGCAAGCCCATATGGATCAAAAATAAAAATACACTAACTGACAAAACTGGTAAATGGTTTAAAATAGCAGGAAGGGGAAAGATTAAATCTGCATTCTACCACGTATTGCGCAGTAACTTATGTTGACACTGGTTTCTCAAGAAATGTCAGAACATTTTCATTTTATCTCACTTTTTCTCAGATACTTTGGCAAAATTTCTGAAAGAAATGACATCAAGTAAATCTAATTGAACATACCATCATAAAATTGACATTTCGAGCTCATCTAATGGCCTACTATTTGCAAGACATTGGAAAAACCATCTATGTTTGGGATTCAAACTCTATTACCACAACACTGGAAAATACTGACCAACGTAATTATTCCTCAGCTGTTCAGCAAAGAGGTTGAATGCACTCATAAAATCTTCAGATACAGATGATTTTGGATTGCTCAGTGATGAAAAATGAAGCAACACCCCCCTCTTAACCCCCAAACTTCCCCCCACAGGTTGTCTGAGTATACAAAAACAAGAACACCAGACAGAGGTTTAGGTTTGCCCTTAATCAAAAGAGTAATTGATTATTTTGTGGAAAAGGGTGGAAAGTGTCCCATTTGCTGCCTTCACAGTGGTTTCTACACTCTCAAGATGGATGTTAACTTGACGATGGGAGACAGAGCTAAGTGTTCCTGATGACAGAGCTGGTACCAAAGGAAACTGTTTTGCTCCAAGTGACTAATTGAGTTTGGAAACTTCCTGCCTTCTTCTGCTCATTTTTCCAACTTTCTTTGTCAGTGGTCTCAATATCTTTAGCTGCTACACTTGAGAAACTACTGAAGATAGAAATATTTTTAGATGATTTTTCTTAATGCCTGAAGATTTCAAGGTGGGGGGTGGAGAGGGGAAGGGGAAGAAGAAGGGGAAGGGAAAAGACATGCTTCCTGTTTTGTTTTGATTTCAATTCAAGCATAATTAATTCTTACTGTCAAATTGAAGGCATTTTTCAAAAGATACATTTTGTGAGTCACTGGATTAATTTCATCAATTTCACTTTGCATTAACTAGATCGTTTATGTCAAAATGTTAAAATAATATTGCTTCTCTATGCAAGCTTGATGAAATGCTTCAATTAACCGTCTTGGAACCCCTCAAGAGAGCCAGCAAAATAAGGAAGACTAGAGTAAATCTCTCTAAAAAATGTGTCATATTCAAATGAAGAAATAGAGGGGCTATATAAAATTAATTACACCTTTTGCATCTCACTTTTGAATGCATTTTATTCTAATGAAGACAGAAAAGAGTTAGAAGAAAATGTTTGGGGTTTTGACTGGTGTGGAAAACAGTTGAGAGGTCTCCTGGTAGTACAACATGTTTCTCAATAGCTTCTGTTTTTCACACCTAGATTCTCTTGATCCTGTGGGAATCACTGTTTTATTCTTTTTTAAATGTGTTTCCAGCTTCAAGGTTGAAGAGAAAAAAGTCTAGATACATGACTAGGTTCAAATGCATCTCTGTATATGGTTACAATAAATGCACCTACTTTAATTTTTTTCTTTAAATTCCCCAAACCCACGAAGTCTCACCCTCTTTGAATATTTGGAGTTCACAACCATTTAGGTATTACTGTGATCTTGTTTCTGCATTCCTAGTGTTCTGTCATATTTTTAAATTCTAAATACATGAAGAAATGCATCCTGAAAAATTTAGGTTAATTTCTTTTCTATTACATTTTTGAGAGGCTGCTGATCTCATCATATTTTAATTAATGTTTACTCTTTATTTTAATGTGATCAGAAGGGCTCCAGAAGGAATAGCTAAATAATCAGGATGGACAGTTTGCTGAGCATCTGCCAATAATCTGATTGCTAATGAGAAATAAAGAAGCACTCAAGAAAAGAATGTGCTTCCAAAGATATTTGAATTTAATTCATGTTTTTCAGGTGATTACTAGGGAAGATAAAGTCTGCTTTCCCTATAAATGTTCCTAGAAAATTTCTAATTTTCTTTTTTTTTA
Organism: Cyanoderma ruficeps; assembly: GCA_008694505.1. Taxonomy (NCBI): domain Eukaryota; kingdom Metazoa; phylum Chordata; class Aves; order Passeriformes; family Timaliidae; genus Cyanoderma; species Cyanoderma ruficeps. Next base: position 33,134,284 of record VZDJ01007749.1, on the reverse strand, counting down.
CCTTAAATTCACTGTGCATGTAAGAAGTGGTTTTTGAGTATACAGCCTGTGATCCTAAAGCTGTCTGGTGTAGGCAGAGAGGAGCTGCTGCTGGTGGAGTGACAGCATGGAATCAGGTTTTGACTCCTGCTCTGGTACTTCTTCTTTCTCCCCACAGTTGCAGATGTTCAGGATTCTTTTATCCTTCCATTCCTCCTTTGTGTTTCCTCCACAGTCATTTCTGTGCATGCCATTTGCAAGCTCTGTGAACACTCATAGTACCTCAGGCAATTGTTATCCAGGCACCTTTGCCAAGGCTGGGCTTTGCAAGGACCTCCAAAATGGTCCTGTTTCAAGAGAAAACGTGAAAACAGATCCAGTGATACAAATATTCCTTTCTGCTTGAGCAGCCTGTTCTTACCACTTTGCTACCTCTGATTTCTGAATATCGATGGGCTTAGAACAAATATGTTCTAATATGAACATGCTTCAGTGACTTCCCTCAAGTGTTATGAAAGGGTCCAGGTTTTTTGTTTTCTTTGTGCAATGTTTTAGTTGATTTCCTAAATGGAGGCTTTTTGCATTTGTCCAGCTAACTGCTAAACAATTTTTTTTTGATAGCTGTCAGGGTAATGACTAAATAATGTGCATCAAAGGGTATTATCTGGCTTACAATATTCCATAATTATTGTAGTGCTAAGGAAAGAAATGGAAATTATATCCCAAAGGATGCTGTGAGTCTACCTGATCTTTTGCATGCTTTGGTGGCCTTCCAAAGGTTATTTTGACCACTGTTCTGCCAAAAAAGAACTTGCTTCCTGGCCTGACAATGGTTGGCATGGAATGGTTCTTCATGGAACATCCCCTGGTTCCAGAGATATCCAAAGTTGTTCAAAGTTAGCACAAATTAAGTCATTAATCCCTCTTTACATAAGAGGGCTGACCTTGAGCTGGGTAAATTGAGGGGGTTTTATTCCAATTGACTGTTTTGGGAATAATCTGAGCAATGTTACTTCCATTTTTCTCACAAAATTTTATGTAAAACAATGGAGTGTGATGAACATTTGAATTGTACATCAAAGTGGCAAAGATCCATGAGGCCCCTTGTGAGTCAGCAGGAGCATCACTACTTACAAGACTTAAAAGACATTTACTCGCTTAGAAGAAGGCATAAAAGTCCAGAGTTATCAGGTTTTATAATCAACGCTAATCTCCAAATGCTTTGTGTAGTGATGCATAGCTGAATGGAAAAGAGAACAGATGTACATAATGTCCTTTTAATCCAACCTGTTCTTATTTCAGACTGATCAAAGCCAGAAAATTCCTCAAAATTTGTTTCAGCTATGAATTCTCAGTGCATAATGATAACCAAAATCAATAACCAGAACATTATGTCCCAAAAGGAGGAGTGTCTCAAAATGGTAGAACTGATTTCTCAAACATTTATATCAAAAGTAAGATATGTTTCTTTTCTACATGCAGTAGTGTAAATGTGACTATTTCAACTATGGATTTCCATAAACACATAATTTAATTTATGACATCAATGATAAAATTCTCATTTCTTTCTTCTCAGAATTGCACACAGTATTTTGAAACAGTCAAAAGTTATCAAACTATCAAATCAATTATGCTTTCACAGATGTACTCCTGTGTTTCCAAAACAAGACTTAATGCAATGCTTAGTTTGCATAAATAGTTTCTTCCATTAAAAAATTTAAAAAGGGGCATGTCCCAAATTGAAAAGCATCTTTCTTTCAGCCTGGACTCATATGCTGGTTTAATATAGTGACTATAACAGCTATATTAGAATAAAGCAATAATATTGTTTAAGAGTGAAAAGTGAAATCTCCCATGCTGTTTTGCTTGTCACCCATATTAATACTTTTTAGTCTGCATATTTGGCCAAAACTGTGCTTACAGTTTATTTATTTGCTTTTGAAAGCACTTTTGCCCTTCACCAGTGAAACGTGGGTAATGTCTAAAAAAATAGAGCCTGGCTAACATTCATTTTCACAAAGCTTAAGCTAGTGAGTCAAGAATTAAGATATTTACATCTGACTAAATATTTTACAATATTTTGGGACAATGGGGCATGGTACAACATAGTTGGAAAATTGATCTGTAGTTTTTGGCCACCCAAATATTTTATAATTTGCCTACTGGAATAGAAAATAATCTGCTAATCTGTTTTTTACAGACTGCAGAATAAAAATGACCACAAATTCTATTCAGTATCACAGAAACTTTGATCCCTGAAATAGGTCCAAAGCTCTTTCTTAAACTAAGCAGGCTTATATGTCATTTGTGTGCAAGAGTTAATGTAGTAGTGCATCTGTTACTCTTTCACACCCAAAAATTATTTCCTTGCTTTCAACAAGTGTGGAGCTATTTTGTTTGAAATTATGATGATCAGTGTAAAACCATCAGATGCTTAGCAACAGCAGTATGAAATGATTTCATGACCTAAATTGCTCCATTGGTTGTCAATATAACAGCAAGTCCTAACAGATATGGATATATTACAGTATTATGTGTTAATTCATCGAATGTATTGTCTCTTTTTTTGTTGCAAAACTGAAAGCTACCAAGATTTTTTAAAATGAAACTAGTATTTATAATTTCTGCAAATTCATCATCAAAAACTCTCAGAGACCCTAGCTGTCTGATATCTCATTAGCATAGTCCTACACCTGAGTTAAGAGCTCATATGGAAATGCCAAAGGCAGGAGTTATATTCTGCTTTGGACAGTGATGAGAACAATTTGGAATCCCAGCTTTTGTGGGAGGCAGCATATAGTGGTCTGCTTGAAACATCAGCCTTTTGGGAGAAATGAGGGGACTTCTGGAAGGCCTAAAGAAATTTTCACTGCCTGTAAAAAAAGATTGCATCTCTTTTTTTTCAAGATTCATTGTGAGGACTCAGCATCGAAAATTTCAGTGTTAAGAGCCCAAGTAACCCAGCTTGTTTGCAGAGAGGGAAATGAGGAAATCAGATGACTTGCTGCTGAGCATGAATTCTGCTAACACTAACATTCAGGGAATGACCCTCTGGCAGAGCCAAATTTCCTTTCCCAATGTAAAGTGGTTCAACAGTGGGGACCAGGAGCCTTCCCTGGTGTCTCTCAATCAGGCAACCACTGCTGCCTGAGAGACATGCTCTGCTCCCACAGCACAAAGCTCCTTCCACTTAGCTACTGTTTGGCTTTGCTTTCAACTCTGGTTTGGAGTTTTGTATGGAATGAATAGGATGACTTGGGTTCTGTTACAGCATTAGGAAGGTATTTAAATACCAGCTGGGTGGGAAGAGGGTCTTTACTCCATCCACTTGAATCATAAAGTCAGCAGCCTCACAAAAGCTTTACCTTTGTGAGTTTGAGGCGACTTCACCAGGCATGTTGTGGTTTTCATGATATGGAAACAAAAGGGTAATAAAAGCTCATAACCACAGAACTCATATGAATGGGGCATAAAAATGCTACAAGGGCTAATGTTAAGATTACTTTTAATATCAGAGGACAAGGTAGAGTTATGAATAACATACTAACTGAATTTCCAAATTAATGCTAACCAGGGAGTAGATTCTAACACTTCTGTGTATCCACAAAGGAAAACACCCTTATATAACTGTTGGGAAAGTCATTGGCTTACCCTGCAGGGATACAAAGGCAGAATAACTCAGAGATGTACCAAGATCATTGCATCCAACAGGAGAAATCATCCTGCCATCCAGGCAGCGCATGCTGTTGTGCACTCTTGTGGCAGACTACAAACTGGACCACTTTAATCTGAAAGAAAGAAAAAGAGGCTAAAAATCCAACAGTTTACTATGCTAATACTTTTCAGTTTTGGAGATTTCTGGGCTGTTCCTTTATTATTCTATTTTCCAGCTTTTGAAACAACATGACATATTCAGATAGAGGAACAACTGGGATTTCCACAATCCTTTCTGGGTTCTGCAAAGATGTTCATTCTTGTGATTTCAGCAGCCTTCCTCCTACTGCAAAAAGCTCATTCAACAGTAGACAGATATTAAAAGTTACAAGTCTACTTTTCAAATCTAACATGATTATCTTTTAAGAAAAAGAATTTCTACAGGGCATTTAGTCTTTTTCACATAGAGGGAGCAGACATGAACTTGCTAAATGTGTGTGGCAGAGAAAAAAGACACAATGTTTTCTGCTGCCCTCCTTAGAACGAAACTGATGCTCCTAATCTCTTATTCTTTGGAGGACATCTGTCTTTAAGCCATAGAGTGCTGGTTTGTTGTCAAATTTTTAGGTTGAGTCAGTGAATATAAACATACTCACACTTTTCAAAATTTCTCCTCCATTTCATTTTTTAGTATTTTACTGCCATGCAGCAGTCTCATCATTTCAACTTTATTTTTCACCGAGTTTTTAAAATGTGTGAGATTCTTAAACATTATTTTCCTCTGATACAAAGAAGTTTCTACAGCTTCTTAGAGAGAGAAGGATGCAGACATTGACAGAGAAAAGTGTTGCATGCTTAAAAGCTTGTCATTCTCTAGCTATATTAGTTTCCCTATTAAAATATAATACTTCTCCCTCTGAACATTGCTTCATCTGAGAGGTTTATTTTTGAGTTTAAACCTTTGAATCTCTTCAGAGCTGAGATTTTTAGTAGCCATCTGAACCGAACAAGTAATTCCCAGCCCCTTGATGCACAAGTTCTAATAAAACTCAACATTATATTGAAATTTAACTGGTCTAGGTGCCTCTGCTCTTGTTTGAACCAGGATGCCTTGTGAGGAATATCCTTTCTGCAGCTTACACTTGTTTTTTACAGCTGAGCAGATGGTGTTATTTCAATGCAAAAACTAGCCCTCCCTTTAAAATATTTTTGAAGCTGCATTAAGGATTTGTTGTTGTTGTTGCTAAAATTATATTTACTTGGATGCAATCATATGAAATGCAAGCATGTAACTGCAGAATCAAATGCAGTAAAAACCAGGATATGCTGGAGGTGCACAACAACAATATCCCCAAACTTGTCATGTTTTTGTTTTCTGTTCAAGTGAGTGCCTCAAAGATTGGTTTTCCAGTTAAAGGTTAATTTTATGCTGTATGGCTTCTAATGCTGTTATAGTTTCACTTTTGGACTGTAATATTTTAATTTTTTCAGTCTGGTTCTTAGCCACCCTATTTTTTGTTGTCGAGAGTTACCAGTTAAACAGTGAAAAAAGTGACTATGAATATTCATTTTACAATAAATTTATTCCAATCCTTCTCATGAATCTATTGTATTTGTTTTTCTCTGGTCCCATATCTGAAATTTATAAGCATGAATGTTTATGTAAAGACAATTTTGAAGTCACTTCATTGAACACACACTGGTGATACATCCTGAATTTGAAAAAATATCAGGAGGCAGAAAACTTGGGGCAACAGGCAGATGCTAAGGAAAACCAAAGAAAATGGTCCTTCGACCATTAACTCTGAGGTTAATTACCTCCTATGACTTAACCTGGACAGTAATATTGGAGATATTCAAATGAGCAGGTGATAAATAAATGTTATAAAGCAATGAAATATTGAATGTGTTGGTTTATCTGGCCTGAAAAGATTGTTTGAATGAGCCCTTGTACTCCAAAAATTTTCTCCTAAGCTAGGATTTGTAGGAAATTGTGATTCATGAAAATCACATTAATTATGAGAAGGAAAATCATGCTATAGAATATATATATATATATATAATTGTCCTTTTTATCTCATCAGAGAATTAATTTATCATATCATTAAATCTGTATATTTCAAATGAGATTTTTGCTGAAAGATGTAATCTTTCATTTTATACAGAGGACACTTACCTCTTGTGTCTTTAATTTGCAATGAAGAATATGCTGCAGTGACTCCTTATTTTGAGACTTATTTAAAAATAAGGATAGACCAGCTTTCATACTCGTAAGAATATGTTTAGCAGTTCAGGTAGCAGTTTAGAGGGCAATGTCAAAGTTGTCATCTGCACAAATCCAGGAGCTCCATGTTTCATCGTCTCACTCCCGTGACAGTTCTGGATATTTTTGCTCGGAGGTGCTGAACTCTTATGACTTGGTGTAAAGTTCATGGAAAGGAACAGGACCTGCACTGGGACCTAAAACTTTCTACTCATAAACAAATGTTTTTCCTCTGAGCCAGGCTACAGACTAGGCTCAGAGGAGAAATACAGCCAATCTTTTGTAGAAGTTGAACAAAACTGTTGGGCCAGGAACAGTCCCAAAGAGACTGTATTGACGAATAGTTGGGATGTTTTCCTCGCATTGCTGTGGATTCCATCCAACACAACATCAGAAGCTCAGGTATCAAACGTCATGGTCTAAATTTCACCCTGAAAGCTACTTTAGCACTGATGACCTTTACAGGATTTGGCTATTAATGACCTAGGTTTCTTTTAATGTAGGGTTTTAATACAAAAAGCCTACAGAAAAAAACCCAGTCTTTTTCCTCCTTCTTCTTTTCCACATACTGCCGTAAATTAATATATTGCAGTACACACTACTTCATCAGGAAGGCAATTGCATTCATTAAAGGCAGAAAATGTCCTGCTATTGTGATATTCAATGGATTTGCTAAAATCATTGTCCCAGCAGAAAAAGCAGAGTATATTGTAGAAAAGGAAGAGAAAAGAAACTCAGACATCTCACAAAGGGTTTAAGTCAAGCTGGTAAGCCTTTTATTCAGCCCTTAATAAGCTTACAGTGATAAGCCTGAATGGGAGAAAGGTGTAGCCCAGAACTTCTTAAACCATTTAAATCTTATTAGAAGTATATTTTTTTCAGAGATAGAAAAAGTTTCTGTCACTTACCATTTGGATGATGACAATAAAAAATCAATTAAAAAAATAAAAAAGAAGAGGAAAGAATTAAAAAAGCAGAGGGAAAAGAACAATTTCCCATTCAGAAGAATAACATTTTATTACTCTAAGGTCCATTTCTGAGACATAATTAAAATCTATCAAGCATAAAACATGTGTGAATACTCTGGACTACTAAGTGCAGACACCACGGTGGAATTTTCATTTGCCAGTATTAGATTAAGATAATTTTCAGGCAATATAATGGGCATTAAATTACTTAATGTCAGTTTTACACAGAAATAATAGTATTGTATTACTGAGACCAGTGTTAAATACCTCATAAACATTAAATAACATTTTCCCTGTCTTAGTATTAGTTATTCTTCCTGCCTTTATACCAGTACTTAATTTAATTGCTATTCCTTTTAGCAAGAATATGTGGAATAGCAAAAAGCAACAAATTCTGTCTCAATTACTTTTGTGGCTTCAGGGGAGAAAAGAGGAGTATTAAAGTGATACATGCACATTTTCATTTCTTTGTCCGTTTTGTCTGCATTAATGACTTGCTACTGAAAATAGGGGAAACCTATTTGTCTGGACAGGCTTAAACAGCTTCTACTGGGAAGACAGCATGTCATGCTGGATTCATTTAAACAGATATGTTCCTTGTCCTTCAGCTTAGAAATTAAATAGATAAAACTAAATACTTCTTGCTGGTTTAGGCAGAAATGGGTCTAATATGGAACAGCAGCATTGCTAAGTGATAAACCATGGCAGGGCACAACTCCAGTGATTTTCCCATTGAAAGTATACCATCAAAAGGTATAAAAGTATGGGGGAATTAAAGCCTGTGGATCATGTGAACTCTGATACCTGCAATACAGATCTTCAGAACGTACCCTCCCTGGCATCAAACATGCACTCACTGGAGCATGGATATGATTTCTGTCCTTTGGAGAATTCCCTAGGTTGGCCCTTTCCTGCAGACAGCCAGCTGCTTCCTTTTCTCTGACTATTGTGGAGGTGTAGAATAACTCCTGTTTTGATGGGAGAGTGAACAGGAAAAGGCAAGTTAAAAGCAGTGCTCTGCTGGGAATACTCAGCTCACAGAAAAGAGTGGTGAGTGACTTATGACTGCCTTGTTGCCCACTCAGGAGAAGGTTTTGTTGCTTTCTTTGAAAGCTGTGCTTGGGAAACATGCTTGGCAAAGCTTCTGATTCATTTCTGGTGTCAAGGTCTGAAGAGTTCTGGAAGGTGCGTCTGGTGACTGCATCAAACTGGTGTAGCTGGAGTAAAGAAAGACAGTATAATTCAAGGTTATATGACATTCTCCAGGCCTTTTATTTTTTTTCCCAGAGAAGACTGACGATCAAACAGTAGCTCACCCCATGGGATATCCCTGAGAGACATGAGGAAAGTCTCATTCAATGGGTCCTATGGGAACAAGTATTAGATGGGTTCTAACCTCAGACGAGGGTTATACAGTTTATGAGAGATGAATGGTAAAAATGTGCAGCAGCTGAAAATGGCAGGTGGAAAGCTAGTTGTTCAGTTAGAGGGAAAATATTTCTTTCAACTTCAAAAGGAGTGTAGTTCAGCCAGAAAGCTGGAAGGAGAGCAGGTAACTGGAAAGCTGGAAGGAGAGCAGAGGGTGACTCAAGTATCTCAGAGGTAGAGCAGTGTGGGCAGTGCTGCATGGTACTCATGACCTAAAACTCCAGCTGGGGACTGCCCAAGTTTGAGTTAAACAGAAGCAAGCTTTTATGTAGGAAAGGTGATGCCTGAAATTCTGTTCACCTTTTAACTGAAGGAAAACATTTGATTATATTTTGTTGTGTGAGATATAAGAATAGCAGTGAATGGTACTCTTTAAAAGTAATGTAATCTTGTGTTTACATTATTCTGTTATTCACAGAGATGAAGGACTGGCTACACGGCCTAGAAGGCCAGCACGTACTGACTGCAATCAAATCTTTGTGAGGCCCCCCCAGAAAAACAAGTGATTGATGAAAAACAGTCTGGAAGGATGAAAGGAAGCCCTAGGGCTTCAGCAAGAGAAAAATACCCTGTAGCATACCAACCAAATCTTGTTAATTTACAATCCTTAAAAATATACATGTTAATGCATTTGAATTCTCAAGGAGAAAAACCACATAAAGCATGTCTGGCTCTCATTCCTGTGTGAAGTGTCTATACAATACAGTGAAATAAATAAATGCAAGAAGTGATGATTTTGCCAAAATTTTAGCCCTTTTTTTCCTCCAGAAAGGGCATACAAGGAAGTTTATACAGCACAAAAGACAAATTTATTGGAATTCTATATTCCAACAGGTAGATGCAATACCTGTTACTCAAATCAAGGTTTTAACCAAAGTACTTTTTCATCTCTCAGCCTTTTTCATACCATTTCTTTTGACAGCAAATTTTTTAAACTGCCTTAAAATTAATTGAAGAAAAACCTCTATCGCCAAGAGATTGAAGTGACAGTCTGCCCAGAAGGGAAGAATCATTAAAATTATCTGAAGTCAACTAAGTTTAATGGAAATTAATACATTGAAACAAATGTAATGTGACATCTGATATTTGTAAAATAATTGATTTCCATTTGTTAAATTATGCAGCTCAGAATTATAATTCAGAGGCACTCTTTGCTTTATTAGTTTCAGGGAACACAGCTGATGTTGATAGTGTAGTACTGGGTGTAAAATATACGGCTTGTGGAAGAGAAAAGGCTTCAAGAGATGCTATATTTAATGTAAGAGATAGGAAAAGCATCATCAAACTATTCTTTCACTACTAAATTTTTATGCCTCATAGCACATTATGTGTCTACAGTTTTATATCCAAATTTTAAGGTATCAAAAATTAATTATTTATGTCCAAAATTATTCAATGTAGTGACTTTGAGGCAAATAGCCTGAAGATTGTAAGAATTAAATAACTTTTTGATTCATCTGCCTATACTTCATGATTTTTTTATAAAATGCTTGGGGTTTGAGCAACTTCCCCTGACATTTAGTCACAAAATCCTTGATGTGAGAGGGGAGCAGGGCAAACAGTATGTGTGAGACACAGCATTCCACCTGAGTGGTGTGGAGGTGGCCTGCTTGCCCCCATGTTTTTGCAGAACGATAGGTCTACACCAATTCCAATAACTTCCCTTCTTTCCAAAACAAAACCTAGGTCCATATCTCAAAGAGGAGTCTGAGCTAGTCAGGGTGACAAGCAGATGTGGTTCCCCAAATCTTTGGCAGCACATTTGGTAGAGCAGCTGGGACAGGCTGGTGTTCCTGATCCCTAGCATGCACGCAGTTGGAAAGCTTCTGTCCCGTGTCAGACAGGAATGCATAAGGGAGGGGTGCTCACCACACATTTTTAAAACCTTTTCGACTGTAATAAATCAAGACTAGATCTCCCTCGCCTTTTCTGAAATGAGAAAAGGAATCGGTTCCTCGCAGGTATTTAATAACTTACACTGTATAATTACTTTTCTCATTAATTCTGATTTTCACTCTCTTTAAGATCCTGACATTTTGCTTTGGAAAACAGAGAATGATGACCAGATCCTCCCTTTTCCTTGGGCCTTTCAAGCAGAGCAAATCAACTGGATAAGCACACTAACTTCTACTGAGAAATACTGCAATGTCCTAAAGCAGAGGAGTTAGATGCTCTCTCTGTGTATTATCCAGCATCTGTCCTCTACAGGTACATAAATTATTAATGAGACTAAAAAGTACATATGGTTTGATATAATTTTACTCACTTCAGTATTTTCTGTAGTCTAAGACCACAGCTGTTTAAGACAACTGTAGACAATTATTTCTGAAGTCTCACCTTTTCTCTTCTTTTTCCCACCACATAGAGCTTGTGGTCAAGTACTCACACTTCTCTCATCTTGTGGTAAGACCCCTTGAGAAGCAAATAGTACATTTAAAATGTATCTATATGATGCAATTCCTCTTGCCAATACATTCAAGTACAGAGGACCTTACAGTTTGGGTTGCAGAGATAATTTCCCTGTTATTTTCAACAATTACTTAACTTTTTTTTTTTCATCAGTAGTGATCAAATTTTGTCTTAAGACATTTCCCTCTCTTCTCACTCCCCCGAAATGTTTTTTACAAAACTCATTAATTGAAACCTTCTGCAAACTCCCTTTTTGCATTTACTGGGATCAGTTATATACATTTAACAATTAACTTCTTTTAAAGTGCAACCGCCTTTTATAATAGGTGATATGTTATGGTTGCTAATTGTCTGAGAACTAAAAAATTATTACATTTTTATTGGAAGCTTATGTGATTGTGCATCATGACTTAATCTTTCATTTAGTTTCTTTTGGGTAATGAAATTAACATAAAGTGGGATGAGGAGATGAGCCTTAGGAATGAAACAATATTAAAATCTGTAATTCCATGTGCAATCGAACTCTTAGGTAAATTCTGTCTAGACCTTGGGAATGTGTATGGCCTTTTCACTTTTTTGAGGAGTTCTTTAAAAAGGTCAGAAATATAAAGTTTATAAATCTTTTATATTAGGAATAGCACAAATAAAGCTATTGTATAGCATGGGACAGAGTTATACAGAGCTTTTCTGTATGACAGAGATGGTGGATAAAGGAATTTTAAAAAAGAGGAATTTCTAGCATTGGCTTCTTCATTTACTAAGGTAATTTCTGTTATATGAGTAACCTGGATAATTGTCAAAATCCATTCAGCTTTCTACGGTGATTTGCTTATACACACACTGCTCCCACGCATAGAACAGCTGGCAATTTTAAGTTGAGAATTCTTATAGCTGAGGAAAACTCCACTTTTCAAAGAATGATTCAGTCTTCCACGCCTGGTTTCACATTCAGATTCCTGTGGCATTCGTTTTGACAGCTGATTTCTTCCCTTTACATGTCTCCTAACTTTTTACAAAGAATTTCAAGATAGGTTGTCAGGGCAAGTTAAAGTCAAAGGCTTTCAGAATTGGCTTTCTATCTGTCAGCTCCTTGTAGTTGTTTTCTTTTTCTTCAACTATAGTTTGCTTGTTTATTTAGTGTGCGTTGTTTTTCTAATCAGAAAAGTAGAAAGAAGAGGAGAAAAGCCATGACATTTCTGTTCATGTATTTCACTAAGCTTAAGCTAGCTAGGTAGACTTATCCTATTTTATGGGACAGATGAGCAGCATAAGGATTGTGTTCACACAGCTACAGCCATTATTGGACAGTATTTTGAAACTGCTACATGAAGAGAATCTTTTTCCTGTAGTGGAATTTTTAAAATTGGTTTTCATTTAGGCTTTTGTTGTTGTTGTTATTGTTGTTGTATTTGGAAGTTTAGGTGAACTAGTCATTATCAGTAAACCAGAAGGAAAAAAGAGGCTTTCAGTAAGAAAGGAAGAGAAAGTGTGTCTAGTTCTTTTATGGGAAAAATTATCTGCTTAATTTCTGGGTTAGAACTTCTCTTTTGAGTACAGATTTCCACCAAACTGTGGGGACATTCCATGCCTTGGTGTGTGACTTTAAACCACTTGGGGTTGATACTAATTTTCTTGCAACCAAGAGATTTCTCAGAAAGGCATGTGATTATTGGTGTATGAGTAAAATCATTATGAGAACTACAAGTTTAGTCAAATAAAATTGCCTGTTAAAAGGAAAAGTAATCATGAACATTCTAATGGGAAAATATAATTAAACAAAAAATAATCTTAACTCAGCAAATCCGTCACAGTAGAGACACCGCAGGACCTTGGTTTTCATGAGTTGTTGAAAGAAATTTTTTGAACTCAGATTTATTTCTAAATCTACTTGACAGTCCATACTTGTACATCCAAATAATTCTGGGTCAAAGTAAAACTTTTTCTTTATTATATGAAGTATAAAACTGTTGCCCAAATGACATAGCACACACATTAAAACTGACCTTAGCTAAAAATCAGTCTGAGGTCATGTTAACATTAGGGTTTTTTAAGTAATGTGTAAAGTTTTCTATTTTATTTTATTTTACACTGCTTTTCAAAATAGAAAGCACTTATTTAAATGTTTGACAGAATGACATATAAAAAATGTTTATATGGTAAACAATGCTTTCTCACCCACAAAGATGGCAAAGATGGTCTGTGCAGACAGTAGCATTAACTATATAAGATCCAATATATTAGGACTGTTTCACATAAATAGGGAGAAGTTCTGGATGGGCATGGATACATTCACTTTTCGATAATGGGCGAGGAAATTGTGCAGGAAGGGAGATGAAAATCATCTTTCAGAAGAGCTTGAATTGTAGATTGCAATACTTCATGTTGTGATTCAGCAGCTATTTTGCATTCCTCTGTGGGAAGACAGAGGTAGTGCTAAAGGCAATCTTGCCCCCCATATAACAGCTGCGTTAATTACCAAAGACTGGGAACAGCCTTGCCCTCACATCTGGGTGTGATAAAAGAGTGAGCTGGCTGGTAGGGACTTAGTTGGAGTCTGCTGGCTATGCTGTGAGAAGGAAGGAGCAGGAGGTGGTACAAGGAACAGACAGTGTTAGGTGGCTGTGCCAAGGACAGGAAGAAGCAAGCCAGACCTGCCGAAGGAGGAGAGAAAGAGCCAGAGCTGTGTGGAGCTGCCCATGGCAGGCTACATACAAAAGGTATGGGAGACTTCTAGATAACAAGGCGTTGATGCTTGAAGCCTTCAGTGTCAGTTGTACCTCCTCTGTCATTCCTCTTAATACACTTTTTTTGTCTCAGACTTTGAGTTTACAAAGCTCTTAAGCACACAGGGCATGTTTGCATGTCTATATGACTATAGAAGTAACATGTCCCTTCTTTCTCAAAGCAATCAAAGGAAATTGATGAGCAGGGTTCCCCGTAGATCCATGTCATTCTCACGAGCCTACCTCTGAATGTACTTAAGGAAATACAGGCAGTACAATGACAATAAAAGAATTCTGGACACATTTTTACTGATCCTTTCCAGTAAGCATATAGTGATATGATAAAAGTAAACTTGTGTCTTCAAAATCGATTGAGAAATACTTCAAACTGTGAGAAGGAAATAGCAATTACAGCAAAGAAAATTAGAAAGAATCAAGTTTCATAATCAGATGTATAATTACTACAGGGCATTTTGTAGCAGATTTCATTTTGTGACTTGGATAAAACAAATGGTTCAATGACTTTCACTTATTGGATGCCTGAGGTTATGTGGTGATATGTATGTTTTATCAAATTTCAGCTTGTACAAATTTTTAAGGACCTTCATCTAATTTAGAACATGTCCCATTTGTGGGAAAAAAATGAGAGAGCATAGGGAGAAACAAAATAATTTAAAATTTATTTCAGATTTTTTAAAGACCAGGCTTAACTTATGCAGTTATATGTATCAGAAAGTTTTTTCCAGCTCACTGAATTTCCCTTAGAATTTTCCAGAGAAGGCAATTTTCTGAATTTCTCGGTCAGAAATGCCCACTTAACTTTTTTTTGCTCTCTTATATTTCTTTTTTATCTTATATATTTTAATTTGGCAAAAACCCTAATAATCACCTGAGCTAGTCACCTTGACTTTGCAGCAATAATGTCAGAGATTTTAATCAGAGAGCAAAAAACATTGACACTTTGTGTAGGAAACAAACAACAAGCCCCCTGGTCTCTTTGGAATGATCACCTCTACATTGTACACAAACTGTATTTCAATAAGACTTACTTTTTCTGATCCTTTTGCAGGTTACAGTCATAGTGAGAACAAAGTTTATATGAAAGGATGTGATAGAATGACAGCAAAAGAAGCAATAGGACTGCATGAGAAAATCTATTTACAGAGTAGCTTGTGAAAATGGAGCTTCATTTCTTCTTTTTGCCTTTGAGTGGAACATATCTCTAAATCTGTCACCTCTTAGGCTGACGTAATTCTAAATAAGGGTAGGCTAGAAATTTAAAACCATATAGCAAATTATATCCTTTCATTAATCAGATCAGCTTAATACATAGATTATTATTATATCTAATTATTATGATAGCTGGTCATTAGAATTAGAAATCATGTAAAGCAATAAATCAAGCAAGGACATAAGATTGGCTCTGACCTGTAATAATACTGGCTTGAGTGGAAGAGAAAGTTATTTTTTCAGATTATAAAAAAGCATAATGAGAATTAAACTAAGGCCATTTTTTATTTCTGGTAGATACAAAGAACAGGATTAGATTTTAGTTAAAAGTTTCCATTATTAATTGTTATTATTTTTATTATTTATAATAAAATTTTAGATTTCTTAACTTTTAATATTATGAAGATATAATTAGAATGAGATTTGTGCCCTAGACCCTTCATCAGCTCCGTTGCCCTTCTCTGGACACAATCCAGCATCTTTGGGTAGTCTTGCAATGGGCAACCCAAAACCGTACAGAAGATTCCAGGTACTGCCTCACCAGTGCCGAGTACAGGGGGACAATCACTGCCCTGGTCCTGCTGGCCACACTATTGCTGGTACAGGCCAGGTCACCATTGGGCCCTCGTGCCCACCTGGGTACACCCTGGCTCGTGTTCACACACTGTCAACCAGCACCCCAGGGTCCTCTTCTGCTGGGTGCTTTCCAGCCACTCTGTCCCTGGCCTGCGGGGTTTTCAGGGGCTGCTGGGACCCAAGGGCAGGACTTGGCACCTGGCTTTGTTAAATCTCTGGTGTTGTCCCATTGATCCTGCCAGTCCAGATCTCTCTGCAGAACCTTTCTACACTTCAGCAGATCAAGAGTCCCACCCAATTCAGTACTGTCTGCAAACGAACGGAGGGTGCACTGGATTCCCTCATCCAAATCACTGATAAGGATATTTAACAGTGTACAACAAATTTCTCCAGGAGAGTGCTGTGAGAAATGGCACCAAATGTTTTACAAATAATGTCTAAATAGTCAACATCCACAGACTTTCCCTCATCCACAGAGTAGGCCATCTGCCATAGGAGTAAATCAGATTGGTCAAACAGGACCTGCCCTTCAGAAACCCTTGGTGGCTGGGCGTCATCCATGGTTGTTCTTCATGTGCCACATCATGGCACTCAATCTGCTCCATGGCCTTCCCTGGCACTGAGGTCAGACTGACAGGCCTAGAGACTCCAGAATTCTCCTTCTGGTTCTATGTGTAGATGGGAGTCACACTGGCTAATTTTAGTCATCTGTGACATCCCTGGTTGGCTAGGACTGCTGGTAAATGATTGGAAGTGACTTGGTGAGCTCTTCCACCAGCATCCTCCATGTCCTTGGGGGTGCTCACGGAATTGCACACCAATCCACTTTTTTTTTTCTCTGTGGTTAAGACTGTAGCAAGTGTAGTTTACTAGTTGGGAGCTAGTTCGCTCAATGATTTGTATTTTAGAAAAAAAACCCCACTGTCACCCACTTCTCATTTTCTCTATCAATAACTAAAACACAATTGTTTTCATGACCTAGGATACTGTAGTCAGAAAAAGAAATTATGACTACTTCTCATTCTTGGAACCTGTTCTTGTAAAAATGCTCCTCATTACAACAAATCACTCACAAGTCTTTCATTAGGAAATCCCACTTGGCCATTAAACAGCACTAATGTCTTCCTGTTGTGCTTAAAAATGAATAATTCATATCCTCCATGAGAATAAAGTAAAATGATGAATAACAGAGTAGAGCAAATACATTTATGTCCTATTTTATATATCTTACCATATGATGGCTATGTGTGATTTTCTGCCTTCTTTTTTTGTGGGTTGGGGTGAATTTTATTAATGTCTGTGTGTATTTATGTGTGTGTGTGTGTGAATAATTGTGTATATGTAAATGGAATGCATGGATTGGATCAAAATTAATGAGCTTCTCTGTGTTTGTGAACATTTTACACAGACACAAACGTATGCTCAAGAAACTTTAAAAACTCTGAGGAAGTAATGAAAAGCTTGAAAATACTTTTGATCCTGGAATGATCAAAACTACTTGGAAAATCTCAGCTCTGTTATGCACTGAACTGTCATTTCCCTGAACTGTATCATGGCTGTAGGTACAGTCTTTTCTGGTTTATTGTTTTTGGTTTTTTCCCCTGCATAAATTGTTTTCAGTTAGAGTTTCCAAACATCCCCCAATGCATCTCACACAAAGAGGATAAACATGGTGAATATAACCTCACATTTCCTGATTAACCTTGACTCTAATTCTCTTCATACTTCTTGCCAGCTTATTTATTTAAAAAAGCCAAACAAATAAAAACCAGCAAATAATCCATTTAGGTGCAAGGCGGACTTATCCTACCATTAACTCTAAAAAAAATTTTAAAAAAATCAAAAATATGTTTAGTTTTGTCCAACAAAACATTACTGTTAGACCACATCATTTGTTATGATTCTCCACATCTTGAAGTTGATTAATCTAACAACAGTGGCCTAAGAAAATATTCTTACAGCAGAAAAAGGAGTGTGTTTTTTTCATGTCTGATAGTTCATGCATTTCCATGAGGAAACCAGAGGCTGGTCCTTCATTACCTCTATAGAAACTTAGTTCAAACTTTCCTGGTGATTTCAGTTATAACTGATCACACAGCGTTATTGGAAAAAAAGAGAAAAATTCCTTTGAGAAAAAAGTAAAGCCTTCATTTAATTCCTAATTTACTCTGTTATACTACTTCTTGTAAACAGGAGAAGCAAGTGTTGGTTTAATTAACATAATTTCTGGCCCACAGGATATGGAAAAAAGAATCCTGCAGGATGTATTGGGTAATAGGGTTTGATAAAACTTCTGCTGTGAGACCAGTTTCCTTGTAACACACCCTTAATTAACGTAAATGTTGCCAAATACCAGTTAAAAAAAAGCCAATTCAAGTTGTTTGAGTTAATTAAACAGTGCCGTTGCTCCTGATGTTCTCTTTGCAGAATGTGCAGGCACTCGCATTCCTCGTGCTTTCTCCACTGGGGCTGTTCACAGCTGCCCTCACACCCTGGGGATTTGGCCACAGGAGAGACAGGCAGGGTGGGCTCCTGCTGAGCAGAGGCCCAACATCCCTGGATGCTGCCAGACCTATCTCAGTCACCATGGCTGGGCTTCCAAGGAGATGGCTGGCTCCTGCCTGGCCCTGGCCTGCAAGGTGGCACAAGAGACATGTGCTCTGCCCTCACACACCTGAGCTGTCCCTCCACATTGCAATGAGTTTAATCCTGTCAGAGGGAAGAAAGGATCTGAAGGTAAAGGAAAGAAAAAGCATCTTTTTCTCATCATACCACCCCTGTGAGTTCAGGTGTGGTTGGAAGTCCTGTATTGTTTGGCTAACACAGTCTTCGTCTGATTCCTTCACCACACTGTGGTTGTTTGTTTGTTTGGGGCTTTTTTGTGGTTTTGGTCTGGAAAATTTAATTTTGAAATTTAAAGTAGTTCTCAAAAAATTCTGTGGCTGGACAAAATACATGAGGGAAAATTTTAAAGAGTTGATCCATCAGTTGAAGGAGAGATCAACTCAACTTGGTTCAGACAAAAATGTACAGGATAGGGTAGGAGCACCTGAAGTAAGGACTACACTTCAGTGTGTTTAAAATAATGCTCCCCAAGTCAAGTTGTAAGGACTATTAACTTCTGCCTTCTGAAACTAGATCATATTTGTAGATACAGAAATTCATGTGTATGCTTGTGTTCATATGTGTATATATGTATAGGCAGAGTTTTCTGTCTTCTTTTTCTCTTCCTGTGCCTATCTTCTTCATTTGGATAAATAATGCTTCAGTGAACAGCACAGTAATCTTAATCTATAACAAATAAGAATCATCTAGAAAGGATCATCCATCCTCCCGAATTAACATTTATTTCTCATTGTAATGGAAGCTACCCCTCGCCAGTACTTTTGCTGAATGCAATATTTTCACACAGTAACAAACAAATTAGAAATGCTGACAGACATTCTTTGTCATCTTAGTACCTTTTTCTCCAATTCCCATTTGACAGCCCGATGATTTATAGTATTGAGATTAATATTTATGGAAGGTCATTTTTAATGGCAATATTTGATAGCCTAATCTGTTCTCTTTTTGACTCGGATGGTTGCATTTTTTACTGACTGATGCTTATTTCACATGAATCTTGTCTTCCACTGACAAAGAAAATAGAAAAGACATTGGAGCCAGAACATATTTCTTCATCTCCCAGTAGTAATTAACACAGAGGATACCTAGCTATCTTTGTAGATTCAACAGATGAATTAACCTATCACTGGTGAAAGTGAAGAAATTCCATGCTTTCCTAGTAGATAATTGATCTTTGTTTTCTCATGGTCTTGCCTGCAATCAAAACATTTTTTTTCAGGTTACCTTTTAACTGATAGCTAACATAAAGTGAGAGACATCTAGATTTTAATCTTAATTTTGCAGTCAGAAGGTCTTTCAGGAAAAAGATAGGTGTATAGAACAACAGCTCAGAGAATTCGCACTGTGGATATGCCTGTTGGCAGAGGGTTCTGCAAAGCACAAATGCAAGAAAAAACACTTCCTTCCCTGCCATGAAAATATATATTTTATGATTTATGCCTCAATTCACTGTAGACTTTGGTTTGCAGAGGTCTTTCTCAGCTCCAGCCAGAGGTAGCAGGGTAGACAGCAAGGGAAAGCCACAGCTGTAGCTGTTTTCTCCCCACGCTGTGCAAGTCCAGCATCACCTACAGCTCACATCAGTACACAAAAGGTCACTTCAGCAGTCTGTATTCTCACAGGAAGCTATGCATCTGGGCAAAACACCAGCGCCTAGCTGAGAAAGCCAGAAAACCTTTCTTTAATTTGTATGAGTTTTACATACAAATCTTTCCTCTCCTGCCTGGTTGTTACCTTCTGCCTGCAGGCTTTAGGAGGGGTCAAGGAGCTGAGATGGTTGTGTAATACAGGGGATAGATTGATGACAGCTCAAGGGGTGACTAGAGAGAACTGAAATCCCAGGCAGACATTTGAGACCCTATTACTGGGAAAGTAACAGCTAGTGCTAATTTCATCAGACCTCTATGTACTGGCCAAGGGCTTAAGGGATCTACAGCTCTAAGTAGCACAGCAATAAATTGAAGAATAACTGGAATCAGCCCAAAAGTAAGGACATATAGTTCTGTGTGAAAATAATAGCTTTAAAAATAGTACAAAAATATAGTTTTCAAAATTAGAGTGAATTTGTTCTAGAAGAATATACGAGAAAAGAGAAAATTTAACAAGAGTTAAATTCTTGTAATGAGCAAAAGGTAAAAATTAAACAGAATACAATACAAATATGGATATAATACAGGCTTTAAGTGTAGCACAGATATGATTTGTGATAACAACTCTAGGAGAAAAGTTAAAAAAAAATCTGTTCTTAACTAATTGCATTTCTGTAGACTCACGAACAGTTAGGTTTTCCAGATATGGGTTAGGTGCCTTTGTTGTTTTTGTGACCAGAGGCACTGTTGTTTTTATTGCATTATTAGACATTGATTGGATATTTACCTTGCACTGAAGTCCACTTGGGGTTTAAAATTTAGGTGTCCATATCTTCAAATCCTGGAAAAGCTCATTCTACTACATTGTGGAGCTGGCACTGACAGTACTGAGGTCACAGAACAGCATAGCTCTGTCAGATCAATGTTCTTTAGAAGAACAGTTGGTGGAAGGAGGGGTATATCTGGTTTGAGTCATAGCCTAAAAAGCAGAGCAGCCTTGCAGTGCTCCAGCACTTTACACTGCAAGAGAAAGGCTCAGCTGGTTTCAGGCTTTTCTGCCTGTCCACTTCTAACAGCGTGTCAGTCAGGAAAGAGCACGCAGACTAGCAAAATCTTCTAGCACTGTAAGACCGGATGTCAATACAGAAGTGATAAATTACTAATTTTCTGTCTAGAATATGCATACCTGCAAGTGGCTACGCACCTTGACTGAACCTGAAATGTCTGAAACATGTGGACAGCACAGGGCCAGCTGGACTTACCAGCTGCATGTTGGACTAACCAACAATGAAGTGGTGCTAAGTGTTAGCCTGAAGCTGTCTGGGCTGCCTGCTGGTTATCCTTCCACTCAGCTGCTTCTGGGCAGCTCTGCTTTTGCAACCGCTCTCTGACTGGGGGTCTCAGCACAGTGCTCCTGCTTCTGCTCAGCTCTGGGTTCTTGCATGTGGGGACTCCTGCCATTAGGATCTGACATCCCATCCTTGTCTCTAAACCTCACCCAGTTTTCTTGAGACATGAACCTGAATTACATACACAAATCAAGGAATTAATTTCTATGCTTTGGAAACACAAAGATGTTCTTTCTGTAAATGAAAATCCACATAAAAGATCAAGCCTACCCATAAAAAGGTTTTTTATATAAAAGGCTTTCCATAGAAATGATTAGTACAATGCATTTTCTTGACTGCCAACTTCTAACTCCTGAATATTTATACTGTATATTCAAATATATTCAAAGCTTTTTAAAAAGATTAACATTTTTATTGGCTATGTCAATTATAATTTCAAGAAAGCCTATTATATCAAGTTCAGAGGCAAGGCTAATTTTAATAGATGATACATAAACTAGAGTAACTCATCGAAGCAAGCAGGACAATGAGATGCATGAAAGTGGTTCTTAAAAGTGATTATTTTCCCTCATATTAGCATAACACCTAAGAATAATACCCATAGCAATCAAGGAGGACAGCTGATATCTTCACATCACATCATCCACCAGTAGAGGTATTACTTACCAGAATTTTAAGTAATAAGAATTGCAACAGCAGCAAAAAGTGACTACATTACAATAGGAACTGATAGTGTTATAATTGAGAAGGAACTCTTTCCTATTTCTACTTCTAAAATTGCTCATGGGTTTCTAAAAGTAATTCCTTTTTGGATAAAATTTTTCCATTCCCCATTTTAGGTTTTAAAAAAATTCTGTCCGGAAAGATCAAAATTTTTGCTTTTCATACATACAAAAACCCCGCAAATGGATTCAAAATCATTTTATTTCAGGTGCTATAGTTTAGTCCTTACTGAGATCAGAAATGTAAATTCTTCAGAACACTAGTATTTATTTCACGGTTTGTATAACCATCTGTTAAATGGCAATGTAGCATTTGGGTTCTTCAGTCTTGATTTGATTACTGAAAGGATTATTAGCCTCATGAAGTTTGAAAGAAAAATCTTGCTTGGATAAATTTAAAGCAAGGGATAGTTAAGCTGGGTAATTTAATTACCTTGATGAAAATGGTCCATTTTCTTTGCATTCTCTGTTCCTTTCCAAGGAAGAAGTTTAGAATACAATGAGTTGCAGAGGTTTGAATTTTGCTCAGGCTGTGTGGATTTGAAGAAAGCTTTAGCTAATGAAGCCATGCCTGGGTGAGAATGGCACATGAACTCAGACTGTCCCTGCTCAGACTCTCTCACTTCAGGACATAGCAATTGACAGGCAAAAGCACAGTTTGACTCTCCAGAGTCAACAAGGTAACACATGGTGTCTCTTTTATTTTCTTTTTTTTTTAATTTCTTTTTATCAATCTGAAAGATTTTTTTTTCTTGAAAGTATATCTTTGAGCTGTATTTAACTTTGCAGAACAACATCTCAGCCCAGGAATAACCCAGAAATCTAACTTCAGCAGTGAGACCTTGGGCATTTTTCTGCAATTTGAATGCCTGTATTTGTTTATTAAATATATGCATGTATTTCTTTAGCAGTGTCAGCATTAGAGTATCAACAATTAAATCATTTGCAGTTACTTTATCTCCAAATTAAAATGGATTAATTCTCAAGCTTTTTGTTGAGACTCTCAGCTGTAGTGGCTGTCAGCTACCTTGAAACTAGGGGAAGCTCTGTTCTTAGAATACCACTCTAATGCATTCTTCACTAAATTGCAATGATCCCAACTCCTCTAGGAATGTCAACCTTTGTTACTTCTGAAGCAGTTTTAGAGGTTCATGGCAACCAAACCCCATGTAGTTAACTTTTAAATATTCACAGAGCAGTACAGCAAAGCAGATCAAATCTTCTAAGTGAGTGTGAAATTGAGAACTGCACAAATGTTAATATCTATATAACTGTTTCAACAAACCAGCTGAAGATGCAAGCATTAAGTTCTTCAATAGGTCTGCAGTACAGCTTAGGAAGTGCCATTTTGTGAGAGGATAACTATTTATTTTTACCTGACATTTGTGATAAAGGGTTTATTATACTTAGTCATGGAGTAGCATGGGACTGGTAGTTTGTAAGAGCCAAGAGAATTTGTTAGAGATTTCTTATTCCTTGGTATAAAATTTCCAGGATAAAAAATTAACCAGGGTTAATGATGAAATACTTAAAATTTTGTTAGTCGTTTCCAAATATCTGTGAGATTGCATAATTTTTGTCCTTTCTTTTTAGGTATGTTTGGTGGCATTACACCTGCCGGCTTTAAAATACACTAATTTATTTGTAAAAACAGTTGAGATCACTTTTAAGAGAGGCCCCTTCATTCTTCATTTACCATACTATTTATATATTTAAAATCTAGATTCCCCCTGCTATGCCAAATAATTATTTCTTTAATTAGAGAGGATACGTGCAAATATATTATTAGCACTGCAAATTATTATTTTTAGGGATTGATGTACTCATTTTCCATCTGGTTCTCAGGGATTAGGTTAGTTTAGATAAGAAATAAAGCAATTTTTATAGGTGTGACAGAAAGTAATTTATTACTACATTATTTTCATAGCTGAATTATGCTGTTGTAATGCACTCTACATATTTAACAACATAATGCTGATGTAGCAATTATTTTGGTTCATCTCAACCTGCACATCCAGTGGTAGGTGTTAACTGCTGTCCTTTTGATTCCTTGAGGAGCAGTGGCAACAGAAGTCCATTAGTCCAGACATAGGAGAAAAAAAGGAAAATCCGAATCAAGCATTATATTTCTAATCTGGAAAATACAATATGTTAAATTCTGCTTTTATTTAAACTGGTTCAATTTCAAAGCTTTTATCTGTCCACAAAACATAAAATATTTGATTCCTGACATACACTGAGAAAAATGTACTATAGATGTGGATACAGTCAGCTAAGAGCTTTCTTGTAAATATGCTCTTCTCTACAAAGAATGCACTCAATAAATCAAGCTTATGCAAGACAGTAAAGTGAGACATTCATGCAAAGCAAAAGCCTAAATTAATGTCAAGATTGTAAAGATTAATGTTATAGTGCATCAAAACAACTTGACTGAGTCAGGGTTACATGGGAAAAGAGACAAAGTCTTGATAAATTCCTTTGTTAACATTTGAGAGAAGATTTATGAACCATGAATGGTACGTAGTATTTTGCTAAGCAAATAGAATAACTAATAGTACAGGAAATCACTGAAGCTTTAAATGGGTGATGGTTTGCAAAAAACAAACACATCAATCTCTGATAAAGAAGCACTTATCTCAGTTATATTTTCCCAAATGTGTGCAAATGTATGTACAATGTTTTTACTAAGTTTAATATAATATGTGCATACATATGTACGTTTAACATGGTAAATAAGCAGAGTAGTAGCCTTTCTTAAATATAACTTCCTGGATTTTCTTTTATGGAGTTATTTTAATGATTAAACAGGTAAGTATAGACATGTCTGACTGATTTTGTTAACTAAAATTTGCATTAGAATTTCTGCCTTATAGCTTGCTTTCACTTTACTTGATTGCATTTCCCTGGGGAGAAAAACAATCAATAGACACACACACACTTCCCAATTAAAATAAGAAACAACAAAACCCAATCAAAAACCCAACAAAAAACAAACCTTCAGGTTATTTTTTATTAAAGGTTTTGTATTTTTAAGATAATTTTGAAGAATTTTGAAGTTTGCAAAATGTATTAAATTTTATCATAAGCTGTCTTGTCTATGATAACCATGAAAGGAGTCATTCACATTAGCTTCCTTTTGCACGGTGCAGTTAATATTTGTAGTTGTCTTAAAATTTATAAGTATTATGCATGGCAGTTTTAGATAGTTGATTTTTTCTTTGCAAAAATTATGATCAGTTAAAAAAAGTTCTAAACAAAAGGGGGAATATACAAAAGCGTGAGTGGTAAAGACATAGAAAATTTCATCAAACTTCAATATTATTCTTTAGATATAAGTAAAATATCTCAATTTGCTTTTACAAATGCAGATTTTTTTCCAGGAAGGTAGAACCTTACAATGGATGAGTTGAAAAATTAATACCCAAGGGTACACTGAGAATGAAAATAAATTCCCTGATTTGTGAGCGTGGGGTGTAGTAATAGTGTGGTACTTGTAGTCAGAACAATAAAAACACGAATATGGTAGTGCTGTTTAACTTTGAATAAGAAAACTGGATTTTGGATTGTTTTCCAGATGTAGCTGTGCTTCAAGAATGTTTCATGCCAAGCACACACCAAAAATCTTCCAGGAGAAATCAAAAAATTCCCTGGCAAAAAAGGACCTCTTTGTAATTTTTATAAGTAAATCCTCTCAGTCAATTCCCCCTTCTCAAATATGCAATCTATTCATTTAAAAATTAAAGAACAAAAGTTCACCAAAGAAGGTATTGGCCGAGTAGCAATTCACACTGCTCTGAATTTTTTCACACTTATTTTAATCTCACCAGAGCAGAATATTTTCATGTTAGAACACTCTAAGTAGTGAGGGAAGGTTGTGATTTATACATTTGCATAATATATGCACACTAAAGTTGTCACAATGACACACATAATTGATTTGACTGTAGTAATGACTATTTAATTTTTTACATCGACAATAACACTGCCACTAATCTTTTTGCCTTATAGCTGAGACCTGAAGCAATTTCTTATTTTTGAATGTTGGAAAAACCTTACTGCATACATAAGTATAAAATAATTTACATATGTGAATGCTAATTACACTTTAGAGTGTTGGTTCTTTAAAGACAAAAGATTAGCCTTGGCCATGAATTGGTGATAAACTGGATGTGGCTGTGAGTATCAACAAAGACGACTAGTGAAGAGAAAAAAGCCATTAAAAGATGACAGGATCTGGGAGAACAGGGAATAAAATAGATTCAGATAATATCAGATTTATTGTGTGGTCCAAAATAGGTAATAACAGAGCTATGGCTACCAATGTACTGGTATCCTTGTTTTCTGGTGTCTCCAGATGTCAGAAGTCATTAATAGAAATGTGTAAGAGCATGAGAGATGGTCACCTTCCTGTGTTTGGAGTTTAAAAGACAAATTTGTTTCTCTAATTTCCCATCTGTAATTCCTAGAACTGCAATTTGGCCCTTTTCTATTTGTTTTGTATTTAAGCTCAAGGTAGGGCTCCATTTATTCAGCTGTCAGAACGCTGGAGGTTTTCTGGTTGACAAGAGATGCCTTTTATGCTGATGAGCCTTGGTATATTCTCTGGCATTTCCACTGTATGCAAAAAACATAGTTATTGTAGCATAGGATCTCCCAGCAGTCAGAGAGCCCTGTCCAACTCCATGGAGGACTTGGGAGAAAAGACAAAATCCGTTTGAAACTGGACTCTCATGTCTGTGTCCAAACCATGACAGCAGGGGAGAACATTAGTGCAGGATGAGCACTGCAGCTACATGAGTGAATTCTTGATTTCTTTTCTCCAGAATTCATGGAAAAAGTTTTCTGATCATAGATGTTCAGGGAAAACACTTTCCAACAATGTATCAAACAGTATCAAAAATTCAGAAACTCCTGGTTCAAAAGAACATGAAAAGTAGATGCCATTAACAAAACATCATAAAATAGGAGAAAACCTTTGAAAGAAATATTAAAGGACAATATTATAGCACAATGAGTGGTTTGGGCTCCTTAAAGCATCATTGAAAAAGGTATCAGTGAAAGCAGGTTTTACATACATCTGCAAAAATATGACAAAGTTTGGTTGCAAGTGTCGCTTGGACACATCTTGGGGTCACCACTTGTGGTTCGGTTGCTGCGGTGCTCCTCAGAGAGGGCACCACTGGTCGCTAGCTGAAGGCTGGGTGTGTCCCCTTTTAGGGACAGGAAAGGAGCATGCAGACACAGCAGCAGTGAAGGGAAAGAAGAAGTCTCTACTTTTATTTACATTTTCTACTTTTTATACATTTCTACAGGAGTCCAGAGATTGGCTAGAGAGGTCACCACCTCTCAACCTGTGTGGTGGACATGACCATCAATCAATTCTTCCCTCAGAGGAGAAGAATGCAAACATTCCAAGGATACACTTTGTTTACATCAGAAGGCTGTGAGAAAGCTTCTACACAGAGGCAGAAAGCTGAAAACATCAGGGCGACATGCAAGGTTCACTCTAGTAATTACTACATGGATGAAATGTACACAAGAACATGAAATTAGGATCTATTTAGAATGATTTATGTGTAGACTGGGGTCAAAAAAGCAGTAAAGTTTTAAGAGGGAGACCCTCCATTGAGTCACAAGGTTCACAGAGGGTCCCCTTGCTTTGTAATTCCTCACTGAGTCCAGGTGTGACTGAGTCCAATCCTTGTCTATCCTCAGCTATGTATTCCTCATATTTATGCTATAATTGCTGTAAGGCAGTCATATCAATAGCCACACACACACAGGAGTAGGTACAAATGTGAATGTACCTGTGAAAAATTCCCCTCAAGAGTTATTGAAATGCTCATGCCAATGCTTTGGCCTTTCTCATTGGGGAAAGGATTGAGTATCAAGAAGTGAGGGTAACAGCCCAGGTCCTGTCATCAGACAATGGTTCTCTGGAGAGCCGGTGAGCTCTGAGAGCTGCCCTACTCGCAGGCAGCTACTGGCTGCAGTCCATTGCAGTCCAGGAGAGCTCAAAAAAATCTCATTTAGGACTGCTGTTAATAGGGTCTCAATATGATTTACTTTAGCCAACAGTATTTTTTCCGTTCTCAGGTCAGCAACTACTGGAGTTTCCAAAGGAATTGTTTCCAGTACAATGGAAAATTGTTTTTCAAAACTCCAGCGGTAACAATACTGCTCTCTTTAGGTTACAGCTCTTGGTAGAGAAAACTGTAAGTTTGTCACTGGATGACTGATTATCCCTGCTCTGTTCTTCACTGCGGGATTTCTTCGTGTGGCCAGTGCCATTCCACCTTAGCTGTGTACAGGCTCAGTCAAAGGATGTTTCACCACCCAACTCATTACACAAAGGCTAGTGAGTAGCCTGAGAAATACAGCTTCAGGGAGGAACTGAGCACCTCCTTCAGGAGACTTTCCTCAAAAGACCATTAAGACCATTAAAAATTATTGAAATCTCTGAGAATGTATTTTATCAGTGGATTGAGTAGTCACAAATTATTATTTATGAATGACAAGCAAATCCAAGGAAAACAGGAACAAGCAAAGCTGTGCTCCAGACTTCAATCTGCAGAAATCTCATTCTGCTTGAATCTCCCCTTGTTTGGGAGGAATGAATGATAGGAAGAAAAATACCACAGGAACTTAAAACAGTTTTAAATGGAAATATTTTCAGTCAGTAAAAAGCAGTAAGGACAAATCTCTGGTTCAGCCAATTATCTCAAACACCAGAGTACTGCAGCTCATGTCATTGTCTAGTCTATCAGCTTCTCTGAAAATGTCGTCTTTCAGATTCTCTTTGTGGACTAATTATCCTCTGTAGTACTCGCCTAAATATATTTTGACATGGGCACTTGAAATTAATTCTGCTAACTCCCTGACCACAAAGCATAATATGCAGTGTCTCTTCTTTTTCTATCTGTACTGTACATGCCATTATAAACCTTCAATCCAAATTACTGTAGAGTAGCATCTCATAAGTTTTCCATTAGTTTTCTTTTGGTATAATAAAAAAAAAATCCAAATATTTGTAGAATGAAAGAACTTCCTTCCCAGATACATGGAGCATTTGGAAATTATACTAGACAGCTAGATACAAATTGCCACAGAAAGAGAAAGGTGACAGGTAGAAGGGAATATAAGATTGTCCCTGTAACTGATGAGGGGCTATGAAGCTTCACGAAATTAAACCTCTGCACTTTGTCAGAGGCACCCACAGCCTTTAAGACTCGTATTTTCTCTGTTGTATTTATTACTGCGAATCTGAACAAACTATTCTCACTATCAGGGTAAACTGACTGGGTATAATACTGGAAGACAGAAAGTACACTCCACTTGGTTAAAATGTTTTTTTAAGAGAATGAAAGGTTGGACCACTTTGCCTTCAAGTACAGTTCAATTTAATTATCTGGAGGCAACTTGTCTACAGGCAGACAAATAAAACAAGTTGTGCAGTAAAACAGCAAGCTGTCTCAGATGAACTGTGCATTTTGGCTCATGGCAGTTTTCCTTAATGCTCAGGAAGTCAGAAGAATACCAAAATATAAATTATGTGGTCCTTAGAATAGTGTGATTCAGAATATTAATTACTTACCTAAAGAGCTGGAGCTGAATATGACTAAAGCCAGTGGGAGTTCCCCGAATGAGATTAATAAGGTTTGAATTAGATCCTAATTTAATCTCTTTGAATAAATAATGGGGGTTTTCCTTATTAATTTTTTCCTTTTTCTTCATGACTCCTCTTTTTCTTGCCCACAAAGAAGTCAACAATAAGATAGTGTTGTTTGAACTTACTATTCACCAAGGAAGAAAAAACCTGTTAAGGCTTTATTTGAAATTTGGTTTTCATTGTAAAATATGAAAGCTGTCTCCTTTTATATATATATATATCCTCTAAATAGGTCAATATATATCACAATACAATTTAATCTTAGAAAGCCCATCGGGAATTTATAATTTCTCACATTACTTCTAAAAAGTATCTAAAGATAGCAACTTTATGGTGATAATGAACTTTATTCATCAAAGAAACTGATTATCACCAAATTCTCTTATGATAGTTTAAAAAGAAAAAAATAACCAAAGATGTCCTAATAAAGAGTCACAATAGTTATTCTAAAGTGTCCAGAAATGTTGCTGTGGTACCCAAATTGACTACCTCACTAGTTCCTCACCTGTCCAAAATATTACCTGCTTTCTCCAAGGGTAAGAGTCCATTACCAGTCCCTTCTTTTGGGTTGGTCACAGGGGTGGTGTTACCTTTCCCTGAAGGGTAATGGAAGAGCTGCTCAGAACAATCTTTCAACAACTTGATCCATGGCATGCATGCTGCAGCCCTGTAGGGCTCTGTATCTGGAGCCATATGGAGATAACGCAGAAGGGCTTTAGTCCCTTTCCTGATTTCGGAAAAGCACCCGGCACTGTGAGGGATGAAGATCAGAGCACATTGCTTACATTGTCTGCTGATAGGTGTGTTATAAGTTTATGAGAGCTTTTTTGGTGATTCAGGTTAGNTTTTTTTTTTTTTACATTTTAGCCCACATGCCACTTAAACAGAGTAATGATACTTCATAACTCCTGGGGCACTTCATACTTCAGCTACAGTATATTGGTCCTTATAGATAAAAGACGCTTCAAAAATTCCATTTTGGTCTCATCTCACCTATTCTCTTTAATATTATCTCCTCTGCATATTAATATAACACTCCTGTGGTGATCCCAATTACACGTTTGAAAGGTGACTGATAAAAAGAGCCTGTCAGCATCTTTCATACTAATTCCAGTGTTTAAGCACTCATAGACTTTAATTTCATTTGGCTTCACTGAAGACTAGCAGCTGTCTCTTGTTTCACCTTTCCTCAAAAGACATGAGCACATCTGAACACCAAATAGCATGCAGGGGCTGAAGTGTGGGCCTGTCTGAAACCCTGGCTCCAGAAGGCATCTTCAGGAGGGTGCTGAGTACAAATGGTTTCTAAGGAATCAAGACTCCCTTGTGACAAGGGTGGGATTTAAAGGTTCTCAAACTTCAATATATTTCCATTTGCTTCAACATAAAATGTATTCTAAACCACGAACAAGTGCAGTGATGAATTTTTGATTACTTTGGTTTTGACCAATATGCAAAAAAATATAGTTAACTCTTCTTCCTTGAAGACTGCTAGTACTGCCTAATAAATCTAGTGGCTAAATGAAGAGGTTTTCCCTGGACTGTCATTATAACCCTTTTCTAAAATAAACTACAGACAGTTTTAATTAGAGAGCTGGAGACAAGAAAGTAAGACAGAAAAGACAACAGAAACCACAGTTATAAAATTAGGATGCATAGGGATGTAGATTTACACTGGAATATAAATCTTTTAAAAAGTACATAAAGTTCTATATTAAAGTGAATTATGTAATTAAATAACCAGAGATAAGTATGGTAAAATCCAGTGTGGAGGAGCACAAACGCTCCATATTACTAGGAATTCATATTACTGGGTACAAATGCCTCCTCTACAGATACATAAACATGGAGAAAACATTATTATTAAAATGAAATAGAAAGAGAGAAGTATAAATAAAGATTATTTGAAATAAACAAAGAGGCCATTAAAAGCGTAACTCCACTTTAATAAGACTTAGAGGAAAAAAAGACCTGAAGAGTAACACTCAATGTATTTCAGCTGCTATTATTTCAGTCAAAGCTTAGCAAAGAAAAATGGAATAATTAGGTCTCTAATTGCCACTGTAATCTAATGAAAGAAAAAAGTTAAGATCATATATCAAACCTCATATATCAAGTTATGAAGCAGAGCAAAAGGGTACCCAAGATGGTGTCAACAAAGATATCATCAAACCCCAAAAAATCAGGAGAAAATAAAATTCTATGAGTATCTTAGAGTGAAACATTTATGACCATAATAAGGTGTTCAACACTGGAGTGGCTGAACAGATGTGAAAATATTTTAAAATGTTACATAGAAGCAAAAATGAATCACTGCTCAAACTTTGTAACATTATTGATTTTTAGACATATTTTACTCTTACTGCCATGCCATATGTGTATAAAAAGGAACTAGAGATCACTGCCCTTTTAGGCCATGCATTCACAATAGTCTTTGCTGTTAAATGGTACCAAGAGATTTATGTCCAAAAAACCCCAGAACAACTAGGATAGATAATTCAGCCATCAAAGAGCAAGGAAACAGTTGTTTCTGCTTTGTGTCCCTTAATGAGAGAAGGTGCTAGATTGAGAATCAGCGATCAACATTTTGTTGTTACTTGGATTTGTTGTTAAAAAAACCTTTGGCTTATTGGCTTATTTTATGAAGAGGCTTATTGGCTTATTTTATGAAGATTTGTGCCTTACTTTATAAACATACATTTATGCTGATTGCACTACTTACAGGTCTTTTTCCTGCATGCTCTTTGGTAATGAAGTACGTGGCATTTTCCTCCCTGAAATGTCCTTATTGATCCTTTACTACATGCCCTGTAACACTTCATTTAAATTTGAGACAGTAAAACAGGGGGCTGTATTCCACTATCTACTAAGGTTGCTTCAAATAACAATTCCCCTGCATTTAGGGAGTTTTATAAAAAGTGACTTGTTTTAAAAATGATATGCAGTCACACAATGTTCAACCTCCCTTCTCTTCTCTAACTCCCTTGAAATTTGTCTGAGACATCCATCAAACCTGAGACAACTCATCAAGTCAGAGATGAAATAAAACCATTTTCTCCCTTCACCAAAAGTTACACAAGAAACTGACTACACAGAAAAACTTCCGATTAAAATCATATGCCAAACAAGCTTTTGTAAGTTGTCTCACAGCCTGAGTAATCCCTGTGGCTAACAAACTTTCAACACACTCAACAATTTATTTTCACCTGAGATCAGTGAAAATGCAATTTTTTTTTCTCATGCTTGGTATTTTCATTAATGCAATACTATTTAACTGTATTTGAAAGGAAGCCTGAAAACCTCACTGGTTTAAAAGGTGGAAATCTTTGAATTATAAAAACATTTTCAGCAGATATACTGGAAAACACATGATTCTGTAGGTGGAAAAAAACCCCTAATTAAATATTTAAATTAAATAAATAACCCTACCTAGCATTAGTATATAATATTACTAAAAAGGATACTTGCATTTTCTTCTCTATACAAAAGCATATGGCAAGAACATGAGATACAATATCCTAAGTGTTATATATTAAATGAGTTTTTCCATTAGCTTTAATGCAGCCGTTGGTGGATGTGATTTACACTTGAGGAATAGGTTTTCCTCAGAATATATTATTTACGTTTTTGGCAAGGATGGACTACTTTTAATTCTACTTCAGAGCCTAATAAATATTGAAATCCTGTGATTGGAATAACAGAAAAAATTAGTTGTTTTCTTTTTCTAGAAGATACCTGTCTTAATGAAGCCCACCAGAATTTATTATGGAGACAATATATCCATTTGCAAATATTTTCCTCCTAGCTGTAGGGAATAAAATTTTAATACAATATTTGATTTTATCTCATTCTTATTTGTTTAAGCACTGAATTACTGAGCAGAAAACCACCTACTTTTGTCCCTCACATAATATACATTTAGATTTTGATATGGGATTTTCCTTATGGAAAACCCCATGGAACACTAATAAGACCTTTTAATAGCCTAATAAAAGTTGTAATGAAGCTAGAAAATTGAAACATAGCTTTGGACATGGTAAATCCTATCTGTTTATGTGGAACAAGCATTTCTGAGCAACTGATCCAATTCATTGTGATTTTACTCGGCTGAGATCAAACCAAGATCTCAGTTCTTTTACCTCAGTCTGAAAAGATTTAGATCTTCACCTTTCATTTTTGTGGACAAATGTAGAAATTGGGCTGGGAAAGATAGGGGCGGGGGGGCAGGGGGAAGCAGTCTCACTCAAATCTGGAAAGAAATGAGAACAAGGCAGGAGGAGCAGCATCAGGTCCCAGCTCCAAGGATTGCATTAGGCAGCCATCTCACAAAATAACTGTCCTTCAACAAATGCTAAACTAACTGGTCGTGTGACTTAGGGTACAACTCAGAAATTAAGGAGAAGCTGAGGAGGCCCTTGAACCTCTTTTCTTTCCAGTGTTATATGGGGTAGCAGTGAATTAATAAATGAGAATGGCAATTTCTACGGTGATTAGCACACCTGATCTCTGTATGCTGGGAAATAGTGGAAAGATGGAGACCTTCATGTCTTCTCATTCCAGGATGGTGGCTGCTCAATGAAGGGTTGGAAAGCTCTATCCATGAAATCTTTAGCATTTAGACTTGGGCATGACCATAAGAATCGCCATTAATCATTGCTGTCTATATACCAGGTGCATCTAAATCATTTGGATCTAACCATTTCCATGCTGAAATAGCTCACTGATATTTAACTTTCTTGCAAGTTGTTCTACTAACACTGAATTCAACTGCAGGTGGTATAAAAACATATGTTAATTCCTAGAAATATTTCAGTAACATATTCCCCCTGCTTAATAGACCTTGGTAAACAACACCTATTTTGGATTTGGTTGTTTGGATCAATGTTTTATCCTCCAGGAGTGAGAATGCCCCGGGTTTTCTGTTCCCCTTCCTCAAGCAGCTCAGTGAGAAAAGAGGCATAATTACTTGTCTGTCCAAAGAGATATACAGGGACACAGATATTTCAATAGCTCCGCAGTGTGTTTGGCAGAAAGGAGGGAATAAACACACCATGTTCTCCAATTTCTCTCTTTTGCTGTCTTCAGTTTCCCACCAGCAGGACCAAACCTCTGTCCAGCCTTGTCTGTGCACTGTAGAGACAAAGAGCAAGTATTTTGGTTGGGCTGCAATCTGCCTTTCCCTGTATCCTTCATTTGGGTGGGTGAGAGTGTATCTTAAAGTCAATGAGGATCAGATGCCTGTGGTGTCCCTGCACCTTTCAAAGGAATTAACCAGGTGGTGTTGCTAAGAGCCGATATTAGAATTTCTCACCTCAAAACTACATTACAAATGTAGTGAGTGTAAGTCTGAATGAGGAAGTACACTCTGCTCATGGATGGGAGTACACTCCCATCCAAGGAATAAGGCAAGATACCTAAATTTGACACTAATTTAAAATCATAGATGCACCAACTATTTTGCTCTAAGTCTAGCTCTCTATTTGCTGGTTTTTCTTTCCAAAATCACTGCTTTCCATGTGTGACAAGACCTATCAAACTGATTACTCCCTGACAGCAGAGCGACAGCGTGCCGGCTGGGCAGCCGCAAGCACTTAGCTGGCTCTTTTGTCACTCCTGACATCTGACTCA
This sequence comes from Cyanoderma ruficeps, assembly GCA_008694505.1. NCBI lineage: Eukaryota > Metazoa > Chordata > Aves > Passeriformes > Timaliidae > Cyanoderma > Cyanoderma ruficeps. The sequence goes on along the minus strand of VZDJ01007749.1, from coordinate 33,099,472 downwards.
GATGTTCAGGCACTAGGTTTTGATGAGATTTCAGGAAAGTGCAGAGTCCAAGTCTGACACATTCAATATGCCATCTCTCATCCAAAATAGACAGAACAGGAGCTTTTTGCTAAAGCTCTGTTGCAAGGGAATAGTTTGTTTGGCAGCTGTAGAACCCTGTCTCTGTGGAAGAGGAGTGTGCGCCAGGTTATTACGTAACATGGCTGTTTTCCCTTCTGTTCACAAATCAGAGGGAAATGATAGAAAGGACCAAAAGCCTGGGTTTGTTTTGTTTTCCTTTAGAAGCTTTTCTAATGAGCAAGACAGTGAGATTTTACTTTTACTACTTGAAATAAAAATCAAGGGTCAATGAGTATTGGTATGCCTTAACATTTGACAAGAGACATGAGCTATCCATGTATTCCATATGCAGCTACTCAGAATATGCAGTTGATTATTCCACAGTTTTCAAAGTGGCTTTTTTTCAGCAATATGCTATTGAAAGGAGATATCCCTCATGATGCTGGAGCAATACCTCAAAAATTATACAGAAAATTATAGATTCATTCTCCATTAAAAAGAAAATTAAAAGTTTCTAACTTGAAATATGCCCAGGAAAATACATTAAGTCCTATAAACACCTAAAATATTATTAATTTTATGCATATAAGCAGTAACATCAGGAAACACGTTTTCTATAGCTTAGGCTTGTTAGCATACTAGAATAGAAATATCTATACAGGATGCTGAACAGTCCTGTCACATAAGAAATCACGTGGTATCTCACCTAATTTCTGTCTTTGTTTCTTAAATGTCCTAACTGGCTACTTTAACAGGTAATGCTTTCCAGATCAGTGGGCTTGACTTTGCTTCTATCTCTGATTTTGGTCTTAATTAGATATAATCCAAAGCCAGTCTGCATCCATTTTTGTGGTTAAAGGTGAGTTTTTTCTCAAACACAGAATCCTTACAATATTACCCCCCATTATTGTTCATATTAATTATTAATTAATGATTAATGATTAATTAATAGTAATTAAAAAGCTTTTATACACAAACATATCTCCTAGTAGGGCTTCAAACCACTGTGATCAGCTAGGGGAATTGATTTTGGTTTAGGGTGCATCCAGAATTGTGCTTGAGATGCCTGTTTCAGCAGAAGCTGAAGAGAATCTCTCTATAGCCCCTTAGTTTACAAGCTGTTATGTTCTTCCCAGCTACTTGTATTTCTTTTGTTTCCAGACCTGAAACTTTCACATCAGTTCCTGTTAGTCAAGAATTACATCCCAGTGGATAAGCTGGAATGCTTTTGGCCTGATTCCTAAACTTCAATGACCCACACCTGTGTTGATGCCCCAGGTTCAAATCATTTAAGTGGAATTAAGGTTGCATCCCTAGAGTTTTACACATAGAATTTTTTCCTTTTTGCAGCTAGTAGCTCCTAAACCATTAGTGACAAAATATGGTTAGTGACTTCTAAACACAGAAGAATCAATATATCCTGAGTATGAATAATGCAGGCATGAATTCTGTATTAAATTTTCTCACATGCAGAATCCAAGCAAAGCACACTTTGAAAAGCTTAAAATCTCTCCCTTAAGTAAACACCATGTGTGTGTTTAGCCTAAACTCTATCACTGTTAAGTCTTCTTATCCTTTTGTCAGTCATAACGATTCATGAGTTAGTTCTCTTTTCCCACACACCTGCATGAAGCTCTGTAAGCCTGAATTTCAAACATAATATTTAAGGGTTGCTTTCAATACCAATGGCCTGCCAAGAGTATAAACTTAGAATAGAAGTGTAAAAATACAGCATGGGAGGGTCCTTTCTGTCTTTCCTTCTTTCTTAACTATTAAATAAGCAGCAGACAAGCTTAGTTTGCTTATTTAATAAACATTAATAATAATAATTAGTAGTAGCAGTTAGTAATTATAGTTATAATTATAGTGATTATAGTTAGTATTATTAAGTGTTATTAACTTAATAGTTAAGTAAAAGTTATTGCAAAAATACTCAACGGGATTGTCATTGTGACTATGTAGAAAACAAGCAACCATTTGAATCTCCTTAAAACACTGTTTTCATATAATGTTGAATGGGTAACTGCTGCCTTTTGAGGGAGACATTAATCTCTACTAGTTAACCATTTCTGACCTTAATGATCATCCTAAGGCATGTTATGTTGGTGTGGAGAGTTAGGACCCAAACTGACATATAAGAACATTTGTTCCCATGTCAGGTCATTTGGTGTTGTTCATTACATTTACAATCTTTTGTTTCTTGAAGTCTTCACTGTTTTTGTGTCTGCTTTTAAATACCTCCCATCTCGATTTAATTGTAGTTACAATTAAATGATAACAAAAGTAAGAATAGGGTGGTTATTGATGAAAGTTAATGAAGTGGAGTTTAGCTAATTGAAATGAAATATTTGGAAATTAAGAAAAAGCGAACTAACTTCCCAATTTTGCTTAATTAATGAGTTTTCCAAATGAAGAAGGCACAGTTTGAATTTAGGACGTATATTTTTGCAATAAAAATATAATAGTATATTTCCTTCTTACAGATAAAATGAATCTTTATATGGGGCTGTTTAGTCCAGGAGTGTTTGTGGTGATTAACTATCCATCTGCTAACTTGCTAGGGACATTATTTAGTGGTGATCATGACAATGATAGGTTAATGGTTAAACGTGATGATTTTAGGAGTCTTTTCCAACATGAAAAACTTGTAGATAGTTCAGCAATGTTAACATTTGACTATGCCTTTTAATTAATTTTATGATCAGTATTTTATTTAAGAGAGGATTTACTTTTAAGCACAGGATTATATTCTCAGTACTAACTGGTTTCCTTAGAGTTCTGTGAGCACATCCAGACAAAGATATAAATTGGCACTTCTAATGTTTATCATCCTCCATTGTTACACAGTATGTTTAGATTTTACACATAGTTGGGGGGGGAAAAATAGAAAGGATTTATTTATTTGCTTTCTCTTACTAATTAGAGCCAGTGAGGCCACTGAATGCAATCACCTCTGAACTCTGTGAGAGATGAGAGACTGCATTCTACATATCAGTAGAATGCTGATCTGCTGAAATGCTGTTTCTGACAGCATTTATGTCAACAGCTTCCAGGCAGCTGTAGTAAATTAATGGACTTCTGGACACTGGGTCATGTAAGTTTTCTGCGCCATCATTTAGCCTCAGGCTATAGGCAATTGTTGGTAAACTCAAAATATTTTTTGCCTTTTATATGTGCACTGCTTCTAATTTAATTGGCTCCAGGTATCTTTTTCACTTACAAAATGTTTGCAGGTTACCTCTAAGTTGTATTTTGAATGACACATATTTTGGTTTCTATTCAAGAGTGTAGCTCTGTTACATCATCAGATTTTTAAGTATTGCTCATATACTGGTCTTGTGTAACATCTATAATTTTTTTTGCTGAAGAGTTCACAAAAGCCAAAAGAAATAACCATTATTCATGCCAAAGCTGATCATATTTTAAAAGTTCACACATAATTTTCTTGAACATATATTTGATAAATGAATAATATGTCATCCTAAGAGACTTTCCAGAACTTATTTCTTCACTCATGCAAAAGCACATAATTTTCTTCTCATAAATCAGGAATTTCTGTGATAGTATGCCATGTTGTGAGAAAGTACGTGAAAGTTATATAAATTAGCATGTAAAACTTCCCCGTGATCCACCTCGAAAAACCATGCACAGCAGCTGACATAATTCTATCAGTAGGAGGTATCAAAAACAGAAAGGGCAGGAGTATGACTATAATTTTTTTACAGAGGACTGAAATTATGTATATTACATCACTGTTCGCACTGTATTGAAAGTAGAAACATCTGAAGTCACTAAGTTTTGAGCAACTGAAGAGATATGGGGGAGATTGCTGTGCTGAGGTATGAAGATAGAGCTTGGATCGTAAGGAAGGCAAAAGGAGATATTGTTGATATTCTGGTGAGGCTGGTGAAAGGATTAGCTGTATTATTAAAGTATTAATAGTATATTAGGCAGCGGCGATGGAGTGCCAGAACTCTACATACATTCAGGTTCTGTCAGCAGTGGATTTTCTTCAACTCCATGAGGCATGAGGAGAGAAGAAAACAAGCATTAACCTGTTGTATCCTATGAGAAGGAGGAAGAGGTGATTCAAATTACTTTCTGACCCTTGGTCTTACCCATCCCATTATGCTTCCTATAAAGTCTAAAATTATAACCTTGAAAATATTGTAGCATAGTTACTTGGAATGACTATGGAGGTGGTCTTTCAGGAGATCTCATTTTATTTCATAATAGAAGCAATATAGAATCAGCTGCATATCATGAACAGCAGGAATATATCCTGAACAGCAAGTCATCAGCAGGGAGTCAGGAATCATGTTCTTTAGCTATAGTTTATCAAACAATCTCTCCAGAAGAAGGTAAGTCACAGAAATTTAATATTTTTCAGATTAACTTCTAGAACATCCCTTATAAAGGAGCTTAGATCACCAGAGGGTCTCTATAGACACTGACCTCAACGACAGGGACAGATTTTAATACAAATATTGTACATTCAAGTCTTCAAATACTATAGAAGGAAAAAAAGAGACTGCTGAGATGTGTAAACAGTTCTCCCAGTTTCCCAGGTAGAAGGTGAAAGCTTCCATCTTAGAAATTAGGAGCATTCCCTGTAACACATTTCTTGATAACTTCATCAGCAGCCCAGTCTAGAACTTGAGCTCTTCTGAGCTAGACAAACATTTATACTTTGTGTCCCTGGTGTTTCCATTACACATCCATTACAAGATTCAGTTGTACTTGACTCAACCTTGCATAATCTTGGTCCATGGCCAAAATTTTCTAGCAGGTCAACAGAAACATTAAAAATAGTCCTGGAAAAACCAGTGCTTCGTCCTTTCCCATCCCTTTATGGCCAGACCATCTTTAAATGATCTTTAGTAGTACTTTTTTAACCTATTCTCAAACACTTCAAATGATTTCTACAGTATCCAAAGCAATTTGTTCTAGTGCATTACTACCTTTATTATTAAAAAGGTTTTCCTGACATCTAAACTGAATCTTTCTTGCTGTCATCTAGGAGCACTATTTCTTGCTCTGTGCATGATAAAGTTCAAATTGTTCCTTTCCTCTCTGCAGCAGTCTTTTATGTTTTTAAAGGCTACTGTCAGTCTCCTCTACTACCTTATCTCCCCTAGATTTTAAATAACCATTTCAATTTTTTTCTTGTTTTTGATGTTTTCCAAACCTTTGATCATTCACTAGATTGTGCCCAATTGATCAATATGTTTCATGAATCAAGGTGCCTAAAAATGAGCAATGATCTTAAGATACAGCTACACGGTTTTTTATACATACTTTTTATCCGTTTATATGCCCTTTCCAAAAATGTCAATGTTTGAGTCATAGTCATGTTGTAATCCATTTTACCAGAAGGACTTTTTCTGTAGCACTGCTACCAAATGAGACATTTCATAGCTTGTAGTTATGGTATGGAGTGCTCATACCAAAACAGGAAAAAATCATATTCGCCTCTACTGAATTTAATCTTATTTTTTCAGCCTTTTCTCTAGTTTATCAAGATCCAGTTCAATTCTTGTCCATTAACCTGTTCTCTTGAAGTTTAATTTTGCTTAACTGCAGCAGCCAGTACTAGAGTCAATAGGAACTTGTAGAAGTTGAATACATATGCTTTTCAATCTGATAATGATCTCAGTTACAAGTTTTCTAGCCAGCTTCTGAGAGTTTTATCTAGAACACTTGTCCCCAGGTTGTTTACAAGAAATACCATCATTTTAACACATAAGTAATGGATATCTGTTGCTTCTTCCCTTCTCATGAGTTCTATTTCTCTATTATAGCAATAAATCAGATTTCTTTGGTATGATTTGTTCTCAAATCTTTGTTAACTGTTGATCATCTTTTTTTCTTCTTGGCACTTGTTTGTTCCTACAGTTTTCCTGAAAAAATAAAGTGGTACATTTGTAATTCAGTTTTCATAGACCATACTTTGCTCCAGGGAAGTCTTATTTTTTTTCTCATTAGTCATCCAGTATCTCACTATATTCCAGTAGCTCTTTAGAGTAATCGCTACAATATATTATATAGGATGAGGTTTATTGCATCAAATAATTTTAAAGTCTCTGACTTTCATAGGTGTTCACTAAACCCTTTCCTTATTCTAGGTTAAAGTAGTATATTTTTGTCATTAACAGAACTTGTGTCAGTCACCTGATTGCAGATCACATTCATTCTTTGAAAACATTGAGGCAAGGAATATCATCCACCTGTTCACATTCTTTTTGCCATTTACAAATAAATTTCTGTGTTTGTTTAACTATAGGATGACATTTTCCTGCAGCATATATTACAACATACATTTCCCACACCATTCTCCCTTATCACTTACCTTGCCGCTCTCAGTACTTTTTATGCCCCTTACTAGGTTGGTCTTTTTTGTGCCTTGTACCTCCTGATTTTGTCCCTTTGTGTTATCATTCTGTCATCTTTCCCTTGAATCTGACCTAGTTTTTGCTTTCTGTAAACTCCCCACTTAAGTCTCGAGGTCCAAGAAGAACCCATTTTTCAGCCAGGCTGATGTCCTATTACACTCCTTTTCTTCCTTTATAATAGTTGCTGTTTCTGCTTCTGCTTCTTTGTTTGCCTGTATCTTACGTCTTAAACTTGCTCGCTATAGCATCCTAAATCCTGAATATGTGAGACAAAAGAATTCTTCCTTCTTGGAAATGTCACAACTTAGAGATGTAAAAATGCTTTATGAGTACATCCATAATATGCTCTTGTACCTCTTGAATCAGTATTAGTGACAGTCAAGGAAAATCATGTCATAAAAACATAATTTTCAGTTCTTGTTATTACTGGATCAGTCATAAAATTCTTCACCTCTATGAAAAAGAATTAATATTACAGCCCAAACCATTGATATAAGCAGTATGTATAAGTATTTATATACTAAAAAAAAAAATTAAGCACCATAAATGCAATTTTAAGATACATTTTTAAAACTTCTGTTTTCCTTGACAGAATTTATAGCATCTCCTCGCAATGGAATATACATTGCTACCCTCCCATAATTATTAAATATAATTCTTGTTCAGAGTACAGCTATGACTATTATTACATTGTTACCTCTAGTCTGAACCAATATAACTGAGTCAGTTATAAGATCTATACCACGGTTTTAATGCACCTGGAATTAGGGGACTTTTCTTGAATATATTCAGATACCTCAGTGGCAAATCTCTTTTGGATTCTGAAGATAAATTAATTAAATTTTAAATAATCTATATTTTGGGTGACAAGAATTAAGAAGATGCAACTTACTTTCAGGAAATGTTCTGGGTATCCCTATAGCTAATGAAACATTAGCTTTTTGTTTTGAAGTTCTGACTCTAGGAGCTCTTAATGGAACATCTTAATGGCATGCTAAATGCATTAGCAGAAATAAGGCATAAATACTGTTGGATGCTCAGATAAATATTTCTGCTGTTCTCTTAGCATATTGCATATTGGCATTTAAAGGCTGCATGACCAGAATCTGAATAACTTCAACTAAAACAAGATGCCTGATAAAACCAAGTTTAGAAAGGCCTCAAAACCTTTTTTTTTTAGTGCTGCCCTTAAAAGGAGGTGATAATCTGTACCAGATGTGTTCATCTCAAGTAGCTCTCAATATACTTGCCATTAATTCCAGTAAATTAAAAAGTAATACTATATGCTTTAATACGTAGTGAGCCTTGAAAAGGCAGAGCTCTTACTTGCATCTCCTTCCATCTGTTGTTAAGAAGGTAAAGAATAAGTTAATGAAGCAACTAGTCACAAAACCTAGGTCTTGGCGGAAAGGTGTGCAGCAGAGATTTACTTTCAGCTGCATAGTTTAAACAAATAGGAGGAAAGACTGAAAAATTCCACATCATGTGGTATTTGCTTGCCTTTGAACTTAAGAGTGTAACTCACAAAGGACTGGAACAGTTTTGAGACATTTCTCATTTCTGATGTGCAGAGCTGGTTTTAGGAAAGCAGGAGCAGCTGGCTCCTGTTCATCAAAGGTGACAGATAAGGAGCCAGCCACCAGTGAGTTAGACTGAAAGATCCAGGGTTTGTGCCAACTTATACCAGAGAAACCTAAAATACATAGACCCAATGCATGACATAAAACCAAAAATAAGCTATGGAAGATCAGTGGCATTCACAACACCATGTAAGGTAGGTGCAGCTCACCTAGAGGAAAACTAGAAGCAAATTCAGGGAAATAATAATTGCAGTTTCTGGAGAAAGTCTGAGGTAAATCAAGTTTGAGTCTAGCCCCAGCAAAACTGCTGTTCTTGCAGGAATCACTCTGCAAGTCTTTGCAAACCAAAACTTGAGCTGAGGAATAATTAGCCACAAGCTGTTGCCACCATATTCAATCTACAACAGTCACTGCAAAGTCAGCCACTTAGAGCACAGGAAAAATATATGTAGAAGATTTCATCTCTCTGGGTTTCAGAGAACTCATAAAACTTGAAATAATCTTTCATAGAAAAAAGACCTCGGTGTTGGAGACATTCATAGGCGGTATTCAGCTAAAGGAAGGGTAATCACAGGCCATTTCTTTTCAGAACTGCAAAAATCATTTGGCAGTCATGAGGAAACTCAGTTATACACAAAGTATGACTGTAATTGCATTTCAATCTTTTTCTACTCTAAGGTAAAAAGAAAGGTCTGATTTTTCAGTAAGATGTCAGAGGTTGTTGATTAAGCCAGTTGTTGTGAAACAGTAAAAGGTCAAGACAATTTCATTTGGTTGTAATTCTCACTACCTCAATTTCACTTAAAAAAAATCCTTTCTCCTTTCTATTACCTATTACACAGCACTTGCCACTCAAGTCACCCACATCACTCCATCACTGCAAGTTCAGATTTGCTGTACCCTTGCAACAGAGCAGACACGAGGCTGAGGCTGCTTGCTGGGTTGTGTTCATGAGTGATGGATGATTTGTCCAAGGTCCCCTTGAGGAGACTCAAGTCACTGTGGAGCTTCAGTGTCCTCTCCCACACCCTTACTGCTCTGCTGCCTTAATATTTAGCTTTTTAAAATGTGCCTTATCCTCCAGCAAGCATTTAAAAAAACCCAAGACACCCCACATGTGCATTTGTTACCAATATTCTTTAACTAGTGATGGTTTTTCTTGGGCATTTCTGTGTTGCTTTTCTAGAAGAATTTGCCACACAGCATGGAAATATCCAGCCTTGTATTTCCCTCAGCACAAACATAAGAATTATTTATTTAATCAGAGAGAAAATGCAAAAAAGATGTTGTTTTTAAGATGGGGACAGAAAGGAAAAGATTGAATAAAGAATGGAAGTTCAATATCAAGAAGTGCAGCTGCTTTCTGACCATCCCTAATCTGTTATTCAAAGATAAGGGCTTTTTTGCAGGTTGACAGTGCTGGGGCACAAATAAAAGAAGACACTTTAGAAGTAAATGATGGGAAGAGCTTAAACTGTGATAGTGTGTCACTTGGATCTTTAACAGCAGAAGGAAGCAAATTATCCAGATTAGCATCAGGCAAGAAATTGCTGTCACTGATAGAAAACATCTTGGACTGCACCACTACTGCTTAAACCTGGCTGACAACAGAATATTCCTTGAACGATATGTCTTAACTTTAAGGAAATTAAGGTGTTTAACAGCCACAGACAACCCAGCCAGATCACTTAAGTGAAATGACAGTGAAGGCCTTTGACAGAGAAAGGTGTTTGAGTAACTAGTAATTCAATCAGTTAATACTCCCCATTTATTTGCAGAATCAAATAGCACACTAAGGCAGAGAGGTAGAAGCCTAGACAATTTTTTCTCCTTTGTGACCAAAGAAAGAAAGGTTTGTCATAAAAAAACATTCAACTTTCCTGGTAGAAAAGGTAATCACTAGGACCTTTTCCAACTTTTTGAGTACCATACTCGAAAGTCTTACTTTATTCTGTGTTGCTGACCAATCTTGCATTCATAATAGATGACTCCTTAGGTGATGATCCTCAATATCAAGTACGTCAAGAAAAGTACCATAGTGCCAGAAGGAATTTTGGCTCATCTGGATTTATCAAGATCACTCCAATCTACTTGAGACTTAAAGTCTTTCCTATAAGGTCTTTCCTTTACTTTTCTCCTTCTCACTGAGTTAAAGAAATTACATAAGGTGCCATCCTAAAGGTTCACATATTTGAAGCAGTGCCTCTGTATAGGACACCCAGTGTAGGACTGACTTTTGAAGAAAATGTGTCAATACCTCTTGCTGAACAAGGTCTTCTGTCTTGGTTCTAGACTTCAGGCCAAGGCCCTGTACTGAACACTATGCCCCTTGATCCTTTAACACGATCAATTTTATATAGCACAAAACATATCAAACTTCATGTAAAAACAACTACATTTTTTCTAGTTTAAACCTCTCTTCTTTGATCAGTGATGTTCTATATGCTAGTTTCAATTTATTCATAGGCAGCCTTTGCATCTTAAATTTATTATGTTCTATCTTTAATAACTTCACAGCAAAAATATTTTCAAGACCTGTTTTTTCCATCATAAAGAATGGAAAGCCAAGATATTGAGCCTATCTGCAGATTGAGCTATTTATGTCTGGATTAGAACTACGTTCATCTTCAATCTCATCAACTGTATATTTATACATAAGCAAATCTCCTTTTTCAAAATCTCTCATTTCCAAAAATGAAAGACAAAGAATTGCTTGAAATTTTGCCAGTCCCTTTAATAGTTTTATATCACGAACACCTCTCACTAGAATTCTCTACAATTGTCATTGAGGCAAATAATTTAGTGAAAGAAATAATTTAAAAAATGGCTTAATATATGGGCAAGTTTTTTTAAGAAAAAAGTACCCAAACAAAGAAAACTTTAAAAGCATGGAGATGGACAGATAAGTAATATTTTTGGTTGGCATAATGCATAGTAAATAACATGTTATTTTGGTTCAGCCAATGAACTAGAAAATTTGAAATCTATTGGGAAATGTAAGAGATGAAGCTGCATAAATCAACAGTGAAAGAAACAGTACTTGACTCAGTACTTGACTCTGAAACACTATTACTTAATTTGTTATTGAAATCATATTAATTAACCTTCAGTTATTGTTGTTCCTTTAGTATATCATGGAAAAAAGGGGAATCTTGTTTTTATCTTACTTAATTTTCAATTATGAATACATCCACTAAGGGCAATAATTTATGTTTTTATTGTCCTCTCCTAATTTGTATTTGCATTTAGAGCTCAGGTCATTGTAGGATATTCTGCACAAGGTAAAATATTTTCAGGCTGTTATTCAGAAGCATATTAATTATGAGCATCTATATTTTTATAAAATTGTCTGAAACCCTTGCGATAAATGCTTAGTTTTTCCTGAAAATACACCTCCTCTAAGGGCACCAAGTTCACTTCAAATCTCTAGAAATAGAAAGGATGCAGCATGCAGATTTAAAAATCTCTGTGAAAGGGTCATAAACAGTGTTCTTGGCCTATGGTTTGAAGATGTATCAGCATTTCCTATCCAGTGTATGTTTAAGCAGTAATATCCAAGGAAGGCAGCAACAAAAGAAATAACCAATGAGAGACACCTTAGAATTATTTATGATACGCTCATGATGCAGATTGGAAGTCATAACACCGATAGGCCATAGTGCAGTTGTACTGCAGTGACTGAGAAACAGCTGAGATTCTTCTGTTGCTAAATTTGTCATAGAAAACATTGGTGGCACTCTGGAATATGAGAGCAGGGAAAACTCTGGAGGAGGCAGCAGAGATTTTAAAGACCCTCCTTTCGAGTTTGTCACAGGCTGGTTTACAAGTTTTTGATTTTAGCAGTTAGATAGGATCACTTAACTGTCCAAGGAATTTTTCTTGCCTGATCTTGAGTGTTGCGATAAAAGAGTCACTGTTTTTTTTTCCATTTAGGATTACACTAGTGAAATGAAGCATACATGAAACTGTAACTTAAGTCTAGGCAGATTCTAACATTGATTTTCTTGTGACTTTCTACATTTTTTAAGATTCTGAAAGAAACTAACAAAACCAACTAACAAAATATTTTAAAAGGCCTGAGCCTCATTAGGAGCAGATATGTCTGCTCATACTGTAGTTAGAGTCTGAAATGCATGCTGTAGCATGCCAGGACCAATTTCTTTACAATCTGCAGTAGATGATTGCTAATTCTGACCTCTAAATAGAACATACACACCTGTTGAAGGCTGTGCCTATCTCACCTGCTGAGATATGCTATGCCTCCCAGTCCATTCATTCCCAAGATTTTTTTCAATGAAGGCTGGAACAGAGTGTGTAATAAATGGTGGAGGTGGACAGGGGACGGGAAAGGGAACACAAAAATTAGTGCATACCTGAGGGTCTCGCTCCATATGCATCTGCAACCTGACCTGGACACGCAGTCAGACCTGGATTCAGGCAGCACTTAGCTGAATTTCCTCCTGCTCATTTGTCACACAGGAGAATCTGCTACACAAATACTTTAAACAAAGCCTGCCTTGTGGTTTAGGTCTTTAGTTGTCATTGAGAAGTAGCCAACACTTGAGGGTTTGTTTAGGTTATCGACCAAAATAGAGGAAACCGCTCCACCATTTGTTGGGAGCATTTCTATATCGAGCATGCAATGAGTTGTGGTGTCTAGTAAAACTAGTGTTGTCTAAAGGGAAAAAGAATGAATGAATTAAACTACAAAGATGTTTGAATTAGGCTTCTTTTGGTGCGCTTTGTAGCTTGAGCTCCCCTGGCTGAGCAGGCCATGAACACTAACCATGCCCTCCTTAGCAGTGATGGTGATCAGAGCCAACATGGCTCAGACTGCTCCCAAAGGCCACTACTGTAAGGTCCACCTTTCCTCAGGCACCCTGCCCCAGTACTGAGAATGTCAAGCACTTAGTACTTTGCCTTGTGCCCAAGTTCACACCAAAAATGCCAATCCCTGATGCAAAGACTGTCCATCTGCTACTTTTCCTTGTGCATCTGTCCTACCCAGAGCTGCTTGAAATCTGTTAGACAGCATGTCCTCATGGACGGGTCTTCCATCACATCCATCCTTAATGTCTGCACTTGTAACAGACCACCACACATCTCTTTGAAGGGCCAAAAATCACACTGTACCTGGAAATTTTTTGACACAATTGTGTCATATGCCCTTTGAAGGAACTTCCAGGACACTTTTGGTAGAGAAAAACACAAAAGATAGCTCTTCAGTCTGTCAGTCATATTTTTCCATGCATCCTTACTTCTTCTCATCCCAGAAATGGCATAAAACCCCCCAGATTAGTGACCCAGGTGACATATTTTAATACAGTAATATGGGAAAAAAAACTGTTTACATTTTTTGTTTTCTGTTATAAAGACTGAAATCTGTTAATAAGCACTCACAATTTCTATTATCTTGATCTCTGCTGATGAGTTAAATATGTTTAGCAGATATTCTCAGAGGATATTTAATTTGTCTAATTAGCCATAGTATACAATATTCACATATTCTAATAAATAATCTGTGGATGATCAGGTTTTCAATCATGTTTGCTTGTTAAGCACATAATTACAAAATTGTTATAACTCACTCTGAAAGTAATGTCTTGTGTCTCATAATGAAGGCATACTGGTTTTTCCCTGTCAATGACAGCCATCTTATCAAATAATAGTAACAAAAAAATTGTATAGTGATATTGATTTTCTTTTTTGTTATGTGTCTTGAGACATGAGAAGCAATGAACTCTTCATTGTTGAGGAGCATTACACCAAAACTTTAATTAAACCACGTGTAAAGAACATGATGATCGTGGATACAGTGCCATCACAATCAAGTTTGTTTAGTTGGTTTCACCACAGGACAGAAGAAATATTTGGACCCAAGTTCCAGAGTTTTTTGCCAGAAATGAAACTCTTTTGTACACTTTTGTAAATGTTTACAGTGTAAGAGGTTGAGATAGTAAGAAAGCAGAGCACCTTATTGCCTTTCTGTAAGTCTTCTGAGCGATAATAAGGAAAAATTATGCACTGATATACACAATTTCTGAACAGATAATTGTCATTACTGGCTTATTTAGTAGGTATTCACCTCTTCTTTTTCCCTTGCAATTGTTTGGTTTTTTCCCCTTGATGCACAATTCGCTCTTTACTGTAGAGTTCCAGGAGGACCAACAGCTTTAAAGTAAAGCATGTTTCCTGTTCATTTTAATCTCACCCTGAGGAGCAATCTACATGGAAACTCAGCTGCCTTTCCAGGATATGTTCCCATTGAAGAAAGAGGTGAGGCAGAGGAAAACACAGCCAACACAATATTCATCATGCATCACTTGATATGTTTCATTGTTTGCAGTTAGATCTTATTTTTTTTATTTTCTTCCACAAACTAAGCTGTGCTAGAAAAACAGCAAATACTCTTCAGCAGCGTTTCTCACTTGTGTTGATATAGAAATCCGTGTACTTGGAAGATCATGGAGTACTGTAGGACAGTTATAAGAGAAACATTGGCAGCATAAACTCAAAAGATAAGCTACTGCAGAATTCCAAAGTCCCTTTGGTTGGACGGTTGAAATGGGACAGCCGCTTAACACCAACTAGTATCTGATAGCAGCAGATTTGTATTATGTGGTTGCTTCAGTTAATGGAGGCCTGGACCCAACAGCCTGGGATTACTCTTGATTTAGTGCTAGTTCTGGAGTAGAAAAGTCATTTATCTTCTGATTATTCTTCCAGTTCTTCTTCCTGGAGCTAGCATTAGAAAGAAAATTGTAGCCCAAACTTCTTCCATCACCATATCCTCACAACTGACTCGTGGAATAATTCACGACCAGGTGAATTGGGTTCTTTCAATACATTCAGCATAAATCCTTAATTTCTGATTCGTCTGAGGTGAGCATATGTTTAGCAGAAAGTGTCTTCTTTTCTGGAGTTTTCTGTATTTTTAACGGTTATATGCTCTCTCTTTTTTTGCTGCATACTTCACCTAAATAATTAATCTGAAGCCACATAGCAGAATACTCCTTTGTTCTTAATTTTCCAACAACCAAGTGAAAAACAGCTGTCATGTTCTAAAAGGTTATTTGGTTTATTCTCTTTTTCTTAGCCTTTTTTAAATACTTTGTATGTTATACTAGAAAACTATCATATTTCCAAGAAAAATAATTAAAAGGGTTAAATTAAGAGCAGTCATTTAGAGTGGAGAAAAAGCAGACTACATTTTTCTGATTATTTTTTTCTGCTTTTGAACTCTACAGCCAAAAAGAAAATATTAAAGTAAAATGTGCACTTCCCCAAATCAATATACACCCTTACCATTTTCTCTGTATATAAGGAGATGTCATAATTTTATAACACAACCTGATTTAAGACCTTTAAGTAAGGCCTCTGTATTTCCAGTAGTTGTCAGAAGTTAAAATGTTAGGAATTTTTAGGAAAGCCATTAAAAAAATTAGAAAAATGTCCATACATGTGCCCAATAGTGGAAGCAGTTCTGCTCCTTGATTCTCAGTAAGGATATTTGAAAACTGAAAATGGAAGAGGAAAGAAGATAAACAGGAATTATGACAAGTAATGAGGAAGGATATCACTTACAATGAATGACAAAACAAAGATTTACTCTGATTAAGCAAATACTGCTTTTATAATTTTTCCCCAATTTATTAATTTCTCTGTTTTGCTACCTTTGCATGTCAAAGAATTTTATTTTAAAAGGATAATAATTATATATTGATCATTATATTTACTGCTTGATTGCTCATACTCACCTACTTGCCAACAGCAAAGTTAATGAAACATATAATCCAGAAAATTATTTTGAATGCTGACATAAATTAGGGAAAGGAAAATGTATAATGCAAACCCCAATCCATAATTTAATTTATTTTATTTAATAAGGATATTAAGAATATATTAGGGCGCAGGGACACAATGATAATGTACATTGATGTCTGACTAGACTTTCAGGCAAATTCTAAATCTACATACAGTTGGGCTTGTTTATCTTCATCTTTTCTGAAAGCCACCAAGGACTCTGTGCTTTGTGTGGTCTTTGAGAGATTTCACAAAATGTTGAATGTCCATAATGTCAGTTTTTCTCATAAAATTTTCCCAGCTTTAATGTTAGGCTCAGACATTAGAATGGGGTGATCATCTGATCTCAGACTGCTACATATGAGGAAAGAATTACAGAGAAAAGTTTATTCTTCTGTGAAACAGGGAGATCTCTTTCTTTTCCCATATATTTGTGGCACAGACATACCTCATAATCAAGAGTGTGATGAGTTTCCAGGGATCTATTACAATCAAAACACCTGAATAAAATAAAACATTTGAATATTACCCATGAAGTTATGTTCTGTGTTTAAAGTGAAAAATGATCTTAGAATTTCAGGGAGATTTGATTAGTTATGTTTTGGGTTTTTTTAAAAAAGTCTTGTTCACCTGTCACTCTTCAAATTCATGTGACTATTCAACTGTTTTGCACAATGAAGCATATAATTAGCACTAAAATTGACTTTACAATTGCTTTTCAGAGTTCTTCTGTTCAGCAACATGGGTAAGGAAAAAGGAAATTTAAAAATCTCTATGAATTAGGTAAAAATGGAGGAGAAAGATTCATTAAAAAAAATTCTTGATGGATCATGAAGTGTTGACTTTTATTGTCATGCCTTAATCTCTGGTTTGTGTATTTTTGCAACAGAAGCAGTTTTGATTAGGAAATTCAAAACTGTATTATTTCCTAAAAGGCAAAACCGCTTGCTGTGTTCTCTTCAGCATCTTATTTAATTTTCCACTTGTTGGACATTAACATTGTGGTATAAATAGTAGTGCTTTAATATCACAAAAGATCCGTAACAGTAATTTAGCAACTGCTTATATAAGAAATCTTAATTGTAGTCTAAACATAGAAAAATCCCCCCCCCCTTCATGATTAATATAAATACATTGTCAGTCAATCCTTTCTATTTATCAGTAAAATATTTTGAAATCTTTATACACTATTTTTGTTTCAGTAAAATCTTGAAAAAATGTCATAGGATGTTAAAAGAAAACATAGTATGGTATTATCAGTAGTGAGAACTTATTTTAAAGCAGATTTTTCTACAAAGTATTGTCATGTTCTGTCAATTTTATTCCTGTCTCCATAAAACCTTCTAAACATTTATAGTACCATGAGAAAAGTAATTTTTATTGTTTTTTCTGTATATCTAAAAAATCAGGTTTTATTAGAGTCTGGTGGGCCTTTTTTTTTTTCTTGCTCATATTTAAAAGGGATGTATTTTCTGATTTGCCTTTTTTTCTCAGCATCATCTTTAGAATGGAGGCAGGATTTTTTTCTGCAGTACAGTGTCCTGGTAAGCAGGAAGTTACACAGGTCTCTCACAAGGTCATCTGGTACAAGGAAACTTTATTTATTTTATTGTCTTTATTTTAAAAAGATGACCCTCTGCCCAGTTGTCCAGCCATCTCCACTGTCCCCTGAGACTTCCTTTTGTGCTAAGGGCTGACATTTCTAGATTTCTATTCTTCACATCTGGAAGAAAGCTCTCAAACATCATTCAGTCACCATATGCCTCGCCAGTGACAAGACTGATAGATTAGTAAGTAAATTGTGTGGTTTCCAGTTATCTAAAAGGCACAGTGCCTGGTCCTAAATCAAATCAGTACACCTCAGTGCTGGCACAGTTAATAGCTGCACTGCAGATCGCTGCAGGAAGAGAATTCTGCTGCGTGGAGACTGCTGGAGGAACTTGAACACTCTTGAAACTTATTTTCTCTAACTTTGTCTTCTATTTTATAAATTGTAATGTTATGGGACTTCCACTACAATGTAATAAATATACCGTGATGTCAGTTTAATTATACACATTGAATATACATGGGCTATTTTGGAGGAAAAGCTATTAGTCTGTTTCTCAGTATAGTCTATTTTCAATGTATTTTCAAAGTTCTCTAAATAGAAAGTTTAAAAGTCTCAAATGTATTTCTTTGCAAATACAGGCAAAAATAAATCTTATGTCTGAGTACATGACATTCCAGCCATCACTCAGACTTCTCCTTGAGCCCATTTACTAGGTGGAGGAACACCTGCTTTCCAGGACATCAGCTTCAGAAGAATTACAGTTTGAGGCAGAGGTCACAGAATTGTCACATATTTTGCCTAACAGGTAGGTGAAGAGTGCTTGGCTCTGTTTGCACTCTGACTTCCTATTCCAATATTGTAAACCTCCATTTCATTCATCTGCTGTTACTGAAACATGCATACTCAATGACTAATGTGGAATCAAGTCTTCTAGAAACTGAATCATCCTAGTAAGTAGAAACAAGTTTTTCTCTTTTCAGTGCAGTCAATGATGTGAGCAGAATGACAAGTATTGCTTACTGTTCAGCTAAAACACGTCCTGTAAAACAAGGCCCTTGTAAATAAAAACAAATATTTTTTTTCTCACCAGTAGAGGCAGGTAATTTCTCTAACACATTCACTGACAATTTTGTTACTGCCTCAAGTAGTACAGCAAATTCAGATTCAGCCAGCAACTACAGCATGGCCATATATTGAGAAAACTGCCACAGAGTTTCCAACTCTGTTTATCTAATCCAATCTCCCATTTTTAAAGGTTTTTACTAAAAGCTTTATAGGAAGACAAAACCAATGATGCATAAACATATGCCCCCACATTACATTTCCTTCAAAATAGAATAAACTTGGATATAAACCTTTAGGCATAAGAATTGATATTTTTTAAATGTTCTACTTTTAACTTTTGCATCTCAGTGTAATCTAGTCATCTATTGAGTGTGCCCTTTGGGAGACTAGAGAAGGATCTTATCAGTCATCAACTCCCTGGCAAATCTCTATTGTGAAAAAGAAAACAAACAAACAAAACTGTAACTCCTGTGTGTTTTGCATTGTTTTCCTTTTATTCTCATACTTCTGTTTAGCTCAATAGTCTTAGAAAAGATAGATGAGTAAGAAAGTACTATACTGAACTTCCTTTTCCTAGAACTGCTCAATGCCTTTACTTTTTTTTGTCCCCACCTATGGGATAGAAAAATATTTTTTTTAAAACAAGAATTAATTCTAATTCCAGTGTTGTCTTTGAAGTACACTGTCACTGACACTGAATTGCATATGTAACAATATCATATCTTCAAAAGTATTAAATTAAAACTCATTTTGCTAGGGACTCAATAATATAATCTATAAAATCTACAGCTACAGCATATAAATTCAGATGTTTTTTCACAGTCATTGAAAATCTCTGAATGTAGTTCCACAGCCATTCAAATATAGTTCATATAGAGTACTCTTGTTTGAATTAAAGGCTGAAACTCATTAACTTTTCTTGCAGAACTTTTTGCAAAATACTTTTTTAATATGCCTAAGGATCTGGGTATCAGCCACCTCAAACCTGTAGTCAGCCCCAAAGAACTGATTATTGTTGAGAAATATCTCAGTTAAAAGATATTAATTGCAAAGATATTATTATAGTTCGGTTTTAATCTACACTTTGATAAAAAATCTAAGGCTTGCTGAAGAAATTCAGATAGATATGAAAGAAGATATTCTGATGTATTAGGAATTTTTGATTAGGCAGTTAAGTTGAGGAGACTGTTAACACAACAAAGACATATCTATTTATCACTGGCAGGGGGAGAACACTGATTCTGCAAAAAAAGAGAATGGCATGAGTTTTGAGGACAAAATATTGAATAGATCTACAGATTGGAAGAATTTCAAGACAAATCTGGCAATAAATCCCAACAAGCTTTCCTAAGAAATAAAAGAGGGTATGTTCAAAGCCTGAACCCCGTGTTTAACACCTTGTGAATGGAGAATCTTTGCTACAGGAGATTAATTTTTGTGAGTGAAATATGTATGTCAGGTCAAGTGTAAAGATGACCAAACTGTTGAGTTTCAAGTGGATGAGAAAACTGAAATACAAGGAGGTGTTCAAACAGTGTTATAATTGCTGCTCTTCAGGTAAAAACAGAACAGAACATTAACTACTGGTATTCCCATGAAAGTAAAATCTGTGTATTGGACAAAGTTTGAAGTGATGGATAAATAAATGCTGGTTTCTTGATCACTGATGTCCAAGAATTAAAATTAATCTTGATCCTCCCAATAAACTGTCCCCAAAAGAATAAGTTCTTAAGTTTTGCCTTCATCTGTAAAATGTCATAAGTGTTAGTAGAGTCTGTAACACATCATTTAATGTCTTTTAAGAGCGTATGAAACAGAAAATGAAATGCTGCAGGTATACCAGTGTTCAAAGGGTTTGACCTCATTGCACTTGCAATAAATCAAGAGGAATCCCTTTCAGATTATCAGCTGAATTGGTTTTAAGCAACATGAGATCAGAATCATGCCTCAGTTATTAAAAGAGAAATCTTTTTTTCATTACACGATACTGGACCAAATTCAGCAATTGCCACATCTCAGTGCTGTAAGAAAGAGAGAGGTAAATTAGACACTGGTTAAAATAGAATGTCACGGAAGACACGAAAATATATCCTGAAGCAAGTAGAAGGAAAGAAAATAAGAAATCGATAAAGCAACATGAAAGATGGATTATAAGGAAAAAGAAGTCTCAGTAGAGACATATGAAAAAGATAACACTGAAAGAGAGGGATGAGTAACCACTCTTAGGTGGATATAATATAAAATGAATATCAAATTGGCCCGAGGTCAGATGTAAGCATCAGAGCAGATGTTTGTTATTCACCCATAGAGTCTGAAAATCTATCAAGGGCATCTGATGCAGACTCTCCCTGCTACAAGTGGTTTGTGATCAAATGGTTTGCTAGCTCCAAGAGCATGGCAGAGCCTTTCATCTCCAGCTCATGTCGTGCTGCTTCTTGTCTTTGCACCAAAGGGTGTCACGCCCAGACATCCAGCTTCTCACATCTTTCTAATATCAGGAATGCCCCTGTCATAGATAAAAATAAAATCTTTCCTGTGACAGTATTTACTGGGATAATGGTGTAGTAAGAAAAATCTGAGCACTCTACTGGCATGATTAGAAAGAGGAGAGTGGGGAGAAGAGAGTCTCAAAAATTAGATGGAGAGCAGCACTAGAAGACCTGCAGTCTTCAGAGAGGAGACGCAGAGGGAAGGGAAAAGGAAAGCATTGCTTGTTCTGAATTTTAGAAAATTTTCCATTTTCTGCATGTGAGAATCCAGCAGGTATTTATTCATTGATTATACTTGTGGAACTCAAAAAATACAAAGTGCTGAGCTTATGAAATGGAAGCAGAGAGAAAGCTAATGATCCCATAGGTGGAGAAGGGTAAATGGGGAAAGAGGTTCAGCAAAGAGGCACGGAGGATCAAGGACAAGAGGATCTAAGATTGTTCTTAAAAAAATACAGAAAAGAAAGATTTTGGCAGTGTAATCATTCTTGAGTCATAGAATAAGGAATGGATGAAAAAGCAAAAACAATTATGTGGAAAAAAAATACTAGAATATGATATAGAGCAGACACAAAAGGATAAATAGGCAAAATGAAAATTAAAAGAAGCCAAGCTGGTAAAAGAAGAATATGAAAAATGGGGCTCAAATCAACCAACAGACACAGAAAAACCTCAAACTCTAAAGAACATTTCTAATTTTTATATAGCATGAGGCTGTCAAACTATATACTCCCTTGAAGATAATAAATCACAAAAACATATATATAAATTCAGGTTTTATGCCTTTATGTTAACTATTTCTTTGTATCATCTACTGTCCATTATTAATAATTTTGCATATACAAATTATTTTAATTTTAATTTCATATCAACTTGAAGTGTCTCTGTACTTTGTCTTTAGAACAATGGCAAAATCTAGACTAGTGGAGCACAAACATAGACCTATGAATTATTTCTTTCCTAGTCATTACATCCTGTAACCACTGACTTGTTTTGATGTAAATCAAAATATAAACATTTATCATTAAAAAATTACCCATTTGGGCTGCAGATGATCTGCCTATAAAATGCAAGTCGTTTATTTTCAAACACTGATGCCTCATATCAAAAAGGGATTGAAATCAATACCTGTGAAATGTTTTGGGAAACAATCAGGGGATGTACAAACGTCAACAAATAGATCCCAAGATTAGTCCACTGATCAGTATTTCATTTGTAACGCCTAATTATCATCTAATCAGACAACATAATTAGAATGAATCCTCCAAAAAAATAAAATCTATGCCTGTCCAAATACATAATTGATAATCATGCAATCATATGTCTGTGGGGAGTATTTCTTTCTACTCTGTTAAATGAGTAATTTTATATTTTGTTGTGCGTCATGACTATTGGTATCAGTTCTATGTTTCCAGCTTAGCTAATGCAATTAGGTACAATATTAGTCATACATGCTATTGTTTTCATACTATTAGGCAATTATCCACAGTATTTGCTGACACGAAGTTTCACTGACTAATTATTTGTGGTACAAAGAGTGCACATATATTTATTTTTATTAAATTTAATGTGGGTTTATTTCATTTGGACTAGTTCCATTCTAGTATTCAATGGCAACCAACACAGGTAACAAGAAGCATATGCAAATTGAACTACAAAATGTCTAGAAAATCTCTAATGTAGATATACTCTATCAATTTTATCATTTATTAAATCTGCAAATTCTATAATTAACTAAAATGTTTGCAAAAGTTAGAGAATATAACAGCCTGCGGCAACAGTGTTCTCATCACACTGTACTATATACACATATGTGTGAACACCTATGTATAGAATATGTCCATATAGAGATATATTTGGCACATATATGCATATATAGTATCTACAATGCTATATTATTTTGAATTGGAGGGGTTTGCAGACAGGCCCTTCTGTTTTCAAATGGCTCATGGGAAATTACTGTGGCTATTACAATAATCTGATGAAGAATAGATAGAAATCCACCATTTTATAATACCATTATATATACCAGTTTATATATATATGCACAAGTACACAATGCATGAATATATACTTGGCACTCTTAAACATATACTATGCATGATAAAAATAAGTAGGCTACTGGATATGATAATTTCCAGTTATTTCATCCTCCTTGACTTGATAGAACTTATCCAGTCAGTGCGGTGCTCATAATTTTTAGTTATAAAGCAGATTCCACAGCAAATGAATTGGAAGAAAAGATCAAAATTGAGAATTTTACAGTTAGGCTTGATTTAAACCTCTCAATTTAACAAGATCATAGCTCAAAATAGGGAATTTGCACTGTGCATTGCATGTAAAACTTTTGCATCAGAATAAATGATATATAAAAAACATTCCATGACCATATATAATCTCTCTTTTATTCTCCCTCAGAGTCCAAGGCCTTACAAGTGAATCCTGGTTTCATTCTCTCCATTTTAGAAGTTTTCCTCTCTTTAGAAGTTTTTCTTCTTCTTACATCCAGATGTAAAGGTTGTGCTGAGTGTTAGTCATATGATCAACAGAATAATAAAGGAAAACCCTGGATCATTCACCAAGTCCAAGTGTTCAATGCCATGGATGTAATGTGTCAATTGTATTTCTGTATTTCCTGCGTACCACTAAAATTTTTTTGCCAGAGGAAAAACTTTGCCACACACACTTAAACTTTCATTCTCATTCTGAGTCTTCATATGACTCTTAAGTAATATGTACCAATTAAAAATTTATTTCAAATACAGGATGTTCTTTTAAAAGTCTACAAAAAACTACCAAAGGGTAATAAAGAATGGAAATAAGAATTCAAATATTTTTTAATAACAAAAACCTTATTTGATCACTGAAATCACGTCCAAGTAATAGCTTCAAGCATTACTTCACCTGTAGGAAATACAGGAAACACTCTTATGAAAGCAGTTAATTTTGTGACAAAAGCAGCTTGTATGAGTTTTACATAAAATTATTTTTATGCCAGTACTGCTGCATCTGTTTATCCTTTAAAGTACACTTTTCAAATTAATCCCCAGAAAAGGACTCGGATTTCCTCTTTTGTTTTCTTAAAACCAAGCATTTCACTTGAATATTTTGGGTGCTGCTTTGGTGCATTTTATACAACAGTACTGTGATATTGCTGCTTTTCTGCAAGAACTAACATGCTTTTTCTTATTTTCCTTCCTTTTTTTTTTTAATAAATACAGCTTGTAAAAAGTGTAATATAGGCATGCATTATATGTCCTGTTTTATGTTATTTGAATAGATTTGATAGTTGCATGAGTATAGATTCAATAATTTCACTGGTAAATGAGCACTGGCACAGGTTGCCTGGAGAGGCTGTAGAGTCTCTTTTCTTGGAGATACTCAAAACAGAAGGGATATCCTTCTCTGGATGAGCAGAGGGGCTGGACCAAACAGTCTCCAGTCTTCCCACCTCAGCCCTTCTGTGATACTGTGTACTCTACCACAGCTTTCCTTTTGTCCCCAAGACTCCCTGATGCAGTAGGCTCACTGGGCACCTTTTGTGTGGCTGTTACAAACACAATCGAGAACCATCCAAAACCATCAGCGAGATGAAAGTGGTAGGAAGAAAAAAGGCAATGAGGGAGAGAGAGACAGCATGCATAGGTTGATTTTACAGCTGAAATCCTCAGTACAACATGAATCCAAAGCACTCATATTTTTAAAATTTCTACTGAACTATGCTCAGTATAACAGGAGCCTTTGCTCAACATCTGGACACCTGATTTGAGGGTGTGAATACTCCTCTGCTGCTTTAAACAGGGCTTCTTAATTTTCTGAAGACTGTGCTATCATGCAAAACAAATTCACTCTTTTCAGGTGAAAAATTGCCCTTGTGCCTGCTTTTCTGGTAAGAGAAAGGCTGAATGAGAAAACACAGCAGTAAATTAGAGAAGAGGCAGAACAAGTCTCCTGCCCTGCAGCCCACTCTGACATCAACATTAAATGGATGCTGGGTGTGATAAACAGCAGCATTCCCAAGAGATATAAATAAAAAGTATACAGACATGGAGACAGAGTTAAAATATTTTTAAATAATTGTAACATAATAGGTCTGAGTCCTCAGTGAAAGTGAAAATCCTATTTTGCTAGGTGGTACATGAACTTGTGCAAATATACATCTCCTACTTCAAAGTGTCCTATTTATGAAATGTACTGCACTTATGACAGGTTCAAGATTTGAAGTGTGTTCTTTCTCTTCTTATCATTTCTCAGCCTTTTTCTGGAATAAATTGGCAGATCTCTGAAGAAGAAAGAAAAGCACACCTATAAACCAAACACCCTGGTAAAAAATCATGTTGCTCAGAAAACTGTTACAATACCCTCTTAATCCCAGAATAAAAATTAAAAACAAAGATCAAGAAAGATCTTGTTAAGCTGTAATGAGAATGGTTGAAGAGGATGAAAAAGTCTCCAGGATGCAATTGAATGATGCAGAAACAGCAGTAGCATGCACAGATGTGTCAAGTGTGTCACGATCAATGTCGGTGAATATGAGAACTAAACAATTTCCTTCTAAGGAAATATAAGGCAGGAGGCCAATGAGGCCACTTTGCTTAGAGAAATGAGGACAGAACACAATTTCCACTTTATTCTCTTAGTAAAGAATTCAAGTGCCCTTTCTATTCTTATCGACACAAAAGTTTCTCCTGGCAGGTAGGGCCCATAGCATCTTTCCTGGGCTTTGGCTTAGGTCTTAGTTGCCAGGTGTCTCAAAGTTGAAGGATATCTCTGAGAAAGCAACATGAAATTAGATACTCTTGGCTTACTTTGTCCTGTTTTTGTTTTCCTACAGTAATCCAAAGTGTGCTTTAGAAATCTTCCCAAAAGGAAGAACTCCTTTAATAATATGAAATCATCAGAGAATACTCATTACTTAATTTTTTTCCTGAAAAGGAAAGATCCTCAACAAATTCCATACTCTGTTCTTTGTATTAAATAAGGAAAGGCAGCTTTTTTGTCACATCTATTGATACAAGAGAGCTTTGAAGACTTACTACTTTGCTATTTCAAGTTCTTCTACTAAAGTAAGTATGTAGGACAGACCTCACAGCCACAAGAAGATCCAGAGCAGATTTATTGCCTGTGCCAGCTCATTCTTATTTCAGTGAGTTTTTTTCAGCACTAGAAATTAATTATTTTAGGTATTAAGTCATTTTAAGTGCATTAGTCCTTTAGGTGAATGAAAAATTAAGGTTAATCTCTTACAATGAATGAAAACATATAATCTGATCTACCTATATTGGACTGATTGTTCCTGTTTTGAAGATATTGCTCCTAGACCCTTGTAGCTCGTATTTTATCTTATAGGATAAGTATAGATACAGTCAGACGGTTCCAATAGAAGCTTTAAATGTTCAGCAAACCAAGACTAGACTACAATAATACAGTACAGAAATTTCAGCTTGTTTAACTACAGTGAGCAAGAGTACAAGATGTATCACTCCTTATCATGCAAGGAAAATCCCAGTTTCAGAGTTAGGTATAATTAATTTCACAATTTAATCAGATAACTTTTAATGAAGTTCACATTTTATAAACTTATGAAGGATAAACATATGCATGTTTTGTTTATTACAATTACACCAGAAGAAGGATGCTTTACCTATTTTAAACTTTTGGGCTCCAATTATTATGTATAAAATTTAGATTTTGGTTACTATGTATTAACAAGAATTGTAGTTGTTGACTAACAATATGCCTCACAACTGAACCAATATGTTAATGAAATATACCTCTAGGTCTCGCCACCACAGTTTATTTTTCCAAATGAACAGCCTAGTTGGTAATCAAAATATTAGAAAGTAACAAAATACATTTAGTATGTGCCCTCCACCCAGTTTTTTCTTATTGCAGCATTAATAAGTATTAGTAATATTCCTTTTGCTGCAAGTATGAACATCTATGCCCTTGAAAACTTGAGATTAAGGCCCTGACAAACAGGAATGGCCCTTTCATAGGCCTAAGCAACTGATCCTCCCTTAAACTGAGGAGCATTAAGGTACTTTGTCAAGGTAACAGATGGAGTCCTTCCAAGTGCACACATTTTACAGGCCTTTCACTTTGCTGAAGTGGATTAACTGTGAAGGAAAACATAGTCAACTGAAGTCATTGGGTCTGTGCAATTTTGTGTGAATAAATATTTCCCATCAAAAAATAAGCACTGATACTTTTTCTTCCACAGCATATAAAGGTGGTGAAATTATTATATCCATTTCCCTGAGCATGCAGTTACAATATTGATTTTCTTGTTTCCCACCAAAGTATTGTTCAAATTTATTATGAAGCAGTATTTCCTTTGAAGAAATGGACTACATAAACCAGCAGGTTTTTCCAGCATGAGATTTGTACTAAAAATATTGGTTAACACAAAACCTCTGAAAATAGTCGGGGTGAGGAGCATTTTGTCTGAAGAGAGCTGAGAACACCATGACACAGAGCTCCTTTATGTTTCCATCTGGCTCTCAATGACATGCCTTTGCTCATTATTTTTTTCTGCATGTGGGTGCTACAAATTAGGCAATACACAGAAAGTATGAACCTTGACCCGAACATTGTGCAGCTCTGAAGAGAAATATCAAATATATATTCACAATACTAATTTTTCATTAAATTTGATGCTTTAGGTACTAAAATGTGTCAATGTTATTATTAAGATCATTACATTATTTTTAAGACTACTGTTGAGATATCTATATTGCTATTTATGTCCATGTGTCCATACTTTGTTATTCCAGGGGATGTTGCAGAGCAATATAGCAAATATCTCAATGCTATTTAGCAAATAAGACAGAGTGATTCTATTTGCATTTTCCAAATGTAAATGTTCAAAGTGCTTAATACTGGCAAGATGACAATACAGCTTTTCAACAATGAAATATTATTGTTCTTACTCCATAACTGGTGAAGTTCAAGGCACATAACATTCCCTCTCCAAAAGAGGATATTCAAACAAATTAGTGAGACATCACATAATCAAAGAAATCAAGCTATTGCAAAAAATTAAATTTTGTTATTTTAAAAGAGAGGAACAACATAGACAAACAAGACACAAGCACAAGATCATGTGGACCAAGGAGGTGAGAGAACCTCAACTCCTATAAACTACTGTCATTTATTCTGATAAGCTGAACTGAAAATCTGGGGACAGTAGATCTTGTGGCAGCATTTTGTGGCTTTTTCTCTAATACAGGAAGCAAAGAGGAGGCAGAATGGGTTTTTTTACTGTAGCTTCGCAGTTCCTTAAAGAGCACCAGAAAAAAATGCAAAACATTCCAGCTGTTGTTTTCCTCCTTAAATATAGCATCATTCAATAAGGGAAACCAATTGAGAGCGTTCTGCTCTTTGTTTTGACAAGCAACACTGGAAAGATTTCACACTGTGTTAAAATCAGCTCTTACCTCTAAGTCTTCCCGCCTTTTGTTTTGGTTTATCATTGCTGGTTCTAATATCAGTAATTGCATTAATCTATTAAAAAAAAAACAACAGAAAAGCGGAGCCTACATTTTACAAATGTTTGATATGTGCTGGTTGTTTTATATAGACATATATATGTTGGTTGTTTTATATAGACAACATTGTAGTAGGTTACTCCTCTTAGAATGAGTGTATTTTTGATTTACTTGTGTACCTGCTTGGTCTTCCCTACTAAACTTTCTTTACTCTTTATTTTCTGCATTTCAAATGGTACCTGATCAGTTGGTATATCAATAATGTACATAATATATATATACAATTCTTTATTTTTTAATACAAAATTCATAGATTAGTTGAAATGGTTTTGTGTGTATATATATATACATATATATAAAATAACTATATTTATGAGTCTCAAAATTTGTTCTCTGTCTAAATTTTATATGGTGAAATTCATTATTATTCCAATGGCCTGAGTCATATTTAATTGACACAAAGGTTTTCCTCTTTCCTTCCAAAACAGGAAGATAATTCTGTCAGCAGTATTCATTAAAATATATCTGATGAAATTATCTCAAGTAGTATTTACTTTATTATTCAATCTCGGCCTCCTGAAATTAACATTTTTTATTTATTTATTTATTCAAGGCACTCAAACCTCACCATGAATTATTCATTACCTGAAGTGGAAATTAAAACATTATTTTTTTTTCCTTCTACTCTATAACACAAAGTTCATATGGTCCAAATGGCTTCAAACCTCAATCAGTTTAAGTATGAGTGGTTTCCATCTGCTTGCAAATTGAGATCAGGCTTTCTATAGTACAATTTGGAGGTAATATTATTTCATAATTACTGTCCATCATGGCAAATCAGATAAGCCTCAAAGAGGTATTTCCATCAAAATTAGTTAAGACACACATTTTTAAAATATTGAACCTTCAGAATGGTTTTTACTTTTCCCTTTTGTTTCCTTTTTCTTCCCTCAGTCTTCTCCCCATTTTTTTTCTTTTTCTATGTTATGTTTGCAAGGTGAACAGAGAAAGAGAAATTAAAAAGGAAAGGAAAAACACTATCCCTTTGAAAAAAAGAAGTATGTTGGCTAATTTTGTTAAACATTGGTTTCACTGGGGGAAGGAGGTTAGCTTTTCTCAGCTTTCATTGACAAGACTTTTTGACTCCTTAAAAACCAAACATCTTTTTAAAATCATTTTAATGAAGCTATCAATGTCCTTGTTTGTCCTGTATGTTGAAAAAAATAATTGTGGATATCATCAGACAGAGGCATTTTAAGAGTTCCTTTGTACACATCGTTGGCAGGCAGAAGATTTATTATTAGAAGCATGGGCACAGCATCTCAGACATAAGTATATAAGAGTTTATCATGAATGCAGGGGAGGACACATTATTTTCATCAAAGCAGTATGAGCAACCTTATCCTGAATTACTGTAGCATGTCTAACTTGTGAGCAGAAATCCACATGTACAGCAGATGTTCTTGGGGATAAAAGGAGGTATTTACATACATTTACACATCCATTAAAGGAGAAGCTGCTTCCACATGCTGAGATATCTGATTTGTGTCCTTTTAATTGTTCTTTCCAAACAAGAAAAATTGTGAGTAGAATAATCATGGAGTGTTCACTTTATTGTTCTTTTTTCTAGATATATAGACAAAAAGATTTCATTGAATTTTTAAGTGTAATACTTTTTTTTTCTATTCTGATTGTAATAGCATCCAGATGCCAATGTGTAAGGACAAAGTCCATTAAAAAAGTATTTTTAGAAGAGCTATTTAGGTTCCTGCTGTGGACCAGGACACCTTGCACTAGACCAGGCTGTTCAGATCTCCACCCAACCTGGCCTTAAACACTTCCAGGATGCAGCATCCACAACCTCTCTGAGTAACAGGTTCCTGTACTTCATCAGTCCCACAGTAAAGAATTTTTTCCTAATAGCTAATCTAAACCTATATTCTTACTGCATGTAAGAGACTGAAGCGGGTAATGGCATTGTTAAGATCACTGAAGGGCTTTGCCCATTATGGCAAAACTGTATAAAGAAGCTGTGACCACCAAAGTCCACAGACTCATTTGCTGAGGCCAGGTTTGCACACAGTCCCCCTCAACTGAGGGGGAAGAGAGTGAGTTTTTGAGGGTGTAACCTTAAACTCTGACCAGCTTAAGACAGAGGGGATAAACATGCATCTTCACTTACACACTTCACTGTCTGGGTTGCAAAACTCACCCCTTCGCCTTGTGAAGGCCACAAACGGGGGACATTGACTTGAGAGACAGTTGAGGGGGTGTCGTCAACTATCAAGGACCCCCAAAATGCCACCCAGACTGATTCCTGAGGCTTTGCATCAGACAACCGCATGTGATCCAAGTTCTACCACAGATCCTGAGCCTGTTACAAGAGACTAATATTTCCCATGCACAATGCAGGGGAGGTATCTGGGTGTTCCCAACTGTCCTGAACATTGAACTCTGTGTTTCATGAGACCCTCACGGCTAAGAAGAACAGAAGAGGACTAAATGGACACCATCAGAATCCATGGAGTGGTGATTTTTTTTACTTACTCTGCCTCTCTGTCACTCTCTTTCCCTCCTTACTCCCTATCATCTCTTTCTTTCTATCTCTCTCTCTCCCTCACATCAACTGTTAAGTAAAATGCGTACTATTGACTTCAGTATATGGCCTCATTTTCCCTTATTTTGGGCAGAGGCATCTCTCTAACAGTTGTAATAACCTGATCTTAACACTTACTGCATTTTTTCTCCTTTGAAAACAGACTGGCCGTGGCTGTCTGGAGTCAAAGCTTTTGAAGTCAGAATATTGCTGATCCCACTTGCTGCTGCTCCACAAGTTTTCCACGCAAGTACTGCTGAAAGCTTTTTGAGAGCTTCCACTGAGTTTTCCAGTAGCTTCATTATGGTAGTTGGCATCAGGAGTTATTTATTGTTGCCCACACTGATTCTGTATAGGACACAGATAAATGATACTGCTGGAGAAAGTTGTTCCCTGGCAAATCAATTGAACCATGCAACAAAAAGTCATCTGATTTTGCACTTTAAAATGCTGGGCCCTTGGTATTCAGACTGCATACAGCCTCATGATATTGTAATGGTTTTGGATGCCCAAATCATTCCAGGCTGATTCATATAATTTTCCTTTACCAATCACTGCGTGTGAGGATTAGATATTGCACATATTAATTCTTTTCACGTACCAACTGCATTTTTTGCAAATCTGAATAAACTGAAATTTTTGAAGTAGTATATCAAGCTACTGTACAGGAATTGGGATGTCAAGAATATTTAGGAACTATAGTGCTGTCCTGCATGTCATTCTGGTGACCAAAACAATGTGTAAAAAGTACTAAGAAGAAAAATGCCAAGACCCACGAGGAGATATTAGAGATTTGGTGCTTTTACAATGGAGTCAGTCAGTGTTAGACCACCCTACTCAAGCTGACCATGAAGCCCATCTTGCCTCTTCCACAGCAACGTGAGTATTGAGGGTAAACCTTCTGAGATGTGCACAAAACCATGAGTCTACTTTAGCCAAATTTTTGTGCTTTTGATTACTTCAGTGATTATGCAGAATGAAAGGAAAAAATTACTTGAAAAAAGAGAAGAAAGGTTATATTTTTGACTAAAATAAAAGTGACTTAATTAATGTCTCAGGAAGAGGTTTTCTCACTGTGATATGGTCCTGAGGATGAAGCTTGTCAATCATCATTTCAGGAAAGATAAATGAGATACATTATGACTTCACTGTTCCTGTATGAGTCTATACATGCCTTACCCAGTTAGTGTATTCTGTTTATTCTTGATTCATTGCATCCTGGATATGACCCTGTAAAATAATTTTATTTTTCTAAAATTCATAACTTTTCTTAGTGTTTTGACATTATGCTGCAATATCTCTTGGGCTTCTATGCAGGCAGAAATCTCTTGACCTTTTGCATGAATGCAGTATATTTATTTTTCTTGTTTGCAACCAGGAACCCCTTACAAGTTTCATTACACAATTTTTTAAAGATTAATTTAAAGTCATTAATCTGTCTGAATTTTATTTTAGAATTTTTCTTAAGTGATGAGACAATCTGGGCCAAGTGGGATTTCTTCTTCATGGCTTTCTGTGACCTATATGGGCCAGAGCAATATGTTTAAACACCTGGGGTATGTTTAGGTCTAGGGTAAAATGGGCTTCTGTTAACTTCTGAGAAAAAATTCATCATTTTCTCAGACTTTTCAAACCAAAAATTCATATTTTCAACCTAATCCCCTACAGGTGCATTATTTTTCGGGTGTTCCTCAGACTTGTAAGAATGAATTGGCTACTATTGCTGCTGCTGCTTCTTCTTCTTCTTCATTCTTCTTTCCTCTTCTTCTTATTTACAGCTTAAATAATAAATTCTTGTTTATTTCCTAATAGAAGCCATGAAAAAGGTAAAAACATTTTTTTTTCTAGGGTATCAGACAATACCATCATTCCAGCAGAACCCAAAGACAGTACATGGTAAAAGAATGTAAAGAATCTGTTGTTGTCTCTGAGACTCTTTTGAAATACCTGTAGTAGGGATTGCCTTTGTGAGTCAAGATAATAATTAAAATCATTATGAAGATGGTGCTTATAGATATTTTCCTTATAGGCAAAACCCTGATGCCAGATGCTGTAGAAATGCAATGGGAAACAGACAGTTGTGTGTCGCTCTGTTAGAGAAGCTATGTCGCTTACACAGCTGTGGGACACAGAATGGTACCAAAAGATGCTACAGGCTTCTTCACAGTGCTGCAGGTGGGTGAAATACCTGCAAAATTTCCTGGTGCTCATCCAATGAAGAACCATTTGGAGTGGGATGGAATTTAGACATTCAAATACAAATCGGTTACATACTGAAATCCCTCTTTAAAAGAGAAAACCATGAGCAGTTTGCCTAGATTAAAACGTGCCCATGTAGAATCATCTGTCCCAAGAAACTGGCAAAAGTAATAGAGTTGAAGTTATTTATTTCAGCATCTGATTGCCAATTTCAGCTAAGGTTGGAAAGAAACAAGAACATATCCCCTAAGACTAATACCATCCCAACGGTTCAGAGGTCTGCCAAAGCAGTAATTGGCACATGGCTGAGTGGCACCTGGAAACCTTGCAAACCTTCCATCCAATGGCACAGGGAAGAGCTCAGGGGACAATGACAGCAATTAATTTCTTCGCCATTATATATTCACACTCTTCAGTCAGCTACGATTATGTTTTGTTTTGATGGGTGTTTGGGATTTTTTTTCTGTTCATTCTATGTTCTATTTACCAACTGTAGTGTCAGAATATGTCCTGCATAACTGATATTAAAATTATTTGTCTTGGGACTTGAATTGGCAAGTACCAGAACCACTGGGCCAGAAATGCCTACGATGTATGTTCTTCTCCCAATAAATAGTAACAGATGGTCATCTGCAATAACATAGCTAGACCATCACACTATATAAAATATATCAAACAGCACAAAATATAGGAAATCTTCAGATCTTTATTAAGCCAGTTACCTCCTCTTTGCAAAATAAGTATACTCAGGAATTAAACTTTATTTAGAAAAATATTTAAATTATTGAATGAAAAGATTATTTCCATTTCTATACTTTTTAGACAATCATTTGTCTTAAACTCATTTAATATTAGTTGAATAATCTCCATAATACTTTGCTAATTCAGCATTGTTCCAAAGTTACAAATAAACTATTCCATGTTCAGAGACTTTTAAACCAACTTTTCCAAAATTTTCATCTTAAAATCAGGTAGCTAACATGTAAGTTTGTGGAGTTACTGACCCATTTCAATATTTTCTGAATGCATATAAATTGTTATTCAAGCCAATCCGAACTTCTGACATTCGGTTACTGTAAAATTCAGAACACATTTTGGAGTGAAGGGTCAAGGAAATTTTCTTTTTTCACATGACAGCAGTTGTTACCAAATACTTTCCTCTCGGAACATCATGAGGCTTTGTTCCTTGCGTAAGCCTTGTAACTAAATATAGAACTTAAACCAAGTCTATATATATAAATATAGAAATAAAAATGTATATATGTTGGTTTCTTTTTGTATGAAATTTAATTATTTTGATCTTCTAATGGCACAAGATTTCACCTAGAACCAGATTATCAACAGACTTCTGGGTTTTTCGGTTGGGTTTTTTTGGTACTTTACCAGAGAAGCAACAAGTTTTACATAACAGACCTATTTCACCTTTTTGTGTAGTTCTAAGACAAATTCAATATGCCACAGAAAAAAAAATCATAGAGACAGAAAAAAATGCTAACCTAGCAGAGTTAAATCTCAGGCAAGATGTCTTGCAAGTCCTTACTCAGTCATCCCAGGCAGTTTAGTTGTGATTGATAGGACTGTCAGCCCTGAGGAAAAAAATCAGTGCAATATCAGTAGGCATTAAACTTAATGAAAGACAGGACGTTGTTTCATCAGAGCACAGGCATTTCCAGAGTCTATCGACTTTCTAGTGGAAGCCACAGGTGATTCCTTACAGTTCACAAAGTGAATTAACAAACTCAGCTTAACCATTTTAGTTTCAAGTGAGGGCAGATTTTGAAAGCGAGGAGAATGATTTTCACATGCAACAATCACTTCTCACATGCAACAATCCCCAGATAATCTAAGGCTTTTTTTTATTTAGTGTAAACTGTAAACTGGCCTGACCCTTTTGGTTAGTTCTTCTAAGAACAGCAGACTGTAACATTTCTCTTTGCCTTACTAATGATGTGCAACACGATCAGAATCAGAAAGCAGCACACAGTCAGGAGTCAGAACAAGAGACAGGGAATGTAGTGTTCATGTTTGCAGCTCTGTGAAAGCTTTCTTTAAATAGATATTAGATACCAGATGATATGTTTCCTTCTCTTTGTGTGTGTGTGTGTGTTTTGTTGTTTTGGTTTAGGTGGGATTTTTTTTGTTGTTGTTTTATCTTGTTTGGTCTGATTTTGTTTGGGGTCAGCTTGGTGTTATGTTGTTTTGATTTTTGCTTTGTTCTGGGTGGGGGGTGTTTGTTTTGTTTGTTTGGGGGTTTTTTGGTTGGTTGGTTGGGTTGTTTTGTTTAAATATGAAATTGTCCATAATGATTCTAGTAATTGGGATTCACTTTGGCCTAGAAAGTCCAAGGGAAATTAACAGGAAAATCTATTCAATTTTCTATATAATATCTGTCATATCTTCTGCACTGAAATGATTTACAGGAAATACAGGCTTTGGATATTTCTTCAGAAAATGTCCTGACTTTTTAGAGAAAAAGTGGGATAAAGGAACAGGCTCAACAAATGTCTCTAAGGAAGAAAACAGGGTCTGTAGGAGGATGGACTATATATTACCCTGGCCCATATGGAGAAAGAAACTCATGTTGCTCTGAAAGAAATAATGAACTTCCTAACAATTTAGCCTGGATTCTCTTTGGATGTCCTTTACAGCACTCCCTCCTGTCAGATGGTAGGAGTCCTGGAGTGCAGTGGTGAGAAGGATACTCTTCATACATGAACTTCTTTTATTCCGTGCTGCAGATGTCATGAATGTTATCTCTTCAAACCAGAAAAACAGAATCATGAGATTTAACGAAACAATTTTCTTGATATCCATTCAGTACAGGCTAGTATCAAGACTATGTCTAGAAAGAACTTTCCTCATCATAAAAGAGTTTGTAGCAGGGGTGTAAGATTAGTTCTGTCTGTTGACCCTTCCAAAGGTCTCTTTCAGACATCTGAACAATTTTCTTCTCTGTTTTTAAAGAGGAAAGCTAGCAAATTAGCCAATAATTCATGACAAAAACACAGTGAAAAAAATCTCAGGCTCAATGAAAGCAAAACTCTCAAAAAGTAGATAATATAGAAGCACTGAATCAAAGATAGAAAAAAAAAAGGTGGAGAAAAAAAGGGGAAAGAAAACCTCCAAGTTAAAACTGAAACTACCATATCAGAGGTGCATTTCTATCTGAGTCTTTAACATGCACTTTTTGTCTGAGAAAAAGAAGGCTAGGTAGAGCCTTGGTAGTCTCCAGAATCACACACAAACACTATACCACAGCCAATGATTCAAAGATCAAAATCCATACACGATTGTGCCAAATCTTAAATCAAAGTTTATATTCACAATGCAGAAGGAAGCAATAAAACATGATTCTCCTGCTTATAAATCAAATATGTCTTTTGAAGTTTCTACTGCACAACATCTAACACAAAATATGTACCTCAGCATTACCCACCTTAGGATGTTCAAAAGGATCTTGACTGCTGATTTTCCATATAGGAATCACAGGTCTTCATAAGAAGTGCAGGTATAAGACACAAATCATTAAAAATATTATTTTAGGGTTTGTATCTCTGCTTTAAATAGCTGATAGAAAAAGAAACAAGCAACAAAAATATGAATAGATAATTCTAAAAAAGCTGAACAAACTTGTTTTAAAGTTAGGGGAAAAGAAATAGATTTCAACACTTTGCTTCGCTTTCAAGAGATTGAAACGCTACTGCCACACACTGTCAAGTTGAAATGGTACTTCAGCAAATGAAGTAAATAATCAGTGAAAACAAGGAGCTTCTGAGAAGCTTTTTTTTCTCCCCTCTCCCTGTCTTCAGCCGAAGAAGAAAGAATAAAGAAGCAGAAGTACTTTAGGCCGGTTTAAGAATTCTAACTAGAGTAATAATCACCACGTTTCTGCTCCAGTCAATGCACTAACCATATGCTATATTCTCACTTTGTTTTTTGTGTTTCAGAAACCATTCCTCTCTAGCATTTTGCCATGAGCCAGATAGGAGTGACTCATATATTCTGGGATTTAAAAGGCACATTCTGTAAGCACAGTTAGTGAGTTTTACCTGCCAAAAATAAAGCTCCCCTAAGTTTCTTCAGAGATGAGTTGTCCAGCCTCCCTTAATACCCTGGCTTCAAACACAGGATTGGGATTTAGTGTTTTATCATTCTTTTGTTTGAAATTCTTTGTTTTGAACTTCTTGAACTTCTGAACTTAAGTCAAAGTGAAACAGCTGTGTTGGTCCTGACACCTCTACAGAAGGAGGAAAGTTAGGAGGAGGTCAATGCCATAGCTATAAATGGCACTCAGCATGTGAAGAAGTAAATATAGAGTTGTTCACTTTTATTATTGACACTGGGAGGAAGTATGTTTTAAGGCATTGAATTGGTCCCTGCACATTGCTTCCATGACTAGACAATTAGGTAATTGCCTCTTACTGCTAGCTCAGAAGAAAAAGACATCAGAATTTCTCTTAATGTGACAACAATAAAGAGAAAACGTTGGGCCTGACCCAGGATTTTTACTGTCCTCTG
Source organism: Cyanoderma ruficeps (assembly GCA_008694505.1). Lineage (NCBI taxonomy): Eukaryota > Metazoa > Chordata > Aves > Passeriformes > Timaliidae > Cyanoderma > Cyanoderma ruficeps. The sequence goes on along the minus strand of VZDJ01007749.1, from coordinate 33,061,728 downwards.
TCCTGAGCCTTGAAACTCCTCTAAACACGAACTGAAATCTTTCTTGTTATGCCCTGTCATGTAGCTCTCAAAAATGTGTCAGCTGAGATAGTTGGAATATAATCTCTTCTTGGCACACTGAATTTTACCCCATGTGAGTTGGCACCCACTTCAGAGTATGCAAAGGGGTAGTGTGAGAGAAGAAACATGCAAGCCTGGGTACACTCTAAAGGGGACCACAAAAGGCATTACTCGGCAAAGGAGCACAGAAAAGAAAACCATTTACAGGATCAAAACTAATAAATATTTCCAGTGGGTAAAAGGTAAAGTAGCTCAAAGGTCCACTTCAGGACAAAATTGCCACATGTTTATGTTTCAGATAATTTGCTGAAAGACATGTAAAGTCTTATCCACTTTCTTCTACACTGGGGAAGAAATTCTGTCACGAACAGAATGATTGCCACCTTAAAATTATTCAGACTGTTATCCATCACAACTTATGTGGAGGATTTTTTCTAATACTTATGTATGTATCCATTCCTATTAAAGAGAAATATGTTCTTGTACTAGTTCAGGGGCAGAAGTGCAAAAAAATATTACATATAAGAACAGCACCTGGTATTTTTAGGATAAAGTCAGTGCAAATTTATTGCTCTTGCTCACCTGAGATTCTTTTCCCTTCAAAGCTGACCTGAATACTAAGTTCAGCAACAGGAAAATTTCAGAAATAGTAGGTATTTCCTTAATTGAACTCTGCTGAGTACTCACAGCTCACTGCAGAAGCAGTTATTTACTCAGTTATTTTTCTATTTATTTTTTCTTAAGTAACCTTTCTTTTTAGGAACTTCTAAAGATTATTTTGTTCCAGAAAAGTTGCTTCTGTGCAGTAATTTGTGCAAAGATGCTGCCATAGAGAAATTAGCAAATGACAATACTTTACTCCTTTGGCTTAGCATCCTCTGGAAACCCAGAAGTGGAAAAGATGTCTTGGGTTGTAATATGTAACCAAAAGCTGTATTCTATTTGCCATCTGTTGAAACTGGTTGGGGAGGTGTTTTTTCTTTATCTCTTGTATAACCCATTCCTCTTAACTCCAGAGGGGAGGGGGTGAGTACCTTCTGTTGATGAACCAGCTGTTAAAACCAGGTGGAGCAATGTTCCTTATCTCTTCCAGGACCCATCCTCTCTCCAGGGGGATATCTTCTATTAATGGGCCATTAAGGCTCACCACATGACTAATAAAATTACATTATCCCATTGCGAGATGCTCCACCCAGTGGGGAGAGCCAAGGATTCCTACCTGGATGAAAGCTGAGACCCAGACCAGCAGAGCAGCCTGTTTTCCACTGGGTTTCCCAGAGGAAGACAGGATCCATGTCACCACCACTGCACCCTTCTACAGGATCATCTCTACTCCAATGGAACCACATCTGTCACTCCAGGAGGACTTATTTGGACTGCTGCCAAACCCCAACCAACATGGTGTTGTGTTCTGACTCTGTCAGGGTTTCTAGCTTTTTTTTTCTTGTTTTTTGTACTACTACATTAGTATTTTTAATATTCCTAGTAAATAAAAGTTATTCCTATTCTTATATTTTTTTGCCTGAAAGCCCCCTTAATTGCAAAATTACAATAATTTGGAGGGAGGGGATTTACATTCCCCATTCCAAGGGAAGCTCTGGCTTTCCCTGGTAGACAGCTGTCTTTCTAAACCGAGACAAATGTCAACAGAGGAGAACACTGGCACTGCTCCTTAGTGGCAATCTCATTCCTTTGGACACCACATGGGAGGATGCTACTGTTGAAACGTATCTTTTGTGTATGAGAAGTATTTGGTCATGTCCATCCAATTTCTCCAATCTCTAATAGGCAGCTCTACAAAGGGAACAGACAAGTTGCCTTTCTGTTGGTAGAGAAAAAGCCCTCCGAACTGGCACATAAGTTCATTCTGGGGCTCAGCACCACTGCATAAATGCTGAATGGCTTCACTTCAAAGTCTGAGCATACTGGACCTCATTTTAGTGAGAAAGACTGCATCTTTGGTGCCCATTTGCATTAATTTTGAACAATATTTTGTGATTTTTCTTGTAAATCCAGGCATAGCAATGCATCATCTCTGTAATCTCAGGATGAATCCAGCTGACCTCAGCACCACTCTGGCTGGAAACCTGACATAGCAAAATACATAAACTGCCTTTGTTCAGATTTAGATTTGGATTCAAGTCATGGCATTTCTAAGTTTAAAAGTGTACGTCAAGTATGTAATAACAGTAAAAAATCTAACCATTAGTTAACATTTTAACAATGCAAGAATTAATGCAGTTGAGTATGCTAGCAAAAACCAAGAGAACAAAAAGAAAGCAAAGAAAATGTAGCCTTATGGAGAATCTTCATTCTGTTGCAACATAAAGGAATTTAGGGCTTTGGACTTGAGGTGAGAATACAAAGTGCATGTTTTTATGTGCTATTGCAAAACTCACAAATATTCCTGGTCTTTTGCATAACACTTGAAGAAATATTTATGAAATGTCAAGTATATTCACATAAAAATGTCACAGAACTTCTGAGAACCAGTTAAATTCCCTATTATTGTATGAATTTTTTTTTTTGGCCAGCATTTAAACATTCTAAGACCATGTCTATTCAATGGTAGAAAACAAGCATGATCTTAGAGTGATGGAAGGTGTCACAATGAAAATTAAGGACAATGCTTTGTCTCTGAGCATTAACTCTCCTGAGAACATTATTAAATTGTCTTAAACAAGCAGAGCCAATACCTTTTTCAGATGCAATGTAAAACATATTTAACCTTAGATTTTAACGTCAGCAGCTTTGGAAGCATGAAGACCCATTAAACAGAACTCTCCAATAGTTCCATTTTCCTCTCCCACAGTAGATACCTGCTAACACAGCTGTTCTCTCAGCTAAACGACATAGGATGCCATCACATCACATGCTTGGACTTCCCCAAGCAGCCTGACTACAGCATCTCGGCATCACATCAAAGAAAGCATCTAAGAAAAAGGTTAAAAAAAAAAAAAGTTTAATTTCTTTTACCTCCTTACGCTGTGTGGAATCCTTGCTGAAGTGAAATTTTCCAGATATGTGGTACATCTCAGGGCCTGTAAATTTATGGGCAGTGTTTTCCAACAATTTCAGTATACATTAATACTTCAAAATTTTGCTAAATTATGTCAGTTTCTTCACCTAAGATAATTCACCTGTATGATTACAGCACACACTCCATGAAAAAGAAGGCTTTTTGATACAGCACATTTTATGCCTATTTAAAATAACATATTCCCAAGATGGCCTGGCATGCATATGAAAATTTTCCATAACTGATTTGATTTTAAGCACACCTTTCCACAGATATTTGCTGATCACTCTTAGCTTCACCATAGACATTTAAAGCAATCCTTACTTTAAGATTATGTTCTTGAACTTGCATTCTTTTTCTTCCTTGTTACATTTTTCAGTACATTTTCTTTACTAGTAACATTGCTGGCACTAACTGGCATCAATTTCCTTATCCTTATGTGTGGGCTTGCAGGATTGTTTAAAAGTTTTATATTAAGTTTAGTTTAGCTTTATGTGCCTAAGATGGGCCCCTTTGTTGTTTGTAGAGTGTTTTCTTATCAGAAGTTAGTATGTGGTTTTTTTTCTCTTTGCCTAGAGACGGTTTTTAATTAGTCTGTTCATTATAAAATTTTTGCTTGTTAGGGAGAGTGTTGCTTTTCAAGGACAGGGGCCTTGGAAGAGTCTGCTTGATGCCTGGGCCCCCCCCCAGAAACTCTACCTAAGTTTTTGATGTATTATGAGCTATGTAACTTAGTTGGAATGTATACTTTGTTAATTGGCTTGGAGATTGTATCCACCCCTTTTGAGCTAGCCCTGAAAAGACCCCCGAGCCCAGAAACTGCATCTCTCCTGGGGTTGTTGATCTAGGGTGACGGGGTCCCCTGTCCCCCAATAAACCCTGATTTATATAACCTCCGAGAGGTCACTCTTTCTTTCATCGCCACGAACCATAGCAGCAGAAGGTTTGGAGGCCTGCAGAACCAAGAGCCCACCTCAGTTTTGTCGGAGCGTGCTGGAGCGTGCTGGGCAAGCCAGCCGGCCAGGCTGACCAGAGAGGCACGCACCCCGACACTTATGGCCTTGCCATGCCAATTGCTAATAAATCAACCAGTATGGCTTGACAAGAAAACACTGTTAGCAAACAATAAAGCACTGCAGAAGGATGCCACAGACATTACAATTACAACTTGTAAACAAATCCACAAGACAAGTATTCCTGCCTTTTTTCTTCTTCCTCCTGGTATTTTAGGAAGTAAGAAGTGTGAGGAATACTAGCAGAATTAGCATTTTATTCACATGTTAGACAAGCCATAATCTGAAAATTGTATTTATTACCATGGTTATTTACACTACAGTCTGATAACAGAATGGAAACAAAAAAAAAGTGAGCTATGTGCCCAATGAAGACCACGTAATCCAGGTCAGATACTCACAACTCTCTCCTCTCATTTGGTTTGCAATCCAGGTCTTAATCTCCCAGAGGTAATAAACTGCTTTTTTTTTTTTTTTCCCCTGACTGTAGAGTGCTGTGGATCAGATCATTACTGCCTGATTACAGTCAAGGAAAATGGCTAAATTTATAAAGCCTTCAGGTATGAATTTAAGCCATTAGCATTGTATTAACAACCTACAAATGTGATTTGAAAAGAATCCCTAAAGATATTCTCTGCTATCAAAAGCCATTTCTTTACTCTTTCTTTTAGCTGTCTGTAATAACCTAACCAAAAAGAAGTGATTGAATGCCTAGGTCCCGAAAGGATAAGTTAGGACACCCTTTTCCTATAATAAGGCAAAATGAAAGCACAGTGACAACACTTACACAACCTTCAGAAATGAGAACTTAGCTCTCATCATTGTGGTGGTGACAGCTTATATTCGAAGTAGTCCCAAGACAATTTCTTTTTATCCTTATTCTCAACTAATCACAGAGATAAGTTCCTGAGTATTCATTTTAAAATGCTGCAAAAACTCCATAACAGTAAACATTCACTTTAGAAGGATGCAGGAAATATTTTTTCCTTTCCATAGAAAAAGTTGCATTGCTGGTGGAAAACCACTGAAAGTTCACCTATTTTTCTCCAAAAATCATAACACTTTAGCTTAAAAATACTGCCATTAACACCTCCTGCTCCTTTCTCTGAGCAGGCCCTTGTGGTATCTGCTGCTGCTCAGTGTTTCTGCCCTTTTGGTTAGGAAAGTGGCACACCAGAAACAGTGAAGTTTTGGCCTTAGACAAGGGTGCACTGAAGCATAGCTGACCTCTGTTTCACAGATGTCCACTGTGTTGCATGAGAGTCTAGCTCTGGGATTTTTTTGGAACCTCCACAGATCACAGGGAGATAACCTGAATCACCATGGTCTTCTCCACTGGACTGCAAGGGAACCCCTACTGCAGTGCCAGGGGCCCCTCCACTGCCTCCTCCTACTTTAAGCTTGGTATCTGCTGGGCTTTTTTTTCCATATATTCTCATTCCTGCTGTGCAGAGCATTCTTACCCTCTCCTAAATATGTTATCACAGAGGGTCTGCCAGCAGCAGCAGTCACTGCCTCAGCTGTGTCCTGTGGCACATCCATTCTGGAGCCAGTTCAATCTGCCATTGGCCACTACAGGGGCAGCTCCTGCTGTCTTGCCCTCCCCCATTATTGCCCCACCACGTCCAAAAAGACCCATTTCAATGTAAACCAAATATAACATCTCTGAATGGATTAAAAAACATGTCTTGACCCACTCTACATACTGGCTACGGATTTACACAAAATCACATGCAGAAAAGGTGTCAGAAGTCATCAAATGGGAGTGCAATATCACATCTGGGAATAGAGGGACTACCAAACCCCAAATATTTAGGGAAATTCTTTGTGTCTCTCAAAACATTCCCAAGATGTCTAAGATCAAAAACTCACAGAATAAAAAAAACCTCACATTACTTCTGCATTTTGTTCTATTGGCAGGTATTCCTTGAGTAAATACAAAATGTTCTGCTTACCATTTTTCTACTTACTTGACATGATTTGCTTAAAATCTTTCCCATTATATATTTATGTGTCTGTCATTTTTTTTGGTTTTTTCTGCTCCTTTGCCAGTGTTACATTAAGCTGGTGGTGTGGAAATTTCTGGATAATTAGCTTTGGGCAACATCACATTTGCTGCTGAGTGATCATGGACATGTAAAGAGGCTTCAAAAACAGAAGGAAGAAACACAGAGATAGTCAGGGTCTCTGCAAAGGAGAGATTTGGACTATTCTCCTTGAGGCAAGGGAAGCTGGGCTGCAGGCTGTGAAACTTTCTGATTTAAAAATGGCAAAAATGCGTTGGTGGGTTTGGGCTGCTGTTACCCAGGTTTTCTCTCACAGAGAGGCTTGGATGTATTGGGTGGGACTGGGGTTTTGGTTAGCTTTTATGTCTGGTCACTTAAAACCTGTGTTATGCAGCACAGTGAACAGCCTTCCAAGGAGGACTTTGCTATCATTCTTCTTGTGCTCAGTACAGCAGATTGTTGATTCTCACTGGCATAGGCACAAATCCACAAACCCACATTCTGATTACACAGCCATTAGGTTGGGGGACAGTATGGTTTATCTCTAGGGATCTATATTTAGGAGAGTTTTATATCAGCATGCATAAACTGCTTATGTGTAAGACGTGCTGCTGTTTCACCCTATTAAACTTTAGCAAAGACTGCGATAGAAACTTTTTTCTTGATATCATATAATTGTGAATAAAATTCTTTCAATGCAAGTTTCCTTTCCAGCTTTAATAATAACCGTAAGTAGATTGTATTAATTATTATACATTGTATTGAATATTAATATTATGCATATTATTTGATGTAGCTTTGGAATCTCCATACTAAAAAAAAGAAAAATATTTAATATACTTTTCAGTAAGGAGTGGACACAGGTTAATAATTTTGCCATTGCTTGAAAGATCTGTTGAAAATAAATAGAATATGTGAAATAAATGTCAATTCAGGTAACTATGCCTATATTTATTCTTCTGCTATTTCCCTAAAGTCAGTTGTACAGCAGTACTATCTTTGTTTCTAAGTTTCTGCATTCCTGCTGCTAAATCTTCATCTGTAATCATGAAATCTCTCTCTGTAGCAAGAAAACACATTGTGAAAACTGTAAGACTATGGTTTAAAGGAAAGGACAAAAAATACTTTAAAAAAGAGCTGTTTTTAACAGAAAAAGAAAATACTTGTTAATAACATAGCTGAAAGACAAAAATCTTTGGAGACTATTCAGACACAGTTCAAAACCTTCAAAAAGCAAATTATTCCACTGTGACTGGAAGACTTCTGTTGATCTAATCTGGGTGTATCTCATAATGATGGAGATGGGTACAGGTTTCACTGTTTGTATTAAATGAAATTGGTCTTCAATTCCTGCAGGAGGATTTTGCACTAAAAGGAAAAAATCTTTTGTCTGTGTCCTAGAAAAGGAACAGACTTTCTAACATTTTGATCTTTTTTTTTTTCACTGTGCCTTTAATGATTTGCACTGTAAAATTTTGAACCTGTAGCCCTTGTTCAGCCATGACCTGCCCAGTGCTTCTGTGATTGACCTCCTCATCTCTCCAAATTCAAGTCTTCCACAGACTTTCAAAGACCAAAAGAGAAAGAAAACAGTAGAGCACTGCAGGGTCTGGGACAGCACTCCAGAGGTCAACAGCATCTCTCACTTACATCTATCATCTGGCATCCCTGAAAACTCAGAGGAGTGTTTTAGCAGTAATATGAATATGAATTTACAGCCAAAAAGATCACCTCCTTGACATCCTCTTTGTGAACTCAGGTGAAAAAGAAATTTCACTGCCTACAGGGACAAGAGCATCTGCAGGACCATAGCAGTAACTGCAAAATTGTTTCATTACCACCTGTTCACATACCTGCTTTGGAATCCACCTTTGAGCAGAGGCACAATCAGCCTGATCTGCGTTTAACACTGCCTAGAGGAAATCCCTCTGTTTGCCACATGAAATCTGCTCAAAATGTCTCTGTAACAGGTACTGAGAGCAGGTTTGAGGATACTTGAAGGGGAGAAAAATGAACAAAAACAAGCTTTAATAGGGCTTGCTAAATATGTTTAATGTACAGGCATAGCAGTTCTAAATAACTCATCATCTAATATTTGAAATGCATAAACTTCTCTACTTAAGACCCTCTTTTGGCTGAGCACTCCATTGAATTGGGAGTGCTGGTTCATAGTAGGTCACAGCAGCTCTTACTCTTCCTCCTCAACCCTTCCCGGGTTTACCAGGAACATACTCTCTCTTTACCTAAACTAGGACAGGTCTCAGAGTGTAAAACATACAGAAAAGCCCTACCTTGCAATTTCATTGTGCTTCCTTAGGAGTTCACCGTTGTTCTTGATCTGACAAGTCCTGTCATAAGGACAAGGATGGCAGTTTTAGCCAAGATTTGACATGCTGAAGATCGGCTCACAAGAGGCGTACAGATTTTAATTTTCCATCAGAAATACAGTCCTTTAGGCATACCCAACAGTCTTAAGACTTTTTTGTGAATTAAAATATACCGCGAAAAGCAGCATTTTTTAAGGAAATAAAAAAGAAATATGTCTTCGACCCTGTAATTGCGCCTGCCAACTTTTAAAGTGCCACAAAGAATGAGAATAAGATCTTCAACATAGACAAAAGTGGTAATTTTTGGTGTCTGAATCATATACTTTCTTTATCTGCTAGTCCATTACAAGAATGTAAAAAAACTAACTTCATGACATGGAGTCTTTCTTGTGGATTCCCCCCCCCCNCCCCCATTTCTGGTATATCTATATTCTTATACATATCTGCAGGATCAAGAGTTTCTGGTCTCATTGTGTATGTAATTCAGTGGGGAAACTTGACTTTTCTTTCAGTGTTTTTCTTCATCAATTAGATCAGAAAACAGAAGACTCTTAGGCAGACAGAAAATCAAATTACTTTTGGAGGGCTTATGTCTGAGGACTGAGACTATGGATGTTTTCAGAAAGTTACTTCTCTGAGAATAATCTTCTACACAAAGGCTTTAGAACATCTCTGTATAAAAGCAAACTGAAAGTTAAAAAAAACCCCAAACACAAACAAAAATAATTCACTAATGTAACCTTGAGTTTACTGAATCAAATAAAATTGGACTGTTGAAGGATGCTTTGACAAACTGAATGAGAAAGTGGTTTCTTCCTTTTCAATTCCAGGACCACTAGATCTACCTCTGTGTATACAGTATATGTTTGATTATCAGCACTAAAATATTTTATGCAAAGGTTAACAATGAATCTATAAAAAATTCCTGAATAAACTTTACAAGCTTGCCTAAGTGTTTCCCCCTCCTATTTTTCAGTATCAGTCCTTTCCTTTTCCTTGTCTCATTTGCTGCTGGCTTTCCATTGTTCATGTGTTTTTAAAGATTTTTCTCTTGTCTCCCTCAACTACATTTTTAATATTGTCAGGAAAACATAATTCTGTGCTTGTTTACCTTGCCACAAACATCTTTCTCTGTAACCCCAGATACCTCATAGCTTTTAAGGTCATGGTCTTGTCAGACAAAAGATAGTCTGAAAAGCAGTATAGAAATAAGTACTTCAGAACAACCTATTGAAGGATGATGTTTATGTGAGAGATGGGTGCACATAATTCTTAATAGGAGAAAATAAATCCTTTTAAATATCCTTATAGAAGTTCTAAGCTGCATTCCCAAAATAATATTGATCTTATTTAGCTCTTTTAGATCTTTGGTTAAGGTAAATTAGTACCTGCCCTTATGAACTTGTGAACCTTGGCCCTTTATCCCTTATAACTCTGGCTCACTTTGCTACAGAGCATAAGGCACACAGATTTAATATTCTTACTGATCAAACAGAAACTGAGGCAATTCAGAATGATTAGTAACCTTTGCCTTTTTAACTCTACAGCTTTTCTATTCTGTACATCTGACAGGGGAAGATCTGAACACTGCTTCAAACACAAAACCTCTTTTCAGATGCATTTACTGAAAGGAAGGTACAGTATTTCCCTGAAAAATTCAACTCAATCTCTTATAATCTGTTTTATAAAAATTACAGAAAAGCTCCTTTCACTAATTTTTTATTTTATTTTGGTGCAGAAATAAAAAAAAAATCACTATTACGATGCAGCTAATAATTGGCTCCTGTTTCCTTTCCTTGGTAACAGTCATCTGCTCTGTTTTCAAGGATCTCATTTGCCACGTAGCTTTAAAGATACATGCCTAAAATACTTGCCCATGAGAAAAAATTGCAGTTTTGAAAGCAAATAAACTGGGGAAAAAAAGGAAAACTCATCCAAATCCTATAGGCACTTTGTTTTTCTCCAAGCAAAAACTTGCTCTACTTCACAGCATATCTCACACCACCTGACAGGAATCTTTCCACTATGAGGTTTTTAATCCCACTCAGAGTACAACAGAACACCAGGAGAAGAGGAAGGAGTTTACTACGAGTGCACAAATCACAAACTAAACCACAAACTGCTTTAGGCTTCAGCAGAAAAGTTTAATTATTCCTTTGCAATTAATTTAAAAACTTATGCATTTCATTCAGGCTGAAAGACTGACACATATTTTCGCAGTTAAATTTCTGTCTTCAGTCAGAACAATCACAATCACAAGCTGGAGCACATCACTTTCAGACATTCATTGTGTGTTGGTTAAATAGGGTTCAGCTTGTAGCAGCAGCATAATTTATAGACTGTGATCTAGGAAATCTGCTCAGTTGTTATCGTTTTGTAAAAATATTTGTTGTCGGCATCACACAACAACTGAGCTACTGTCAGAAACCCCTAATCAGTAACTAAGGTTAGTAACTAGTTAGTACAATGGTAGCACAAAATAACACCATTGATGATATTTTATACCAAATGAAAGTGTTGACAGGGTAAACCAGACACAGAATATTTTGACTTAATCCTCATTTACTGAGACAGCAATTAAGGACAAAAGGATTAAAAACCTACTCAGTGGCCCATTAGGTGTCAATACAAACCACTCTGTAAAGCAGAGCAGCCAATTATATAGTTGATCCTGAGCTGAGCTCAGTACATTCAGAGTGCCTGCAATTCATCTTTTGCAGGGATAAGAACACATTTGAAACAATTTTTTTCTAATGCAAGGATGCAGATTTCCTCAATTCCAACACAAGGACATTGATAAGTACCAGTATGTTTTCTAATATGCTCCTTTAGTCAGCAAAAGTAACAGTGAAAGCTTTAATTAATTCATAACTACATAGCTAATTGCCCCCATGACTGTTGCAGTTAAACAACCCTTTTTGCTGCTGCCAAGCACAGGGTTAGGACAGTACTCTCATATTTACAAATTTTCATCTTAGCTTGTCAAGGAACCATTACTTCTCTTTTCATTCCAGATAAATCTTTATAATTTTCACCATATTTTGCCATTCCAAAATTTTTCATGCATAGATCTGAATTCTGGTCTCTGTCTTTTTGTTTTTGTTGCTGTTATCATTTTCATTTTTCTTTTTTTTTCCTCCCAGAAGTGCTTGGCTCATGGCTTGAAAACCTAGAGTCTATAAATGGCCTTGAAAAACAAGCATCAGTGAACTGCTTTGGCTTTTCCTATGTAGTGTGACAGGTCACTTAAATTATGGAGTATTAGCTAGTCTTCCTCGCTAGATGATTAAAGCTTTTTAGGTAACTACAAGAATTAATCATAGACAGAGAGAGATGAATATCCATGGAGTTTGTGAAAAGCTAAGCCTGTTTCCACCACTGGAAATAAAGGCCTATTTTTTTACATGGCAGCTCACAGTGAGGGCAAGAGCTGGCTGACCTTCTGTTCCCTGAATGATGCTAAATAATGACCTCATGTACTGCTACCTCATACAGGTGGGAATGTCAACTTTCCTATGCTGCTGACTTTTTGCCAATTGTGAAAACACTTGGAAACAATTCTGCACTTCCCTCTAAATTTCTACTGCTTTTTACAGTGGGTCAAAATATGTCTAACTCCACAACTCTTCCTGTTTGAGGAGTTGCATAAGTCCCAGGAATATGGAGTCTAGGCATTGCAGATGACTGATACCAAAAGAACACATCACTTTGTAGCATATAAATAGTTTCCATTATTTTCTAGAATAGTACAGTACAGTACAGTATTAAATGTATAGAAATTCCTGCTGCCTGAAAACCAGCTACTGGTTCTACTTTTTTGTAATATTCACCTAATAAAAATTCCAAAAAAATTCACATGGATCTCACAGCTTAAGTTTATACAAGCCCTTGCTGGAATATTGGGTAGTTAATTTATATAAATATTAAATTTCTTTTATTTAATATTTTCTACTGCACATATAATAATTCAGCATTAGTTCCAATTATGTATACCTTAACGATGCAGAAGGATCTTTTGCAAAGGAACCACTTCATGAAGGAAACACAGGAAGAAAACATATTTCCTCTGGCAAAATGGGATAATTTAGCCTGAGGAATAGAACAGAATTCATCCGAGTAGTCTCCTTATGTCTGATTGCTGTTACGTGGTTTTGGCCCATTTACTCAATGCATATCTCTTCTCTCCTACAGCCAGGGATTTCTATTTCTTCCTCTTCAATATGAGGTTACTGATGCATTTGAGATGCCTGTTAACAGATGCCGCTTCATGACAGTGTTGTCTGAACCTCAAAATTGGTGCTAAGTCCTGTTCCTTTCTCCTCAGGGACTTAGAGAAACCTCAGAAAGCAGAGGTTGGACCTCCACTGTCCAGCTCCAGCAAACCTTGGCCCTGAGACCAGCAAGTGTGACAGAGATTTAGATGAGTGCATTTAACCTTGATGGCACCTTTTCCACAGAGCCTGAACAACCTCCTGCCCAAGGCACTGCTCCCCATAGCCTCCCTGTCCAGCAGCACCCATCCCATGGGACAAGAGTCCCAGCATGACTGGACAAGAGCCTCAGAATGACTGGACTCCTAGCCTCCAGATACACAGCAGCACCGGACTCCAACTGGGAACAAACATCTCCATGCCCTTTTGTTCATGTAGTAGCTACCTCTCTCCCATCTGGAGTGCAGGTTATCATTGAAAGACCAATCAGTTTTCCACCTGCTTGCTTGCAGCAGGTGTTTCCCCTCCCCATCAGCTAATGTGGATTTCTGTGAAAACAGTCCACTGGGCTCAGTGTCACACCAGCAGAGGATCCCTCTGGACCCTCTGTTTGTGACTAGAATTGAGGAGGATCCCCCTCCTCTGCCCTCAGCATCGCCTTTCTGGGATAGTTCCCCTCATCTGTGATTTATGTTATTCCTTCCTGCCAGGTGGAAATGAAGGGGAATGTGCTGGGACACTACTCACCAAGCAAAACGACATTTATAATGTAATGAGGATAAATTCCCAAACTGTCAAAACTTACTCAGAAAAATCCTGTTACACTTCTTTAGGTGGGTGAGAGGAATTTTAGCATCTAGGGAATACCCCAGTGAAAAGAAATTACAGTTTCTATTGTATTATATTTTAGAAAACTTTAGTTGCTCCTCCTGCCCCTCTCCAGGTGGTGGTCCTGCCCTCTGCTGATTCCTCTGCTTGAGACCTAAATGCAGGCAGCTTTCTCTTAGTTTTCTTACAGCAGGATAGGGCTTTACAGCGATTTTCAGTGACTACTGGAAGAAAAAATAAGTATTTTGCCTTGACAAACTAACATTAAACACACTGACAGGTGCAGTTTTAAAGATATGATTCGATGGGCAAGTACCAGGATGAAATTCTACCCTGCTTGCCTTCAGAAATGCCTTACTTCAGGCTCCTTGCTTGCATTGCTGCAGGACAATCTGTGCTTGTTTTCATCTGTGAATAAGTAACTGATATTTTCTAGCAGTCATACACTTGGCAAATGTGCATATATATATATGCCAAATGCACTTTTTTTTAATATCTAAAAACAGCTTTTCAGCATATTCTCTAACACATTTTGTGTAAAACCTTTGTAACAGCTGATCCATTTTTCTTTGATTAAAAAAGATTAACCAGCAACAATTCCAAACACAGAAAAGTATAGCAAAGAAGACTTAGCATGTGGTTGAATACAGTCCCAGCCAGTGCTTTTAAGGTGGAGCATAGTCCACCATTCCAGGGAATCTAGGAAGCCTGAACGGTATAACAGCAGGGTCTTTGCTCTTTCTTCCTAAGCACATGTAAAACACCGAGGTCTTGCCTGTCTCCCAATACATAGGCTACGGCCAAATAGTGTGTTGAACAGAAGCCAGGCTTCAGGGTAAGTAAGACTGCATTGTTGCCATCAGATCCAACTTGCTTTCATATTGTTTGATTAGCGGCTGCAGAACAGAAAGAAGTGAGAGAAATACAGCTCTTTTTCAGCTCTAGTGCAGATGGGCAAAGTCACTTGTTCTTCTCATTTTTTTATTATATCAACCCCAATTCTCACATTGCAGTGAATTCAACTTCACCCAAGAGCCAGCAGCATGCCCTTGTGCCCAAGAAGGCCAATGGTATCCTGGGGTACATTAGGAAAAGCATTGCCAGCAGGTCAAGGAGGGTAATCCTTTCCCTCTCCTCAGCCCTGGTGAGGCCATATTTGAAGTGTTTTGTCCAGTTTTGGACTCCTTGGTAGGGGAGAGACATGAAGCTTCTGGAGCAGATCCAGCAGAGTGCTGCAGAGCTCATCAAGGGACTGGATCTTCTCTCTTGTGAGGAAAGGCCAAGGGAGCTGGACCTAATCAGACTTGAGAAGAGATGACTGAGAGGGGACATCATCAATGTCTATTGATATCTAAAGGGAGGGTGCCAAGAAGATGAATCCAGGCTCTTCTTGGCGGTACCAACCAATAGGACAAGAGGCAATGGGCAGAAAACGATGCACAGGAAATTTTACCCGAATATGAGGAAAAACTTCTTTACTGTATGGGCAATTGCACACTGAATAAATTTTCAAGGAATGTTGTGGTTTCTCCTTCCTAGAGAAGTTCAGGAACCATCTGGACACAATCCTTTGCCAGGTGCTGTAGGATGACCCAGCTTGAGCAGGGAGGTTGGACCAGATGACCCCCTGTGGTCCCTTCCAACCTGACCCATTCTGAGACATACTGTGGTTCATTCTGCAACTATTCCCATTGATATCAATTAAACTATTCTAGAGAAATATCAAATTTCAGGGGCCGGGGGGAGGAAGAAAAAGAACTGCAGGTCGTAGATGTTAATCTTCTTGTTTGAGTAGATGGCACTATGATATTTTATTAATAATCAGTAAGGTGCAAGAAACCTATGCAAGAGAATAGTTTTTCAAGATTGGGAGAATGATGATTTGCAAGATTTTGTTCCTGTGGCAGGTGATTAAGGAAATAAATAGAGGATGTCCTTGAATAATCTTACAGGCTTGGTTATGTAATAGTACCGATTATTGAGGTTTTTTAACAGAAAGAATTCAGGAATTCAGGTACAAAAACTACATATTTTCTTCTTACATTTCCTTAAATGATTTTTTTCTATGAACCACAGATGTAATATTCACAAACTCATACCCTTCCAAAAATGGACATTGGGGACATCCTTTAGAGAGGAAAATGGGTAATATTTCCAGAGAAGATGCAAGCTATCATTGAAGCCACCCACAAGCTGTCAACATGCTGCTAGAAATTTTCTCTTCAAACTAATTAACACCTTAGCCAAGACATATTTGCTTTTATCTCTTGACTTACCTGACATTTTTTTTATGATTTAAATCGGAAGTTTGAAGAAATTCTGCAATGAAAAACTATATGTGCAGAATGATCATGTGGAACAGACAATCAAGATTCTCTCCAAGAAAGGCATTAATTTTTCCCACAACTGAATTTACTGAGGAAACAATGACAGTCACATGAATCTGAATCTTGTTTAGTTTCTCTGTTTCAGTTCTGCCTGCTGATAACACTTTCAGAGGAAACTGTTCACCCCTAAAATGTTGCAGTCACTATTGTTTTATCAGAGAGTGTGTAAGGTGTGTTTCTGTCTAAAATAGCATAGTTACTGAAAGCTGTTTATTCTACTGTTGGTCCTCTTCTGACCAATATTATTAATAGAGGATTTATGAGTACTACTTAGTATAATATCTCTGGGGTAAAGCATTGAAGGGTCCAAGGCCTAATGCCTTCCCCCTGGCTCTGGATGGATTTTCTTAAGAGAATCCACCAACTCCTCTTACCTGTTTTTGATGCCAGAAGACTAAAATTTACAGAGGGAGGGTTTGAAAATTCAGCTCTGATAGATGTACACATGTAATATCTTCCTGGGCCATCTCCTTCAGAGTGTACAACAGGAGAGCTGTCAGACCTAGATAATGTAGCAATTATGTTGTCTTGTAGTTCTCCAGTTTGAATGGCAGCAATGCAAGGTGGAAGGGAATAAGTTCCATCTATTTTTTTCATTAAGCAAGCAACAGTTGCTGCATTCTGCAATGGATAGAGAGAAGAGAGTAAAAAGCAGATGAACCTCTCACCATGTTGGACAATTGCACATATCAACAAGTCTCAATAGTAAGATCAGAGCATAACCTGGATAAAGCCATGACTATGAAGACCAGAAAGACGACTCCTCATACATCTTGAATCCTCATATGCATGTTCAGTCAGTCCACTTCAGTCGTCCCCAGCCTGTGCTTCAGTGTGTGAAGTGGGAAAGCTGCAGCCATTCACCAGCCTGGGGAAAACAAAGTATATTTCCTCAAAAGAGTGCACTTCACAAGCTTCAGGAGGTACTGCTCAGGCTGTATTCCACACTTGCTTGACAGTGATATGGTCTCCAGCACTATGTCTATCAAACATTAATGAACTCATCTTCACAAATCTTTTGTAAGGCAGGGAAACCTTATCTCCCTTTTACAGTTGGAGAACTGAGCCACAGCAAGATGTGATTGATTTGCCTAGAGGAATTCTGTAGCCAAGCCAGAAACTGAACCCAGACCTTTCAAATTTCAGTGCACCATTCTCAGAGTATACAGTTCCAGTCTGATATGCTGGCAGTTTTTGCAGTTGCAACAGAAGATTTCTCTAGAATTATTTTTTTTCCTTTTAACTGGATCCTGCCTGCATTAGAACAGTCTTTCACTAGGTCCGTAATGCTTCCTGGTGTCTATATAAATAAAAAGGTTATAGCAGACAAAAACATTTGGAATTTCACTCTTGCTTACAACTTTTGAATCTTGTCATCATTGTAGGTCTAGTTTGGAGCCATTAGCCCTTCATTATCATTGTCATTATTTCTAACATAATACCTAAATGTGAAGTTCTGTTTTGATAAAATCTCCGCATCTCTTTTTATGACTCCTGAAAGTAAAAACGGTTCCAGTGCTGAGATCATATGATGTGTTGAGCACAGAAAACCTTGGCAATTGAAGTAAATTTTGCTTTATAGGCTTTAGACATACAGCTTAAATAAATACAAACCTTTTTTTACTTTTGCATGCTTAATTACACATTCCTTTTTTTTTTCCCTACAAAACCTATGGTTTGACCTGGATACTCAGCCAAATAGCAAGTACAAATAATATTGGTAATGCTCAGTCAGATATTTAAAGGGCTCCTTGTTAGGGAGAGGAATCAGACTCCTCAAAAGCTGCCAGTGTCACCTTTCTGTGAAGCAGTCCTTCCACTTCACAACAGAGATGTCCAAAGCATCACACCAAACAAAACAGATGCTCACAGTTGGTGTTTAATTATCCCCATGACAGCAGCAAGCTCTTTCTGTCTCAAAGAATTCCCTTCTTCATACTGTTATTGTCACCACATGTGAAAAAATCCAGGCTGGACAAACCACAGAGACAAGGGGCCACTGAAGGTTCTTGGAGATATTTGTGGACCTGGAAGAGTGAGAGAACATGGGTTATTGCTTAGCATGGTAACTTTTAAATCAGAAAGGAAGGTGGTTACACTGATACTATCTAAAATGCAAGGATTCCTTTCATAAAGATCAATGTTCAGTGTGCTGACTAGATGCCATCTATGATAACAGCGAAATACCAAATTTTGATCTAAGCTTGTCATATAAGTAAAAGAAGTGTGTGAGCTATCAGCTGACTGTTCCCCTGAAATCAGTCCATGGTAAACTGGAATATTTGAAAAAGAACTGCAAAATATGTAACAAAGGTCATAAAAATGTGCCACTTTTAATAGGAAATGCAATAAGATTTCACATATACCTTTGATATTTGGGATGAAACAGTAAAGACATTCCTATAATTCCAATAGCACATACAAAACCCAAAGGCTATAATTCTAATTAATTCAATCACTCTGTCTGTGCTTACTGCTGCTTCTTTTCAGCTACCACTGCTAAGTTATGTGCATTTCAAATCAATATTTCATTTTCTGAACTGGTTGTTGGCACAAGGTATGTAATAGCTATTAGCAATATTGCTGAATATGAGACAGTTAACAAGGTAGCAGCCTTAGCAAAACACATCTTGGTGGCAGAAAAAGGAAAAGAAACTTCAGCAAAGAATTGCTGTCAAATGTGTGATATTTCTAAATTTAATTTTATTTGGAAAATTAAAGGAAAAATGCAGTATAAAGTACTCAACGGATACCATCTAAAGTTGTCTTAGTATCAATATTATCTTACAATCAGTGTCTCATGTGATTAAAAGCTGTATAATCAGGCTACAAATCAAGAAAAGGATAAAAAAGTAAAATCAAAATGGTCTAGAGATTCTGTCCTGCTCCTCAGCTTCTGCTATAGTTGATACTATTCAGAAAAAAGTAAAAAAAATTCCTTCCTTCAAGGAGGGAGGACAGAAATCAAATGAGCCTATTTTAGAAGAATGAATAAATAGGTAGACTCAACGGAGCCATTCGTTTAGAATTGCTATAGGTGGTGCAACCAGTTCCCCGAAGTCTCTAATGCCAAACATATACTGGGCTGACTACAATTAGTAGAGTTAGTAATGTAAAACAATACTCAATTTCCTCAAATTATATATAGCTATAGCCTATATACCCTCTATAACCACCTAAGTTCAAAGATTCTTTTTATTGGTGTATATTTAAAACAGTTTCATAAGCCTTAAAACTGATTCTAATACTTGATACAAATATGTGAGTATGATTCTCTTGAAGCTACAGCTCTCGGCTTGATAAAAGTTTGGGTTCAAAAAGGAATTTTCATCATATCAACATTTTAATGAAAATCCAGTACACATAAGGGCAAATTTTAAACTGCTCATATTAATATATTGTGCAGCTGCTATAGATGATAAGCTAACATATGTGCATCCTTACCAGAGACAGTAGTCTAGGGTGAGGGGCACAATAATTATAGCTAGAATTTTGGAAAACCAAATGGCCCCTGACCTTGACTGTGCAATCAGCCACTCAAGTTTTCCTTTGAGAATAGTTTGACCCTATTCCTAACAACACCATCCCTAATTATAAGGTTTCTCCGTTTAACTGGCTTTTCAGAATTTATAGATTTTTACTAAGGAAAATCTGCCCTAATTTTTGCAATATGTGTAGTCCAATTCTCACTTTGAAGTATCCGACATGAAGAGATTTATATCACCTGGAAAGAAATTTCAGTCACATTTAACTGACAATGGATAGAGTGAGCAATACAGGAACAAATGCTCAAGTTTTTCTCAACACATTGTTAGGAAGCACTGACGATCTGATTTATATATGGCATTTCTTTAATGTATTTTTCATTCTCTTGATTCATTGGCAGGAACTTGGGCTGGAGTTATGATACTTTGCATGTATAAATGCTGGAAAAGTGAT
This sequence comes from Cyanoderma ruficeps, assembly GCA_008694505.1. Classification (NCBI taxonomy): domain Eukaryota; kingdom Metazoa; phylum Chordata; class Aves; order Passeriformes; family Timaliidae; genus Cyanoderma; species Cyanoderma ruficeps. Next base: position 33,041,938 of record VZDJ01007749.1, on the reverse strand, counting down.
TTTTATAATGCTTCTTTCTGAATGTTTTTTGTGTCAAAAGTATGGGACTATTCATTGTGTTTTCAACAGCACGCTCATTGTGGATGTCATTCAAAATAACAAAACTGCATTCTTGTTTTACTGTCTAGTGGTTGTATCTCCAGTGTTTCGTCCTATAGACTGCATTACAAGATTATATTCTGCAAGGAAACTGATGGAACACAAATATCTCTTCTATGTGTGAGCACTGCATTTTCTAACAGAGGAACATTACTAACATGCAAAAAATAACCAGTCAAAAGTTGAGAAAAATCAGGATTAAGGATGCATATTTAATATCAAATGAGGGTTTTTTTTCTTGCAGCAAAGATTAATTACAGTGATTAATTACAGTATCACACAATGTCCAACTCTTGTTTGCACTGCCATGCATAAGAGGACAAGAGCAAAACCATTAATTTATAGAGTTAATGAAAGTTCAGGATAAATTTGTGAGTTAATTTAACCAGAAATTAAATTTAGTAATCTAAATCCTCACTGATATATTCTGATTTTAATACACAAAGGGCATATGTTATTTGTAAGTCATGACAAAATATGAATTTTATTCCCAACAGTTAGCATTTTTCAAGCTAATCAAGTCATTGAAAGCACAGACATAAAGACAGTCAAATACAGCATTGGGTCTGGAAACCACCAGGTCCTGCATCACTTTTCTTTCTTCATATATGTAGAAGATGGAATTAGAAGAGCAAAGGGAGATAGGAGGGAGGGCTGCATATTTTTTTATTTCATATCTTTGGTATTAGCTATCAAAATGCCCTGTCATGCTCTGATCTCTATAAATGCAGATTTACCATCTGGACATGCAGTGAAGGTTATGATAAATGGGTCTGGCCCTTATGCCTTTCTGAAATGTCAAGCAATCAGGATGGTCTGAGATGTAAGTGGGCCCAAAAAATCACAAAATGCAAATTCACTGTTTTCTCACCCATTGCCTGGGTGAGAAGCAGAATTCTGGAGGCCGGGTTTGTGTTTGCTATTTATAGATATGAAAGCACCATTATAGGATATTTCTGTTATGTTGTGGTCATGTCATGCTGGGTCTTTAAAACAAGTATTTGGCAAGGTATAAATCAAGTAATTAATTTAAACAAAAATGTTATCTAAATGGGATCAAGCACAGAAATATGAGCCAAAACTCCTGCACTCACTCTTTCATACCTGTTAGGCATGGGATGTGTTAGCTTTTCCTTGAATGAAAATCAGTGCTCTGGCTTTTTTTGCATTGACATAGGGCTTGCTCTAAGAAGAAAGTCGAGCACATGAATGAGCACATGCAAAAGGGCAATTTGAAGTTATTAGGCCTGGTTTTGCATGTTTCTATGTTTGTTGGTCTGGCCTTAGTAAACTGCTGTCACTTTCACCAAGTCAAAGCGTTTGACGTTATTTTAAAGAGACTTCTAAATGCAAAAGGTTCTGGACACAAAACTTTAATTTCTGGTAAATTTCAAGGAAATATTTTACACAAATTGAAGAGTTCTGAAAAATCCTCTCTTCTCCCACATTTATGTTTTCTGACCCATATAATTAGTAGCAAAACCAAATGGTTGAACACTCTGGGATAATTTCAGAATGTAGACTGAATTCATTTTAGAGATGACAATAAATAAAAGAAAAAAATGAGAGATGTTACTGGAAGTAACAGAATAGCAGGAAAACACTGAAGAATAGGGAATGCTTTGCTTCAGAAGTTTTTCTGGTGTAAAGTATTAAGCAAAAAATATTACATTACCCATTTGGAAACATCCAGGACCACAGGAAAAATGTGCCTGCAAAAGAGTCAATAATTACATGACAGTAACCATACCTTTATCATCTAGTACTTAAAACTGTCTAAACACATATGTCCTGTCTTCCCCAGACCCTGTTTTATTACACATATATTCAGATGGTACTGTTTTCAACTTCTGTTCAGCATGGGGAAAGAAGGCTTTGAGGGGAATACTGTGGCTCCCAATACCTTAAGTGGGCTTATAAAAAGGAGGTAAAAGGACCTTTATGCAGGCAAATAATGACAGGAAAAGAGGCAATGGTTTCGAACTGGAAGAGGATAGGTTTAGTTTAGATGTCAGGAAGAAATTCTTGGAGGGTGGTGACACACTGGAAGAGGTTGCCCAGAGAAGCTGTAGATGCTCCACCCATGAAAGCATTCAAGACCTGGATGGGGCCCTGAGAAACCTAAACTAGTGACTGGCACCCCTTTCCATGGTGGAGGGGTTGGAACTAAATGATCTTTAAGGTCCTTCCAGCCCTAAACACTTTATGATTCTATTATTCTCTGATTCTAGGATATTGTGACTTTCAGCTGATGATCATAAACTATGGATTCCTGAACTCTGAAGTCATAGAATCTCTAAGGTTTGAAAGGGATCATCAAGTCCAACCAACAACATAACTACCATGTTCACCATCAAATCATAACCTCAAGTGCCACAGCCCCATGTGTTCTGAATATTTCCAGGGATGGTGACTTCATAATTTCCCTGGGTAGTCTGTTCCAATGATTTACAACCTTTTCTGTGAAAAAAAAATTCCTAATATCCGGTCTAAGCCTCTCCTAGTACTACTTGAGGCCACTTTCTCTCATCCTGTCACTCGTTGCCTGGGAAAAGAGACTGACACCCACCTGGCTACTTCCAGGGAGTCCAGTCTCCTTCCAGGGAGTTGTTGGGAGCCATAAGGTAACCCCTGGGCCTCTTTTTCTTCAGGTTAAACAACCCCAGATTCCTCAGTCACTCCTCATCAAACCTGTGCTACAGACCCTTCCCCAGTTTTGCTGCCCTTCTCTGGACACACTCCAGTACCACAATGTCTCTTGTAGTGAGGGGACAAAAACTGGACATGGGATTGGAGATTGCAGTCTCATCAACTACTCTAATTAATACAGTGAAAAGTAATTAATACTTTTAACTTTTACTTTTTAATTCACACTTAAATAAGTGTGCTGGTTCTGTCTTGACCCTTCAGACACAGAAGAAGTGGTCTGAGTCTACCCTCTGGAGATGGTTTTGTATTTTAAACACAACCTGTGACATATGGTCAGAAAGTCAAGGAAGGTTTATCGTCAATTTTTTACTACATTTTCAACCTGACTGGTTTTTACCTTTAATTTTCTGAAGTTGGAACTGAGATTCACTGAAAATTTTTGTTTCTCAATGCAGTTTGTATTACTACTACTACTAATAATAATAATAATGTGTGCATATAGACGTCTAATTAAAATTCTAATATTTTAGAGTATCAGAGTTTGAAATTCTGCACTAGTCTGCCTCCAGCACACAGCCCACCGCTCTCAGTCCTGCTGATCCTTGGGTTGCACAGCTCTCCCAGCTCAGCAGGGTGGTACACAGCAGTTCCTGCAGCTCTGCTGCCTTCAACTGACCCACCTTCCCTGTTCTCACCAGTGCTTCTATAAAGCACATTCCCAGCATTATCTGGGGATTTTTATGTCTCCTCAGCTTGGTTTCCTTTACTTTATTCCACATTTCTTTTCTTTCTTTTTTTTTTTCCCTTTTCACAGACATAGAAACACCCTAACACTTCTCACCTTCCTGTTTGCCTCAGAGACCCAGTTGCTTCCCTGATCTCCCTTGCACTGTCTTCTCTCTTTCTCTAACTTCTCTATGTATGGATAAATTAAGAAACATACCAGGTTCCAAATGTGAAACAGGAGATAATCTGTGATAAAAAACTGTGATAATCTTTCAGAGACAAGCAGGCTACATATGGAAAAAAAAGGAAGCCAACTGACACATATTTAGAAATATGATACATATTTCCCTCATTAATTTATGGGCTAATTTTTCTCTCTGAGGGTCTTGCTCCAAGGACTATTTCACAGTGGCTTTAGATTTTATGACAAGAACAGCTTGCATTACCACGGGTTAACCCATTCCTGCATCCCTGCACTGAATACCTTCTGGTCTTTAACTCATCAAAGGGTATTTTTCATCCTTTTTAATAACTCATATTAGCACAGATCCAGTTATTCTGTAGCTGTCATCCCACCTTCTTTCTCATACCTGTAAATTTTCTCTAGTTGCTTTCCCTGGAGACTTTATTTTCCAGTTTCATTTCAGGTGCTTTCCAATACAGTCCATAAAATCTGCATGGATTCCTCTTCACCAAACCACAGAACCTGATCAGTTTCATCCATCTGGACCTGTCAGTTGTCTTAGTAATACCAGAAACACTTTTTCTTAAAATAATATTCTCTGTTGCTGCTCATGACACTATCTTCTGATTTTCATTCCCTTCTTCTCTCTCCAACTGTTTCTTTGGCACAGCCTTTAGAAATCCTCCTCTGTCTTGCCATCATTTTCATTGACAGTTTCTTTTTTTTTTTCGTTTTTTCATGTGTTTTGCTCCTATAATTTAGTTTTGTAATGTCCAACTACCAAAAAAAAAAAAACCAAGACCAAAGAACAAAGAAAAAAAAAAAAGACTGCAGAATCCTACTCTAATTCTATCTCTGACATATGATCTTGGATTTTTATCTCTTATCTTAAACTTACCATTGCAAAAACAGACCTCTGTGTTGGCCCCATCAAACTGTGTACTGAAAGAAGTTCTTGAATTTGGCAATGACCAAGATAAAGTGACAGAAAAATTAGGAAATTAGGACATGTGTCTATGAGAAATAGGCCAGCAAGGCTTCCTTTTGGCAGAGTCTTTTAAATCACAGAGTTTGGAAAAGCAAGTAATTTATATCTCGTTGCAACACATATTGATGACTGCCAGTAGAGAGGGAGATGGAAAAATAATCAGCTGCATCCTGCGCAGAGGGTTTTGAACTTCTGAGTGATCTCAAGCCATGTATTCCAGTAGTAATCACAGTCATGGGGTGCTGTGAATTCAGACAGGGCAATTCAGGAGGTTGCTGTCCCATCTGTCCCGACCAAGTTCCTGCCAAGCACCCCTTCCATAACGATGGCAGAAAAAATGAAAATACATAAGCAGTTGTGATATGGTTTTTAACCACGTGCAAGCCTGTAATCACAACAGGTTGAACTGCAGTGAGCAAGGCACACTAACACATTTGCTTCTGCCTTACTACCCAAAATATCCCTAACAAGTGGTGAGGAGGAAAGTCAGCTACTAGGGGAAAAGGATTGTTTTAAGTCACAGTAGCATTTTGCCTTCCTGAACTTGAGTCAGAATATCACCATTTCTTCCTTTCCCACTCTTCTCTGCTACCCTCAAGGAATCAGTGTGTCTTCCTGTGTCAGTTCCAGGACAAGCATATCAAAAGGGGAGCCTACACATACAGTTTTACAGAATTTTTTCACTGCCTGGTGTCAATCAAGGGGAGGAAAGGATCCGTACTCAAATACCTCGCTTAGTGATATACAGCACTTTGAGTCTATTCCATGTACTCTGACCCAAGACAACCCAGGAAAATTTGCAACCTGGCCAATGTACTAGGAGCAGGATGCTCTGCTTCCAGCCCTCACAACACCCACAGAGACACCACTAGACTGTTAGTACATAAACTAATTATTAAAGATGTATCTTTTACACAGCTTAAAAATGGCAATGACTTGTACACAGTGCTAATTAAATCTAATTTCTTCATGTGTTCACAGGCATTAGTGCTCATTGCTGAGGAATCCTTTATTTATCTACTAAAACAGTCCTCCTGTTCTCGGCATAGAGTAGCACCAGATGAAACGTTAATTTTTGCACGTTTAACTTTCGCTGAGGGCAGTGTAAGGATGGAAATTAATTTTAACCAAGAACAGGCAGCAGAACAATAGGAAATGCACCTGCATAGCAATGTCCTTTACTCTTTTGACTAGTATGAATTCATAATTTTATGGAATAAAATCCATGGTTGAAGCCATTCCTGATAGGTTATGTGATAAAAGCTGATCTGCAAGCCCATAAAGAAGCACAGAGGCACAACTGTCAAAAAGTCCCTGGACTCTCTTGTTAAGCATTTTATTATGCAGCAAGTTCTTCCCTGCCCTCCTGACACAGTAGTTCAGCTTGGTAAAAATATCTTGATATCTTCTTGAGTGCTGATGAGAGACACAGATTTCCCAGAGAAGGATGCAAGAGCCTGAGACAGACCAGTGAGGCCACTAGAAGAAAAATAGGAGAGCCTTGCTTCAGATCCTGCATCTCCTACAAGAGACACGGGTTGATCCCTTGGAAGCCTTTGGGCTGGGTCTTCCAAGACAGTGTGAAGACTGATCACAAAGGCAGAGAAAAGAAAAATCTCTGAGCTAAGCATGGCCATGTTAGGTATTTGCTAACCTGGCTAGTGCTTCATTTAAGCCAGCGGAATAAACCAAGAAGTCAACATGGGCAAAGCGAAGTGTCAAGAACAGTAAATGAAGGCAACTGATAAATGATGTGTTGGAAGAAGGAGGCCACTCCTGTGGAGAGCAAGGCCAGCAATGTGGCTGAAAAGGGGATCTTAAAGCTGGAGCTGGTTTTGAACAATATTTGCATTTGCTTTCTCCAAACATGTGTCATTTTGAGAAATTGAAGTGTGCTGTTTATTCTCAGCATTCCCCTTTGGTTCATTTTCATTGCATCACACGGTAATAATTTGATATTACAGAGCTCCTCAAACAGATCACACAGTACGAATTTGAAAGCAGAAAGCTGACACTGAAATCTGTTTGCTGCACTTGCTGAAACTGAAAAAACTTTACAGAATTGTTTTAGTTTTCCAAATTTTTTTTCTAGATAGGAAAAAAGGAAAGCATTTTGAGGTTCAAGAGCTTTTTGATAAATGACAGAGGATAAATGACTTAAAGCTATTGTTGTATTTCCCCTGCAGTCAAGTGCTGTTTGTACTAAAGAGATATTTGTCTCTAGGAATACATAAAACCCACTGTGTTTGATTCCCAGCTTAATGATGCTTAAAAGACAACATTACAAAAAAACCTGACCAACTGTGTTTGCATAACAAATGCTTGGCAGCCAATTTACTTGCAAATAATGGTGTGTGATGCCTTTAAAATGAAAAGCAATTGAAAGCAATTTCATATACAAGTATCTGGTAAAAGACAAACATAAAATGCACGATTATTGTTGAAAGACACTGACGAATCAAATAATCCAACAGTCAAGTTGCCATGCTATGACTGCATTTCTTGTTGGGAGACAAAAAACATGCCATGTGAGCTTTGACTCCTTTCAGGTATCAAATATTCTCTTTGTAACAATTATTTGTTAAGCTTCTCTATTACCAAAGTATAAAAGTTTTGACATATTACAACTCATTTTTTCCTACAAAGAATCCTGAACGGTCCTGTCATTTTTGCCGAAAACTGTTGAATAGTATCATGCTATTTCTGTGGGACAGGACTACTAAGGGATTTTCTTAGTACCTGACAAAGATTTTGAATTGTGGATGGGTGTCTGCAGAATTTAACCTAAATGAGAATTATTAAAGAAAACTAAAAAAAAAAGAAAACACAGCTGAGCAATTTACTCACACATATGCATGGCATTTTTATGCCTTTTTTAAATTTAGGAAGCAACATATGAATCACTAGTTTTTCTACATAACAAGAATTAATGTGTTACTTAAAGAAATAGCATTAATATTGTTTGCTGAGGTTTTGTTCAGAGAAGATTTTGTTGTTGTCTTGATCAGTCTGTGCAAAAAGTTACATTTTTTATGTCAAGATGAATTTTCTAGAGGGTTAGGGTTTCTAGAGGGGTTGTAAATTGTCTTTTAATTCTTTCTTTGGGAAATGCCTTTCTGAGCTCTTTTTAAATGAAATGAAGACTAATGAAGATAAGGAGAGGAATTTAAGTCCAATTATACTAAATTCAGTAGCCAAATTCTGAGGAATTACATACATCATGTCATTCTTCTTTCCATTGACGTTAACAGTCAAACCTTCTGGATGACTTAGCACTTAAAAATAAAAAAAAATAAATAGCAAAATCCAACAAATTAATGCAGAAGCAGCTTTATATCCCCCATACGGACAGTCAGACACCAGGTGAAAGACTGCCATTAAAATTTTCATAAGTATTGCACAGTCATGTATTATGTTAAGCAAGAACGAAACAAACTCCCTGAGGAAATGCATTATTACAAATGTTGAAGGGTATATGAAAGAGTTATGAAACTTTCTTCTTTCCTTTTATATTTGCATCAATAACTCAGATTAAGATGCCATGGGCTGATGCAGTCCCAGCAATATATCTAAATGCTGTCTTTATGTGTAATAACTTATTTCCATATTTGGCAGAAACTCTCAGTAGTGTTCTTGCCTGCAGCTTCAGATTCAGTACAGTAGTGCCACGAGATCTAAGCTTCAGAATTTAAACTTCCATCTTTGTACAGAGGTCTTGAACAAGAGTTCAATGTCACAAGACATTTTACAAGAGTAAAATGTCACAGTTCTGAATGTAACATGCATTCAAAAAAGGATATGCTAGATTGTTCTCTAAACCAGCAGAGATTAGTGCATCCTAGGAGCTGATCCAGTCCAACAAGTTCCCAGAATTGTTCTCACCTGTCAGAGTTATTACTGAAGCACACAAGTCTGACTAACTGATTTGTGAAGAGTTGGAGGAGTCCTCTACTTAATGAAAATGAGGAATAGTGAAAGGTGATTACAAGAGTGAAGGAGGTCTCATACTTGAGAAATGTGTAAGAGGAGGAACAAATTTAAAATGGTATAAGAATATTTTCCCCCTGCAGCTTCTAAGCCTTGCCTAAGGCTTAGAAGAATGCCTAAGTCTTTCTAAAAATTTGATAGGAAGCACAAAAAGCAGAGCGGCCAGTAAACCTTTGACTCATCTCACCTTTCCTTTACAGCCTTTTTAGCTACCCATTTTGCTCCCACTTATTTCACTCAGCTGTCCTGTCACTGCTTTACAGAAAGCAAACTGAAAGGAGTCCAAGATGGGAAAATTCCACAGCATCTATATTTCTGCAGAACTTTAAGGTAGCTCTGACTGCTGACCAAACAGTTTTGTATGAGGAACAGGAAAATAAAGCAAGCTAGCGTGTTTTATTCTTTTCCTATAATCCTTTTGAAATAGAGAAATTATCTTTGAATTTCAAACAAAAAAATAAAAAAGATGGATTGCTCTCATACTCATTTTAAGAGGGCAAGGACATAAAAAAATATCCACATGGACTGAAGCCATAAAACTTTACAGAAACTTGCTGTCAAATGAAGAAAAATTGCCTTATTTGGCATAAGATAAACAAACTTCTAACAAAGAGAAAATTCACAATAAAAATCTAGGAGACATTAAGAAATACCAATAGTTCTTTGAATATTCTTGCCTGATTTTGTTCCACTTTTCCTCTGGCTTAAGTCTGTTTAATTTAAGCAACTGAATAATCACCTTATTTTCTTTTTATTATTAAGGTAAGGAAAACAGGTGATATTTTCCCTCCCCAGCTCCCTCGCAAGCTTTCTGAACCCACCCATGTTCCTCTTACAGAAAAAATATCGTCATCTGCAAAGAATGAGCCTCTTACAAGGCTACAGCCAAAAACACACCAGAAAATTTTGCTGACAGAGCAAGAATTAAGTATTTCTGACCTTCAGACTGCCTGCCATAAGTCTAGCAACACTTTTGAGCATCAGATATGCCCATCAGAAATGTCATTTGTTCTGGGAGAGACAGTTCCATTAGTGCCTTAAATTGATACCAAATATTGAATTGACGGAAAATAATTCCATTTCATGCAAAGCATTAATTACTTTAGGTTTCATATTGTCTTTCAGGTTCTTGACAGAGTATTGTAATACTGTGAGATTAATATTTGTTTTCTCCCAGTTGACTAGAACATGAATTTAAAGTACCTTCTAGATACATAAGAGTGTTTTACTGCACTAGTACACATTTATAAGAGTAGCAGTTAATTACATGTCTGAAAGTATTTTGTTTCTTTTGCTTGTTCTGCATATACCCTCTCCATGAGACAAGCACATTCTTTAAACAACTCTGCACTTCTAGAACCATTTATGCATTTTAACTTTTTCAAGCAATCTAAAAAAGTGAGATAGCCTTAAAAGCTTTAACATCAAAATTTTTTCAATAAGGTCTAAATTTGCTTTTAGCATTCTTCTGTTCTTTTGATTGATTTTATAAATAAGGAATTTAAAATGCTTATAACAAGTAGAAATATATTATAAAATTATATAGAATAGCACACATGGGTGATATTAATACAGTTTTATTATATTTTAAATATTTGGCTTTTGTCCACTTGACTGGTATGCCATACGGGAACTGCAAACTGAAGTGTCAGAATTTCATTAAGGTTTGATTTTTGCTTATAATGTCTTCCTTTTTTTCTTGGGTTATTTATCAATAAGTGTCTCAATGCCTATCCTCTTCTGGGGTAATGTAGACATCGAAATCATACAGCTGATTTTGAAACACAGAATAAAATTTAGGTTTTCATCAGAAAAGAGTATGTTCCACGTCAGGTCTGATCTAGATTTAAATCTTTTATTGCAAGCCACAACAAGAACACTTACCTTTAAAAACAGCAGACTTTTACCTGAATATGTTTCAAATAGTTTAGATACAAGACAGTGAAAAATATTCCTTCTCTTCGTCTTAAAGACGTTACAAATTCCAAGTGGAAAGTCTGACTTTTCTTGAGGAAATACGATAAAAAAAGTAGGGGAACAAAAGAAAAAGGAGTGTATGATTAAAAAAATAATAGAACTGCTTTGTCCCACTTCCCTCTGTCCCTGATGCAGTTATTTCATAAGATCTGCACCTACCCAATCATCATTCCACTTCGGCTTTACCTCACCAGTTCACTCTTGAGAGCATTGGGGAAGACAAAACATCAAAACTTTTATGAAGGTTAGGAGGGACACCTGCCGCTGTGATTCAAATACCATAGGTTCAGCAGAGTCATAGATGGAAAGCATATCAGCCCTAGAGACCTTTTCCTGGTTTTCCCATTTTGGCTTTTAGACATCTCCTATTTTTTTCTTCCAGGAACTTCTCATATATAGGATATGCATCATATGTCTCACATAAGAAACAGTTTGGGCTCATTCAGCTTACCACATAACAGCTGAAGAGTGAACCTGTTCAGGGGAATGTTTGTAAAGACAGCTTACTGCTGGATAACAAACTCCAAATGTGACATATACCATGTTCTAAAGCAACCACAACGGTCCACAAATTCAGTGAAGTTGTTGTGTAGTCAAAGAAAATCATATTCAAATTTGTCTTAACTATTTTCAAGAATATGACATGCCTTTTGGTTGCAGTTTCATGCTGAGAAATCCAGTAAACAACGTGATGTCTTCCAGCCAGCAATTGTGTTTCCACTTAGTTTAAAATTACGGATCAAAGTTCCAGCTTGAAAGGACATGTCTACTAGATAAGCTTCTCACATAACGAAATGGTGTTTCTTTGAATAAATGAATTTCTAAAAGTGTCAGTGGCATCTATCAGTCAGACAGGTTGGTTGGTTAAATATTCATAGGAACTCTGCAGTAATTCTTAAACTCCTTAAGCCTTTTGAATTTTCAGTAGGTCAGCTCTCCATTCAGATTTGCTGGCAGCACTGACTTCTTTATAAAAGGGGCTACATGAAATAGTAATAAATCATGCCATTGGTAAGTTCTCATTATTTATCTTAAACATTGCAAATTTTCACTTTTCCCTAAAACATGTAATGAATTAATTCTAAGTCTGGTAACCTTGCACACAGAATATTGGCCATATTCTGACTTCTACACTAATTCACAGAAGTAGTCTCAGATACATCTATTTCAGACTATAAAATAATAATGATTGAGGTTATTATGAATAAATTTGCAATACACCAAAGAGTCTTGATGCTTGTAGAAAAATAACTCCCAAGATTTTAAAGAAAAATCTTTTTTATGAATATTTTAACTCCCTAGAGAGCCCCATGCCATCCTGCTGGGACCCAAATGATTCTATTAAAAATTAGCTATTTGAATAGGTGAACATAAGAATAAAAAATGCAAAGGCCAGAGTAGTTTATTTCTAAAAGTGGACCTGAAAGACATTGATGATTAAGATAGACTTGCATTGGAAAACTGTGTCTTGTTAAACATGTTTAACAGTTTACATGAGGAAGTCTGGTTTTAATTTGCTCATAATGTCTTCATAATTTAGTTATAGGTTTGACTTTCTTGTGATGGAGTCTGAATTTGTCTGAAAATTTGCAGCACGAAAGAACCCACACGGAAAGTGACGCCATGGCAAATGTTGTGTTTTGTGTTATATTAAAAATTGAAACATAACACTCTGATATTCGCTTTATTTACAATTTAAAGCAGCCTTTTCAAACTTGTCAGAAGAGCTGTTTGACACTGCAGGTATGTCTGCTGTTTTTCCTCTTGTTCCAGTAGGTTTTTCAAATTAAGGAAAAGTACAGATCTCTAAGGACGTGGGTTACTGTGCAATCAGGAGATGGCCTCATGCCCCCACCTAAGATAGTTTCCCTAGACTTTCTAGCCATGACCAGTAATTAAACATTGTCCTAACCACTTTCTGCAAATGAATGTGTGCCACAGAAGTGCAGAACAGATGAGCAAAACCTCATTTAGATGATCAGACACTGTCCTTGAATTAATAGAAAGGAGTTACACCTGATCAAACTTTTGTATCACTTCCTTGGCCATGAAGAAGTCTCTCCCAGACACAGTTTCCATTCTGGAAGGACCTAAAGGAGGTTAACAGAAAGAATCTGGGGTATACAAGACCCTAAGTGTTCTCAAAACACTTTTCTCCCACCTTGTTAGACCCCAAGTTCACACAGAGAGAGTTTTAAAGTGGCTTAAGTACTTTGACACTACTGGGTGGAGCATAAGAGAAGACAACACGTTTCTCAGGAGGTTGAATTGCAAACCTTTACTTGCAAACTTTAGAGAATAAAGTTCTTGGCAAATTTTAAATCAACATCTAATTAAAGTAAGGCAGGTGGGGCTTTTGGTGTGCCAGTGGCTTGGTAGCCACTGTGGAGGTGGACCAGAGGCTCCAGTGGGTAGGGTATAGAGCACTGCAATGTCCTACCTTCACTGGACTTGCCCTGCCTCTCTCCTACCACACAATTATTTTGAGCCAGCAATCATTTCTCTGGTCCCATACACTCCTGTGGGGAGGTGTTTTCTGTACAATAAAACTCAACAATTTTATACGGATTTCTAAAAGTGTGATCACGTTTAAAGTGTTTTGTAGCAGTGGATGCTAAACAATTCCATCTTTCCAAAACCACTATTTCAATTTCTTGTCTTTAGGCAATTTGACCAAGAGAACTTTCCCTTTTCCTTCCTCCAGCTTCAAGCACTTCCTCTGAGGAAGACAGATTCCTGTCCTGCTGTTGAGACAAACTAGACTATCACCTAAAATCCATGCAGCCATGATCCCAGTATTTTCTCCTCCTAAGAGTCTTCTAAAACTTTTCTGCTTAATAATGACTTCATGCATAACACTACTGATATCAGTGTTGTGGTCTGGACATCCCTTATAAATTGTATATAAATCTAAGAGACAAGTATGCAACACATAGCCTTTTGACATAAAACTCTAAAGAATTTCTAAGGATCCCTATAGCTAGATAAGTAAATCTCTTTTGCTGTTCTGAAACCTTAGATAAAGATGACTTTCAAAGCAGAAACAATTTGCACATTGACCATGGGATGATAAAGCGCCTCATGAAAACAAAAAAGAAAAAACCCACCTGAAAACACACCATACTTCACTTGCTTTTTTATCTCTTCTTTGAGAGAGTTTTGGCTGGTTGCAATTTGCTTTCTCCTCGTGTCCTGCAGGGGACAGCAGATTTGTAGCTCAACTGATTAGGCAGACAGAGATGTTTCTCTTGTTCCTCTCATTTTTCTCTGCCACCTCAAGTGAAGCAGGAGTCACTCTCAGTGGCAGTGCTGTCACTGCTGGCTGTGGCCCTAATGATAAATTCTTTTGCACAAGTCCCTAGTGTTTCTAACCCATCCCCAAAGGACCTAAGCCACACTTGTCTTAGTTTGCAGTATTTTGCAGAACCTGAAGCATTAATCCTGAAATCTATAATATTTTTGCATATTATAGTAATAATTTAAAAAACTAGAAATAACAGAAAACTCTTAATTCAGAATGAGAAAACAATAGTAGCTGTAACTTTCAGGAGGCCCAATTTCTTTCTCCAGTTTCTGACAGTTAAAGTCATCATTGGGTTCTCCAGAATATGATATAAGACAGCACCTTTCAGAAAGCACATTATCATTTTCTGTAGCACTCAGCAACCATACCAGTGGGACATAAGGTTTATTTGAAAGAAAGACATGTAATGCAATTCACTTTCACATTGCTTTCTGTCTTTAAGATCTAACTTCCTCCTTCTGGCTCCTTGGACCAGACCATCGATCATTCTACATTCTGGAAAATATAAACAAACATCTTTCAAAAGCTACCCTTAGGGATGTATAAATGCCAATATGCATCCAAATAACCTTCTGTAGTAATAGTCAAACACTGTATTTGCTGTCAGATGCTCTTTTAGTTGTATTTGTTCATGATCCAACATGGCTGAAGTAAACATGAAAAATTTCATTTAAGCAGCATGCGTCCTTTAAGTCTTGAAGGAATATTTCTCACAGCAGTTTCTGAGGTTCGTTAGTACCAATTCTTTTGCCTCCATGATGGTTGGAGGTGTCTGAGACAATATTTATAGGCAGTAATTCTATCCTTCATCAACTGAAAAAGTGGATAAAGCTGTCCTCAGGCGTTGTTCTATTAATCAATATTCTGCCAGTTCTCCTATTCAGCTATAACGTTTTAACCTCATCATCTCCTCTTGAGTCTGGTGTTGCTTTTCCCTGCACGGCACTTCAGTTCTATACCCATGAGTATTTGCAACAAGGATGGTCCTTTTACAGTTATCATCTATGTTTGCAATAGAAATATATTTACAATATGTATATATACATACTATTATCTTCACAAGTTCTGCCTGGAGGGTAAGAGATCTACACACAATTGATCACTTGGAAATGTTTACGCTAGAGTGATCTTCAAATATACTATCCAGGGCTTAAAAATAAAACAAACAGATCCCATTTACTGTACCACTGCATCCTCTAATCTGGAGCCAGAAGAAAAAGCAGAACTTTCAAAGACAGCTCTCAGTGGTGTGATGAGGTAAATCATTCGCTGGAGATTATGTTTCTCATCAATTACATAAATTACTAAGAATGCAAGTTAGTCCCCAAAACAGGGAAGTAATTACTTATTTACATTTGCTCACTCTGTTTTGTGAGTAGATGTATCTAAACAGTAGAATTTTTCTTCCATAAATATAGATGCTTGAGAATTGGATTTACTAATTACAGAAGCATAGAACAGTTTGAGTTGGAAGGGACCCTTAAACGTCATTTAGTCCAGCACCTGCTAAAATCACCAGGAACATCTTCAGCTAGGAGAGAGACACAGCAACACACCTCAGGATAGGCCCCTGAGCAGGCTACAGGAATTGCCATGTAGAAATAATTATCCCCCTCCCGTGGCTACATGCAGGTTAATTGGAGTCTAAATAAGGGCAGAATGAGGGTGGATGATGATGTCTTTGTTCATTTCCATGTATTCAGAAATGGTTTGACTGTACAGAAGGAGTGCAGTGAGCACATTCCTGCCCACAGGGACACGCACTCAAAATGCAGAATTGGTTTCAATAATCATCCATAAGAATACAATTGACTTAGCTCTGTCACCCACTCAAAACTGCACAGAAAAAAGCATTTGTGCAGATTCACAGAATGTTCTTAATTGCCATTAAAAATCTTCCAATAATCACTCAATCGAATGAGTGACTATATATATATAGAATTGTAGCTCATGAATTAAAAAAAAACCAAACTAAGCCAAAGCAAACAAAGAAGCTGTGTCTGTTTGGAAACTTTGGTCAAGAACTGTACTTTACATCTGTAAATTGCATTTCTGCCTTTTTTTAAAAAAACCCTTTTTTAAATTTTTCAATCATGTTTTTTTCTATAAGATTTGGGAATGGATTTGCTTTTTTGCAAGGATTTGCTTGTTTATCACCAACAAAAATGTGCTCTACGGTCTGTTTATCAGCATTTGCATACGCTTTTCCATCATCTTCAAGAAATACAAGTGATACCACGACCCAAACTCCCATTTCTGACGCCTCACTAAAGAAAATCTCTAAAGGTCATGCAATAAACTGATCAGTCATTACATGAAAACCATCCATGCAATGTGCAGCCCATCATCCACTAAATATTTATGTAGTCATACTGCTTGTTTTGTTCTAACAGCTCATTTTTGAGGTGCTAATGTTGGTGCTTAAAATATTACTGAAAATAGTATAATAAGAGACACATATTTAAATGTGATAATTTTATTTTGTCAGTACGGCTTGTTTTCAATGTTTGTGTCTTGCCTCCAGAACTACCTCCAAATGCTCGTTTATGAAACAACAATTCTGTTAATCATCTACATAACTTTAACATTTTAAGAACAGACATGCCAAGACTGAAGATGTCAAATACAGCAGCAAAATAATTTCAAAAGTCTAGGTTTTCAGGGCCTCCAAATAAGTCCTATCACAATCATTTAAAGAAATAAAAAATATTTTTCAGAAGTTCAGATCCTTTTAAATACAGAAAATACAAAATTTACCACCATATCTTGTTGAGTGAAATGAATTAAATGACTGCTGTCTCTCCCTCTTTTTGGTAGTTAGGCTGTTAATAATGAAAAAAAGAAATCCTATTTGCTACAGCAAAATTTCTCAATCATGAACCCTTTGAACACCTTTTGGATAGATTATTCCCCTAACTGGGGCTTAAAAACACATTTAAGATAGCGTTCCAAAGACAGCAAAGATTCAGACTATGAAATATTCCACATCTGGTTTTGAGGCTTTTTCGCCCCCCGGTTTACCTGTTAGCTGTGATGAAGAAAATATGCAACCTACATTCAACTTTCTCATGCAAATTTTATGTGAACATATTTGAATAACACAGAAATTGTCCAATCTTGTGAGATTTAGTGATGATCAATTACTCCCAGGAAGATAGTATCCTTCGAGAAAGTGTCACTTTTAGAACTGCTTAGCAATACCATTTTTAAAGGTAGGAAAAAAATATTCAAGCTCCATTGGGGTCTACTTTAAATAAATTTATTCCCTTTACCAGAAAATAAGAGCCAATTAAAAGTTATGAGTAAAGATAAGAAAACAGGTCTGAATTCATCCAATCCCCTTCTAGGCTTATTTTCTGTATTTCATGTAGGAGTACAGAAATCTTAATTTAAAGTAAGTGGCAAGCACGTGACTTAAATATTTTCCCTGGGGGAAAATGGCAATTTTTCTTCCTTTGCAAAGCACTTAGTGTGAGCCTGTGTTTCCACTTAAAAAAAAAAAAAGAAGCTGAATTTAAACACATTCTCAAAGTTAAGTACTTGCTTGAGTGCTTCTCTGAATTGAAGCCAAAATGAAGGATATAAAAAAACTAATATAGAGGATAAAGGAGGAAACAGAATGATTTGAAGTCCATCTAGCATGTATTCCTGGAGATTTTCTGAAGCCTCAATTTAATACCTATGTATTTCTGACACCAATATAGTAAAAAAAAAATCTGTGAGAGCACAAAATAAGTCTGTGAAAGCTCAGAAAATTAAAATTTAAGGCATAAAGCCACCATGGGAACAATAGCTTACTTCATACCCCAGAAAGGGGTATGACTTAGCTGGGCTAGAAAAATCAGAATATAATGAGGAAAAAGTTGAACAGGAGTTTTCACAAAATGCATTAGAAAGAGAGATTATATACCAGTAATGTTGTAATTAATTAAAGGGAGCATTTCTCTTTGTTTCATGGACCGAGTCATCTAATGAAGAAGCACATGTCTGTGTGTTAGCGATGGCTGATTTAGAGACCTGTATCATTTCGTGTTAGTTTATGTAATCCTGGTTATGTGGCATAATTCATAATTTTAAATATTCTTTTTTTCCGATAGAACATGTGCTGTTATTTGAAATTAGGCCTGTCCAATCTGAAAAGTTTGAAGCAGATGAAAGCAGCATCCATCTTCACCTGATTTTTAATACCAGCTTGAACAGAAGAATTTTTTCTCTCAAAGGAATGTGGCACCCCAGTGCTGCCTCATCAGGCCAAACTCCACAGACAGCATAATTAAAGTTGTATAATTCCTTTCACTTCCATCCCCATTGGATTTCCTAATGCCTGATCTCACACGGCAAAATTTCACAAATTCTATTTCTTCTGAAATATTGGAGCACATGTTAGAAAGGTACAACATCTGCTATGAGCCATGAAAGTTGGGGCAGGTTGTTTGACTTGGAAAGAGTACAAACAAACACACTTCTTCAAAAGCTGAGTTCAGCTTGGAGTCTGAGGCTTAAGGTAGAATTTGGAAAGCTGGGTTAGATCTTTTAATGCTTCCTCAGAAATCAACACAGAGCACCTGTGTTTCTTGGTGTGTATCATAAAGTTAATTCTGTCAGTTATTTATTCTGCATTGCACTGGGAATTAAGAACATTCCAGCGCAGATGGCAATATTCAAGGTACAACCCCCACCCAAACATAGCACCTTCAAGATGGTGGTAGATGTAATAGTGAGACCGAAAATGCAGAAGCAAAATGGTCAGTAGGTTGTGAAGATTAGTATATCAACAGGGAACAGAAAAGTCATGACATTTCTTCTCTTTCTAGGAGAATAAGAAAATATTTTGGACTCACTGTTTTTCCAAGTCCAGATCCAGCAACTCTGGTTGTACCTCTGCTGTATTGCTGACTGTCACGTGGCCTTAACCTTACCACAATCCTCTCTGAGTTAAGAAAAATTCTTTCTCATTTGAGCCAAAGAGATGTTATTTTTAATGCAGACGCAAACATTTTCTTCTAAAACTGTTAGTTATGCTTTCAGATTTTGGAGTGTGGCGTGAGAAGCCCTTTGGAGGCACAGGGCAGAAGGTACTGCCTGAGGCATAGGCTCAGACCCTGGCATCCAACGCCTTGGTGCACACAGAGATAGTCAACAGCATCTATGGCCACTTTCTGTTGACAGATATATGGCTCAAAATACTCCATAAGTGGAAAACCTGCTACATCAAGGACAAAAAACCACACTCTACAGCTGTACCTTTTTCCCACTCCCTGAGAGACATGGGGAAGTGTGGACTACATGAGTAAGCAAGCTACAGCTGAGACTGAGGCATCTCCTCATCAGAAAAACCAAATAAGAAAAAAAAACACTGCTGGCCTAGGCAGCTCTCCCACAAACAGCAACCCCCCCCCCCACCTCCCAATNCCAGGGATTGGCCAGGCCTGGCCCTGGGGGGCCCAAACCAAACCTCTAATTTACAAAGTAATCTTAACTCCTTGCCAACCCACAAAAAACAAAAAAAAAAACCAAACAAACCCACAAAAAACAAAAAACCCCCAAAAAACGCCAAATCACCTAAAACCTTTAATTTAAAAATGTGTACAACACTCTTATTTGTCAGCCAAACTGTCAATCCATACTAAACCACCACAGGCCCTAAGGGTCTGCCATGGGCTAAAGGCATTGACACTAAATTAGTTTGTCTAATCTTGGTGAGTGACCTCTGTGCACAAAATTCAGTGTTACAATCAATACCAGTAGCAATGCCCAGCTGAGAAAAACTCATTTTATTCCAGAAAACTACTGCTAAACACAACACAAAGCCCCAAGCATAAGGGAGCACACCGCACTTAGATTTCAATAGATATCTACCTGATATTAAGAGGGAGAAAAGGCAGCTTTGATTACAGCATAATTATGCCAATAATAAAAGACCATTCCATCCTGATAGCAATTTATAGTAGGTAACAATACCCCCTAGAGCAAATTTTGTCCTGTGTCTTCAAATTTACTGATACAGTACACTGTATTATAACAAGTTCATGCACATAAATTATCTCATTCAAGAGATTTATATGGAAGACAAACAGTTTATAATTATTTTAAACAACATAAGAAAAACCTTCTTTGCCACATACTTTCACCAAAATATTTATAGAAATTTTTCTTGCCATAAACAATCTTTTATCCACATTGTCTGCAATCAAAACAGCTTTAAGGACAAGTCTCTCTCTGCAAATTAATTAGCTATCTCCTTGTGCAAGTCAGAGAAATTATCATGAAATAAATACTGTGCTGATCTCTTGATTTTAGGGAAATCTGAGTGAATTAATTTCAAGAATCTACTTGTGAGATACAGCAGGGAAGCTCAGAAAAAACACTTTGAATAGTAATAGAAAAAGACTTTTCTTGTGCTCCCTGAATATATGTCATACCTCCAAAATAGGACAGATTGTGAATGCCAAAAGAGCTCGGCTTTTTTGTAGCTTCTTATTCTGTAAAAGAATTTACAAGAGAAATGGAAGTTCTCTTTCGTTTTCTTCTCTGTTTTTTTGATTTATACAAATTCCCGTCCATGGTCTTCCTTTGTTGCAAGAGAGGAGTGACCACTCTTAAGATCTACCCAGATACCATATCTCCAGCCCTCCTCTTGGACAGTGCAGCCCTTCCTTCCCACTCTTCTGCAGGTAAAGCCATGAAACTTGAGGAAGTGAAGCAGGTGTCAGTGAGACAAAAAAATCAAGAGGTTTTACAGACTCCAAAGTTGAAAGAAGCTTTGCTTTAACAGGATTGCTTTCCTATTGTAAAAAAGGAAAGGCGCTCTCTGGAAGGAGCTTGGGCCTCGAAGAAAGGCTCAAGTGAAAAGTTTCATGCTGCAGCCCCTGCTTTCTTATGAGTTTTGGTATCAGCATCTGTATATGAGTGAGTATTTTATATACCACCGATTTTCCTGACTGCATGTCCCAGACTGTGATATAAAAAAATTTCAATATGTACATATTCATTATTTATTTTCCTTACTGCCACTCTTCAGTTGATTTTGAAATAAAGAAAGCTGAGCAGAGCCAAGATCCACCTTAGCTCAATATACTAAGAAATGCAATATTTCTTTTCCTCACTATATGTTACTGTAATCTAAGGATATAAAGTATAAACTTAAAGAATTTTCCTCAAAAAGAAAAAAAAATGTAAATTGCCTCACAAAAGCAACACCTTTCACAGGTCTCTCATGCTCTACCTAAGGAAAATGATAACAGAATCATTGCAGCAAGTGTGCCAAGATAGTAAAAATGACTCCACATGCCAAGTGCCTCTCCTTTAACATGTGTTTCACTTCTGTAGCTAAACCTGGTGTCCTGGTAACATCCCCAGCATACACCAGCTGTATCAAGAGTGACAGCAGGGTCGAAAAAGAGAGGAGGAATTTTTAAATAAATAAACTCTCTGAATATTGCTCTTCTTTGGGAGTGATTGTAAAATTCCATGGAATCCACAGGGAGAAGGTAGGTAGAGGAGCAACTTGTATTTGGAAATGAAAACACAATAGAGTTTACTTGGCCTTGTGGTGGAAAAGGAGCCAAAAAGTAAGATCAGTTCCACTGAACTACTTGGAGAGTAAAAATACTGCTATGCTCTAATATTTCCCCATTTCATTGTTTCCTCAGTAAGAGCAAAAGAGAAGTGTGGCAGGAAGATATTCTATTTGTCTGGTTATTAAAAATACTACCTAGTAACTGGTAGTTAGTCAGAAAAGAAGATATGACTATGGCAATGAAGGGCACAGCTATAGCAAAACAACTTCAGCATCATTTTGACATAAAACAATAACAATCTTCCCTTAATTATGAGGTCAACAATTAGTCATCCCTTGGTATAATTGTTACAAAAGAAAACAATATTTTTACTTCAGCTTCGATTATTTCCACAATATATCATTATTTGATGAGACTGTCAAGCATTTCATAGGCATTAAGAGTTTGTAATAAATGCATCCAGACTAAAACAGATTTAAAGCATGGAGCTAAATAATTCAGCATACTTGATTTCCAGGTGACTTGCATAAATTGATTTAAAAGAGTTTCAAAATGACAAGATGTAATAAAAAGTTAATTAAGTAAACTTTTATAGATATCGGGCAATATCAGAATGGGATTACATCCTCATACACAACTGTGACTATGTGAATATACATTGTCATACATACAGTGAGCTGGAATTTTAATGTTTTTGGCCCCTGAACAAGAAGCAGAAGGTATGAAATCGGGTGAAATAGATGTAGTAAAGGAAGAGAAAAAAATGAATTTTGCAGTGCTTTTACTTTTAAATTATGTAAGTCTTTGCTGTTAGGCATCCTAAACTCATTATTTCCACCATATTCTAAAATTACTAATGGCTTACAGGTATACATCTAGAATATCTCAGAAGGTATGCTTGCATGATTCACAGAGATGGCCCAGGGATTTCATGTGAGGTTTAAGGATGACCTGAAGTCAAAGAACTTTCTTTTCCTACACTCACTGCAACCATTAGTCTGGTGTGCTTTTCTGGTTCAGTCTAAACCTCTTTTTTTTCAATCCACTACCACTTGGGCTGCATATTAAATCTGCTATAAGTCTGACAGACCTCTGTAATGGGAACCACCTGTTTCACTTTTGGCAAGAGTTTCTTTAGCCAGATTCTCCCTAAAGCACTCATGGACCACAACACCCCTAGACTGTCGCCAAAGACTCAGTGCCTGGATGACTGCCAGCCACTTCTGAAAGTAAAGGTAGCACCATTTGAGCTAGTGAAAGAATGGCTAGGCTTTCCTCCTCTTAAAATATTTTATATATTTAATAAATATGTAGATAGTGTAATATATGCTTTCAATCATTCTCTCTGTATGAAGTAAAAATTTACTTCAGCAGGGAATTTGAGAAGAAAGTGACAAACAACTCTGAGGATAAAATAGAAGCATACCTAAATTTATGTACAAATATCTAACCAGGGTTTTACAGACAATTTATAATGTCTAATCAGAACTTGGTATATTAAAAGAAATAAAAACTTTAAATACAGCCATTAATCCATTTAAATTAAACATTGAAGCCCTTCTGGGGCTTACAGAAATTAAAATCCTAACCTGAATTCATGTTATTGCAACAAGACTTGGGGGACTGATTTTCAAGGAAATGGGATTGGCCACTGTTGCTTTTAAATTTCAGCTCTGCTTGTGAAATCACAGATAAAAACCAGAAAATAAATAAAAATATGTAGTAAGTACTGCTATCACAGGTTTTTTTATTTAGTAATTTTGTATTTTTTTAAGCTTCCCTTCAAAACTATGGAAATATGCTTACAAGCTGAGATAACACACTGAATTACAGCAAGAAAAACAAGAGGTGAGTAATAACGCACCACGAATGCATGAAGGTACTTCTCGGTTTAGCTCTTTCCTCCACTCACAATGTGACAGCATCAAAAATATTTTCACATGGTTATCTTTTAGATCATTACAATATGGATTGATCATAACAGCCTGAATGTCACCCAGCTGCACAGGTTTAGAGACAGTAAAGTCACTGTCGTACAATTACATTCTCCTCTCTTTGCTTCACAGACTAGAGAGACTTATTACACTTCTTTCCCATAGTAAGTGGACATTACATTACACTGCCAGGCTGATTATCCAGTCTGGCTCCTGGGTCTCTTTTTCACACAAGGGGCCTCCTTTTCTTCCCTGACAGACTGGCCCTGAGCAAGGTGTGCAGGTGCTGTCTGGGTACCCAGGGAGGAATGTGCTGGGCAATTTCAGGAAAACTGTTTTGAAATCCATTGTCTGGAAACCTTTTCTTTAGAAACTGTAGAAGCTGAACGTTCATCAGAAACAAACCCAAAATTAAAGTGAAGGTGGATGAACAGAATTCATTGTAATCTACTAGCTGTGAGAGTATTTTGGCTATATTCACTCTATTTGTCAATCATTGTGCTATCTGAATAAAAACAAGCCAATTATACAACCTCCAAAGAAGGAAAACATGTTTGACAGTCTACATTGGCTTCAGAGGCCAGTATTACATGATATTTCCATTTATGGTATGATATTCAATTCATATCCATAAACTTCCTTAGCCTCTGAAGTATTGTAGTGGTTTGAAAACAAACCAAGTGAGAGGCTCCAAGTCAGAAAGTATCATTTAATAAGAAGAAAGGAAAAAAGGTAGAATAAAATAAATCCAATAATACAAAAGACCGCTGACAGAGTCAGAATACAACCTGATCCAGGTGATGGAAGCAGTCCAGATGAGGTGGTCTTCCTGAAGCAATGATCCCGTAGAAAGGTCTGGTAGCTCTGGTCCTCTAGGAATCCAGGGGCTAAGGGCTGCCCAAATCCCAGATTATATCCAGGTGAGAATGCCTGGCTCCTCCCCTGTGGGCGGAGCATCTCACAATGGGATGATGAGTCATATAGAAGAGTCTTTGATGGCCCATTAGCGAGTGATTGCTCCGGAGGCAGTTATCTATGAGTCATACAGCAAGGCACCTGATGGGCCATTAACAGAAGACAGCCCAGGGGCAGGGGGGCTGGGAAACACTGCTCCAACAATTGGATTCAACAGTTCATGAATATGGTGATAGAATACTTTTGCATATTCTATACTACAACGCAGGACAAGTGTATAATTTCATAGGCTCAATTTGGGGCATTTGAATCCACACATATGACCATTTTGACCTGCCAAGCAGCTGTTGGTTTAGACAACTTGCAGGTGCCAATAGCACAAGCTGCACATGGTCACCAGTAGCTGGCTGTGCTTCACACTGTGCTTGTTTCTATAACTTGCTTGTTCACAGAAAGAAAGAATCTCAAATACCTATTTGCATGACTGTCTGCTCTTGGATGAAGTTTCTAGGTTAATTATTAATGATTTCAGGGAGGTATTGAGTGCTATTCTTGGAAATAGAATGATAAGCTGATGATGAGTGTGAACTGAGAAAACTGATCCAGCTGACTCCTCAGCCAAATGGCTTAGAGTTTGTACCTCCCCTTCCCTCTGTTTTGGAGCACAAGGTGTGGGTCTTTGACCCAGTCTAAAACACTAACATGCTGAGAAATGAACTGAATTTCCACTGTGGCAAAATTTATGATGGTATATCTCCCACAGAATCCCCCCTTGACAATATCTCTCAGAGCTCTGCTAGAAAGGAGGCAGATAATGAAGGTCTTAGTTTAATTCCTGTACCTCCTACATGTCATAAAACTCCTGTGCAAAAAGACTTCTATACTCCTTATATCATTATAACCTGACATAATGAGTAGAACTAATAGTTTTGGAAGTCACTGTAATTACGATGGAGATTTGAATTGTAGTGTCAGGAAGTCTTGAAGATTTCTGATTGTTAGGGAAATAGGGGTAGCATTATGTAGAGATTTTCTTATCCTCTTAAGTTATAAAGAGGCCCCAGACAAATTGTAACATTCAAAGAAGAAGCTAGGACAAGTGAACGAGAAAGGGGAAGGATAAAGAAAAAATATTTTATCATTAGTGCTTTCTCTCCTGACTCCAGAATAAAGTTGCTTGACGATAAATAAAAATGAACACATTACAAGCTGAACAGTGAAGTTCATCTGTTACTGGGCAACAGAGAGGCAGCCAGTGCATGCATTGATAGCTGCTGACCCAGCCCTTCCCCATGGTAGAACATCCATCAGGAGACAAAGCACAGGACTTTACCCTGCTGCAGCATCCCACACTCCACAGACAGGCACGACACTGTGACAGCGTGAAAGCCAGGTGGCCACCAACAAGATGGTCAGCTTGGCCATCACAGGTTATCAGCCCTCTGTTCAGCCAACACAAATGAATTACCAGGTCTCCCAGTTCAGTAGAACCTACCATAAGTTGGTGGGTGTTTTTGCTGCCTGAACAAGGGAACTAAGGAAAAACTTGCAGCAGGAAAGAGGAAGTAATGCCTCATAACATTAGGTCCTGCAGTATATCAAGTGCTCTCTATTTCTGAATGATATTGATGGCCCCCATTTAATCAGCTCTCTTGAGAACTGCAACACTTTCGCTTTGCAGGAGATCTCATAAGCTGCCCTCCCCAAGTAAAATGTTCCTGTTGATATTTCTCTGAAATGCATCGAAGAACAAACACACTAGAACTCATTTTTTACCAGGGTTTACTGTAAAGTCCTCACTCCATTTAAGTACGGAAAACCAAAAGAATACAGAAAACAAAACGGAAAACAAATGAAACTCTCCTAGGCATGAGTTTTTGCATACACTGGTATTAGGATAATTAATCATAAAATGTCAACAAAATCATTCACAAATTTTATACAGCAAAAGGTAATGTTTGTTTATTTGTATACATTACATACAGTAATACCACCAGTAACTCCATTCTGCTTAGTAAAAATAAGCACCAGATTCTAAGTTTACAAAGCCAAATAATGAGTCACTGATCATCACAGAGCTAGAAGTGAGATCAGTTGCTCTTTGCTGCCTGTTGGCTGCCATCAAAACATTAATTCATGCAACTCAAATGTTTACAAACCCAGCAGCTGCACAATCAACCTTACAGAAGTTCTGAAAGCGATTTCTAAAGTTTTTGTTTATTTTCCAAAGAACTGCTCCATTGCAGCCCTCTCTCTTAGAGAGTAATTTTCAGCCTTTAATGATTTCTAAGCATCAGGCTGTCTTTCGTGTCTGTAATTTGTCTCAATTACTGATCTGATCTCAAGCCTCACTAGGTCATCTCACCCTCTATTTTCACTAATCAGCTAGAAGAAAGCAAAAAAAAACCCCAAGGGATTTAATATTCTTGTCTGCATGCCTATGAAAATAGCAACGCATATCAGTATCTCTGTTATCCTAGTGTCAACTATGAGACAACCAGATTTTCTCTATTTGCCAGCTTTACAGGGCCAGTTTAAGAGTGTGACTGGTTCCTAAATGTCCATGGTAGGACTCATCTAACCATAATGGTACTGAGTACATTATAAAATTGGGGCTGTGAAGTTTTCAGGTGTACAGAAAGCAGAGCTCTTAAGCATGTACTTCCTGTAAATCTGAGAAGTAAACAAAAGGATCCAGCTAACTGAAAAAAAAATCATAAAATTTCTTCTATTACTCAGGTATCTGAGAGAGAAGATGACAATACTGCTCTGAGTAATAGTGTCATCTGAAGTTCCTGCTCTGGGGATTTGCTTTGCAGCAGTTCCAGGCTCTTCTGCTTGCCTGGACTTAATACAGTTACCATCCATTGCATTTTCTACAAAATTTGGCAATATTGTCTTTGTCTCCATGTGTGGAGATAAGTTAGTATCAAAGGGATGACAATTTAAGAAACAGCTGCAGGCAGATTTTTGCATGATGGTTTGAAACCACATTGTTTACCTTTATTTCTGTTTCAGCAGGGCTTTGAATGCCAAGCAGAGGCCAGCAGCTGACACAGGGCAGATGACCAGAAGGTTTGATGAGCCAGTGCACACACACAGTCCTCACCCACATATCCCAGCTAAAGATGCTAAAGCTCTTGACTGACCTCAGTTGGAAGACACTTCTCAGTCACATCTGCTGACCAGCTTCTGTGAGGCAATCAGCCCAAAACTTGATTTTGTCAAAATTACTCAGGTTGCTTTAAGCAGTCAAAACACTACATGTCTGCAGGTGAAGTCACTTGAATTGGAGCAAACTGAAGCAAGCACACAAGAATCACTACTGGTAGGTGAGGTAATAGAGATTTCTGAATAGAAAACCTAAGGCAATAACAAAAACAACGATATTACCACAAGTTTTAATCTATATAATCAGTAAATAACCACAAATAATCACAAGTTGCCTTTAAAGTGTAAAGGGTGCAGGATACTGAAGCTGTGACTGAGGTGACACCTTTGCATCAATGCGTCACAGCGATCAGTACTTTCAAACCAGCTAACCCTTTCCCGGCCACATTTTCAGTACCCATTAAATCAGAATTTCAGGGACTGGCACAGCACTTTGATATCTGAATTTCCCCATGCTAGGGGAACTCACTCACACAGCACAGAAAGGGCACGAATTGTGGCCTGAAAATACCTTAGCAAATCCAGGATGAAACTCCAGGCTGTATATCAGGCTTCTGGTTGCTTGCAGAAAAATGTTGAAGGACATCCCTGTGGATGGCAGGTGGCTGGACAATTCCTAAAGTGATTGTGTTCAAGAGTAGTTTGGTTTTAAGTAACTGTAGCAGCCTCTGAAGAGTCAGTCAGTCTGTCATATCAAATTAACTACAGAGCTAGTATAGGCTTTGTGATGCTTAACAATGTTTGCTTTTTTTTAATTCTACTTAAAAAAATAATAATCATAAAAGCCCCCACGCTGGCCCAGTTTCTCTTGTAACTCCTGCATGTCCTGTTCCTCTGACAACATAAACCAGCTGTACTCTCTGATGGAGCACTGAGCAGCCAGAGCATACCAATGAATCTGATCCCAGGACCTGGTCTGCTCCCAGTAAGGTATTATTTTCTATTTCCCAAGACTAACTCGGCCATAAATACAGGGCATAATGGTTCTGCATGTGCTGTGGTACTTTTTAATCTTTGATCACATCTGCATGAGGAAAACTATTCTCTTTTCTTCACAGTAATCATCGTATTCCATGTGTCTGAATTCCCCCATCTGCCACATAGTAATGTGATTACTGAAGACACACTTGAAGTTAATATAATGAGCAAAGACTAAAAAATCATAGCTGAAGCATTTTTCAGTTACTGGAGTCAAGGATATCAAGGTTTCTACAGCCTGACTGTATTTCTGAAGCATAAAGACCTGGCAAACAGCTATATGCATTCTTTGTCTCTGCATTTATNTATATAAATATTCTAATACACAAAATAAAATTAGCATTAATATTTTGTTTACCTGCAGTCTTCAGACCTTTTTCAATAATGACTGACAGCTTACTATAACATGGCTCTAACAGAGTAATCAACAAATGTTTTCTTCTGCCCAAAAAGCATCCAACTTAATTATACATGCTTCACTTGGTCACCATCCATTCTGGACACCTCTGACCTTCTCTCCTCCCTCTTTCCTACCATTTCAGTCACCATCTCAACTTGCCATCTCTGCCTTTTTTTTCCACCTGTATCTGGGTTTCACCTCTTCCTGGGGGCTCAGAACATCATACCCCTTTTCCCAAAGCAGCAACCTTCTACGAGGCAAGATTTAAGCTGTGGTGGTGCTGGACACCTTCTTCCTGTTTGTTTCCATTAGCTCCTACCTGTCCCTCAACTTCCCACAGGAAGGAGACAGCTCCTTTTTCTGCAGGATGACACTAGGGTTTCCAAAATGCTGTGGAAAGATGGCTGTTAATATGGTACGGATTTAAGAATGTAACTCCTCAGAATGACTTTGAAAATCCTGCTGTGGGATAGCCCTTCAACAGCAACACAGGGTTGTTTGACCTGAGTTCTGGGTCAGCCTTCCAGTGGCATGACCTCTTGCTCAACCCTCACTGTATAGATCTTGCTTAGTCATTTAAAGAAAGGTAAACTCACAAGCTGAAGAGATCCTGTAAAATACTTGAAACAAACTCCTTTGCCATTTTCTATTAGCAAAGCAAAAGCCAAGTAAATATTTAAACATCTTAAACTTACTGAAACAGAGAAGCACACAGCCTGCTGGGAGAACCAACATGCTCCATTGTGGTTTTGTTGCCAGCAATACAAAGGCTTGTCCATGGAGCATCTGGATCCAGCCCCAGCTCTGCACAGAAAAGATATAAATTGTGAAGGAGCCCAAGCATAACTGAAAACAGCCAGATTTGCTTGCACTGTTTCCACATTAAATAAACTCTGCTTTTGAACCCAGGAGCTAAGTTTGGGGGCACTTACCATTTGAACATTACCAGATGGGAAGCAGCACAGAGACACTTTCTAGCACGGCAGAAGTCCTTCTTAGCTCAGGGGTCTCTTGATATTGAGGACATGCCTCCACAGAGTTTCTTATAAATTACTGCTCAGAATAATTATTTCTTTACCATTTTTTGCTTAGGATACCAGATCACATCAGTGCTCAGCTACATCTCTTCCATTACTCTTCCTTGGCACACACAGAGGGGATGGGGTCATAGACTATTTTTCCCTACAGAAATATGACTCTTGAATCCTACCCAGATCTAGCACAGCGTGTCACTGACTCAAATTAACTGTCCACAGCAAACAGTGCCTGAGACATGTGGCCATCTGGCCACTATGACGAGCAAGTGCAATTAGCTCCCTTTTTTTCTCATTTATCCCCTCTGGAGACCATGAACATATTCATAGAGGAGGCAAGTGGCACTTCCTGCATTCCAAGAGTCTTTCTAGATGCTACCTCTGTTACACCTACACCAAATCTATAGAGGAAGGAATTATTTTCACAATTAATATTACTGTGAAAATCAAGAAGAAATAAAAGAATAAAATTAAAATAATAATTACATCAATTGCCTATAAAAAACTAGGAAAATATGTCTGCTTTCTCTGAAAAATCCCATTTCTTTACTTTAAAGCTGCTTGATGCACATTTCTCGCAATATCAGGCACATTTTTCAACAAAACAATGAATATTTGTTATTGTTGTCAACCTTAATCCAGTGATCTGGACTCAGAATCACAGACATTTGAAAAAATGTATTTTATTGTATTAAATACATTCTGTATCACTTAATAACACAAAATTCTTGTAAGTTTCTTCCCTTTAATTACGTGTACCCAACACCTATCCCAATCACCTCATCAAGTTTCAATAACTTAACAAGTTTCACATCCCAATCTTTGGTCTTTCATGGTGTCTGCTACTAGAAAGAGCATAGCTGTGAATCTCAGCTTGCTCAAATGTGGCCAGATTTGGTATTTGTAAAGATGTCTTTGATCACCTTTCCTTCTAGGTCATCCTGTAAAAGATTGCTTGCAGATGAACAAGAAAGGCAATACAGAGCACAGGGAGTCTTAAAAAATCTTTAAGATTTTGGTTTCCTCAGATTGACAGGCTAGAAGTGACAGGTGGAGTGGGATTCTCATGAAGAAGATAAAATAAAGCCTATGCAAAAAGTTTAATGTTCAGAGAACAAGTAAAAATCTTACATAAAGAGTATGATTACCCCAATTACTTCCAATTAAACACAGAGTGTTGCAGTACTGTTTCTGCTCACAGAGATTGAATCTCAAACCAGATTAATGAACATACTTCACCAGATTAAGACCAGACAGTCCTTACTTGTGGGTGCTTTAGACTGTTCTCCAGTTAAAACCCTTTTACATCCAGCATTCAATATGAGATTTAGTGATAGATTATATCTCAGTCATTATTTTGATAAAGACAAATTAATAAGCCTCTTATTGAGCCATTCAACACAGCCCCTGTGTGGTCTTGCATTAGGAAGAGGAGATTGTTATAGTGGTATCTTGATCTGTTAGATGATATTTCCAGAAAAAAAGATGTTCAGACAAGTTTAGTTCTAAAATGTTACAGATAAATCCAAAATTTCAAATGTCTATGAAGAAAATGCAATCCAGAAAAGGGGAATCAGTTCTTCACAACCTTTCACCAAAGGTACTAAATGAGGTGGGGTAGCCTTTGTGTAAACGTTATTCAATGAAAAAACCTATACCTACAAAACCTATTCATATTATTATTGATTTTTTGTAACCTTTCTTTCGTCATTAAACACTGCAAAAAAACAGCCTTTAATAGATACAGCCCAACTATGAGTTGGTATATAGTTGACTGCCTTCAGAGGTAGCTGCTTCCCTGACCTCCTGACACCAGTGCAAATTTTCAACATGTATCTGTCAAAAAAAAAAAAAAATCTGGATACAATACAATCTTCAAGAAATGCACTGGTATCTATTTAATCTGAAGTTATTTTGCCCATGATGTGTTTTCATAGACATGTGTACAAAAGAAATTTTTCCATATTGCCCTAAGAGTAAAATAAATCTGGGCTGTTCTTATTCATTTATATGATTAGCCATTGGCATTCAGTGAAATTTAGTTTTTTAACCTGTCTGAAAAATGAGGAAGCATTTTCTTACCATACCTATCTGTGTGAACACAGACCCTGAATGCACTGTATTTATTCCAAACTATATTCTATTACATACCTTCTAAGTTATTCCAAAATCTGGCTTGAGTTTCTGACAAAAAACACAATTGTGAAAGTTAAAAAAAATAAAAAACAAACAGTCTTTTTTTTTTTTCAGTATCTTTCAATGTTTTTGGCAGGATAAAGATAGTAGAATTAGGGTCACTCCACTTTTTTGCAGCTGGTTTCTGGCATGCTTGTTTTAACACTTTGTGATGGGCTTTTCATGAGATAGAAAACAGTTCTGAGATTAGCAGAAAAAACAGTAGAAGGATCAACAAAAATCTGAGCATAATCTGTCTTCATTATGTTATAAAGTAACCATTTTTTTTCTCATTCTGTCACTATTTTCTCTTCCAGTGTTTAGAAAACCTTTATCTGTCTAGTTTTTTAATTTTTTTTTTTTAAATGAGTAAGGCTAAAGTGATTTTTTCCTATGAAACATCCTTTTAGTAAAATGGTTCAAAACTGTAGAAATGTGAATAATGTTGTAATGGTATATTCTCCTGGAATTAGTTATTGTCGAGTGCTAACATTTGTGCAGCTTCCACAGTTCATAGAGTTTAGCGCATTGGGCTGTCTCTGGACATAACTATCACAAAAAATTATTAAGCAAAATGAAATGAAAGCAACTTCTGATACAAAGGCTGCCTTCTAGTTTAAATGTTCTCCTTTGATGTAATTTTGTTTTTCACTTGCTTTGCCCGCTATTATATCAAAGTAAATAACACAATTTCATTCTGAAGCTCAGAAGCTCA
This sequence comes from Cyanoderma ruficeps, assembly GCA_008694505.1. Classification (NCBI taxonomy): domain Eukaryota; kingdom Metazoa; phylum Chordata; class Aves; order Passeriformes; family Timaliidae; genus Cyanoderma; species Cyanoderma ruficeps. The sequence continues at coordinate 33,009,182 of VZDJ01007749.1, read as the reverse complement.
TAGAGGCCAGACTCTTTACCCAAATAAATGGTTCTGGCTGAACAGCTCATCCATTAAAGAAATGCCATGAAGCCTTTTGTTTGCTGTAGATTTTAACAATATCACTGTACAAATCTTGTTGGCTTAAAGGCAATTATTTGATGGGCTACTCTTGGCCAGTCCAAATGGTACTATAACTTAAATGTAGCCTAGGATATAAATTCTGTAAAGGCTTGCAAGTGCAGCCCAGTTCACAAAGAGAGGAAAGTAAAACTCTACAACATAGAGTATTACAAGCTACCATGGTAACAGAGGGCAAAAACCTGTAAACAACTGATTTGAATCCTTGAATATCTAAGATCCAATCATGAAAAAATGTAAGGGCATTTTCAGTACCTCATATTTTTAAATTCAGTTATTTATCTTATTTTCATTTTAGTTTTAAACTTTGAGTTGGAATCAAATATTTAAACTTTGTATATTGATAATTATAAACCAAATAACTAGGATGAAGCTGGGAGAAGGTCCATATAGATTGAATATTTGGCTAAGTCTACCTGATGGTAAGCTCCCTGAATCTGTGGAAATTCTCTGAATCTGTGGAATATTTTTCCAATGTGAAATTAATCCAGGTCTGCCTTATGGCATATTTTAACTAAATAAGACAGCATCAAGTCTATTTCCAAATGGTAAATGGCTGAATATGTAGCTCATGAAAATAGTGCTCAGCAGAGATTTATGGTATCTAATCTTTTATATAGTCTTTTTTTTTACAGTGAACATATCATAAAAAAAAATACTTCAGCCCGTATCCAAAATTCATCTTCTGGTTACAGCATTTTTTATATTCACAGAAGGAAAAAAGAAACTAATTATCCTCAATAAATAATAGTTATTGCATTTGAAGTTCATATTTTCCAAAACAGAATTAACCTTTCTGCTCCTTTTGGGCAGTCCTTTCTAAGTCAATTATAGAAATCATTTTTCTGGTGAACAGTGGAGCGAGTTGCACATGTCTTACAGTGAAGAATTTGGGGTTTAAGGGCCACATCTTATAACAAAGTGCTCCCAATTAATTTTGCTCATGCGTATGAAGAAATAGGGAGATTTCCAGATCATGATGCATCTGGTGGATTTACACTGAAAAAAACCTAGCAGAATGTTTCCTTAAAGCAATCTCTGAGCTGCAGATATAGAGGTAGAACTCAGTAATTACATTTAATTCAGACTGGTTTATGAGTCAATTACTCACAAATCCAGCAATGAGAAACTGAGGAGATGCGAAAGAAAATAATTCCACAAATCTGTGGGTTTTTTCTCTGATTATGAAATATAGGGGATCAAAGTACTAAATTGATATAAATTATCATAATTTCATTGAAATTAATGGTCTTATGCTCATTGCATCGAGACTGAAGAAGCTGTCAATGCATTGGAAGCAGCTAAGTTTGCAGAAAAAGCATCATTTTATTAATATGTTTTCAACACATAAATCAGAACACTTCTTCTTGGTTATATGGAACACAAATCAGGTTACTGAAACAAACAGTAGTGATACAGAGAACAATTTAAACAAGGTTAATTTTCTTGACAGTTTAAATATAATTGTTCCAGTTTAGAGAGGCAAGAAAATGTTTGCCATAATCTCAGTTCCTGCAGTGCCTGTGATTCTGCTAATACTCAGCACTCATTGGGATGGCTCTGCTTGTTTCAACATTTCGGGAGTGTTTAGTTGAGTTCATTTCTGTTGCACTACGTAGTTACACAGAACATATTGAACTGCATTTCCTAGTCTCCTAACAAGGCAAGTGCACGGTTTAGCAGTGATTGTAGCCAACAGCAGCCTGATACACAAGGGGTGAGTTCTTAATTCAGATGCTGGCTCAGATTTTTCATTTCTGAAATTACTTTGTCCTCTCAGGGTTGCCCCAAAGGAGAGATCTGAGGGACGTCCTGCTTATTGCAGGCAACATTCATTACCAGTCTAATTGTTGATACTGAAAACTTGACTTTTTGCCCTTCTGTGCCTAAAGAAATGCTCATTTAGCTCTATTGTTTAGCTAGCAATAGCTTCTCCAGAGGAATACAGTCTCCTTTACCCTCTACAACAGTAAGAAGTATAAATAAAAACATATTTCAACAGACATTTTACTCTCCCTCTAGCTATGTACACTATAGCTCAGACTACATGCCAACCCAGCATCAACCAAATTTCAAATTTCCAGTCCAGGAGAACTGTATTTCAGCACTTCCTCTTTGCATAGACAGGATCTAGAATATCAAATGTTTGCACACAATAAAAAAATGCAATACTTTTGTTTCAAATATGCTGAAAATTTTCATTTCAAAAGTGCTGAGCAAAAGAAAGCTTCCAATTCAGTCTAGGGCAGATGCACAGGATTTCATCTTAAGTATGTTAAATTGCAATGATTTTCAGGAGATGAAGTGCAAGCTACCTCATCAAACTCTCTCTCCATTTTTATGGTAATCTCAGAGCATATAGCACAACATTGTTCAGGGGGGAATTCTTCATTATGTTGTGGGCTGTGTAGTCCCCTGAGCAGTTCAGCTCACAGGGAAGAATGCACTTCCAAACAACACCCTGGGAATTGCTAGGAAATACCATTTAATTTAAGCATTTCCAATTAGCTAACCAATTCAAAGTTTTTGGAATTGGGCTGAAACAAAACAGGCCTTTTTATTTTCTCAGTGTAAAGGCCTAGACTTTAGCAAAACAGTAGTTTCAATTTTTGTCTTTATTTTTAAGAGACAGAGTAACAATCTTTACTTTCTTCATACCTGTATTTGGACATTCAACTTTGTTGTGGCAAGTAGAACCCTGCTATACATTTAAAGAATAACATATTTCAAAATTGCCCTTTATTTTTCCCATTTGACATCTTAAAGAGTGCAATGAAAAAGCAATGCAAGCCAGGCATTCAACTTCATACAGAAGTGTTCGTACAAACAACATGCTAGAAAAATTTGGCCTCTGTGATAAGGAGCTCATTCACTTCCATTAACCATATTTTTAGAGTACAATTCTATTTTTTACGCTACTTTAATGACTACTGTTATTTTGCCTCTGAACACACCAGTCATTTCCTGTGTTGTAAGAAAAAACAAAGGAAGGCTTAAATCTGAGGGCACCTACTCCAGTCAGCAAGAGGTCTAGAAAACAACCACTCAGTCCCCAAACTCCAAGCTGCACTTGAAAGCTTTGACTGCTCTAGGTAGGGTTTTTTTGACTAGATAAAAAGCATCAGTGTTTGGGTTTTTTTTGTTGTTGTTGCTGCATTTTAATTTCTCCTGTATTGTTTGTTACCATCTTTGGTGCATGTGTCTGTTCTACCTCACCTCTGTTTAGATACAGACAACTTGGTGTCTTGTTTGTTCATCATCATAACATGTTGCCATTGTGATTTCTGAGTCTCCTTTTTCAGGTTCAGAAAATCCTTCCCACTGGGGAAAACTGAAATTGCAGGAAGTTTCTAACAATTCCCATGGAACATTATCGACCTTAAAGAGGGTAAGGTGTTTTCCACACCATTTTGACAGGCAGAAATACTGTAGATACTTTCGTTGGTAAATGCATTTAAATTAATATGAAGCATCCAGCTCTATATCAAGAAATATTCACAGTCTGTAATAAACAATTACATGCCCCTGAATCAGGTGATTTACCTTACAAATTTATCTTTCTGTGAGAATGAAAAATTAGGACTATGTGCCAGTTTTCAGATTGAGTCAGAAGGAAAGTAGATATCTCAAAGCACCTTATGCAACTTAATAACACATTAACTAAAAACTTGAGTTTCTAGACCAGACTTGTCTTTTCACAATACTGGTCTTCTTCTAGATCTAGGTTTAACAGATGAAATTTGGAAGGAGAATTTCACTGTTTGTTCCAACCCTAGAACACACATTGTAAGACACATAGTAATACCAACATCCCTTAATCATTTAGGCACTGCTATTTGTGATCTTGAAGCTCTTCAAATTTTAGTCCTGATTTTTCAGCTGCAGACATTGCAATAAAACTTAATACTCACCTGTTAACAACAGAACTATATTCATGGCCCCCATCTTTTAATTTCCTCTGGTACAAATTCTTACTCCCTGGCATTTCCTGCCTACAGTAATACAAATGTATTACTTTAAAGAACTTGTTCGTTGAACAAATGTTATTTTTTATGAAATTGCTAAAAGTACTCCTACCTTTTAACTATTTCTAGATTATATCTACATGCACTTAACTATCTCTCAGATAGTTAAGAGAGTTACAACAGTTAATTTTTATACTGAACAAAAATAACTTTCCTGTTTCACTTTTCAATTTCTTACATTTGAGACAAGATAATAACAGAAGTTTTCTCCAAATCCCTCACAGTTCTGAAAACAAACAATTTTGGGTGACATTTCAAGTTACAAAAGAAGTTACAAAATTGATGAACATTCTTGCAGTTATTGCCAGCTTTTCTCATAGAAAAATAAGAGAGAGAATTTTTGCACAGTTTCAGTATTTTTGTCTCTATTTAGATTACAGTAGGTGTAGAATAATAATAAATCAAAGTGATAAAAAGACAAAAGTAGGGCACAGCAATAAAATGAGGACAACACAAAAAGTACATGGCAATTTTTAAAATGGCCCTGAATTAAAATTTGAATTTCTATTACTGTATTGAAAAAACCTGCATGTTTCATTAACAATAAAATGCAATCTGATTTTACATTATAAAAAAATATTGAGTCATACTTATACCACTGATCTACTGACTGGGTTGTATTCCTCAGCTACTGCCCTTAGACACACCCAGTCAAATTATCAGGACTAATGTATGTGTACTGTCATTTCCCCAAGGTGTTATCATTATGGTAAATTAATGTATTTATGAAAATAGGTTTGTAAATTCCACAAGAGAAGACACATTCCTATAATGAACGTCTTCTCGATCTCCTGAATGTCTTTGGCAGTAAGGCAGCAGCAGATATGCTTTTCTGTATGATTAGCTTCTCAATTATTTCGAGAAGCTAAATAAAACTACCTCCATTGGCTCTGGGCTCCAAATATACTGTCCTGAGCATCAGGGAAGCTTGCTTTAGTTTAAATCATCCTGCATCTCACTTTAGGTTCTGTCCAATACAAAACCGGCAGATCAGAGTCCATTAGTAGATAGGGAAAATTCCAATACTATAAAATATATTGGGGCAAAACACAGTAGGAGGAGTTGGGATGGTCATAGGGTGGAATTGTTACAGCTGGAAAGGGCATGGGTGTAACACAAAGCAGTATGTGAAAGAGGCCATGCAAACTGCAGGTTCTTCCTTACTGTGAATAATCACCACAATTTCCACCTTCCAACAATGAAGGGACAGACAGAGCCAAGGGCTCCCATCTTCTCCAAGCACCTACAGCCCTATACCCAGCCCTGCCTCAGACACACCTTCCTGTGAAAGAGCTCCAAACAAAGGGCTTCAAAAGCCACTTCAGACACTCGTCTCTATCCCCTCTCTGATCCCTTCCTTTAGGTTTATTTTGAACATAGTCTTCAGCATATATTTGATAATGTACAGAACACTGAATTTGTTACTAAAAAGCTTATTATACTTCCCTCTGTCTGTAACACTTCTGAAAAACTGGGTGCCCATCTGCTTGTAAGAATGGCTCAAAAAATTCAAAAGATGTATCAAGTGCTCCTTATACACCTTACTGCCTATTGCTGTCACACAGATAGTACCTTTAGTGAGATGGCCAAAAAGTACTTGCTGAAAGGAAGAAGAATTCTATAGTCATGGTTAAAAGGAGAGCAGTTTCAATTTCCTTCCTGTGTGTTTTGTTCTGGTATGTCAGCAAGGTAAAAATTTACAGTGTACAACTGCAAAACAATAGTATACAGGAACTTTGTTTCAGTAAAAGCACTAGAATGTGAAGCCCAGAATGAAAGCAGAAACTAATACAGAGTTAAAGTGTGTTCACAGGTAAGATATGACATCTCAGGAAAATGCAATTTATGAAAATTACAGTGAAAGCCCCATAGAATTATCACAACTCTCTATGTAGTCATAAATAAAAGCTCATGAAGCAGAGATCATTATAGAAGCAAACACTATTATTAGCACATAGGATTACACAGTATCACAGACTGCCAGACATAAAAAGTACCTTCTTTGCCCCAGGGGTCTGCAGCCAAACTTCGTGGATCATGTGGAGTTTTGGATTTGCTGCCCATGGAAAGCCTACGTGGATGCAAACAGTCAGAACACTCCATTAAATCAAGACACCCATCTTGTTATCAACCCTGGTTGGGATTCCTGTGTACCCATCTTAAACTAGATTACTACACAAACAAATAGGCTGCCACAAAAAGCAGGAAGTCTGGCATATACTGAAAGCAGACATCATGAGTGTTAAGAAAATGACAGAAATTACTTAGCTGCTAATCAAACATATTCCCTAAACAATAGACTTGTCCATCTGCTGCAAAGCCCATTAACAGAGGAAATTAATGGCTAGAAGAATTGAAAGTATTCAGTCTAAAGCACTAAACGGGAAAATCTATAATCTTTGTTGCAGGCAAATGCTGCCCATTCTGATTTTGAAACTCCTGAAACAGTTGCTCTTATGTAGTTAAAAAAAAAAAAAATAAAACCAAACCAAAACCCAAAAAAACCCCCCAAAAAAACCCCAAAAACCCCCAACCTCCCCCCCAAAAAACAACAACAACAAAAAAACCAACGAAAAAAAGCAAACAACGACAACAAAAAAAAACACCAGAAAAAACAAGGAAGTTGAATGTGGTGCATTGTTCATGTCATGTTGTCTATTATAATGTAAAAGCCATACCAAAATTGCAATGCATCCTTTTTTGCCTCACTTGTTTGCCTTTATACCCTCTAACTACTTCACACCAAGTAGGAAACGGCTATCTTTGTCTGCAGACATTACAAGTCACCTTTACATGTATTATCTGTTAAGCCATTCCACTGAGTTAGTCCCAAGTTTTTTCATGTGCTGAATTATTATCTAAAGAGCCCTGGGAGAACTTTGCAGCAGCAGGTATTAAGCAGATGCAGACTGGCAGATTTCCGCACCATGATTCATCTCAGCTGAACCTCTCTTCATGTGTGCTTCAAATAGACTCAAAAATCTGAAAACACATACTGAATGCTTTCTTAAAATGTGACTCCACTTCTGGTCCCATTGAAGTAGAAGCTTATCTGATCCTTCTGAATCTGCATAACAAGTTTCCTCATTAAGCTTCCAGCTCTGAAAACATCATCAGTGTTATCATTAGGAGCACAGTCTTTCTCACAATACTTAGGAACTTGCTTTGCTAAAATCAGGAAGGGAGGTACTATGAAAATGAAAAATAACACAAAATAGGGAAAGTGACTCACAGTATATTGAGTTCTTAAAAGGTCTTAGATGAAATGATAATAATAATAACCTTCACTTTCCAATAACAGAATCAAACCTTTTCTTTAACCTCAGACTGAATTTATTTCATGTCAACTGCCTTCTGACTTACTGAAACATGTTTCATCTGCTGTAATATGTACTGCCTGATGACTTTGCTATGCTATAGAAACATATACCTCCCTGTAGAATTTTTCACAGCTATTAGAGTAAAAATATTAGTCAAAGGAGACTTCAGTCTTCCTTTTTGTGTTTTTCCTCATACGCTGCAACAGACATCTCATTTGAACTTGAGCAGTGTGAGTTAAAGGTTACTTGATTGTCTTGTTTTCATGGACAACTGGGTTAGAAGTATCAATCCATGGGGTCTTCAGTGTCTTTTGATAGATATGTTAGCAAGGTTAAGGACACGAAGAGAGCAGGTAGGTAGATACCACAAAAATACAGTTAAATACAGAAGTTTCAAATATATCATGTGATACAAGGTTGGTTTTTCATTTGGGTTTGGTTTGGTTTGGTTTTTCTTAACTGGTCACTTGCAGTACTTTGTTGGAGCATTATAAGGTTTCCTGTGGTGTTTGTTCTAACTGAAATGGAGCTCGCTCGCATGAACATTTAACGTGCAGATCTTGAGAAAAATCTGGATCAATCTGTTATAAGCAATAGTCAATGTACTGAAGCCAGCCCCTGAGGAGAATGCTCTCCCTTCTGTCACTGCCACAACTTGTATCTGTGCCTTCACAATGAGGCAAGAGTCAGGTAGCCAGTCTTGGATCAGTAGTTTCCAAGATTTCTTTTCTCAGATCTCCTCCATGGGAAGAGACTTTACACCTTATCTACCATGTTATTTGTTCTTCCAAACACCACAATGACCTAACTTTCACAAATTATTAAGGAATTCAGAAGTCCTCTTTGTTTGTTTGTTTGCTTTCTGAGTAATTGAAACTTACTACTGTTATGGAATTTTAAATAGATAGCAGATCATTTAAGCACAAGCATAACTTTATGGCACAAGTCATTGTCTGGGTCTAAAGGAACTACTGGAAGATATAAATACCTAGGTGAGTGCCCTGAGGATTCAGGAGTTGTGACTTCATGCCTGGAAGTACATAGACATTGTCTTCTCAGCTGGCAAGGAAGAATCCACGGCTGCTTAGACACAGCCAGGAGAAAACAGGAGGTACAAGGGTACATATTTGAACTCCTATCCTTCTCTCTCAGAAGGGGTTCTGACTCAAAACCAGATATCACATGCACAGGAAACAACCATGAAGTCCCAAGGCTCTGCTGATCCCTCTGTAGCCCTGCATGGTACCAAAGCAGCTTCACCCACCTACACACTCAGCCTGGCACAGGGAAGGAAAGGTTTTGTATGATGTTGCACAGCCATCAGAGATGAGCCGGGTGACAACAAAAGCTGAGTCTCTGCAACACCTACTACAACAGCACCTGGGTCAACAACAAGGGCTCCTAGACACCACAGTAACACACACCAAAATCTGCACTCCTGTATCTCAGCACGGAAAGCCAAAATGTAGCTGTGGATTTTCCCATGGTAAACTCATCTGCATCTTTCGGAGCAGTGCAGAACCTACACTAATCTGGAAAACAGCAAAATGTAGGAAACACAAAAGTGCCTGCACTTCTCACATTTCTCTGAAAAATTCCATCAACCATTTCACTCCCTAAGCCTTAAGGATTTGCTGCTGGCTAAGAAAGAAAACATTCTAGGGTGAGGTGATGACTATAAAGGGAAAAGATCCTAAGTGGGAGAGAAAAAAATGCATTTAGAAACTACAAACAACTTTCAACTTGTGCCTTTTGGATGAGAGACATTCCTCTCCTGAGCCTCAAAGTTTTTATGGGTGAGAGCCAGGACATGAGAAATATATTCTCCCCTCTCCTTCAGCTCCCATCTCTGAGTCATCACAAGAGATCTGTGGGTCAATTCCACTTAAGAAGATGCCCTTCAGGTTTTGGCACATACCCTCTGAAAGACTCAGACTCTAAGGGTTCTGCAATGAATGACTATAAACACTTCAGAAGGGATGTGCAAGGAAGGAGAAGTGGTAAGTTAGCCTTGGATGTTAGACAGCTAGAGCTTTATGATGAGGAGGATGAAGTTCAGTGTTTACATATAAAACAGGAGGAAGGCCAATAAGGCAGATGTCGTGGTAAGAATCTGTTACAGACCACCCAACCAGGTGAAGAAGCAGATGAAATGCTCTCTAAGAAGCTGCAATAAGTCTTACAATTGCCTGTCCTTTTTCTCATGAGGGACTTACAAGATGTGTAAGCACACAGCAGAGAGGAAACACCCTGGGGTATTCCTGACATGTGTAAGAGAGAACATCCTGACACAGCCACTGAGTGAGACAACTAGGGAAAGTGTTCCACTGGACCTGTTGATTGTGAAGAGAGAAGGACTGGCAGGTGACAGGATAGTTGGAGGTTGTCTTGGGCACAGCAACCATGAAATGCAAGAGATTCTTGGAAAAGTAAGAAGAAGGGTCAGCAGAACTGTTCACTTGGACTTCTGTAGGGCAGACTTTGGCCTGTGTAGGAAGTTGGATGACAGAGTCCCTGCCCCCAAATTGCACCAGAGGAAGTTTAGATAGGATATTAGGAAAATTTTCTTCACCAAAAGAGTTGTCAAGCATTGAAACAGGCTTCCCGGGGAAGTAGTTAAATCATCATCTCTGGAGGTATTTAAAAGATGTGGCACTTCAGGATATGGTTCAGCACCGGACTTGTCATTGCTGGGTCAGTGGTTGTAACTGTTGATCTTAAGGGTCTTTTCCAAGTGAAACAGCCCTATGACACTGTGAGGAGATGAGAAGGTGTCGATATCTGCCACATTGTTTGCACAACTCCCTTCAGCAGTCACAATCCAGAGTTCAGTTTGTCTTCCACTTCTGCAGCCTCAGAAGGAAGAGGAAGATGGACCACACAGAGAGGTCAGACTGCAACAGACTTCTCAGATTCGTCTCACCCCTCCTCTCCATAGAAGTGTAAATCATTTTCAGCCATCAATAACTTCTAACTTTACTTCTGGAGTTTAATCAGTGCTATAAATAGGATAAGTAGTTTCTTTTTGAATACAGTGAGCAGTCTTTAGATATAAGTACTACTTCTAAGGTAGATGACTAAAGAGAGTGGAAAAGTACTAACAAGTAACTGAAATCTGTAATAAAATAGTAAGTGTTACAAATTTTCATACATAAACTAACCTATACTAATGAAGGATGGAATCCAAGTGCTTGTGTTCCAAGGCACAGGCTTTGTTTAAAGCAGAATAAGGAACAGAAGAAAACTGGCTGTTCTCACTACAGCATCGCATTTACTTTGTGAAAGAGACACAAAATTCCTTATCTATCCCCAAAAATTAAAAAGAAAAACGACTATGTAACATATTCTGAGTAGTAATAAAAATGGATATTTATTATATTTCACTTTTCATTGATAGGTTTTAGGGTCAGCCTTGCTTTTCCAGAAGAGAAAATAAGGCACAAATGGTGGAGTGACTGCCCAGAGCGATCCATCAGGCTGACACAGATTTGGAAATAAATCCAAGTTTCCTGAATCCCAGCCCAGTGTTCTGTCCTTAGCAGTAAATGACTGGATATCTTAGCCACCAAAGGACAACTTTATCCAATCATTCACATGTCTCTGAAGCCAAAGGCCCTCTGGAAAACACTAGATATTTAAATTCTTTGGTCTCTGCAGTGTCTGACACTTCAAGTGTTTGTAAAGACACTTTTGATGCAAATTAGTGATGATCAAGAGAGAAATGGCTGATCTCCATAATTAGTTGTAACAAAATTTACCACTCAGATGCTTTTCTATATATTAATATAGAAGTTGTGAAGTTTTCACTCTGCAGACTTGTTCTCATGAGGCTTAGTTATCTAGTCATTCTTCCATAGGCAACATTTAAATTCAATAATGCTTTATGTGGAAAAACAGATTTGACAGATGAAACATCTGTTTGAAATATATAAATTAACTTGCACGTGTGAAAGGCAAATCTGAGGCTCCTTGAGAAGAAATTATGACACCAGTATGATTTTGAATGTAGCACCGATGAAACTTTTGGAAAAGTATCCTTCCTTTCTTCATGAAAAGGTAACTTGCAGGTAGATATCTACATGATTTTGAAGTCTGGAGACTCAATTTCTTTAGAGTAGTTACTAAATAATGAAAATATAATCACTGCCTGGACCATTAAACTTTGGCAAAGGTGAGTGAAATAATCTCGGGGGAACCAAGAGCTTCTTTAGAGCAGGGATATTAAGCAGCAGTAATTAAGTAATGCAGTGGGAGTGGGAGTCTCAAGAGAAAACATGTTGCAATGACAATTTTTGTTACACATCTCAATTACTTCTTACTATGCACTTTAGCTTCCTACAGCAGAAATCTACCCCTAGTTCAGACCTTCAGGAGCCTGAAGCACTCCACAGATGTTCTGAGCCCTTTCTCTGGTCCTGATACCAGGGGCATAGTATAATCATGTCCACCCTGGAATGGTAAACTTGCCCTGGAAATAGGATGGCCATAACCAAACTGCCCAAAATCAACAGTTTGTCTTATATTAAATCTCAAACTATTCCAGGAATTACCTGAAGACTGCTTATGCACCATGGCAGTGCATTGGACTTTTGAACATTTTAACAGTGTAGGCAGCTTAATTCTGTCCCTCTGCCTCTACCCTGGCACTGTTTATTTAGCAGATAAAACAGAGCCAATAATGACCTCCTAGCAAAAACAAGATCTTTGTCAGGTGTGATGGACAAAGAAAGAATGGACAAAGGATGAATAAAGAATGGCACATGGAGAGAGAAGATAGAGCCAAAGTTCTTAACTGGGAAATCAGGTAGCTAGCAGTGTTGTAGATAAATGTGAGCAATGTGGGACACAAGAAGAGAGGAGGCTGCAATAGCCAAGTTACAAAGGCTGAAGGATAGAGATAGTGGAAGGTACGGAGCAGCATCTGTGTTTTAAAGCTACTAGGCAAGAGGAATTGAAGTGCAAGTCAGCCCTGTGCAAGGGCTTGGTTGAAGGCAACTCTGAGACCCAAGAAATGTGGGTGGTGTTGTTCTTGGTGAGCAGAAAGGAAGGAGCAGGGAGGGCTAAGGAGACCAGGTACTCCTGAGAATGGTTATACATCACTAAGCTGGATCCCCAGAAAGCAGAGGCAAGCACACATCCTGAAATTCACCTGTGTAGACTTAGATACCTGAATACCTGGATATTCAGGATAGAGAGTCTCCGAGACATTGCCAGCTAGGAAGGAAGCCTGCACTTTATCTTTCAGATCATCCAAGATGAACATTCAACAGTCCGAAAAGAGCCGCAGAGGTCGAAAGAGAAGCTGTCTAAAGGTGTCTGGATGGAGAACCATGCCCATAACACACAGTAAACTGATCATCCCTGTCCTACTGATGTGCTGGCGAGTCACAGCTTCAATGCACCCAAGCTCAGGAGTCCATAGTGGGTGCTAAATTCATTCAAGATGCCCTCTTGGCCAGGCATTTGTGGTTAGAGGTGCTGCAGTCCTCCAAGACCGAGATCACAGAAACTACCAGGAACACCGAAAAGACACTGAGAAATGGTTTGAGAGTCCCTCCACTCAATCATCATCTAAAGGGCTGTAGAGAAAGGCCACAACATTTGTTATAGTAGAACAGCCAGCAGGATCTGGCTACCAGAAAAGAGCCTGGGAAATTATTCTGTCCTTTGTGGGAGCAGTCAAACCAGAAAAAGCATATAAACCACAGCAAACGATCACTCTCACACATGACAACACACAAGTACTTTGACATTTAGGTGTGATTTGCATGCTGAATTCATCTAGAAAACTGAATTTTCAGAGGCATACAGCTCTTAGATTTAAATGAGCAAGTTCATTAATATCAGCATCTTGGTACATAACCACTGCATAAGCACTGGAAGACAATCTGGGGTTTCTCATGAGTCAGGGACCATTTCCACTAGGCCATCTGGATACAGCCCTTCTGTTTTGAACTTTTCAAAAATATAGGCACAGTCAAAACATTCTGGTTGGTTTCAAAGACAAAGAATGGGTTCTTGTACTGTTCAGTGTTCCATTCCAGATGTATCCATTCTGGGAAGAATAACAGTTTTGCTACCAGCAATTTTGCTGTTTCTCAACAGAAGTCTAAAGTAGGCAAACTTCATGCTGGTGGCTAAAGTTGTCATTTTGAAGTGTGATGTGGGCAGCAATATGCTACATTCAGTCGGCCAACAGCTGATGCTTTGCAGTTCTGTGAATATTGTAATGCATACATAAATATTTTGGGGAAAAATACATTATAACATCTAGCTTTACCTGGCAACTTACGGTGCAATCTAGTGTGTGTTTTACTCTGTTTCCCCGTACTGACTGGCAGTCACATGGACAGGCAGCATGCTGGGGATTTCATCTGTCAAAAACGTTCCTAGGGAAAGTGATCTAAAGGACTGAGAAACTCCTGGAAGATTTTCATGCACTGAGGTGCCAAAAGAAAACAGGAGATTTGAAAACTGAATCCTGAAAATGTTTGTGCTGGCAGCCAGAATATGACTCAAAGCTTGCTGTTATCTTTTCTTTCAACATGAAGATGCAGCTCTGTAAAGATTTAAAGAGCACAGCTGCCCATCTCAAACACTCTTAAGGCCAGAAGAACTTTGCAATAAGACAAGCACACAATGAAGCAACAGGATGGTGCTAATTCTAGGCCTGGCAGAGGCGAGATCTGGTTAGTATATTCTCACAAAAATTCCCTCATGGCAAACTGAGTAAAGAAGCAACTGCTCATGTGCGTATCACCAGCCAAATTAAAGCTCATCCTAAATTATGGGACAGAAGGCATCTGTGACCACCGCTGAAGCTCACCTCACAAATATAACTGGAAATTTGGACTGTAAGTTGAGCCACCACAATGGGAACTTGAGATAAAGGTGAAGGTGGTACTACTGTCCAGAGGTTATCTCAGGCCTAGGACGAGGTTAACGAAGATGGGGAAAAAGGGTGCAAAGGTACCTCCCACCAGTCAGATCACAACAAACCCTCAAGCTCTACTAAACTAGAAATGCCTACCAGGTCACTGTAATATTTGCTTCTAAGACATGCACCCTTTCATACAGTTGTTGATTAACTACAGTCACCAGTAATGACAGCAGTAGCTGTGGCCTGCTGCTGCCACATCTAAATGAATATATTTAGAGGTATTTTGATAAACATTGAAAAAAATCTTGATGGCGATAATGTTTCTGAAGCTGGAGTGTGCTGCTGTGTATAAGTATATATAAGAGTTACAATTTTGCTCCTGCTTGTCAAAGCTTTAAGCCTTGAAGGGCTTTGCTCTCTGGTAGCTCTTTTCCACGCTACAGTATCAATCATTCTGCTAGAGGAACAGACACCCTGTCCTTTCATGGACAACTCTGTTCTGCTTTGAAGTGTTTCACAGTCTCTACTTACCTTCTGGAAAAAAAAAGTCTGATTTAAAAAACCTGATACATGTTCTAATGCCATTGATTGCACCAGTATTTCTTTGTGCTTATAAACCCCTGCAGCTAAAAAATTAGAAATTGACCTCAACTTCTCTTCAGAAACTGGGACTAGCTTGGATCAACCTGACTCTTACAATAAATAATGTATCGCTCATTACCTTTTAGGAAAATAAGGAGACTTGGATCAAAGCACTCATTTGTATGATATATTTTAGTCTAAGAAAAGCACTATTATTTATACTGAAATAATGGTAATAAAGAAGCTTTCAGGTGGCCAAGGAGAGATTTTTATGACTCCAAGGCTTATTTATAATAATTATTATTTATTGCCACTTTAAAAAGCTTTTACACCATTACCATGCCTGATTTTTCTCAAGGATCAACAAAACCATAAATATTTTCTGTCCTTTATTAAATTTACATTTAGGATGAAGTTCCTCTGAGGATGCAGATACTATCTCGGCATCCTTACGCTCCCTGACCTCATTCCTTCCCATCCCTAGGTACTTCATTGCATAGGCACAGGAAGAGTTTCCTCAATGCAGAGTGCTTTGGTGACACAGAAATGGAGGAGTGTATAAGGAGAGGAGGAAGGCAAGTCAGAGAATGGGCTGCAGTGTTTTGACCTGGATGCAATAAGCATCTGCACATAGAATGAAA
Organism: Cyanoderma ruficeps; assembly: GCA_008694505.1. Lineage (NCBI taxonomy): Eukaryota > Metazoa > Chordata > Aves > Passeriformes > Timaliidae > Cyanoderma > Cyanoderma ruficeps. The sequence continues at coordinate 32,993,614 of VZDJ01007749.1, read as the reverse complement.
CAGCAAGTCTAAGAAAGTACTTTAGTCTGATTTCAAGTTTGGGTGGGTTTCAATCTCCTCCATCCCAGGAAGTTACATACCAAAAGATTGTCCCTGATTTATATAGGCTAGTTAAACCTCTTTATATTTAAAAGAATAAACCAATGTCATATTTACTGCCACTTCATGGTTTAACAAGTAAATTCTTACCTATGTTTCTACAGACATAATTTTCTGCTTCAGTGGTAATTCTTTCTCTGGAACAGGAGGATGGTCCAGCTTTGTCTTCTGTGCTACACCTCATATGACCAGCCTGAAGACTGATTTAAAAGTACAGAATTAAAATATTCTGGTCCAAATCCATTCCCTAACAGTCACTTGAGATAGAAGGGTGAATATCTGCTCAGCAGATGGCAGATCTTTTTTCTTATTATTTGCATTCAAAATATAACCTCACTTAAGGCTACTTCTGCCTACCAATTTTATGGCCATTCACAGCTCAAAGGCAGCTCTGCTATTAGCCCAAATATAACAGACAGAGCTTTCCATACATAAAATGAATTTTCTGCTCAAAACAGGAATCAAATCAAAATAGCAGTGTCAGAAGAGACCAATGACTCCATACTAAGACAAAAAACTCATAGTGACTAATAGCAGAGAGAGAATAAACCCTCTAAATCCAGAAACTATTTTATCTCCTCTCTGACTCACTGATACCTTGCTTTCAGGTTATCTATTTGCATTTATGACCAGAAATTAGAAAATCCTGAGAATTAACTGGGAAAACAGGCCTGCAAAGGACCAAGTGAATCACCATGCTTTGTCTTCCATAATCAAAAGTTATTTTTTCATAGTTTTTAAGTGCATAAAATTCCAGAAGGATAGCCATTCCCCTCCCATACACCCAAGGATGATGGGATTCATATCCACAGTATGTGAGTCACACCCTCAGGGACTGCAGTGCACTATGGAAGGAGAGATTCAGAGGCTGAATAGGGGCTGCTGCTGGCTGTGGATCCACAAGAGGACAGCTCTTGAGGCTGTGAGATGAGGCATCACTTCCTCTCTAGCATCATGTTTCTTCCACACAGGGAAGGAAAATAAAGAAATCTGATAGAAAAAAATTTATGTGGTCCTGTGCACAGAAAATTACTTCTACCACTGGTAGAAAGTAACAACCAATAGTGGTCTTAAATTGGAACAAGAATTTCAGCACTGCTTATTGGGATGGATTTTGCATGAACTAACTATGAACTATAATGATTACCACACAATCAACACTAAGCTACAGAGGCAAAGTTTAAAAAAAACCCAAAAACAACACTAAAAAAATCTCCGCCAAAAGCACAAATGAAGAAAACCCCAAATCAACCCACAATAACCCCCTCAAAAATACAAAATAAAACAAACCCCAAAACCAAAACAATGAACCCTGAAAAATTCCAGGTCTTTCAGAGGTATTTCTCAGTGCTGGGGGACTCATTTTCTCTTTTCTTTTTTGCTGTAGTTTATATGGCACCTTGTTTTGCAGAAATATGAGGTAAGGATCAGAAGCCAAGTATCTTTCTTGATTGCAAACAGGTTTGAATTTATAAATTATTAAGAGGAAATGTAAAGATGATATTCAGACATGAAGGTGAGCCCCTGGGCATGCAGTACAAGATGGGAGAACAAAGAAAAGCCATGAACTTCTCCCTTCCTCGCTGGTGGCTCCTGGGTTTTCCCACAGTTGCTGGAGAGCCTCCGGTAACTCCGGGGGTATATTGAACGTATTTGGAGTTCCCATAGTGAATTTCTCCTCACTATCCTGGATACTTGGAGAGAACAATCATGCCAGAATGAGAACATTTTCTCCTGAATAAAAAAATAAAATCAGAAGTAAAACACTCTAGCCTGGAGATCTCTGAGTATATCCTAGCCCCATACAGCTGGAGTGCCTCACCTTACTGCTGGGAAACCCCTACAGTTCCCTGAACTCAAAAATTGCTCCAGGGTCAATCCTGAAAAGTTAGAGCTACATTTACAGCATATGCTACACAAAACATTAAGAGTTAGAAACTTGCATTTATTTCTATGTTTCATGGGTTTCTGCACTAAGTTTTTGAGGAGAGAAGTCATTTGGTTTTGAAAGAGTGGAATAAAGCAGGGCCACAAACCCCTACCCAAGCTCATTTTTAGTGATATGCTAAATCCAGTTCTTGTTCATTCTGCAGTCCCAGCCCTAACTGAGAAGGATTACAGGTGGGTGGCACCAGCTTGCTGAGTTCCTACTGCAGAATATAATAACAATATCCACTCATAACCTAATGAATTCCCATTTATACAGTGTTCTAATTCCCAGAACCTACAAAATAATAACATATACATAGCTCCACTTTAATTTGTGCAAAATCCCCTGGAAGGTGTGCAACAGAAATATGCAAATATGGCAGGCAACACAATGACACCACTAAGTGAAAACAAGTAAATTAACATAGTCTTTAGCAAATCCTCTTACTTGGGCAAATCCTATTCTTTCAGACAAAGAAAATATCTTTTTTTTTTGTTTGTTTTAATAAAGAACTATCTCTGAAAACAAAATGCCTCTGCAGGCATAAGCACAGGATTTCTTTTTATTAATCATAACTAAGTTTTTTAGCATGTTTTCTATTCTACCACATGTCCCAGTATACCTCCTGGCTGTTTTGCTAGCACCTGAGGGCTGGAGAGAGAGTCACACTTTCAAGCCTATAAATTGCTTTTTCTTTCAACTCAACTGGTTTATGATTTGCTTGAACAGAAAATTGCCCAGTTAAGAAAACAAGAAAAAAAAATTAAAGAAAGAGACCCTTAACAGACTCAGAGGACATAGAAGAGACAGCAAAGAAAAGGCCCTTTCTAATAATAAATCCCTGGGTTAAAAAAAAAAAAAAAAAGGTTGTTTTCACCAGCTAAGACTGCAGCACTCTGTTTCTGTCTTGAGGCAAAGCCAAGGGGATCTATTTTCATAAGGCATTCCTAAGGGCTGAAATTGGGGATGCTTCAAGGACAGATTCAAAGCAAGACAGAGCAGAGAGCCACAGAACCTGGGGGTATGACTCTTTTATTTGGACTAAGTGATAAACTGTATCCAGGCTCCCATTTTAGTGTGATCTCCTGAGCAGAAATATAAGCAGGTACACCATGGAAAAGAACAGGTGGTAAATGGCAGATTCCCAGAGAGCACTGGACCTGCTCTGCCTGCCCCAGCCCAGCTAAGCCTGTGTCTGCACTGACAACTCAGTTGCTCTCAACAGCCACCTGACAGTGCCTCTGCCACCAGCAGGTCATCAAACAGGTAAAAAGAACTGGATCATTCCCAAATAACCAAATAACCTTCTTCCTCCCTGGCAGCAATCCACCTGAAACCAGGATAAGGATAGAAGGCAGTGAGGCCAATCACCATTAGCTTAATTACCATTTTCATTCCCAGCTTTCCAAATATATACATCTAAAGCCTGTAACACTTGACAGAAATCTTTCAACCATGGATTCTATGATACACTTCCCAAAGACTTTTGCCACTAATTCAGTTTATTCTTAGGCATACACACCTAGAAAAGACACACATATAAATTCTGTAGAAATTATTGGAGGGTTCTTTCCACTTCTTGACCTATTTTTACTCATGGTTAGGCTTATATGATCGCCCAGCCTTTGCAAATGTTGCGAAGACATACCCTAACACCAGCAGCAGGATATAGCCTTGCACTTCTCTACAGGCTTTGCTGTGAACTTGAATGTCCAAAAACCTAAACACTGTATTACACAATTATACAACAAACTCCTGACAGGTGAACAATTATGAAAGAGAGAAGTTTATACACTTTGGACCTGTCTTAGAATGTTTATTTCATGTTCTTGAGCCCATTTTGGACCGGCAGAAACTTCAGCACTGGTCTCTGTGATGCCTGCACGTGTCAATGATGGGTAAGAGGCTGCAAAACTGTATGTCTCTCTCTCCCTTACCAGTGAATTTCATTACAAATGTTTGGGTTTATACAAATAATATTGCTTCTAACTTCCTATAAAAATCTGTGTGATAACAAACAAAAACAGAAAGTAAGTTAGAAAAAATTAGAAAATTACAGAACTGCTTTTTTATATTTTTATTATTATTATTTTCTTTTTTTTCCCCAAAAAGCCTATTCGGGCTGCTGGGCTTTTTTAAAGGAAGATCTGGATAAAGACTTAAAATTAAAAAAAAAATTCTTTCAAAGATCTAACTCAAAAATTTGTTTACAAGAAATTAGAAAGAAATGTGACAGTTCTGCCATATTTACTGGTGCTACAGATCTGAAAGTCAAAGCCAACTGCCTTTCTTGCATTACTATGGCAAAATGTCTCACTAAGCCTTCACCAACCGAGTTTGCACATATATCAAAAAAACTAATAAAGTAAGACATAGTTCAGGTCCCAAGTGATCTAATCTGCAAGGCCAGACATCAGACCTACTTTCTGTGTTCTTCAAAACTGTAAAAATGAGACTATAAATTCAAATGTATATATATATAAATGTAACTTTTATAGAAGGTATAAGATGCTCTAAAGCAAATCAAGAAAATTATTATTTATGAAAAATAAAAAGAAATACTACTATAAAGAGAAATGTGGTAGGAAATACATGGTTTGTGTGCTGAAGATCATCATAGGTAGAGGAACATGCGGAGATGCATTTATACAAAATATATCAGACTGACTTCATGTCTTCATGACCATGGCAAACCCAGAGCAAGTGTCCCAGCAGAGACAGAGGGCTGCAGTGACTGGAAGGTGGGGGTGACAGAGGGCAGGAATTGGCAGGCAGCAAACAAATGCTGCTGACAAAGACCTTTACAGGCAAGGTAGATGACTAGCATTAGGTGAACACTGAGGAACAGTGTTGCATTTTTTTGGATGCCTTCTTTGCAATACTTGCTTTCTCTTCACAAAATTTTGGGACTTGATGATTTCTTAGCAGTAATGGGCTGTGTTTTTTTCTCCCTTGAGCAATGTGCTTCAATACTTGGTTAATTAGATTTTTTCCTAGTTTGCATGGTGCACACTGAAGATAAAAAATGACAGAAGAAATACTGCCTCTAAAAAGAAAACATAAAGAAGAGAGAAAGGAAATATGTGCAAAAAGAAAAGAGACTGTCACTGCCAGCACTGAAAATGAATGACATCTGGAAAATCTATTTATATAATGTTGTTTAAGGGTTTAAATTATCTTCAGTATTTTCAAACCAACAGTACATACATTTTGGTAAGAAACTCATACTTAAACAGTTATTTTATCTTATATTGTAAAAAATGCTCAGAAGGGAGCATACATTTTATGAAAAATATGGCTGTGCCTTCCACTTTCCAAGTCAAAGAGAACAATGCTCAGAATCTCCCAGCAGATCAGTGTAGCTTTACTTATTTCAGTACAGTCAAAACCTGACAGCAGGATAAAAATGTGTTAGGTACTAATACTAATAAATCTAGGTAGAAAACTCTGAAAAGACCATAAATGTTTTGTTTTCTTTATATTCTTGACCGTTGCACTCAAACCTCACATTGGTTACAAGTAATCTCCTTTATTATGTTAAATTTTTGCTATTTTGGAAATTACATTTAATTTTCCTGGCTTAGGAGCAAGGCTCAAAAAGACAGGGATAAAGAATTTTAACTTTGATCTTGCTTTTCACAGTGCCATTCTTTCTGTCTCATATATCAAGCACTCTTTCCTTCATGTCCTCTGAAGATTTTCTGAAGTCCAGAGATATTCTGGTTTAACATTTTTATTCTCAGATGCAGTAAGCCTCTACATGGAACTGAACTAGCTTTTTTGACAGACTTCACAGACAATATTCAGTGGTAACATTTTTGCTTAAGTTAATCTTGCCCTTCAAATAACTATTATTTTGCTTAGTAAAGTCAATTCTAAACTCAGTTAGGTGATTTAAGTGAAAACAGAAAAATAAAATGCATATTTTGTTCAGGTTGATAGATTCATATTTACTTGGAATACTTAAAAAGCTTAAATGTGATGCAGCTGGCTCATATCTAGTTAAATGTACTGAGATTTTTGTAGAAAAACCTACTTATAAGATGATAATTTTATAGGAGAGAGTTTAATGCAATACAAGGAGTATTATCATAAATAAAATTAGAAAATTAACAAATTTGCACTGTGCAGTACATAGAGAAAAACCTTTCTGCTAACAAGTACTAGTAACTTTCACAAAATTTGCTTGACTGTCCCATCAAAAACGGTAAACACTAGTGGGTAAAGGAGGAATTCAGGCTTGCATACAGAAGGAATTTTTTCTGGCTTTCAGTGAAAAAAAAATAAAAGTTGTATGATGTATCTGGTCAACCATGTGTTTCCCAGGCAACCCATCTTTTCTTCTCATTCAGTCCCCTTTCACGCTGATGAAAGTTTTGAAAAGTGTTACCACCTGGTGTTCTTCCATTGGAAATCCCAACCACTATAGCCACAATCAACCCATGTGGTTACAAACAGCTATGCAATCAATAAGTATCTGGTGTTGTACAACTCCATAAGTGATGCTGTAAGCAACAGAGGCAGCCTTGCATGAGCAGTTCTTTCCTAAACAAAGAAATCCTGATCATATATTTTAAAAGTCTCATTCCTCAGGCAAAGTCTCTATTGCCTTTTCCAAGTCTGTGGCATTTGACCTCTGTGCCTACTCTTACTTTGTATTAGCATGCCAAATTATTGTATGTCCCTAACATCCTCTTCCTTTTCCTTCAGGAAATATGTGGAATATGAAGGGGGAAAAAAATGCCACAAAAACCACATAATCAAAAACCTAAGGAAAAAGAAAAGGGTCAAAGAACTAATTGCATATGGGAGTTTATAGCAAGGAAAAAGAAAAAAAGACTTATTCTATGTATCAGAAATATTAAAAGAAGCCAAATTACCAGCATCCTTTACCAAACAATACTTTGATTGTTTAGAGAAGCATACAGTAATAGAAATTGTATTTCCAGATGTTCATGCAGGAAATCCTAATTATTTTTGTAAATAAAGAAGGCTATTTGGGCAACAGAAACCAAACAGTGTTTGGTTCCAAAATAGGAACACTTACCTTTGTAACAATGCCAAAAACAGGGTTTGCACTTTTTTATTTGAGGTCTTTTAGGAAATAAGGGGCACTTGCCATTTGCCCCAAGGATTGTATAGAATTTAACAGCTGCCAGGCTGTACAAATAACAGAAAATTTCCTGCTGGCATATGTTTTATATTTGCAATGTCACTGTTACTTCTCACATCTGGCCAATGTCAAAAATGCACATTTCTGATATCCCTTGAAAACCAACCATCTGTGGCGCAATATGTAAAGCATCTATACAATGACTAAACTTCATTAAACAAGAGTGGTAAGGAATTTTGTGATATATGCATACATTTATCAATAGAGAGAAGAGAACACATGCCAGCTTTTTCAAGGGGAATGGACAAAAGTACAGCCCAAAAGAAAAACTAAGGAGCTAAACAGAATATTGCTAGAGGTAGCAAAGTATAAGTAAAATCTAAGCAATACATCATCCTAACTTTCATCAATTTTCCATAGCTTCCAGTTCAGATGGCCTGTTCCAGTGGGCAGCTTCTCTAGTCCAAGGGCTGCTCCTAAATGCTTCAGTGGGAATTATGGTGCAGCACCATGTGAAATAATCCAGGCGTTACTTCCCTGTCACCATAATCTTGGGTATACCAACACAAGTGCATTTCTTTCTGATCCCACCAAATTCTGTGAAAATTAGCTGAGTTTAAAATAAAATGTTCTACCATTCCAAGTGTTCTAATTACCTTTATTATTCTCACTGACCCCTAAACTCTTAAATTCATTCATCTGTACAGCACTTTGAATTAATTTTTAATCTTAGGCAAATCATTTCTTGATAATAAGTGGATTTACCAATTCAAAAACATTATGGCTAATAGTTAAATTTGTGTACTATAGCAGAAATATTGTACAAGACATCCTTATGGAATTCCCTATATTTACAACAATTTACAAAGGGAATATGTATCTTTCTGTTGATGCTAGCGTGTCACATTCTTTGAGGACAAAATACATTATTATTTACATAAAACATTGACAGCAATAAAGCCAGAATTATTCAAGAAAAAAACTTCAATTCCGCAGCTGAAAACAGAAAGATAAAGTCTAGTCTGGGATATTCATCCTGGATCAGTCATTGACTATCCTCATAAATGTAGGTGCTATTGTTTTTCCTAGGTGATCCATCCCCCACAGGAGGCACAGCAGCCCTTCAGCCCAGTAATCATAGAATCAGAATTGATAAGGTTAAAAGACCTCCAAGATCATCAAGTCCAATCATTAACCCTGCACTGTCAAGTCAAATACTAAACCATGTCCTTATTGTCACTAAATGTCCCTATGTCATCAGATCATATAATGCAGCTCAGGCCTGAGGGTGTGCCTGGGGTTTGCCAGGACTCGTCCCTGAGGTTTGCTGCTTGTCCCACCCTACACTGCCATGTTCTGCCTGTGGCTTCTCTGCTGCTTGGCTTAGCTGTAAAAGCTATTCTTTGTGTGAGAATAGCACCTGACAAACTCACCATATAGAGTACAGAGTGACCTGGACTTTCAGAGAAATGAAGGAATAACAGGATGTAAAAACCTGTAAGAAAACCATATAAAAATGACCCCAGCAGATCCTAGAATGAAGATGAGAAAAGCATTTAACACCATCTTGCTCTCAGCAAAGGGCTCAGAATGCTGATTTCCCACTGAACTCCAAAGAGACCCCACCACCAAACTTAGAACACAAAAGGAAGTGCTATGAGAAACATAGCATCTGGGAAAGGGTTAAATACCACAAAATGTGCATAACTATTTGAAATTACATTTTGCTGTTGAGACCTTTTCTGTGCGGTATCATTCTTTTTTTTTTTCCACTTAGATCTGGATTAACAATAGCTATTTCATTAGAATGTTTAGGTTTCAGTTAGATAATTTTTTTTACCTTATATGTGAGAATTCTTTTTCTTCTTTGAATATAAAAGCAGGCACAAGAGGTTCTCCAACACAAGTAGACATTAACTGAAATTCACTTTTTTACACCTGTTGGCTTGGGTAACCTGTTGGGATCTGTAAATTAAGATTGCATGAAACAACCATTTTCAACTCGGTGATCAGCTGGAACCAGAAACTTATTTTCCAGCTAATTCCAATATGGCATTACAGAAATCTCAAACTAAAATAAGTATACAAATTTAATGGTTCAAAGGAATGCAACTGAATAATGTGACTCAGCCAGATCCAAACTTCACAGCTTAAGCCTTCACTCCAGGTACCTAAAGTCATCATTTATGAGCTTCTGGTTATCCACACCAAGAAGAGCAAGGATGGCTAGACTGAATCACTCAGCTACTTGCTAATTTTTATTTTTTTTTGATAGGCACTGTGCTGGCATGAAAAAGCACAATGCTTTTAACATTACAGCTTATTGGAAAGTGTTTGCATTGATAGGCAGTAGGTAATTTCAAATAAAATCAACTTTCTCTGAGGCGAACATAAAACATGGACTTTCCCCATCACGTTTTCAATCTCCTTCAGATAAATCCTGCTTTGTTTGCATACCACTGCTGAATCGAAGACAAATCCCTTTTTCGTATCAAAACATATATCTCCTGAGAGCAATCAAGGAGCAATCAATTACAAAGATCAGTGTTAGTTTATCTCCTACATGACATGACTCCTTACACAAACTCATTGACCAACACTTGAGATCAATACAAGCTTTTTTATTCCTCTCTCTGTAATTTGCAAGAGAGATTAGCAAGGAAAGATTCCCATAGAAATTGGTTAGTAAAACAGCAGGCAGAATGCAGTTGCACTCTTCCTTAACAATAATCTTTATGGAAAAAAAAAAACAACCTTTCAACAGGGAAGCCTTAAGATACAAATCCACTTATGGCAAAGGAAAACCTCAAGGTCTCCTCTTCCAGCAAAGGTCACAGTCACCCACCATTCAAACCATGACAGCCAGTATTTGTCCTGTTGTCTTGAGCTTAAACCAGACAGCATGGTACTAAAAAAAACCAAAAACCCCCCAGACTGACTCAAAATCAAAGCTCAGAAATTCCCTCCTGGATACCCTTGACATTCTGCTTTGTCGCAGCCTCCAGTTTCCAAAACATGTGACCACAAACAGGGATCATGGCACCTGCCAGCTGTGTAGCACATCACACCTGATGATTTTACCTGCCACCAGCTCAGCAGGCCTGGCCAAGGGCTACCAGCCCCACACACCCCCAGAGACCTTGCAGGTGTCTGCCACCCACGCCTGCACCTCTGCTCCCTCACCATGAGGGACCCTTCTCACCCTTTGCTGCAGCTGCATCGGATCCTGCACCATAAAGGGGGACTGCACAGCTCCCACAGCCAACCCTGATCACCTTCGAGTTCCAAAAACAGGGCATCAAGCATAGACGTAGAAATTCTGGGGATGGCAAGCAGCAAATGTGAATAGAAGCTAAAAAAATGATTCTGTCTGCCTGGCAGTGAAATCAGTAGAGGAGAATTCCTCCATCCTTGTCATGCTAGAATAGAATAAAAAAATTATTTAGCATCATATTGGGGGTTTTATGGTAATGTCATGACTTGCAGCTATTTTAAGGTCACTAAGATAACCATTAGACTGGACAAAGTTCAATTATTAAGTGTAATGGTATAAACTTCACTGAAGGCACTTTTGTTTGAACATAAGGGCAAAATGTTCAGTCTCTGAAGCCTGTCTAACTGTGACCTCCAGTTATGAGCTTGAGGCTTATCTGCTTGAATTTTCAAGAGTGCAAATCTTGAAAAACTAACAATTACATTGTGAAGAGCAAAGACAGCCCTGTAAGAGAGAGAACACGTGCTAATGAAACACAGGGGGAAAAACCCAGTGCCTCAGATTCTACGTAGCAAAATATGTGCATTGATTCTTATAATCTCTTTTGTTCAACTGCAGCCATATACATCAGTTTCATAAGCTGTCAATACTATTAACACCTCTTAAAGTCTTGAAGGGTGATTGATTTTAATGCAATTTGTAAGTACAAAGAACTGCACATGCCAAGGTGCTCATTATGGCATCTGATCTTATATCTGTTTTCAGGATTTAATGAATCAAAGATCACTGTGCAATGCATCCATCTAAAATCTGCCAATCCTAACACCGGGGATGTTGGCAGTCAAAGAGTACACAATTAAAAAATACTAATTATAGGTACACTGGTGATTTGGTGTCAGTGTCATTGTACATAGGCTTTTGAAGAGAAATGCCACAGAAGCAGCAGCATTTTTAGAGCACAAGGACTGTAGAATGAGGGAGTTGTGTGAAATACATAGAAAGAAAATAATGCAATTAAAGTTTTAAAAAGGAAGATAAGTGCTTACTGGATACTATTAAGATTTACAAAGACAGCTAAGCATCTTCACAGCTGACTCAGATGTGTGACTACAGATGATTTTCAGTACCTTTTAATTATCTCCATAACATTAATTTCCTGATTCACATCTTAAAATATTTAGGAAATTCTGGGCAAGTGAGTTTATTGCATGTAGGTTTTGTCATTCTTTTTATAATTTTAAGAATAACTTTCCTTTTTATTTCTAGGATCATTATAATACAAACAATCCTATGTTATATTTCTCCTGTGATAGGATTTCTGAGACATTTCGTATAGGTAGGGATTCTGTTTATGTGAGAGATGTCACAAACACAGGACATTGTTTGATAACCCCTTGCTCTACAGAATTATCACTACAGCAGCTTTCAAGTGCACTGAAAAAATAAGTGAATATTTTTAAGAGAAAAATGAAATTCACAGGAGACATTTGTCCTCAAGGATTTGCAACACCTTATGAAAATGTCTTCTGTGTTCCACTAGTCCTCATTACCAATATGCATGCCTTAAAAATCTTGATGAGAAAGAAAATGTGCACAGGACATCCATAATGAGGATTAAATATTCTCAACCCAAACCATAGGAATTAATTTCAGAAGCTTAAATGACATTTAAATTATGTGAGGATTGAAAGATGAAAATTACCTGTTCAATAGTCTGCATTTCAAGGTCAAACTAAAAGGTTCTGTGGTAAGCTGGACTCATTTTTTTGCCAGGCAGTGTCCCAAGTTTTTCACACCAGATCATTCTATTTCTCAACCAGTGGAAAGAAAATAAACTCATTCGGACTCTTCAGCACATTACATTTCAAATTGACTGGTGATTAACTAGTGAAATATGTACACAAACCAGTCCATATGGGCACTATGATTTTTACAACATTAACTGCTTCCCCAATCCAATTTATGTATACTCAATGAGAATTTATTGATCCTCAAGAGGTTATTACCATGTGAACAAATGAAATGATGCATTAATTAACCCAAACACTGTAAGGATTTCCAGATTGCTGTTTATGGTCTTGCTGGAATTAATTTTCTGAGCAGAGACTTGTTAATGACAGATTATCTACAAATAAGATCACAAGTTTAAATAACAGAGAGTTTCCCCAGCATGCAAAGTTTCAAAAAGATGGAAATACAAATGCCACATCCATAAAAGTCAATTATGATCAGCACCTTGCAGTTCTGGCATTCACTCAGTATCTGCGTTATTTAAAGAAAACAGACATCTTAATTAACTACCTCTGGTTTCCTTAACACAAGTAAACCTCGGGTATTATAAAATGTGAACATAATGCACACCAACATAGAAACATACTGGTGGTTATTTCAGAGACCACAGAATCTGGCACGAGACTGTTCCCAGGTACACAGGTTTTAAAGGAGTATGCTTCTGTCAGGAATCAGCGGTGACTTAGCCAAGATTTCCTAGCCTCATGACATACAGGGAAAGAAAATAAAGGTTTCAATTCCAAATAGAATAGGGTTTACCGGAAAATACACTCTCCTTTTGGAATATAGACCCACATTCAGTATCCATCTCTGCCATATCCCTATCTCCCAATCTGCACAAGTCCTGCTGGACAGCAGCATTCTGCACAAGGTCACTCTGCCTCTCAGGCTTTCTTTGCAATGCAATTCATGGTTTTCTTACCATGTTTGTTTGGGTCTTTTTTAGCTTATAAAAAGTTTTTTCTATGCTCTATGAAAGATAGAAGAATATTCTGAAATAGCAGTCAAAGAAAAGTTGTCTTGCTCTTACCAAGCTTTCCAATGAGCACAGCGCTGGATATCAAAGAGCATTGTGAGCCTAATTATGTTTTTAATCAATGAGAATTTGAACATTTTTCAGCCACCTGTAAAAAAAAAACCCAAACAAACCTTTTGGGTTTGCTTTAACCTTTAAAATAATTAAATTAATTCCCAAAGGTAAAATTTTCATTTCAAATCAAACATTTGAAACCTTATTAACTTCAAAATTGAAACATTACAGTTAGTATTCTTCCCCTTTGCCTACCCTGAAAATTTGATGAAATTAGCCCCAGCTCACCAAATGCAAATTTGTGTTTCTTTATTAGGAAAGTGACACCTTCACTCAGTGCCACTGCCAATTTCCTTGAAAATCTAGTTTTGAACATTATATAAGGAGCTGCTGAATGCTGAGCTCCACGGTGTGGGCTGAGCAGCTGAGAATCTTCCCCCGCATACACAGAGGTGTCTGTGTATGTGCCTGCTTTAACCCAAACCTGCTTCCCTTCCTCTCCCTCCCTGGAGCCTTATTAGCAGAACTTTCATATCAGCTTCAGCATTACCTGCCAGCCAAGTTTCTGTACATGGGTTTTTTCCTCATCCAGCCTGTCAAGAAAAAAGGAGGCACTATTGAGAACTTCTGGGCTGATTTGAATATTCAAATCTATCATGCTTGGAGGAGCTTAGAAGTAGGGGGAAAATAGTTGACTCTGCTTTACCACTAAAAACAGAAGGTAAGATTCTAAGAGAATAATGTGAACAGCAGAACATGATTCAAACAACTAAGCAAGTGTGGTGGATGTGCTCGATCCCCTTAACCATCAGGATAGCCATAGTATGGCACAAATTCTAAAGGAGGCAAAGGCCTGAGGCATAGTCAGGCCAAGAACTGGTCCAGAAATCCCATAAATTGACCCAGTGAGCATGAGTGTGTATGAGCTTGGAACACTGTGTGACCAGCACATGAATAGCAGATTCTTTTTCTAAGACTCACAAAGAAAATTGTCAGTAAAAGGAGTCTAATTCATACCCTTCCCTTGCAACTTAATTATTAGTCAAGCCCTTTTTCCAAAAAATATGACAGCTTTAGAGAGCCTTCTTTGTGGTCTCCCTGCACACTAGTATGGATGCATGGCTGTGGTCTCCCTCACTTCTGGGACAATTCTCCAGTTTTTACATTCCTCATCTGAGACTGAAATCCCTCCTCACCCAAGGCAGAGATCCCTTATTCACAACAGATCCTTGGTAGGTTGCTGATAACATGCTAAATCAACACCAATGAAATTCACACATTTCTTCCATTAGATTGATATAAACCATTCTCCAAGTCTGAAACTAGGATTAGACTTAGCTTCACCTAAACTCCATCAGGGGTCCAGAGAGTAAGGGGGTCTACTCTGAGCCTCATGACTCAACAGGAGGGTGGCCCTTACCCTTTAGCATCTTCAGTCTCTGTGTAATTCATTCTCAATCAGTTGTTACTGAATTTTCCTTTGTATGTTTCACCCATGTACTAAAAAACAGAGTGAACCTTGCCATGGAACTTTGTCAAGTCTTGCTTTTATAATTTCATATTAAAATTATTTTGCTAATACCATTGATGGCAATCCTTTGAGTGACCCTATATGTCTCATTCACATTATGGAAAACACTTCACTGAGACAAGAAATAAAGCTCAACAAAATTTGCAAAGTTTCTTTTTGCCAATAGTTATTCAAAATGGCATTTAGCCTTTTGGAGGAAAGCTTTTACACTTATTATTCCATTGTTAAGTAATTGGCAGCTTTTTTTGCTGCTCTTCTTTTAACACCTTTATTGAGCACTCCAGTGGCAGTTGGATGTTATACAAACTCATCGTTTTCATACCAAAATTCACCCCGATATGTCCTTCCCAGTTCTAAGGGATTTCTGTAAGTCATAGAAAATGTATAAGATTCCCACCAGATTTTAATGTTCCAAGGAGGAGGCCAGCTTTGAAAACTAGGAAATACTAATTCTGGTAAGTGCTCCATATAGGAGTAAGCACTGTCATGTAGCATCCGTGGTTAATGTCACTAATGGGATGGGTGGTAGTGCCTGGATTTTGCACACCTCACCATGCACAGCCAGTGCTAAGGAGGTTTGGAGGTCATTGCTGCTCAGCTAAGTGCCTGTATTCCATTTGTCATTTTTCAGTAACAGGGAGACAGACAGGTGGAATTAGTTGATTTAACTTTAAAATCACCCCCCTGTGTGTTTTTATGACTGTTATTTTCATAGGTCCTTGCTTCCAGGGAGAAAAATGGATAGAACCGGCATTGGTCTGGAAAGCAGAAGACTGGAAAAAATCATGTGTAAACTTGTCTGAAAGTTTTTAGCTATTGGCAGATCTGAAAGAAAGGAGAAACCAAATGTAGCTTAGGAAGCACCAAGATGACAAAGCATGTTAACACTAAGAAGTCTCACAGCCCACTAAGAGAGAACCTAAAGGCAGAAAGAAGTCAGTGTCAAATGTCTAAGATCTTGTTGTCCATTCTTCACATATTTCTGGGGCAAGGGAATTATTTCTGATTACTTTCAATCTGTCTCTAGTGGCTGAAACTTTTTATTGGGATATTCTAGTTTAATTTAATAAAAAGAAATTTAACTTTCAGACTGTGAAACCATTCTTTGATGTGAGACAAAATACCACAAACAGGGGGATATGGAGAATTTTGTCTGAAATGCATTTTTGGTTTAAATTAAAATTCTTATTGAGAATCATTGAAAGTTTTCTGCTGCTAAATGATTGTGAAAAATTATTGTGAATTCCCTAACATCAAATAAGTTTCAGTTTCTTCTTACATCACTACTGTTACCTTGCCTTATGATAGAAAATAATTGTCAAACTTCAATCCTTTCCTACTTCGCTAATAAGGGATCTTTCCAAACTATGGTGGTGCCAGCAGCATAGTAGTACCTGATTAGCTCTCTTTCAACCTGGAGACTATTTCTTAGTAATAATTTAATTACTTTACTACAAAAACTTTATTTTTTAAAGGCTTTAAGCAGGTAGGAGATACAGCAACTGTGAACTGATATTGCTTCGCTGAACCAAGGGCAGATAGGAAGCTTGTCCAATAATGCCTGAGGATGTTTTCCAAGGAGTCCATCTATTCCCCAGAGTGGTACTGAATAACATTAAACATTTATATAATCCCTGTTTCAAATGAGTGGCAACCTGGTGGGGAATTATTTCATAGATCTATGAAGAGTCAATTTATTGCATCCCTTGTGCAGAACACTAACAGCTGCTATCAAAATACGATGCACTCTGAAAAACGACCAGCACAAAACTAGTTTCTGTTTACAGTTGTTCTGTTTGAGAATTGTTGGCAACTAATCTATACTACACACAATAAAACGTATGTATCAGGTATCAAGTGCCTCAGGAATAGCCCCACAGAAAGACACAGAGGAGAAGACTACATGATTACTCTTGGGTCTTCTAGCAGATTTGATTTGTGGAGGCACTTTTGCCATTTTACAGTAAATAAACTACCCCAACACCACCAGAGATGGAGTGCTATTGCTAGCAGTACCCATCTATAAGTCATATGAATTTCCAGAGCCCCGGGTCTTCATGATTAAATCCTGTGGGAGGGATTGCAGATGCACCTTTCCCAAGAGAAAACTAAGTGGTGTACTAGCAGGTATCTCTAATAGTGGCTGCAAAATCTTACAGGAATAATAAGAACTGGCTTTTAATTGGAGATTTTGCAGATACACCAGTCTTGATAGGCTCCATCTGTGCTTCTGTGCATGAGTTCCTCTACTTCCCTACCCTAGAAGGTGAAATAAAAAGATAGAACACAAGTTAAAGAACAAAGATATTAAATAATCAAAGAGGATGAAACATCTTCTGACCTGTTATGTTTGATAATTAACCTATATTGCTAATAAATGACTGTGCTGTCTCCCTGGCAGTACATTTTGGAAGAAAACTGCTGGCCATGTAGGCACCTGTACAAACATTAACAGCCAGCAAGAGGGGAACAGGCAATTCCTGTGCACTCAGTATGGGCAGGTAAATTACTTGCATGAAGAGGGCTTGGCAATTTGATCCAGAAAAGGAAGAAATAATTCATATACTAAAGTAATGAACTCTCAAGCTCTCCTGTAGAGATGCTCTACTGCATTCTGATTTCATTTGCACCAGTAAAAATTGTTTAGTTGGTATCAGCAAGATAAGAATGTCTCTCTGTTGATTAGGACCCTTAAAGGCCCTAATGATGATTTCACATGTTTGGGGTTTTTTAGTTTAAAAGATTGTTCTCCTTTGTTGTGCAATATTTTGCTCTAAGAGAATATGAATCTGGAGCTCCAGGATTACAGGGACAATAAACCATAAATGCAATCTGTGTTGTCTACATTGTCTGTCTACGTTGTACAAATGCTCTGATGTCCTGAGTAATGGCTTCCCAAGTCCTCAGAGAGGACCAGACTTAAAAAGTGTCAGTCTCAGCTAGAAAGAGCTGTTCTGTCACTGTGTTTGAAATCCCTAACCTGCATATCACAGTCATGCCTGGAAGTGACAGTCTTTGCTGTTTGCATAGATGCTCCCTACCTGGGGAACTGTGTTCAGCCCTGGGGTCCACAGCAGAAGGAAGGCATGGTCCTGTTGGAGCAGGCCCAGAGGGAGGGAACAAAAATTAACAGCTGGATAGCACACCTCTCCCCTGTGATTGAAGGCTGAAGGGTTGTTCAGCTGGGAGAAGGGCTCCAGGAAGGCCTTATTGAGGCATTTCAGTACTTAAAAGGGGCTATGGAAGATGGGGACACGCTTTTCAGCAAGGCCTGTTGTGATAGGATGAGGGGTACTGTCTATATTGTTGTATTTTCATTTGGATAGCATTTATCTGAACACAAGGGCTTAGTACTTGCCATACCATCCCCAGCAGAACTTGACACCTGCTCCCACTCTATTCTTCTGCCTGTTGATATTTGCAATTTATATTTGCCTTGTTTGTTAACCTGCTGCCATTTCAGTTCTTCCATTACAAATCCAGCCATTAAAGAAACATTAGAAAAGATTTGCTGTAGATCTTACTTGTCCTAATAACAATCCATAGAAAAGTCAGGTTGTTATAATCCCACATGGCATGGATGTTTCCCCTTTTAATTCAACAAACTTGAAAGAGTAAGACTGATGAGATCTCTTTTTTTCCCTGTTAGTCATCTTTCTTCAAAATTCTCAGGTAGTAGCATAGAGGTGCTGAAACTTTTGTCCAGGGTATGCCTCACATCCTCTCATAGGAACATTCAAAAAGAACACAGCACTTTAAATTTTCAACTTGTAACCAGATGTGTCTTTGTCCCAGAGCCAACAGGCATTCCTTACAGCCATTCATGATGTGCAGTTATCTCATGAGCTGGAAGTTCATCTCTAAGTGGTTCATCTGCAGTGTGATCAGGGGGAGGCTGGCACATTAGGTCATGTTGCCGTGGGCCACAGAGGGAAGAGGATGGAAAGGAATCAGACCACTAAACTATTTCTACAGGCTGCATTTGGCCAGTGGCAGAGGTCAGCTGCTCTTTCTTGTAGCACAATTTGCAAGGAGAGAACATGTGAGCTCTCACACACACAGTCCTCCTGTTAGTGTGAATGTTTATCATTCTCAGCTCAAAGCTGGAACTGTGAATGCAATCCCATCACACTAGCAAAACCCTCTGGATCAACAAATCAATCCTGCCAACAAAGTGTAAAATTCTGCTTTATAACAAATGCAACATTGTCAAAAGATGTAGAAAGGATCAGCAATTACAGAGTTAAACGTAATAGAGTTGGCAAATTTGAGATGTAGTAAACTCAATAGTGAACTAAATCTCCTTCACCTCCTCGGTTCCTTCCCAGATAGGTGAAAAGAAGGGCATACAGCCATTTCTTCTTGTAAGAACCAGAATGCTTAAAATGGTGCAGCAAAATTGCAGTGCAACAGTATTAAAAGTTCAGAAGAGCATCGCTGTGTACAGAAAGAGCTAACAAATCCTGAGAGCTGACATAAACTGTGTAAAACCAAATATCTAAGCATTAGAAACACAGACTGAACATTTCTGCTGTGAGCTTCAGCCTTAGCAGTTGGAAGCAAGGAAAGAGGAAAAGTTACCTCTGTGTAGTTGTCAGCCACAAAAAAATAATAAATCTCTCGTGTGATACAAGCTTGGAAAGATCAGTTCCAGAACCCATATCAAATACATACAGGAAAGAGGAACTCCAAGCAGAAAACTAGTGTTACAAATGAATAGATGGATAGTGGTTTTAAAATCACACTGAAAATACTGAAGTATTTCCACATCACTTATGTTTTGGAATAGCTTTTCAATGGAATTTGTGAAAACGAAATCAAAATAAAAATAATCATTTTTAATATGACATTGACTAATTTACAGGAACAAGGTTCTTAGCTTGGATTCAGGCAGTTTGGCCTGCATGACTTAAATTTGTAGTCAGGAAGTTGTGCATCAACAGATTTCCCCACCCACCTCTCATGCCTCCCAAAGCACATGTAAAGTGGGTGGCAATGACTCAGTTCCTCATCTCTGTAAATCAGCCTGAAGTCCTCTCCTTTCTCTGCCCCTTTGTGCTGCAGATCAGTCAGATAAGGCCCTGGGATGCAGAGGAGCCCTTCAAGTGCACTCATGGAGCTCGCAAGGGTCAGTCTGTGCCCATACCCATCCTCCTAAGAAGTTCTTGTAAATAATTGAAGAGATTAATGATGTGGAGTCTCATGCTCAGGAGACTCAAGCTTTAATCATTAATCTAACACATGCTTCACTAAGGCACAGAGCCTATTACAGATAAAACTTAAGAGGAATATTTATTGATCATTGCAATACTTCTGTAATATTTTTAATTGCTAGTTTTTCTTTGCAGTTATAGTCACTAGAGCTGTGAAAACATCCAAGTAAAACTGGTAACACTAGTTCAACTAATTAAAGTTTAAATTAGTTTGATCTCCATGTCTTTTGCAGTTAATTATCTCTCTAATACCTACAACAATAAAGTCAAATTTAATCCATGAATCACACTGGATTATCTAGTGATAATAACAGCAATAAAGGAAAATGATACACAGTGGGAACTTGGTTCTCAGAACCAAACAAGCTATCGGGAATAAAATGCTAATGAATAATACACTTCATTACAGACAAAACACTACTCCCCATCAAGAGTACCATCAAATTATACAACATTACTGACAATGGTATCTGAAAAGACATATCATAGACATGAAATCCTTCCCAGAGAAGGGTTGAGTCATCTGTATGCATTTTTTGCTGAAACATAATAATTTCACCCTTGGAAAGCAGCACTATAACGCTCTATAACAGCAAGAGTGAACTCTTTAAATATTCCCCTACATGTAGGAAGGTAAGTATAAGGGATACTGTGGATCATGACTCAGTGTGTCATGCTGGATTTTTTTCCATCTTTCATTCACATTTAATTTTTCTCTTTAACTTTGGGATTTTGGGCAATTTATAATTTTTTCCCTTCAGAACAGAGGCCAACAAGGTTTCCAGAAACTAAGCTGTTGACTTGGCCACAGAATCAGATTCCATTTTGTTCATTCTCCAAGTAGTTTCATTATTTAGCAATTTTGGATGGACTATGCTAGTTTCAACTAGACAGCATGAAAGCACCCTGCTGCCTCATCTCTTGCTTTATTGCCCAAAGGTTGGGGTACTTCTAACAAAGAAGAAGTTTCAGGCTCTGAGGTGTGGATTACTTGAACCACTGCTATCCCTATCTTAAGGGATGTCCAGCCATTACAGTGGCTAAACTATTTCCAACTGAAAAATTCAAGAAACCTGCCAATTAACATGTACAGTTTTCACATCATCACTGGACTCCTGGACTCCCATCCTACGGGAATAAAAACCACTTTCAGAGCAGGGATCAGATTTATCACATCAGTTTGCATGACGACCCTGGTAGTTCATAGCACTAAAGAAGCTCCTTACTCAGCAAATAACGTCAGATCACCTCTCTGATTTTCCAGATGCATTACACCAAGCATGACACAGGATGGGCTTTGAATTTCACATGAGCACATAAGAATCAGGGATCTTTCTCTTCTCTGTTGGGAAATACTCTGCAATGGACTGTAAGATAAATAGAAGGCACTTCTTACCTGCTTTAATTCATGTTTTATGACAAGCTTTGAAATGAGCTACATGTCACTGTTTAGGCAGCTAGCTAAGATAATGATGGAGCCATCTCCATGCTTATAGGGAGAGATTGACCTCAATTAATGAATTATACTTTAAGCCATTATAGAATACATCTCCTGCTGTGAATTACCAAATTAATGATGTGGAAAAGTGACAATATATTAATTATCCCAAGAGCTGTGGTAATGTTAATGAGGCAAACTGAACACAGAGGAGAAGGCAGTATAGCATTTCTTTCTTCTTTCTTCTAGGAATTACCTTTTTTCAGGATTTGGCATTAAGCAGTGATTGTGCAGATTGTTACACTGTTGGGTTATATTCTCTAATCACAGTGGGTATTTGTAGGAAGTGAACATAAGGAAGAACATAAAAGTTGAACATTAAGAAAATGCCTGCTGAGCCCTTTTAGTGGGAGTTAAGAGAAATGACCACAGAGACTGAGATGTGTAGAAAATCCCACTACAGTACACCCCACAGGCCTGACCTTTGGAAACATCTGATTGCCTTTACCAGTCCCTTGACTGCAGAGAAGTCAAAGATGGTGTCACTCCTTAGGTCCTACAGCTGTGTGGAAGGACAAGGATCACCCATACAGCTTGTGGGAATTTATAGTTCCCCTCCTGATTCCCCCTGAATCCTGCTGAGTTTGGCCAGTCTCTTTGGATGGGGCCTTGAATTCAGGGGAGAGTCTCATGGTGGAACTTGAACATTGAAATGATGGAAAATTGCTGCCTGGCATTTTGGGTTAAACCCTTCTCCTGTTTAACGACTCCACAACCTGCATCTCACTCTGATGTCTGACAACCTTTTCCACCAAAAAATCCACCCTAATGTCCAGTCTGAATCTCTCCTGCTGGAGCTTGAGGCTATGTCCTTTTGTCCTATCACTGGTTGCTTGGAAGAAGAGGCCATCCCTCACCTGGCTACACACTCCTTTCAAGGAGTTGTAGAGAGCAATAATGTCTTTTCTCCAGGCTAAACAACCCCAGCTCCCTCAGCCAAACCTCACAGGGCTTTCTGTCTAAATCCTTCACCAGGAAGGAAGGAGTAAGTTGAGAAACTGTCATCTAATGAAAGTAAATAGAGAAATAAAATAAAGATTGCAATTCTTTCAATTCAACACAATTTCAAGGTGTTTTCTGAACTTTGAGAAGCAAAGACAAAAAAGGTTGTTTGCTAAATCCTTTCTCAGTTTCAAGGAGAAGAAGATGCACATCAAAGACAAAGATCATCTCCAATTTTCACAACTAACTTTCCCACAGCTAATTATTCCTGCTAAGACAACTCATTACTTCGTTTGATCTTCTTGAAGCAGTGGGGAGATAGCTTAATATGCATCCTTCTTTATCTAGAAAGAATTTAAATGAAATTTTCTTGATATATTCCCAGCTGACTTGGAATTAAAACTAAAATTATTCAAGGAACACACAATCTTAAAGAGCAATGTCATCTTGCATTGGAATTTGAAAAGGAAAAGGCAGCCAAAAAGATTACAGAATTTCACTGCATTGTGTTGTTCCAGAGCCAGGAAGAAGGCATCCAGCATAGTGAGCCAACATTTTTCCCTTTTTTTTATCCAGCTCACTAGGAAGAAAGAGCAGAAAGCTGAGCAACACAGGGGGCAGCTGAGCCAGACCATATATTCAGCTGCTCTCTGGACACCCATTCTGGTGGTCAGCAGGGCATAGGGGCCAGTGTGGTGCCTCCTACATTCCCATCAGCTCACCTTGCTGGGAACAATGGGGCCAGGGAGCACCAAAATTTCCCTGGCTAGGTGAGAGAGGGGCGAACCTCAAGGAAACCAAGGAAGACTGGAAAAACATGAGGCAGGGCACAGGGCCAGTTGTCCCATTTTCCCAAATGACTTCATAGGAAGGTTTGGCTAGAATCAATAAATTATCATGAAGCATTTTGGATTTTGTGAGATTGGTATTTCTCAGTGAGCTTTGCTGAGGTAAGCAAAATGTGCAGGCTGAGCAGAAAAAAAGGTCCATGTGGACTGTTGTTTTCTTATAAAGCTTTAAATAGATTGGTAGAGAGTGTGTTCTAACTTCACTGCCTTTACCGTGAGTCTCCAAATGGAAAAAAATTGTTCCTCATCACATTCACTTTGTGACATAAATGACAAAGAGAAGACTGGGCAGGGTACTACTGTACCATCTACATGATACTATCTTTGAGCATGAGGCAAGCTGAACAGGGCTTACTTGGAGTCTGATTTTCATACTGGCAGGAACGTCAGTTCTCAGATTCCCTGGAGAAGACTGAGAGGGAGAGGAAGGAAAAGGAAGGCAGGGTTGTCTATCAAATAATTTCCTCTTTTATTTTGCAACCTTGAAAGCAAACTAAGACAACTTACCCTTGCCGGTCATAACTTCTGTGGCCTTTCTCTGTCAATATCCTGCGCTCCTGAAGCCTGTCATCTCTGGACAGGAGGAAAATATCACCAGGGTACATCTGAGGTCTTTTCTGTGGCAGGGCACTCCCAGCAAGCCATGGGAGGAGACAGAAAAGGAATACAGTTCTCTTAGTAATGCACAGTCAAGTTCAAACTGGACATGTCAAACTTGCTATAGTAATCATATCAGTGCAAATGCAAGTGCTCATCAGGCTTACTCTTAGGAACACTAATTTAGAAAAATTGAGAAACCTATAAAAAGAAAGAAAAGAATCAGCCCACAATTTCCCGTGATAAGTAAAATCACATCAAATCCTAAGAAAATCCATTAAAATGCCACAGATTATTAGAGAAAATATGCAGTCCTTTCACTAATACATGACAAAGATTCTTGAATTTGTATGCTAATGAAGATAAACATACTGATGTGGAGTTACTTTTCATATGATAGAAACCTAATATGAGATCATAATTATCCAGGGGCACCTCACTATTCATTTACCTAGCATACAGAAAGAAGTATTTATGTAAATATACATGGTCACCAACAAAGGAATTTAGGAGAAAATTTGATCTAATTTCAGTGCAAGGTTACTACTCCAGTGGCTGATAATCACATTATTCAGAAAACAATTTGTCTCCTCTGGAGACAAAAAGTGTTAAATAGTATTATTTTATGATGACGGTTTCCGTTCTGTAGCACCAAGCAGTGTTATTTCTTTTCTCTCCATGCAATCCTGTGATTTCTCTGTGCAAGATACAGAGCATCTGCAGATCCTAACTTTGGGAGGTCAGGAGTTTGACACAATCTGCTTCTGTGGGAGGCTTTTTCTCAATTTGCATATGCTGTTATTGGTCTTTTTCTGCAGCCCAAGTAAGTGAGTCCAATTATGGAACCCTGTTGTGATCAATAAACATTGGAATTGTTGCAAGTATTTGGGGAATAAGATATGAGGCTTTCCAGCACTGAGTCTGTACAAAATAGGAGAAAATGCAGTACCCATAAAGCCTATTTCTAAAAAAGAAAAATCTCTTTATTAAAAAACCCTGGGATTTGAGATTTGACTTAACTTTTTCATTTCAAAGAAGTCACTCTTATGGCTGATGGAAGACTTTTTTCAATGCACTTTGTATTTGTAACAAAACAGGGACTACATAATAGGGACATCTAGCCTTTGGAAGGCCATTTAATTGCCTTGTCTTAACTTACACTGTAAAAAATATATCTTTATAGCAAGCATATAACCCTTGTGACTATTTGTATTAATATTCATTATAGCTACTATAATTAATGGCATATTAAAAAGGCACCATATTATTCAAAGTTCCAAGGAAAAGACTTGTGTGAAAGAAAGAAATAGGGGTTTTTTTCTGGTTTGTTCAAGCGAACTCATGGATGTTCAAGTCAGTTGTATGGCTATGAGAGCTGTATTTTCACTGTATTTTCATACAGACTGCCTTCAAAAAAAGTCATAGCAGATACATGGATTTGTTGGAACTCTGTGCCATACTTTCCACTTAACGGAGTGGTATTTAAATGAATGACCTTATCTTTAGTTGGACTCTACACCCAAGCCCCCAAGTCAGTAAGCCTTTGACAGCTTGCTAAGAAGAAAAGATATGGTCATCATCGCTGCAAGCAGATACATTTTTAGATGTTTGAAAATACAAGACACAGAAATCAAAAGTAGAATAATTTCAAGCAGCACATAACTCCAATCAGCTCCCCACAAAGGATCAATTCATCAAGCACAAAATCATATAGAACAAATCAGCTTAGAAAGAGATTAGCTTTGAAATTAATTCTAGCTCTCCTCTAACCCACGTGTGCACACACCTTTTCAAACTTCTCCCAAGTGGCCATGTGTCACCTCTGTTAATGACATCAGTAGATCTCAGAGATGATAGCCAGGAATCTCCCTGATGTCACCATGAGTGATTCACTCTCCAGCAAGGACTGGCAGCCAACTAGCTGTCAAACTGCTGCTGCTTGCTTTAATGCAATGAAATAGGACAGGACCTGCTTAGGAGGAATGGTTTAAATAAATCTCTCAAGTGTCATGAATACATTTGGCCAACAGATGACAGTGTAATGCATGGCAAATTATAACAGTAGAGAAATTTCAATTTGGGGCCCAGATCCTCACCTCTGGTACAGTTTCAGTACTGCTTTGATAGCAGTAAAAGAAAAATTGCTCAATGTGCAACATATGCTTTTACCAGGGAACATCTCTATCCAAGGTAATGATGCAGTAAGTCCTTTCAGCTTTACAGTTTGGAACGTCTAAAGAAGGTATATCCATTGTAATTCTAACATAGATTCAGGCTATCATCATTCAGCTCACTGAGAATTTTAAGAAATTTTCCTGAGATAGGTGTTGTTCTTAGATACTTTTGTGGGGCAAGAATCAAATGCAACAAAGAGTGCAATGTTTCCTTTGGGTCACAATGTCCTTTAGACATTATACCCCCTCTGGATGCAGTCCATCAGTTGGCTGCCATATTTTACCATTGTAGCAACACATGAATTTAGGCCTAATGTTAAGAGAGAGCTGTGTGCCATTTGTTTGTATAGCCAAGTCATCTACAATCTCATTTCCTGCCCTCCCCAAAAAAGCCCCTTCTGTTTGTTCACTACATCTTGGAATCAATTTTAAATTTCTTTAGATGCATTCAGTTCTGAAGCTTCTGGCACATGCTTAATCATATTTATTGTTTGTGGAGTGATTTCTCCTCAGGGCAGGACAGCTTTGAGGTTATGCACATAGGGTAAGAAATTTTTGAGTGATGACTTCATACCTTCTCACAGTTCTCTTTGATTGCTTTGAAGTCTACATGAATATGACCCAAGAGATAGTTTGAAAATATTGTCAATACTGGAATTTAAATAGTATCACTCACTCTCTGCTGTTTGTTGGATAATATAGAAAATTGAAAATAAAGAGATGGAATATGTTTTCATTAATGGAATTCAAATAGCAGTCAACATTGGGGCAGGAGTGTTTAGAATTTTGAATTATACTTTTTACCAAAACATCAACCATGGCAATTCAGTCACATAAATATTTATATTAGAATTTTTTTTTCTTTTTTATTTTCCATAAATTTATCTTCTTGCCAATTGAAGATGAGCAAAACAGTTAAAAAAATATAGTGAAGCCACCAGTCATTCTCCCAGGCTTCAGGGTGTGTTTGTTGAAATGCAACACACATTTATTGTGCACCACTGCTTCTTTTGGTCAGTAGGGAAAAGAGAACAACTTTGCCCCCCTCTGGATTTCTGGCCACCATCTCAATAAAGCCTTTAAAGCCTTTACTGGCCTGAACATCGGCCTTAAGGCAAAGTTCTGTGCTCCTGTAGATAAAGCAGGCTTTTGCTTTCTGCCCCCTGCTTGTCTCCCCTGCCCTGAGGCTTTTCAGCAGCCAGTGATGCTCAAAGC
This sequence comes from Cyanoderma ruficeps, assembly GCA_008694505.1. Lineage (NCBI taxonomy): Eukaryota > Metazoa > Chordata > Aves > Passeriformes > Timaliidae > Cyanoderma > Cyanoderma ruficeps. The sequence continues at coordinate 32,966,419 of VZDJ01007749.1, read as the reverse complement.
TACACTTTGGTGTTTCATTTCCAGGAAGATACTGACTCTGAGAGATTTATAGGCCCTGGGGAACCCTCTTAGGTGAGAGGGGAACTCCTGTGGTATATCAGTTAACCATTCTCTGGCTTCTCTGTGCCATCAAGGAAATACAGGTGACAGCTAAGGCATAAAAATAAGACCATTTCCCAGCTCCTTATTCCCTATTGCTCCTAGTGGTTTTGCTGCTTCACTAACAGAGTAGGGTCCTACAAGGGACAGCAAGAGTAGGAGAACTGGCAACTCAGAAGGTAGAGCATCATTACAATGAAAGCAGAATCTTTATAAAATAATGATTTTAAAAAAATAGTAGAAGTAAAGTAAATTAAAATAAAGTGTACATTTATATTGTTCTCCTAAATGAGATCAGTCAATCGTAGTTGTTCAGTCAATACTCTAAAACCAAGTGAGTTTTTCTCACAGCCAATAACAAGAGTTATGTACAACTAAAGGCAGATTTCATAGTACCTTATCACAAGAATTTTCACACACTTCCTTCCAGATTTCTGTTGAAATTTGTCCGGATAACAGCCAACAAAGACCTGTGAAAGAGGACAAATGATTTTTTCCATTAATTTTGGGCTTCAAAAAAGGCTAACAAAATCCCCAAAAATCCAACACTATCAAATACTACACTTCTGCTCTAATGTGGCAGGAAAATTAAAAAAAAGACTATACCACTCTGTTCTGACAGCTATTTTATCCAGTGCAGTTTTTATTCTGTAACCTAGCTGAATCTTGTCTCTTGGGCTCATGAGGAAGCTTTACTTTCTTCCAGAAAATAAAGACAGCTCTCTCCTTGCCTGTAAGGCAAAAGGGATTAAGGACCAAAAGCACAAAACAAAAACCTTCTCCTTTGTTACTGCATCTCTGTTTATGAAGTACAGAGATAAAAGGAAGGGATACCATTGGGGAAGAAGAGAAAGAGTTGCAGCTCAACAGGTTAAGCCTGCTTGTCCCCACCATTATGCCTGATGCACCACATTTCATAAACTGTACTCTCAGACCTCCATTTTCAAATGCACTTCAATAAACTCATAACTCAGGACTAGAGCAGACAGACTAGAAAGGAGACAGACAAGTTCCAAACGCATCATTAAAATAAAAATAAACTCTTGCCAAGTTTCAGTCCTTTCCTCATTTCTGTTCATTGGACTTCACTACAGACACCAATTTCAAACCTCCATTGCTGCATTGAATTGATGGAAGTCTACCCAGCTGACAGCAGAGCCAGGATAAAGAGGTATCAAAATATATGTATGCAATTTTAAGTTATTTCATACCTGAGAGTTCAAAACTGATTTGAAAATCTGTTTTGTCTTGATGGCTACAAAGCTGGTGAAGGGCTTGGAAAACAATCCATATGAAGAACGACTGAGGGAGCTGGGGTTGTTTAGCCTGCAGAAAAGGAGACTCAGAGGTGACCTTATCACTCTCTACAACTCCCTGAAAGTTGCCTGTACTCAGGTGGGGGTTGGTCTCTTTCTCCAGGCAGCAACTGACAGATCAAGAGGACACAGTCTTGAGCTGCATCAGGGGAAATACGGGTTGGGTATTAGGAAGAAGTTTTTCACTGAAAGAGTGATTAAATATTGGAATAGTCTGCCCAGGGAGGTGGTGGATTCACCATCCCTGGATGTGTTTAAAAAGAGACTGGATGTGGCACTTGACACCATGATCTAGTTGAGGTGTTAGGGCTGGGTTGGACTCGATGATCTTGAAGATCTCTTCCAACCTACAGATTCTGTGATTCTGTGTGATTCTGTGATGACGGGACCAGCTGTGAGTCTGCCTCCCTGCAAAAAGGTCACAGGCACACAGGAAGCACATGCAACCCAGGGTCAATGCTGAAAGGCACATACCACCTTCTGCCAGGGTCTGAAGCTTTCCACTTGCATTTTCTGCCGGGGTTGGCAGCCATCAAAGTGTCAAAGTATCAGCCACAAATCATCACACTTTTACATTTAAACTGCGATACTTACACCTAGTAATAACACAAGGAATATTTAAATTTTTCTGCTCATAGCAATCTTGTCTAATTAAGGCCAAGCAGGGTGCGAAATTATTAGAGTAAAACATTTGACAGTCTGTTTGAAAATAATTGTTATTGGTGGGTTTTGATTTAAATGAAGTCTCAGCAAAATTAGAGTAAGACCCATCTATGTCCAGCAAACTGCCATGTAGCGTGACCATATGCTCTAATATAATTGTAAATTATTTCAGACATGTTTTCAGGTTACAAAAAAAAGTATTTGCATGGGAGTATAACTATAATTTAAGCTAGTGACATACACAAAGGCAGCCCTTAGTTTCTTGCTGGTTTGTTTTTTGGGTTGGTTTTTTTTAATAAGTAAAAAAGCATCCTTCTATAGAGGCAATGGTAATAGTTCAGACAATGAGAGCATAACTCAATCCCTGAGATATAAGGTCCATTTGGAAATAACTGGAATCATTTAGCTAAAGCACAGGCCTGGCCGAGGATTTGGGACAGACACATGGCCTGCCAGAGTGGGGGTTAGAGAACAAGCAGGATGTTTTAAAGCCACTGCCGTGTCATCAAACACAGTGTTTAACAAACTGCATCCCACCATGTCTCTTATCTTAGTGGACTTCAGTGGGAAGAGGGGTTTCAAAGGGCCTAAAGGCATCTTTTCTGTGCTTTCCAGTAAACAATAAAGGATATTAAAAGTCCTTTGAAAATAAAGCAGTGAGTTTCTATTGACCTGAAAATGCATGAGTCTGTCTCATAAAAATCAGTCAGCTGGGCCATATTTTCTGTATTCTGATGTTGCTTCTTAGATTAGTTGGCTGGATATAGCCAGTTCCTTGTGAGTAGCAACATATTTTCAGATGAGTAATATTTGAAGAGCTTTCTAGAGAAGAGGTTTGCAGACATGAGTATAGAGAGTAAAAAACAACCCCACAATTACCAGATTACATGATAAATTTTCAGTTACTCAGATTCATTAACAAAATGAATTGGCCAAATTTTGGTATTTTCACGTATTTCTGTGTTTAAGAATCAAGACTGGAATGAGCAACTAGTTCATCTTATCCATTTCTGGCATCCACATGTATAATAAGAAAAGCAAAACAGCAGGTTGATTTGACAGAGGTCTTTCTCCCAACTGTCTGACTCTATCTCCTCATATTAATTTGAATTTTTATACAGGAAAACTCATTAAATATTCCACATATTAAGAGATAAAGAAAAAACTATAAATTACTAGAAACAGTGAAAAACATTTTTTCACACAAAAAACTATAAAAACAAGGCAAAGAAAAAAATATACAGCTACAATATTTCACAAACCCTTTTCCTCTGGCGCAAATTATCTGCAAGTATTATCTATTCTTAAAAGTTGAAAAATATAGATTATGCAAGAAATCTCATAAATCATCTCACATTATGCTAGGAATAGATTAGTATAACCATTTCTTGATCTAATTTTAAGTCATTGATTTGACAAATGATTTCCATTTTGTGTTGCTTAAAATCTTAGCTCAGAATTCTACAAGAGTTGTAAGCCACTTGATGAACATGCCTGAAAATGGCTTAAGTACAATGCCTTTAAGAGAGGATAGTGAAATGGAAACATCACCTGGGTGGCTGAATGGTAATGAAAACAAATCAGAAAGCCACAAGGAAAACCGTAACACCTTGCTTACTGTTTGTCTTCTGTGTCTTTAGGACTTCAGGAACAATTATTGGCTGAGCATAATTTCATGGGTGAGCGTAAGCATCCTCAGTGATCCACTCATCAGAGGCAAAGACTGATGTTTGAGGAGAAAATGAAGGAGCTGCTATCCTGAAGAGATATGGAGTAATTTCTCTTAAGAAAAAGGTAATTTTAATCTTCTTTCATTCTAGTTCAAAAACTAGAATCCCTGAAACTATTGTGAACATTTCAAGCTCAGTATCAAAGGTATCACCTTTCTAATCTGCTCCTTCTTGTCCACACTGCTTGCAAAAGGAGACAGGCAATGCCTATAGAGAGTTTCAGGGGTACAGGTTTAAAAAAATTCTCTTTACTTCAGGAAGAAGATTCTGACTGAGGTGGCAATAGATGGACACATAGATTTCTCATGGAAACTGAATGGATTAACTCTTATCTTTGTGGTTTGCAGTGTGGTTTGCTAACGTGTAAGAAAGCAGTTCAAGCCTCTGCAGTAATTAGGCAGTAACAGAGCGCAGGTTTCAGAAGAGCAGCCCCTTACCTGGCCAGAGTTGAGTCAATGGACAGCAATGATACTCTGCTGGTCAAAAAAGTAAGCAATAGCTCATCAGCACCAGCTTGCAGGGAATTCATTCCTTTGCATTTAAGATGCAGAAAGCTGAAGCAGAAGACTTGGACCATCTTTAAAAGGGCTTATTTTATAGAAATAAGGCTGGCTAAGGAAATGTTGATTTGAGAGCTCTTGTAGCACCAAGGATTACTTTCATTCAAACATAAAAATGCTTAGGAAAAATTAGATAGTCTCTCCCTCACAGTTTTGTACATGAGAAAAGGATTCAATGAATTGGCTACCTTTTACAAGACAGCCCTACCAAAATTACCATCACTGTTTTCTGTTAACTCATTTATCTTTGGAGTTTTCTTCACTCCGGCTTTGTTTCCGCGTGGTCAGCATGTTACCCTTCAAAAATCTAGTGACACACTTTGACTGCTCTTCAGAAGCGTATGTTGTAGAATCTCTTCAACAAAGCCATCAGTAAGCTAAAAGATTCCCTGTGAAGAGAAATAGTCCACATTTCTCTGAGGAGGCTAAGAAACGATTAAAGAACCTCAAGCCTATAAAATTAAGGCATAATTCTTTCCCGTTTTATGTGCAGTGCTTCATTTACCATGACCAGATGCTGCCATTCTAATCATATGAATGAAATCATATTTAAAGGGAAAAAAAAAGGCTAGCCAAAAATATAAATACTCTAAGGTTGTTCTGGTTTTAGTACTTATATTTCAAAAGGAGTGTGCTGAATCATGGCCATATCACTTTGGAATTAAGTGCTAATCATGATGGGGTTAAGGTAAGCCATGTAATAAACAGCTGTCATGATCAGTCTGAAAGGAAGTTCTTTTGGAGCTTTAATTAGCTCCAAAAACTGAGCTTTCTGTCTATTGCTAGATAAATAACTTAAAATTCAAGTGCAAAGTGAGTGACATTCAAATTTATATGCTAGAAAATATTGCTAAATCCTGAAGTAATTTTTGGAATGAAATTCCATGTCACAAAAAGTCATGAAACAGCATGACAACAATATTGAGTTATTAAGACTAAACAATATTAAATAGATTTTTAAACAGACCATTTTCTTAGAAAATGGAGTTTTATTCTATTTTACAAAGTATAAGGAAAACATCCCTTCCATTAGTATCTCTGGTTCATTAATTCCATACAAGCTGTTTTTTTCTCTGCCCAACAAGGCCAAAATAATACCTGCAAGATTTTGTCTCCAAAATTTTCATGTCTACACAAAAGGAACAACAAAATTCTTTGAAGCACAATAAGCATCAGCATTTCTATTTGGGCAAAGGAAAAATAGAGTGTTTTAAACTACCGAGTGTGGCTATATTTGTTAACATTAACCCCTCTAAATCAGAACACATTATTAGTCTACAGTCGAGCCACTTACTTACCCCACAATACAGTAAATAAAATTGTGTAATAGTATGCCTCATTAAGCTACAGATTGACAGAAGCTTCCTGATACGGAGCACAATAGCTTAATACATTTACAAAAGCATGACAAAGCCATAAAGAACTTTCCAGGTGAAAGATCTTCACTTTCCTTTAATGTTTCTACCAAACACCTGTTTCAGCTGGTGTGTGTATAAAAAGCACATGTCTCCAGAGTGAAGATCTTTCACCTTACTGATCCAGGAAGAGCCTTTTTTCATTACTAAGCCTTGGCCTCAGACTTTTTCCCATGAACTCAGGGTGCTGTCTCCTTAATTTCAGTTTCCAGTTAACATACCTTGAAATGTTCTTCACAAAAGCTTCATTGAGCATTGCTACATGCATCTACAAAANAAAAATAAAAATGAAGAATCTCCACAGAGTGTGCCACTAGTAGCAAAACTGATCCTTCTGAATCTGTTGTCTCACAGCATAATGGCCTGGGCATGAGTTGCTTCCTACAACTCTCAATTAGGGTGAAAGCTATAGCTGAATAGGTTCATGTGAAAGTTAATGATGTATAACACCACAGACACACATTGGGAGCTTTATAAGCTCTTTAACCACGATTTTTCTGGTAGTCCTTTCCTCAGCTGCAGTTGGGCTCTGAATAGTCTGAAAATCCCTGGCAAGCTGTTTATTCGGTGTCGTCTCCTGTCTAGGTGGAAGAGCTCTTAGCAGATCACAAAGGACTTGGTGTCAGCATGTGTGACACAGACATAACAAGCAGGGCTGCATGAACATTTTTTGGGGGAAGCAGTAAGAATAAAATTCCATGCTGAGCCCTCAGCGGAAACAAGAATTTATCCACACACACGCACACAAAGTAGGACTGTGCATTTAACACCATGATCACCGATTTTCTGCATTAAATTTTTTGCTTATATCTCTATTTAGTTAATAGGGGAAAAAATCTCCAGAGAGCAATTACAAAGATATAAAATCAGCTCCTGTTAAGGGTGACCTTCAGTAAAGATTTACCCTTTCTATTGACCATCTATCCAACGCTGATAAGTTTGACTACCTAGCCAGCAAAAATATGCTCAATTAAATCTTTTTCTGCACACCAGATAGCAGAGTCCAGGGACCCTACAGGATTCTTGATGGGCCTAAAAAGAGATAGAGAAAAAACAGAAGTGATCAAAAACTGACACCGTGATACAAACCTTTGCACTAAACAAAAGAGGATTTCATATCTCTCTGAAAGATTTCCTAATAATCTCCTCCCCATTAATCATCCTTCTCAGGCAAAATGAGCCAGTTTATTTTTTCCCCAGAGACTACTTTTTATAAAATCGCTAGCTGAAGATGAAGTTATTGCTTGAAAGCAGACAAAGAAAAGTCAAGAAGTAGTCCAGTGCTTTATCAGGCTTTCCCTATTAACAAAATCTGCTGTTTAGCAGCTCCCATACTGTACCTTTGCCCTTATTATGAGTAAAAATGTTACTTCAATACATTTAAGCTGCTACCTAAAAGAAACAGATCAAAAGAGAAAAACATTAAGATAGATTTTTCAATGGTAGTTTCTAGTTTGAGAAGATACCATCTAATTTACTGCTAGAGGTTTAATGACTAGAACCTATCCATCCTGCACTGATTGTGCAGTAAGGAATATAGAATATAATTTTTCTGCATTTAGTGTTCAGTTTTTTGTTTTTTGTTGCTTTTAAGCTAAGGAGATAGGAAGTGGCAAAAGGATTTACCCCATGCAGTTAATGTCACTATTTTCAGTGATTATTTAATTGGTATACAATTCTGCCTGATTAAATCCAAAAAAAGGCTGGTTACAGGCAGTACAAAGGTGGGCTACAGCTTTGTCAATGTTCAGTCTAAACAGACAACTTGATTTGAAAATTCATTAGCACTTTTTAAAACTGAGAATGTTTGGTGATTTCTTGCTTTATTTATTACTGGAAAGAGAGAAACGGTCACCTTTCCCTATCTTTTCTCTTTATTGTCATCCAACTTCTCCAGTATATGCTGTCACCATTTTCTTCTGCATTTCCCTGTAGCATCACTCTCAGGAAAATTCCCTATTCAGTGGGCTCTGAAGATTTATTCTGCATTCTCTCTTATCTTTCTGCCCTATTAAGCTTATGACAGTCATGTTCAAAACAGGAAAGCATTGCACAGACCTCTGGCATGAAAAAAGAAGCGCTTTTCAAGAGATGTGAAAAACCAAAGGAGGAATAACTGGGTAAGCGACAGATTGGAGAGCTTTACAGAGCAGAGGTCCTGCCTTTGGTTAGGGGCGACTACCTATCGTTCAAAATGCTTTGGATACCTGTCCCTTGCAAACAAGAAATTTGTGGCCAACTCTAGCAGCTGAGCAGAAAGTTTCTGCAATTCACTGGCTAGTCATGTGCCATTAGATGGAAAGAGAAAATGCTTGTTATCATTGTCTCAAACTTTTCTCATGGTTCCCAAGATCCTCATTAATCTAGCTTCAAAACAGAGGAAAAACAGAAAATAATATGCCCCATTGAATAGCATGGCCATTCAGGAGCAAGACAGCATGACAGTTAATGAGCAAGAGAAAAATCTAATCCTGCAGTTCTGGTTATCCATATTATCTACTCTAGGACAGCCATAGATATCTACAAAAAACTTCAATGAAAGCATGAAAGAAGACATGTACTGTAACACATTATCTGTTCTAGATATTCTGAACAAATCTTAATCTGTTTTCCTTAATTTGACCTACATGTAGGTTAACTAAATGGAAACAAGGGGCTCCTCACACCACACAAGAGTGTAGCAAAATTACAAACAGATGAGTGGGACACTGTATCTGGTCTTCCCAGCACAACCCAGATCCCCTGAAGGTGATGCATCTGAACTGCCTAGATCTGGCAGAAAGCAATATCAGGGGCTGGAAGCTCAGAAACATCCTGCAGAAGCTGTCGGTAACACCTGCCTGCTTTCCAACATGCAGTAAGAAATTGGGGGACAATTTCAGTCTCAGGGGTATCCATGAACCTCTTCATGCCTTTGCTCTGTCCAGCTGACATGTTATCTCCCATTTTTTCCCCTTAAATGTGATGTTCTTTCTTTCTAATTCTGTTACTGCTGATGTCATGAACTAGACTACAGCAATAGTTCAGTGACTAGAATAATGACGCTTTACATATGAATGTGGGAACATTACACTTGTTACAGTTAAGGTCAAATTCCACAAATGTTTTTAAGAAAAATAATGAGGGAAATATGTTTTGACAGCATCAAAACACTTTGTTTCAACGTGCTGAAAATAACACGCTGAATCTCAGCCTTTCAGAACACTCTTGTCATTTCAATGGATTTGCACGGGTCAAAACAAAAAATGTAGCTGAGGTTAAACTAAACCCTTCAGCGTGACTAACAGCTGTCCTCCTCTGACTCAACAGTAAAATGCAAAGAGCATTTTGTATGCTATTTGAAATAGAGCTCATCTTCATTCAAATGTATATATGAAACTGTCTGTACAGCTGGATCCATTTCTGTTTTGCGTTGCAGCTTCTGAAGTGCATCAAAATGGGAGAAATAATGAACCTGGGCAGTGGACTAAGAAATAAAAATTGAACTTTTATTTTAAGGCTGTTATAACATGATGCAGTTTGGTTTTGAGGTTAAATTAGAATTTTAAATGGTTGATGGGAAGGTAATTGCTCAAGTAAAACCAACCCTATGTAGAGAGGAAGAAACACAGGGAAAAAAACTCTAGAAAATTGTATTTTGGGTTAACTTGAAATATTTCATTTAGACATGAAAGAAAAAGGTTGCTTTCATTTCTCTTTATGTAACTTATTTCCCCACCCTTATCTTTTAAGGGAACTGACTTCAATCAAATTTCACATGAAAGATGCAATTTCTAATGAAAAAAGTCAAAACACTGTAAGTGGCTTAGAGCTTGAAGGATAAATATTTATACCTCAATTTCAATTACAGTGTGTTCTCATTCCTTTCCTACAGACAAATTGAATTTTGTTTGATTCAGAACTGCAGGAGAACAGAAATGCTGAAAGAAGGTAATTCCCTCAAAAATAACTGAGAACTCCTGGCCTCCTTTTTCTATTGCTCACAGGCAGCATGGCACTTGCATCCCACACTCCCAGTTTGCCTGCTGAAAAATAATTTATAACATCTACAACTTTGTCTTTCTTTTAAATAATCAAACTTTTTACTCTTTTAGGGAAGGTGAACTGAGCAGCCAAAAATCCAGCCACAAGAGGTTATCCATGTAAATCTGAAGACTGGATGTATGGATGCTTCTTGTCGTTAAACCTTGGAGCAGCTACCCGAAGAAACTGCTCAGTAAGCTGCTTGTCCATTCTCCTTCCTCACAGTGCAGAACCCCCAGCAGATCCAAACTACCACTGGGCTTCATTACTTAATTTGAGGGGAATCTCTGCTTTTGTTTCATTTCTACAGTAATGCCCATATTGTTTTCAGTATCAAGCTTTTGTTTTCAAAAAGCCAGATAGCACCTGACAGCAAACTATTCAATGTTCCTTCCTTATTGTCAGCAATGTTTATGCATCTGGATTGAAGCACTGAGTCGACACAAAAAAAAATGCTTTTGAAGTATTAAATACCAGTTTTTGCAGAAACATTTTCCTGAGGCAGCATTTAATTTCTTTACAGACTCTATAAACCACTCTTCTTCTGTCTTGAAGAGTTTCTCTGGGCTGCAAAAAGACTGGCTGGTGAAAAGATTGCCCATTTCTCTCATCCTTCTGGAAGAAATGTTGCTTCATACTGTCAGCCACATTTTAACTCTGTGGTTTGGGTGTCCACTTAACTTTTCAGTCCCTGTACATCCTGCTGTTTCTGCTGCGAAGATTTACAGTACTTCGAAGTGGGATTTGGGTTATAATTACTGGATTAGATGCCCAAGTACAGTGAAGATGCTGTCAGCCTATCTCCTGGGAATTGCATTGATCTTGCTGCAGGTCCATTCCCATCCTGTTCCTCCATGTAATCTCAGCATATTTCAGATCCTCTCAGATCCTGCTAGATCAACACAGAAAATATTTTTACTGTAGTTCTCCCTCCTCACACTGCCAATGCAGGAGCACACTGGAAGATCTGCACCACCAGGTTTTGGCTCTCTGACGAGAGAGCCTCACTGTAGAATAAGGCAGCTTGAAACCTCTAATTCCCACAGCATGAAGCAGACACTAGGCTTTTTCATGCTGCACAGGCAATGAATTTCAAAGGTAGGACAAGGTTTTGTTGCCTTTTAATGTGAGTCACTCTTCAATACACCATCACTTTACTTTCCTTCTGTATTTCCTTCCATTATGAGAAAATGTAACCATAAAATTTAATTTTTCTTTTCTAGCTCTCACCCCTAGTGAAAAAAAACCCAGTATTGTAGGCAAATACAGGATTTCTTTTGAGCTCTCCAAAATATTCATATTTGTGGAACATTAATCTCTTTATGACTGCAATTAAAAATATGTCCAACACCATGTACATGTCTGCATACAAAATATTCCTAAATAGTGCTATGAAGACAATGGGCTTACTACAACCTCTTTTTTTTTCTTTGTGATTTATTGAACTATTGAAATAGTTCATTCAATTTGAGATTGAGAATAATACACACACTACTTCTGTCAGGTGGCTTATTCTTAGTGAAATTATGGATTCATAGTTTAATTACTCTAGTGTTTGTCATTCACAATTCTTAGAATTACCTGTCAGTGTCCATTGTAAAACTTGGTTTTCAGGTGTTTATCTTTGCCTCATTCTAGTATTCAAGTTGGACGTCTTCTCTTAGATTAAAAATCTTCAAATACTTTCAACTGAGATCATTTATCTCTTTCTGAGGAGAGTGATAAAAAAATAAATTCAATACTTTACCTTCAGTAATGCTCTAGTCCCTTCTTCAGTTTCCCTATGAATTAACTTCTTTTCTCTCCCTGGATGATTCAATCACTTCTTCCACATCCAGTGTCTTCTCTCTGTGTGTGAGGGGGAAGAGGTGGAAACAATTGTAAATGTTAAACTTGAAGTGTCACAGAAAAGGCGTTATCACAAAACAACCCCAACAAAACAAAAAAAATACACAACAAACCAACCAGGCTATTTAGAGGCACTCTTAATTTTTTGTAATCTGAAATATCAAGGTTTTAGTTCTACATAAACTCTACCAGACCAAAGAGATACACACATTTTGTTCACTTTCTATTTTATAGTGTAAATACTACTCTCTGGCTCCCTTCATCACTTAAAGCTTTGTAGGTTTTCAAGTTAACTATCCTCTCTTTGGGAAATAAGACATGTCAGGGATATCATCCATTTCTGGTCTCTTCACACAGATTTCTTTCCTATCACAATTGACATCATCGCATACTTTTAAAACCTTCATGGCTGCCTTTCAAACAGCTCTGCCTTAAAAGGATTCTGTTTTATTTGGACACTTCGGAAGTATAAATCTACTAAAAGCTCTTAAATTGCTGTGTTTATATATACCTGTATGAATTCTCAGAGCCAAAATCCCCACGTTGTTTTGATACAGTAAAGCAGAGTGGCAATTTAAAATTAATTACTCCAAATAAATTTTAAATGGTACTTTGATGAGGAAATATTTTTCAGGTGTTTGCTTATACTTCCAGGAAGTATTTATTTGGAATTTTCTTGCGCATTACCATTACTCTAAAATGTGAAGGTCTCAATTGCATATGGATTTCATTCTGACTGAAATTGCTCAAAAATTCATAGATATTTTTGAGTGTGAATACACGTGTATAAAACTGAAAAAAATGGTAGGCAAAGAGAGATGAAATATTCTGCCTTCGCCATATAATTTATTTATAGTGTCTCCTTGTACACTAGCCATTCCTAAGCATTTAAAAAACATTTGCCTTGGTCTTATAGTCCTTTTGCACTCTGTACCTTCACTACAAATTTAATTCAAGCTAACAAATTTGGGCTAAGGTTCCCTCAACAATTGACATCAAATGTTGCTGCAGAGTGAACTAAAAAAAAGAAAATGCACCAAAAGCCTTGGAAAAGATTAAAGCACAGATTTTTCCCATTGACATATATTTTAGCCTCTCTCAGCAACTTGAACAGGTTTTCAGGTGGATGGCAAATTCACACTCGAATTAAACTGAAGACAAATTCATGAGTCTGTACTTCAAGAGAGCCATAAAAATTATTTAAGCATGTTAAAGCAACTCAGGTTGTATTTTCAATAGCACTAAAAATGTTTTTTGTACTAAAACTCTTTGCTTTTAGGGGTTTTGTGCACCTGTCCCCATAGACAGTGAAGGAGGCAGCGATCTAATACACAGACTTACAATAAATTCTTGCTTTTCTAAATTATTTGAATTATCTGTCTAGTGCAAATCTTCTCAGTGCTCTTTCATCCACATTTCTTCTGGTATGCATGGATTTATTTGCAGATCTGCCAAGCTATCCATACAGGAGCGTCCCTTCCCATCCTTTATTTGCACTATTACACATAGACAGGCCAGGTGCCAGTATCACCAATTGGCTGCTAACTCACATCAGCTAAGCACCGAGGTACTAACTCTCATGTATTTTCAAAAAAGACAAAGGAACTTGATTTTGGAAGAGAAGGTTGTTTTCAATGAGAGAAAATTGCAGTCCTTTTGACTGCTTGCTCTTCTGGAAGAGTCTGTGCTGCAGTGAGTATTCCCCAAGTGCCCATAACCCCAGGGCACACACATGAGAGGCAAGAGGGAAAGCAGCATGACTTGCAACTCCCACACAGACTGTTTCCTACACGAATGCTCTTCTAGAGACATTAACTAATTCTCCTTTCCTAGCCTCAAGGAAAAAGCTAACACTGCCCCAAGCCTCACACTTTTTTTTCCCCTTTTCCTGTATCTCGCCTTTTGTCAGTAGGGCTACTAACACTTTATTATTTTTGCTTGTAAAAGGAAGTAGGGTGATTGTTTTGAAAACTCTATCTACTCTGTAGTAGTTTTTCAGCTACTAATTTTCACAAGCTGGTACCTAAACTAAGAGCAGAAATTAAATCAAATTAGTTACTCTGAAATTGATGTAATGAGTGAAGCAAGATTTTTTTTTTAGTCATAAAAAAGATCAAGAAATAGTGAACAGTCTCAATGATGAAAACTAATAAATATTTAAAACATATGCTGGATTTCTCACTGAAATTATTTTCTGTGATAATACTAAGTAGTTTCTCTTACCTTTGATCTTTGCCCTGATTTTATTATGTATTGAGTTTGAATCTCTTACGAAAATAAGAAGCTAGAGTAAGAAGATATAAGAACAGGAAGGCAGAGAGGAGAAGATATTTGACCACAAGTAAAAGTGAAGTGAAAGATATCTGATTTTCATTTTCCAGGGAATTAGTTCAAAGGTCAATATCCATGGCAGACTTATTTTAAAGCCAGCTGAGTATTTAATGGAGTATGCTCCCAGATAGATCACTAAACCAGGAGACAAAATTCGAATTATAGGAAAGTTTAAAGAGAAATTTCAGTCCTGAGAAAAACTCTGATATGTCAACTCTTGCTCCTATCCTGTACAGAAAGGGAAGGGTTTCATTGGAGAGATAGTTGGTGAGAGATTAACAGACACTACTTGTTAGACTGAAAAGCCATCTGATGCTGGCTAAACCATTTTCCTTGACCATGCAGAACGCTACAAACTGCCCTTAAATTTCACTGATGCTTAATAAAAATTTACTTTGCCTCAGTGACCCTCAGAGATCAAAATCCTAACAGTAACAGTTGCTTCCCTAAAATACTGTGAAAGAATTCAGACCTATAACCACTTCTGGAAACAGAAAAATAGGTAGTTTTCGTATTTCTGTATTTTAGAATAAGAAAGGTTATAAAAATATAATAGAATTTACTAAAACACAGGAATTTTCAATGACCATATACTAAAACACGAGTTCCAACTTAACATGAGGGAGAACTTCTCTAGGCTAAGAGTGGCAGAGCACTGGAACAGGCTGCCCAGGAAGATCGAGGAAACTTCTCCCTCTTTCGAGACATTCAAAACCCACTGGGACATGCGGTGATGTGAGTCACCTGCTCAAAGTGACCCTGCCTTGGCTGCAAGGTTGAACTGGATGATTTCCAGAGGTCCCTTTCAACCCTAACTAATTTGGGATTAATTGCAATAGAGGACTGTAAGATAATATTTCAACGCAGAGCAGACTCAGTTTTGTGGAACACCAATTGTAAGTCAGACAGGAAGAGGAAGGTCACAAGAGAGTAGTTTTCACCATGGATATTTGAGAATGGGGTGAGAAAGTGTCATAAGGATAATCAAGAACATATTGTGAAAAGACTTATCATTGGGGGTTGGGTAAAATGTCCCAGCAACGGTAGCAAAAACTTGAAGAAAGCTTCAGAAATTTCCCTCAATGTGAGCTAGGTAAGGTACTAGAAAGTAAATACTAAGTCAGGGAAGACATTAAAATTTCAGCTTCTGAAGAATAAAAAGGGCAGATCTTTTTCTCTGCAGGCAGGGCTCAGAGCTCAGTCTACCAAGGAGTCCCTCAGAGCTCCAGCAGTCACCACCTAACATGATGAGTGGCAAGGATCAAGCAGAGCAGCCAGATCTGGAGGAGGAGGAGAATAAAATGTATGAAGAAGTGAGGAATAAAGGAGGAAAGTGGCCAAGCTATTACAAATAATAATAAATGTTCTTTTAAAACATTTTCATTGCAAGGTTTTCAAGAAGGGTGAGGTTTAAAAGGGAGTAGAGGAACAGGAAAAATAAAACTGATGTGAAATGTGTTTCATTTTCATGTTTTGTTGTGAAGACGGAGCACACCATTCTTTTGTCCTTATTACAGGTGTGAAAAGGAAAAACAGTATTTTCCATCCCCATACAGCTGTGCAGCCTTTTTTCAAAGGCTCAGAAGAGAGTCATCAGTGTAGGAAATGAATGAAACAAATACTAGGTCAGGACAAATGCATAATCATAATCAGGTGCTTAAGGGATCTGGATTGTCAGGGGAGAGACTTCAACACACTTCAAGAAAGCAGAAAGGAGAGTGACACAGGAGAGATGATGTTTTACCCTGGGGTCCCAGAAAGGCAGCTGAAAAGATAATAGGAATTAAGGAAGACCAAAGTCAGAGGAGGTCAGAAAGGAATTAGACTGAATCAGGAAAAGAAGCAAAAGGACCAAGTATATGAGATGTTTCTAGCAGGGGAAAAAACCCTCATGTTATGTCAAAGAATAGAAAAAGTGATAGACCCAAGGACTCCTATGGGTAGGGCAGAGTAGCACTGTCTCAAGAGAACTGGGCAAACAGAGCTGTTGGTGTCAGTGAGGACACTGCCACAAAGAAGCCAGAGCACAAGCACCAGATTGGCAGCAGGACCCTGTGGGGGGAGGTGATACGTGGAAGCAGCTATAGGCGCATTGAGAAAGCAAAGAGTCTTTGCATCAGTTCATTTCTTTCAGAATACTGGAAAAATAGCATGCTGAATGGAGTTACTTAACCCCCTATAAATGATGGTGGCACTGTGCATAATCAACAACTGCATCTACCGTGATAAGTAATAATTCTCCTGCATCAGTCAATAAAGGATTCCTAAATCCATGTAGACATAACACACACTAACTGCACCCAAGGAACTATTGCAGTGTCTCCCATCAATATTTAACAGTCTAATGTCTCCCTAAGCAGCCATTGTCAAGATACACCCAAAGGGCCTCAGTGGAGCTGTAACAGCATCCTGCATACAAAATCTGTGGTCTAATACTAGTTTAATAGGCTGCAATGAGAGAGAATGTAGCAGGTACTGCCTATAGCACCAGTCATCCATAGGTAGAGAGAAACTTCCAGCAGGAATGGCAAAACAGATTCAAACTGATGGCAGCAAGACAATAATTCTACTGGTACTTTTCAAACACCATATTGGGCACAAATTCACTGATATAGACTAAATTAGACAACAGGTTATATTGCAATTTTAAATTGCAGTGTAACCACACAAGAAAAAAGAAAAAAAAGAAAAAAAAGAAAAAAACAGAAAACCCCCAACTTCCCAGAATCATGGAGAACTTGACAGGAACCCTTGAAAGGGAAAATTCCTAATTACTGTTGCCCTATCCTTCTGTTTTAATTTTGTAGAATGCATGATAGTGGAAGAGATCATGCTGTATCATTTCCCCCAGTAAAGATTAATTTGCAATAAAAACATGTTCACTTTCACTCAGATGCAGTTCAACTTCCAATAATGGCTTCCAAACCCATCCTAAGCTTTTCCCAGGAGGGAG
Organism: Cyanoderma ruficeps; assembly: GCA_008694505.1. Taxonomy (NCBI): domain Eukaryota; kingdom Metazoa; phylum Chordata; class Aves; order Passeriformes; family Timaliidae; genus Cyanoderma; species Cyanoderma ruficeps. The sequence goes on along the minus strand of VZDJ01007749.1, from coordinate 32,949,481 downwards.
ATGCTATTTTGGAGGACATGGAAGTGCTACAAATGCAAGAGAGCTGAAAACAAAATTTGAATCCTTTCACTTTTTCACTGTTAACAATTTGGCTGCCCCTGAAGTACTTAAAAATTATGCTGTCCCTCTGATTATATATATATATATGTTTCTATCTATCTATCTATATCTATATCTATATCTATATCATCATCTATCTATATCTATATCATCTATATCATCTATATCTATCTATATCTCCTCTTATTACTGCAAACAGAAAGTGTACCACTTCATGCTGCAGGAAGGACATGAACAACATTCAGAAACTTTAAAGAGTAATTTTATACCCTCCCAAATAATCTCAGTGCTACTGTCATACTATAGAAACTGGGGAAATGTGATGACCCTTCCCTGACAACAGGAGGAAAACTCATGATAAATCAAGTGATAATAAACCAGTCTGCAAGTGAAAAGCAGGATTCCATTGCAGTCATTCAAGCTAGACTCTGTGTCCCTCTCCAACCAACCTCAGCAAGCCATTTTCAGATCACAGGATATTCTGAGCTGGAAGGGACCCACCGGGATCATCAAGTCCAGCTCTTAAGATAATGGCCCATCAGGGGATTGAATCCACAATCTTGGCATTTTCAGTGTCATGCTCTGTTTCTTCATGGAAAGCTAGCATTCCAACAATTCTTTCGAATGTTTGAAGATGCCCTTTGGAAGAGAGGAAAGGGGGCCTACTGGGTTTAAAAATTTGAGTCAGATTTTCTTTAAAATATGGCAAGCCCATATGTTGAAAGCCCATTCCTAAACAAGAAAGTTGTGGTCTCCTATTTTTTTTTTCTTCTGAGCACTTAGAAGTCAAGCTTTCTGCTTACTTTCTACAATGAGAAACATCTTTTAAAAACCCCAATATTACTCAGGGTTTTTTTCTTGGTTGCTTCATTCTCTTTTTCTAATGAAAAGGTAAAGAAGGAAAGAAGGTGTGATTGTTTCCACATTTGAATTTTTTTGCACAGACTATGCTTTGGGACTACACAGCCAAGAAATATGGAAGTACTGGATAGGCTTCTGATAAATGTAGCACATTGGCATTTGTTTTGTTTCTCTTCAACCAGCCTTTTCCCCCAGTTCCCTGAGTTTCCTTAAGACTATTAATTGAGTAAGTGGCCTGGGACTAAAAGATCTTTTTCCTAACTCCATTCAAAAAAAAATAATAATAACAAGCAAGTATGAAGGAAGATTCATCTGGTGGATTCCTACCACAGATAAATGCAACCATAGACACCGATTGATTTGCAAATGCTAAAGATTTTCAAAAGTGCAGGAGTAACTTGGAAGTCTGAATTCCATATTTAAGAGACAGTTAGTAATCTTGCTTCCACTAATTTCTGGTGAAACTCAAGATGCCTTTTCCTGAATTAGTGGTATCCAAAGTACAAATATCCGTTTGGCCAAGCTTCATTCTGCTCTGCCTGGCTCTGCCTCTAATCACACCCTCTATATCCCTTCTGGGGTACCTTTCTTCATCTAAACAAAGAATTACTATCATCCTTCCAGAAAATCCCTGAAATGTGTCCTTCTGTCCGGAAAGCTTAAAGTAATTGCAAACCTCCAATAAACAATTATGGGCATTATCAGTATCTGCATGAGTTTCTGTGACAGATCTGCAAACCACCTTCCTCTGGCCCTTCTTCTGTGATTTGGATATATATTTAAAAAATAACACACTTTTAAACTGACTTTCAAGTAAAAATATCTATACCTGATGTCACAAAAACTTGACAAAAAAACATTTTTAGTACATGTTTTTGCGGGAAATATTAATACAGCTCTCTGAGGAATGCTTGGTAACAGAAACAGCTATAACAGCTGAGAGGAACCTCATCTGAATGAGAAGTTGGGACTTAAAAAGATTTAATAACCAAATGAAGCAGCTTTTCATTATGACATAAAAGAGAATGACACAACAGCAATCTCCTCTCAGACTGAACTTTCCTCTCAGACTGCAAAGACTTGACAGCAGAAGTGAAAAGAAGCCTCAGTTCTCAGCACGCTTTCCTCCCTCAGCAGTGTACCAAGCTATCACACCTCCACTGGGATGCCAGAAGCCAGCAGAAGGTTATCCGCTCAAATTTGACTACTGATCTTTCTTCAGAAGCAATGCTTAACCTTTATTTTCTGAAGAATGTCTTAAAAGTAGCACGTCTTGTCTATCACCACACAAAAATCTGCCAGACTATCTAGAGGCGCAACAATGAATATGTAACTATGATTTCTTTGATGCTGTGAGTAAGGTTTATTCCTTTTGAACTCAAGGTCTTAGTTCAGGCCTTACCAGGGAAGCCAGCCTTACAACTGTGTGAGGTTCATGTGCAGCCAACCCACAGAGCTGTCACTGCTTTAATGTCTCTAACACTTCCCAGTACTCCCAACAGACAAAAATCCGCAGCTGTGTTAGCACAGCTGCCTGAAATGCATTCTGAAATACATCCTGAAAACAGAAACAGGACAAGCAGAGCCAAAGATAAATTATTTCACATCCACTGAAATCTGAGTAGATTTCAGACTTTGAGTTCTACAAAAGGTCCTTGATAACACCGACAGCTTCAGTACAGAAAACTTTACTGTTACTAGCTGACTTCTTCTAGCAGACATAACTTCTTTTGCTCAGTGCTACAGCACCTATGAACCAAAGGTCAACCTTGCCAAACAATGTCTCTACCATTTGGTCCTAAAGCACAATGGAGTAACAGAAGAATATTTAAATCCCCACAAAAAATCCAATTCTTTAAATTCCACCCCTCCCTTTTTTTTTTAAGCAGAGAAGGATTTATGCTAGAGTTTTGAACCCCAGCTTTAACAAAACAGAGAAAGTATGGCTAGTTTTTGCCCGAGATTGTTACTGTTACCAAAATACGGGCATAGCAGAATAATAGCACCTAGAGCAGCTCCCAGTGGATATTTCTGCTCAGTAACAGATGCGTGAGCACGTAATGAAATGCCAGCAAAGGAAGCCAATGGTACAATGACTGATAATGAAAATAATACACAATATCAAGAGAATCGTGCTCCACTAAATTATGTCAGAGGGTTGGTGCTGAAGCCATTTATGGGACACCAGTGATGTTGCCTCAGCAATGAGATTAAAGAGCCTGCTTCTCAATTGCTTTGTGGCCCACAGAGCTGCTGTTGCCAGCACAAGGCAAGCACGACACAAAGCTTGCTTGACATTTTTTCAGTTATACAAGATGATTCAAACTCTGACCCAAGAAGCCTGCCACCACTTCACTCTTCTGACATGACTGTGCCAAGTTAATCATTTATCCTGTCTCTGCTGGTTAACAGCAGAAAGAAGAACAACAGCTTTGCTCTTGAGCTCTTGAATGCTCTCTGCCCACTTGGCATCGAAAGCTCACACAAGCACAGAAATGTCAGATGATTATCCGTAGAAATTATGGCAAGGAGGGTGGAGAGCAAAATGTTGTAATTGTTTCTCATCTCAATTGGCAATAGAGAAGGAGAACTGAATAAAGTACTCAAGGAGGACAACAAGGCTGCCACTTTGAAAAACAGCAGAAAGCTCCAGATGGTTGTCACTTTCACAGAGCTGCCTCAGCTGTTTGTGACACACAGCCTGCACTAGCGCCAAGCTGTCAGAAACACAGTGGGAAATGGTCAGCCAGAATCATAAATGGGGTCCTTGAATGTACAAAGCTGTGACAGCTCTGTGGGTTGGCTGCACATGAACCTCACACAGATGTAAGGCTGGCCTCCCTGGTAAGGCCTGAACTGAGACCTTGAGAGGGGTGTCAAATATGAACTTAACGCATCCTCTCTCGAGACTGCAGTCTAGTATGTCCAAGTACTCACATCAAAGGAATTCCAAAAGGACTTGAAAGGGCAAAATATTATTTAACCCACAGCATAATCTACGGTGGAAAACTGACCTATATTATTCATAGACTATCATTAGCAAATTTTTTGTGCTCCTATTTACATACATTTGCCTCTGTGTGCTCTGACCCTTACAGACTTGATGGTAATAAGACTCAACTATAGATTTTATATTTTACATAGATTTTTTTAATATATTAACTGTGATTTTCATACTGTTTTAAGAGGTGCAAGGGAAAGGAACAGAGGTTATACCCAATTCATATTGGCTGAGGGTTTCTAAAGGAAAGTACCTACAAAATGATTAATCAGTGACTCATTCCATAATGGAAAGATGTGATTCGTACCATTAAAGGAGTAGTTCATCATGGCCATATTGGACATGTTCCTGCTCTGAATCAGCCACAGCAGGAGCTTTGTCAGGAATAATTGCCCACGGGACTAGCTACAAAAATCAGACTTATTTCATGGAAGCCCCCAAAGGATAATCGCCTCACTGAATTTTGTTGACTACTCATGCAGAATGAATCTAAATAAGCATTTCAGTGAGAAAAGGCTCTAAAACTTAGTTGAAAGCTGTGAAATTAACTTGTCTCTCAGTCAGCTTGCTCTCATACTCAACAAAAGATGAAAAGAAACAATGAAAAATGTGAAAGCCTACCATATGCCTGTGGAACTCCTGGAAGGAATTTAGGGTCTGTATAAAATGACAATTCATACATTCCAAGAATTAAATATTAACTCACTTACACAATAGGAAAAATTCTGAATAGGTAGTAGAAACTCAATTAGTAAACCAACATGACAATGTAAAAAGTCCCTAGAAAGACAGAGGGAAGTCAGAAGGCAGGACATCAACTTCAAGCTTCAAACTGTGGTAAGGAGCAGCCAAGGCTGACATTTCCCCGCCTGGCTGATGTCTGCCTTCCCAGCAGGAGTTTGCACTGGGGTTGTCTGCGCAGCAGTGTCTTTAATTCAGCCACTCACTCTGTATTAGCCAAGAAAAAAACCACTATATGTGCTTATAGTTTGGGTATGATCCTGTTTGTGAACAAGTAAAACTTGCCCAGATGTGTACAGTCCATAGAACTCCAGGTTCCAGTAGCAATGAATATCATACCTACTACCCTTTTTTGCTCTTATGGATCCTGCATACTGCAGAGCAGTCTGGCTGCTACCCAATTAAGCACTCACAAGAATGCTGAGCTTAAATCCAAGGGTAATCGACAAGGGAGATATTTGCATACTTACAGAAAAAATGTGATTAATTTTTTGGAGGTAATGGTAATCAGTAATTCTTTTTTGCCTGCAGACTTGAAAGCAGGAAGTTTTTCATGAGTCTAACTAAGCCCTATACCTTAGAAGGAATACAAAATATGAGGAAACAAAAATACAAAGTCATCCTGAAGAGTCACACACAACATGTATTTTTTCCTAAATCATCTACCTGAATTCATAAAGTCATCTTTATGATAACTTTTACTGAGCAACAAAACCAGAAAATCCTTTACCCACATTCAGTTCTGTTGTCAGCACTGGTTCATACCTCTGGTGCTATAGCAGTACTCACTGCAGTACATACAGAAATTATAAGAATAATAGCTGACATCTGTCAGACTGTACTGCCTTTGTCACATAAGCCCAAACTGCTAGCACTCACAGAATTCAAAGTATTCAGCAAATATTTTCTACAGAAAAATTACTGTAGAGTATGGATTCAGAGTTACATGTCACTATAAAATGGGCTATCTGCTCCATGTACTAGTAGAAAAACTGGAAGATATACATCAGAGGATAAACCTGCTTCCTCAGGAGATTGCAATGATCACCTGACAGGGTATGTGTTTCCATCAGCCAAGTCTCATTCGCTCATTATATTGATTCATGTGTCTGTCCTGAACCTTGTGCTGAACCTAGCACCTGTAATTTACCTCAGGTTTAATCCTCGGACTTTTGAAAAGCAAATCCTTAAAAAAAAACCCAATCAAATCTATTTACAAAATACAGCTCCTGGATTTCTAATATAGGAGTTTTAAAAGATTTCCTAAGCTTATGCAGAGCTAGGGCTGTGCCATATTGAATTTTCACTGCTTTTATTAGCAGAAGAATTTTTATTTTCTCCAGGCTTGCTTTCTGAAGCACCAGTATGCCTGTGTGTATACAGGCACACATCTGTGCATGTACAGCTGACAAAATATGTTCAGCTTGGAAGCTGAAATTTTAATTGTAAATGTGTATATGGCATTGCCCATCACAGATTCATGAATACAGTTCAAAGAAAAAAAAATTGCTCTAGGAATTGAAATTATTTGAAAAAAATCAAGAAAAAGGGAAAGAAATAAAGGTGAATTATTAAATGGCCTGATTTGTGGAGGACTTACTGTCTTACTCTGCTAAGTAGCCTTAAAAAATAGTAACAGCCAATAAAGATCAGCTAATTGAGAACAATACCTTTGTTATTTCTTAGCTGCTAGAAGTCTTGTACTGAATGTAAAGTAGTGAAATAAATCCATGGATTTAATGAAACACTAGCAAAGAAAAACTTTATAAGACCTGAAATGTGAAAGCATATGTAACCTTTCAAAATTTCATATGTTCTTCCATATACCTGGCCTTTGCCAATCCTAAACCATTTTCTACATCAATAGACAGGATCCCTTGTTCATAGTCTTTCACAAATCAAAATATTTTTCTTGCCTTGTTGATGATGATCTAACAGGAACCCTGACCCCTTTACACAACAGAACTATTCTCACTCCAATGGAAACTACAGAGGGAGCTGGAGCACTCAAACACAGAATGGTATCTTAGGAATAAAAAAACTCCAACCATTGTAAACTTGGCGGTATTTTGGTTTTGCTTTTTTAAAATGGTAGTTAGACAGTCACAAGATCTGGCTCAGTTACTTACAACTTCCATGTTCCTACAGAGGTCCAGGATATAGAAAGAGAAACACATCATCTTCTCTTCAGGCAGCTGTAAACAGAGCTCATCAGATAAGTACAAATGGCTTACACTTGCATCCTTCATTAAGATTAATAGATTCAAAAGCCAGAGAGGAACAACCTTGTCACGCACTCTGGTCTTCCACCTAACAGTTGGACCTACCCTGAATTTATCCTGGTGTCAAATTTAATTGCTGTGGTTTGATCCTTTTTTTTTAAATTGCCAATGACAGAATACAGCAAAAAAACGTATGTGAGTTGTTACAACATTAATCGACTTCTCAGCTAAACATATTGTCTGAATTTTTCTTGTTTCCACTTCCATGTGCTGGATTTTACCACGCAGTAGGGTCACCACTCCACTCCTGGTATTGTTATTCATCTTTTACACCAGTATAATCACAAAAGAAATGTTGTCGTACATTCTGTTCACAAATCAAAAATAAATGACATTTTTAAAAATATCTATAATGTCTTATTGTTTATACAGAGGTATATTCTTTGAAAACTGGTTTGATTTTTCACAGAAAATTCATAAGAGCAGAAATCTATAAACACAATGATTGCCTCCTTCCTCAGCGTCAGTTTGTACTTCATACTTATAGGAGTTCATAAAACAAGTCCAAAAGATCTACCAACTTCCTGCTTGTCGTGTAAGATTTAATCACAGCCACAGACCTTTTTCTCTATCAAGGTACTACAGGGGGAAGATGTGGTGCTTATAAATACTCTGTGGAATAAGAATTTTTAATATTATTCTTACTCATTTCAGTATTTCTTTGACAAAATAACAACCTGTGAGTTAGTACATTAAAATGGTAGAACTTCTACTAATCTTAGAAAGTGAGACAAAATGAATCTGCTTTTACATGCTCACTGCACCTCATGCTTGTATCTCACACAGCTCAAGAAGCAGTGCCTGGTGCCCAGGCATGTCATGGCATCACTTCACATGTTTTCAGCAGATAGAGCTGGTCTGCTAAGCTTCCATGGAAACACTGTATCTGGAAAAGTATAAACTTTGTTCGGGATTTACTTCATTTTCTCTGGCAGTTACAGAACCTCATGGCCAGAGTAAAGTACCTTCTCATGAGTAGGGAGTTCATTCACACCATGAATTTCACGGTGCTTATTCTTTGTCTGTAGACAATTGGCTCAGGGTTCACAGACAAATTCTTTGTCTTTAGCTCTCTGTGACTAAATTACTATACACTTAATAAAGTAGAACTATTTTCTATTAGCAATATATTATCATACATCCATGTTACAATTGTCCTTTGAAATTTGGAGAGAACACTATGTAATCATTGAAGGCACAGATAAGTATAAAAATAGTTGGATAGACGTATCTAGAAGATATTTTGTCCCTTAAAAAGCAATCAGCAAATTGAATAGCTCACTACTCTAACCATGGAATTTTTCACACCATATTCATATGTAGAGGAATAGATTCTCTCACAAATGCAGGATAACAATGGAAGGAGCAGGCAAAAGCAACAGCTGAACTGTGAAAGAGAATTTTATTAAGAGAAACTGGACTGTCTGACTCTGCAGTAATACAAACATGATTACTCTGAGGAAATTACTTTCCACATTCATATTTTCTCATTGTGAGATTATTGTACCTTGAAAGTGTTCTTTTCAAGGAGCCAAGCATAGTCAGTTTGGGGCTTTTTCTGCTTTGATTATTCAGGGAAGAAGAAGAACGGTTAGAAGAACTAGAACCTACAATAATCCATCTTCCCCCATACTGATCTCAGCAACCATGGCAGAACCTCTTTTGATGAAGCTTTCCAGGCTCAGAGTGTTTGCTGGGATGGAGGAGATGGGATGGAGAATGAACAGCACAAGATCACACTCTTTCTTAATTTGGTAGGGCATAGATTAACACATCTAAAACTTTTCAATACCATATTATTAATGAGCGCTTACATTTGCCTTTGAAAGATAAACTTTCAGCTGACACTTGAGGGGGTCTGTTCAGTGATGTCCTGGGTTATAGTCTATTCAATTTCATCTGCTGAAAACAGTTGGGGGCGGGTGCCTTTTGATAATGGGCCAACGGTCAGTATCAGGTAGAGCATTGTTCTTATCTTTAATGGGCCATTAACAGTCTTCTCTAGCCGTGTCCCCTTCCCAACACATACCTACATCCTAGCGTACCTATTGTGTGATGCTCCACCCCGTGGGAGGAGCCAGCCATTCTTACCTGGATAAAGCTGGAACTTTAAACCAGCACAGTGTCTTGCTTCATCCGATTACGGGAGGAAGGCTGGACCCTTCTCACCACCTCAGGACCCCTTTCTTTTCTGCTACTGGATCATTTTCTGCCTCAGCGGAGCTGTACCTGCCATTCCAGGAGGACTCACTTTTGGACTGCTTTCCACACCCTGACTAACAAGGTTGTAGCTTTGACCCTGTCAGCCCTTTTCAAACTTGTTCTTTGTTGTTTTTCTGGTTTGGTGATGTGGTTTTTTTGTTTTTTTTTTTTTTTTTTTCTTTTCTACCACATTTGTATTCTTACATTCTTAGTAAAAAGCTGTTATTCCTACTCCCAAATCTTTGCCTGAGAGCCGTTAATTGCAAAATTAGAACTTGGCGGGGGGTGAGGGGTTTACATCCTCTATTCTAAGGGGAACCCCAGTTTCCCTGGCAGATACCTGTCTTTCTAAACCAAGACAAGTGAACAAGGTGTGAACAGAAAACTGGAACTAATACAAGGATTTCTACCTGGCTGTGAGAGTGCTATTCATCTGTCAGAGGTAGATAGATGATTAGATAGATAGATAGATAGATAGATAGATAGATAGATAGATAGATAGATATCTGCTAGGCATGACTATAATAATTTAAGTATCAGCATACAGCTGCCAAATGACATTTGTCCTCAGTTGTAACTTTTGAATAATAAGGCAGGAGAGAAGGCAACTGGAACACTTAAGGAGGAAGCCAGAGGCATAGCCTGTTCAACAAGATCATAACTACAGCAGATGCTATGTTTGTAACCACATATCATATCTATAACTGTGATCTCTGCCACTTTACCTGAAGCAACCAAATATAAACAAGTCAGCATTGTTCAACCACCAGGGCTGAGCTGGGCTATTAGCATCAATGAAAAAATCCAAAAAATTTTTAACAAAGCCAGACTTAGCAGATATGAGAACTTATTCTCTTTGAAGATATGAGAAGACTTGAAGACATTTCAACTATAGGAGGAAATTCTTTTCATGGGGTCTTTTTGCTCTTCATGGGTTTTTTTCAGTTTGGTTTTTGGGAAGGTGGGGTGGGGGGAAGGAGTGTGCTGATTTTTTAAATTTATTTGTTTGATTGGTTTGGGGTTTATGGGGTTTGTGTTGGGGGGTTTGTGTAGCTAGAGCATAGTCAAGTTTCCCAAAGACAGCTTCTAGATATTATGTTTGTATTCCACAACAAAATAGGAAAAACAAATATCGTCTAAATAAAACATGATCTGTAAACATGTTACCTCACTTCTTGCACAGAAATAACCTTTCGTCACTCTCATGTTCTTGATTTTATTTCTTACAGAATGACTTCATTTCACCAGGATCATCAAAAAATATTTTTATCCTGCTAAGGTTTCTTGGCCTTCACATCAGTAAAAAGGTTTAAATGTTATTGGGCAGCACTGAATGCAATCCTACTACTCTTGGAGGACTCTGCATAATATTTGAACTTTCCTCAATGCATCAGTTGAATAGATGCTCACCTGTAACTTTTATTACATTTCTTCCTGCATTTTTTATTGCCTCAGGGTTGTTCTCCTTGTTTGCAATGAGGTTCAGAAAACCTAAAGGGCAGGTCTGAGAAAAAATATATTCCAAACTTGAAAGTTCAAACAGTTTTTTTTGAATTTCACATACCTCTACTCTTTGTTGCATGATTGAATTCTTCAAAATTCCACCTTCATGCAGTCATTTACAGTTGTACAAAGTGCAGTCATGCTTCCATAGGAACTTGTGTAAATCAAAGTAGGCATGCCAGAATTAATTACAAAGCTGGATTTACACATGTATAGTTCACCATATCAATTATTTACTAAATGTCCTTATAACTGAAGTGCCTAGATTATAATTTAGTAAAAGGTCCTGTATGATACCAGAGGGAGCAAATATTTCTGAAAGGTTTAAGATATCTTGCCAGGAAAGTCAATGAACATCTGCCTAAAAGAAAAAAGTAATCATTTCAGAGACATAACATGATAGAATTTTCAAATTTAAGACATTACATTTTTATCTTCAGTGTAAAGATATGCATCACATGTCATAGAATGGTTTGGATTGGGTGGTATCTTAAAGGTCACTGAGTTCCAATTCTCCTGTATGGTATGTCTTGTCCTCTACCATGACCACACAGGTTTTTTTTAATATTGTGAAACACAGATGGATATTTAAGGAGTTTGATTTTTACCTTTTCTTGAAATTTCTATGATTGGAAAGAGACATGCATCCAAATCAAGCTACATTTTACACTGAGGATACCAAAACAGTAAATCAAACAGTAAAATTCTCTTAAGTGGCTCACAGAAATTTGCCTCCTCTTCAGAGAGCTCTAGTCTCAACATCGTAGCTGTGCTACAAGAAGAAAGTTACAGTCACACTGAAAAAGCAGCATTTGCAAACATATACAGGTATAACCACAGAGAAAGCAAGCACATCCTAGGAGCATGTATAGGATGATGTGTCTTAAGGAAAGAAACTACAAATATGTAAAAACAGAGGAAATCTTTTTTCAAAACCTTTACAGTGACACATCAGTTTCCATCTACTGGTATCTCTGTTCTTAAGGAATTAATGCATTTGGCCTTCTCTCAGTAATAGAAAACAGAACTCAGTCATTAAATTTACAAGTACAGAAGGAACTCTACCATTCACCTCAGCAACATCCACAAGCATGTCTGATTTTGTACACTGGTGCTCTGCCACAACAAAGAGTTGCAGTATCCATAATTATGATTAATCTTAATGTAATCCTTATTCCCTCACACCATAGCTTCTGAAAGAGGTGACAAACTACAGCATTATCAAAACACACTCTTGCCAGATTCTTCAGCAGATGACAAAATTATACAGTATCCATCTCCTAGTCTACACGGTACCGCAAGTGTGAGTGGTGTGCCTTCACATTCTGTTAAGATACCACTTAGTTACCAGTAAGCCAGGCCTAATGCAAATACAAGGAGATCTGTGTTTTTGGAGAATATAGCTCAGCCACAGGCAAAAGTGCATCAGGGGAAAGGGAGACCAAATAAAATATATACGCCTCTTGAACTGTTTTGGCTTAGTTAAATTATTTTTATTGATGAACACAGTGTTTATAGCCACACATAAAATAATTTCTTCAGAGGGATTTGAACTATAAAGGATTATGTTTATACAACGCTTCCCTTTTTGCATTTAAAATTACCTCTAATTTAAATAGTTACAAGCAATTGCTCTAACTCTCATTGTTTTACAGGTCCTTCCTTTTACCTACATCACTCCTCATTATCACCTGCAATAGGCTAAACTATGAATAAAATTTCTTCTGCAGCTGTGGTTTGCACAGGAATAATATTTAAGTAAAGCTATTATGCCATTTGCCCTTATCAAGCTTTTAAAGTGAAGTGAATACAAGTTCAACCCCCTCATGTTTTTCAAGTTTAGACCCAAGGCCAGATCACAACACTGAAAACAATCTCTTAGATTAAAAACTATGCTTGCATAGGCTAGATATGAGGACCCTGAAAATTTTCGAAGATCAGATTTTGATTTGATTACAAGCAACTTTTCCCCTCTAATTTTTTTTATATCCCACTTCTCAAATATACTCAGTTTCAAGAATCTGCATTGCAATAGAGGAGCTTTTGGCAAAGGTAGAACGTTGTAAATCATACAGCCATAATGAAAGGTAAAAGCTACATTAAAATTCACTGTGCTCCTCTGCAGGAATTTGTAGAAAAGATATGAGTAACATAAGTTCACGTGTCTGCACTAAAATAGTCTCTGCTGTACACTCATCCATCAACAGAGGGAAACAGAGTGGTGCTCAAATAATGCATACAAATTCCACAACTGCTCATGTCTGAAAATAGATACCAATGCAAATAAATCTGTTCAAAAATAAAGTCAAGAACTGTACAATTTCAAATCATAACTTTGTCAGAATAGCAGAATTATCTGTTCTGAAGTGAAAAAAAAAATTAACTGGTCAATTATGAATCCCCGGTAATGCATCTAAAATCAAAATACCTGACATAAGCAATAGGACTTACTTTAATACCACTTCAAGGTCTCATGAGAATAAATCTACTCCATTACTGTAATACATGCAAGTGCCTCAGAGGTCTTTTACCCAGACACTGATTGAGCTTGACTTTGCTTATTTAGGAATGGCTCACTAATTCAGCTTTATGGAAATGAAGGAAAACAGGAGAAGACACATGGGGTAGTCTCATCAGGAAAGTTGTGTTGTTCTACTCTTGATTTTATGAACTTTCAGTAATCCACAATTGTTTCATACATTTCTCACCTTTTTATTCTGCTTCATTTTTCTGCTGCTCCATTTAATTCTCTTTTTTTTTTCTCTTGCTTGCAGTTATACAATAAAGGAGACAGTTCTGCATGACAGGAACACAAATTGCACAGGAGTTAGTCACACCCTTGGTGTAAAATCATTCCACAGATTTCAGAAATCTTAAAAGGTCAATATTGTTTACAGGGCAACAAGATCAAAACATGAAGATCAATAAACAAAGTGCAGCTTCAAGTGCAAATAATTCAAAACTTAAAAGCACAGCAGAGAGGTGAAAGTCAGAGGCAGTATTGAAAGGTAAATAAAAATGCATGGCAATCAGATTGGTGAGCATGCTAGCTGTGTCCAGCAAGTCCTTCATACTGGGGAGGAAGTAAATTCTGTTCACCAAGCCAGCATTATAGATTGCCATTGAGTCTTTTTGTGAGGTCCCAGTTTATGCCCTGAAGTGTGAATTTTGATTTCCCTGATTTTATTTGGAATAATACTGCTGGTAATATAAATTTGGCATTCTCCTAAACCCAATAGAAGTATTATTTTGATGATGGAGACATCTTCCAAATCTATACTATGCACTGTATAAGTGCTATAAAAAGACTGTGCTTTGTGAGATGGTGCATTGAATACACATATATTCACAGATTTGAAATATACCCCTAGGATACATGTTGCCTGAGTTTTACTGTTCCTTCTCTTTCTGTAGAACTTTCCCATGCAGCTAATGTAAATAAAATCTATTCTTAGAATGTTTACATACTTCTCCTGTGAGAGAAGACATGATTGACGGTGGTATCCACCATTTAGGTCGAAGGGGTGGTGACCTATGTAGCCAATCCCTTGACGTCTGTACATATCTATAAATATTTGGAGTCAAAATAAAGATGGTTAGACAGCCTTCTACAACTGCTGCCTTCGGAGTCTTTCTCTCGTGTTTCTAGATTGAGACACACCCAGCTTCGCCCCGCGACAGATACATTTCACAGATATGGTTAATTTTTTTATTTTATTTTATTTTAAATCTTTTATTCTCTCACCTCCCATGCCTTAAGTCAGTTTTAGGAGACGATTTTTATTTCAAATTCTGGACAGCTTTGAAGACTCATTCTCAAAGAAATGCTTCTCTGATATATATTTTCTCCCTTACTCACTGTATATGCATAATACTATACATATGTGGAGAGAAAAGGGAAGGTAATATTTCCTTTTGGTGTGTAATGTCTCCCAGTTCTTGTCTCAATCCATGACACCTTGGTTGTATTTTCTCTCCCCTGTCCAGTTGCAGAAGGGAGGGACTGAATGTCTTTTGTGAGTTCCTGACATCCACCCAGCATCCACCCACTCTCAGTTCAAACACAATTAATAAAACAATTAATAAAGCTTCATGCTCACCTTAGCATCTTTTTCATGAATCAAAAGGTGATGTTGCTGCCATCACCATCTTAACAACACTGGCTGTTGTTAAACTAACATAAAACAGCTAACAGTAAATGTAGGGTACATTGGCTCTTCAGTTTCCAGTTGCTAACAAAAAAATTATATTCAGGCTTTATATCATTTTGCATCCTTTTTCCATCCAAAAAATTCACAGTTCAGCTGACATATCTTGAGACATGTGAAAATACAGGGCATTTATGAATACAAAGAGTATACAAGGAATGCAGAGTGACAGTCCTGAAAACAATCACTTCTTTTCCCTTCCCAAGGTGATAGATAACACTGAGAGGCTCTTCACTAGAGTCTGTAAGGGCCTGGTAAAGGGTCCCTATTTGGTGTTGTCAGGCAGAACTGCATTAAGAAAAAATGCAGTGGTAATTACCATATTCTGTAATTTCTATGCAAATTATATGTGGGGCCTCAAGTTGTTAGCTGAAAAAGGCTGATATTCTCTTGCAATTGCAAGTTCCTGCGACAGGAGTCATCCTCAGTAACCAGGGAAAAACCAGTCTCTCACAGGTTCTGTCTTTTTTGCCCTTAAACAGTAGGACAAACCTTGGTCTTTTTCTCTCTTGCATCCTCTATTGTTCATAAAACTTAGTTTCTAGAAACTAAGAAACTAATTTCAACTGAGTACCAATATTTCTTACACGTTTAGGGGAGACAAACTGTATCTTCATATCCTTTACACAATTCATCTTTCTTTAAGATGTAAAACTCTGGAACTATAGGCTGGTTTTCTAACATCGGGATCATGTAAACAAGAGGTTACTTCCATTTGCAGCAAAAATAATGTCTTTGTGTGCAAGAGAGGAGTGTTCAATAAAATGGATGATGGTTACAGGCTTGAATAAGTCAGGAGAAATGAACTATTAATGGTTTTATGCTAGATGTAATTTTTAAGCAGACAGCCATATCTTGAGGCAGTCTCTAGCACTTCTATTCCAATCTGTTCAAAGTGTGTTCATCATCTGATGGAATTGTTATAACACTGTTTAAATGTTCTTCCCATTTACCTCAAAGCAAAGAAACCTTTAAATTCTGTCTGAGGCATTCAGAGGTAATACTGCTCTCCTTCAGCATAACAGAAAGTCATCTCTGTCACCTGAGTGAATGGTACCTACAACAAACAGCCATAAAAATTAATGACAGGAACTGTTTTTTCTCCCATGGTTGGTGCTTTCTTAGAGTTTCAAATCATGTTTCTTTCTCCATTCAAGAAAGTCAGATATATTCCCCAACTTGCCCTGAGGGACAGGAGATGTATTGGACTTGGAATGCCCTTCCATCACCCTGAACACAAGCTGCAAATCCAGCACTTGCTTCTGACAGGCAGAGTGACCCTTTCTCACAAGTGAGTCTCATGGGTCCAGCTTATCACACAGGCTGAGGAAGCTCAACATGTTCAGAAACAGCAACTCACACACTACAATTGTTGAAGCGAGTCTCACTGGAAGGCGTTTGTCTAATAACATGTTACTGGAAATGTCCTTTGACTCAGAGATTTGCCAAACCTGACAATGAAAACAACAAATGAAAGAAGCATCACCTCTTCAATTTTGTCCAGTTCAAGCTCTCCAGAGGGGAGAAGAACAAGTAGGAACCAAACAAAACATTCCTATAGTGTGCCAAAATAGAAACCTTTCTAAACAATTCTTTGTTGGTAACGTTTAAGGGCACATCACTTCTCACAGTTAGGAATCCTGCAAGTAGTTTTAATGTGAAAATTTAGAAATAAAACCAGCTTCGGCTACATTTTAGTGATGCGTTCCATTCATCTGGAAGTGTCTGATTTCCAGTATTGTTCTCTTACCATAAGGGAAAAAGCCTTCAAAATCCATATTTCTGTCCTTTACTGAAAAAAAAAGAAAAAAAACCCCAATACTTTTTATTTCTTCCTCAGCTCTCCTCTGACTGCACATTAATATGTATTAAGGACAACTTGGGCGTTGTGTCACCCGGGCAAAACATTTCTATCATGTTCTAGTTTTAAAACTGATTCACTAAGGCCACAAGTTTTGGAGCTGAATGCCTACAGCTTGACATCTGCAATACATGACCCAGACATCTGAATAATTATCAAGAGGCTCATACTGAATGCAGAGAAGTACAGCAACTCTTACAACCAGCTCAGGTTCAGATACTTTGGCTGTCATTAGATAACCAATCTAAACACATTTTCAGAGGTAGTGAGTAAGAAGAGAATCTCAGGCTCATGCCCTGCAGTTTTCTGAAATGGTCTGAGGTATCTTAAAGTATAATACATGCACTCACTAAGAAAGCAGTAAAGTACAAATAATAGGGATAACTCACTACACTGTGTCATGGTATAACCCCAGCCTGTAGCCAAGCCACTTGCTCACTCCCCCAGCAGCAGGATCTGGGTGAGAAAAGAAGAGTAAAAGATAGAGAACACATGGGTTTCACTAAAGACAGTTTAATTGGGAAAGCAAAAGCTGTGAACAAAAGCTAAGTAAAGCAAGGGATTTAATTCCCTGCTTCCCATGGGTGGGCAGGTGCCCAGCCATCACTCCAAACATCCACTCCTTCCTCTTCTTCCCCCCACTTTATATACTGCGTGTGATGCTATATGGTCTGTAATGTCCCTCTGGTCAGTTTCAGTCACCTGTCCTGGCTGTGTCTCCTCCCAGCCTCCCAAGCAGCCCAAACTTCCTCACCAGCATGGCCCTACAAAAAGCAGAAAAGGCCTTGGCTCTGCGTAAGCCCTGCTCAGCAACAACAAAAATATCTCTGTATTATCAACCCTGTGTTCAGCACAAACACAAAACACAGCCCCATACCAGCCACTGGTAAGAAAATTAACTCTACCACAGCTGAAATCAGGGCACACCATCAGTTCTGTATCCTAATGCATAGAAAGTTGCAGTATCATTTCAGAGGTAAACCTGGCGCAGCAGGAAGAGGTAAGGGAAGGAGCCTTCTTTTATTAGCTGGTATGCTTGGTTTCCTGCAAGTTTAGCCTTATGCTACCTAAACTGTCTCTGGTCTCACAATAATGCAGCTTCTACCCAAACACCATGGGTGTCCATCCTATACAATCACAGAATCACAGAATCTGTAGGTTGGAAGAGACCTTCAAGATCATCGAGTCCAACCCAGCCCTAAGACCTCAACTAGATCATGGTGTCAAGTGCCACATCCAGTCTCTTTTTAAACACATCCAGGGACGGTGAATCCACCACCTCCATGGGCAGACTATTCCAATATTTAATCACTCTTTCAGTGAAAAACTTCTTCCTAATATTCAACCTGTATTTCCCCTGACGCAGCTTAAGACTGTGTCCTCTCGTTCTGTCAGTTGCTGCCTGGAGAAAGAGACCAACTTCCAGCTGTCTACAACTACCCTTCAGGAAGTTGTAGAGAGTGATAAGGTCACCTCTGAGTCTCCTTTTCTGCAGGCTAAACAACCCCAGCTCCCTCAGACGTTCTTCATATGGCTTGTTTTCCAAGCCCTTCACCAGCTTTGCTGCCCTCCTCTGGACACACTCAAGCATCTCAACGTCCTTCCTGAACTGAGGGTCCAGAGCTGGACACAGCACTCAAGGTGTGGCCTCAGCAGTGCCCAGTACAGGGGAAGAATGACCTCCCTGCTCCTGCTGGCCACACCATTCCTGATTCAGGCCCAGATGCCATTGGCCCTCTTGGCCACCAGAGCACACAGCTGGCTCATGTTCAGCTGCTGTCACCAGAACGCCCAGGTCTCTTTCTGCCTGGGCACTGTCCAGCCACACCATCCCCAGCCCATAATGCTGTAGGGGGTTATTGTGGCCAAAGTGCAGCACCCGACACTTGGACTCATTAAACCTCATTTTGTTAGACTCTGCCCATCGATCCAACCGTTCCAAGTCTCTCTGCAGATCCATCCTAACTTCCAAGCAGTCGACACATGCTGCCACCTTAGCGTCGCCTGCAAATTTACTAATGAAAGATTCAATAGTCTCATCCATGTCGTCAATGAAAGTATTGAATAGAGCTGGTCCCAGCACAGACCCCTGAGGAACACCACTGGTGACTGTCCCCAGCTGGATACAGCACCGTTCACCACCACTCTCTGGGCCCGGCCATCCAGCCAGTTCCTAACCCAGCAAAGAGTGCTCCTGTCCAAGCCCAAGCTGCCAGCTTTTCCAGGAGTCTGCTGTGGGAGACAGTGTCAAAGGCCCCTTGCTGAAATCCAAAGAGACAACATCCACAGCCCTTCCTGCATCTAACAAGTGGGTCACCTGGTCATAAAAGGAGATCAGGTTGGTCAAACAATAACTCAATCCTCTCTTCTGTCCCTTGAGCCATACAAAAACATCTCCAGTTTCTTCTCAGGTCCCCAGAGTTTTGGTAGCAAGAGCCAGAAAAGCCAACTCTTAGGAAGCCAAGCTAAAGATAAATCTAATGTGATATCTAAACCAACACATACAATACCCCAGACAGTTTACTTCTTTTACCTTTCTCTGTTTTCTAGAGAACTTCTTATCCCAGTAAGACATCCACATCAAAAATAGCAAGAGCAAATGAAAAAAAAAATACAGGAAACATTATGCTGTAATATGACTGCCTGGACAGAGATAACCAGAAGAAATAAATGGTCAGGAGAATAAAATTCTACATTTTGTGATGACCTGTCAGGGTCAGGACGTGATACACTATCTCTGCTGTTCATACCTTATCTGACCTCTTAAAGAGGCAAATGGGCTGCAAGTCAAATCAGATGTTAATTTTTCCCCTAAAAGCAGGAGACATAGGAAGCTTCATACATTTATCAATTCTGACCCCTACAGAGAAAATAAAACATATCACATCTAAAAAATGAAGGTCAATCCTTCAGACCTGCCATTCTTCAGCAAATACCAGACCTTTCTTCATGTCAAAAACTGAGCCTTTCTTGAGCCATTATATAGGAACACAGCTTCTGCAAAACTGAGAGGAGCTGGGCATTAGTCAGATGTGCATTGCAAAGAAAGGGAAATAGTGAGGTTTGGTAATTATGTCATGTTCTTATTTTCTGTTCTAGGAGTAAAATGATATTTTGAGGAATAAACTGAATTATTAAAAAGAGCATATTGATTCAGCCTGCCAAAAAGACACTGCAATATTCATTCTTTATTAACAGGTTTCTTAATATACTGTGTGATATATCCTAACAAAGGTGTTTATCAAATCAGCACCAATGTGGGGAATTTTAATAAGGCAAGCCTTTACTATCACACAGATTACACCCATTTATTATCTAGTGCCTCAGCCAATTTTAGTCTCTTTTCCCAAAACAATCTGCCTCCACCTACTATCCAAATTTGTCCCTGTAAAATGTTATCATGAATCTTGAAAAACTGTGAAAAACAAATGAAAAAATAGTTTGGTTCCATAAGGATTGATATGATGAGGACAAGAGAAAAGGCATATTTGTAGCAAATAAAAACTGTGTCTTTCCTTCCCAAAGTCTTCTTGTACACATCCATATCTTTAACTGTATGCACATGCTCAAATTGCAATTCAGTAGGACTTTATAGGCTACTTACAGTTAATAACTGCTGAAACATTTTTCAGAACACTGCTGATTTTTATCATGCGCCCCAGTGTTTTACCAGAATCAGTTCCATGTTGGTCAAGATTAGAATAAATACTATTGGCTATGACTTTCCATTTCATCTAATTCAAGCCACGGAAGGCAAAATATAAAAAGAAATTGTCTCTGGCTTTTCACCCATGAAACACAGATAATTCCAACAGCCGCATTCAAGTGCAATATTAAGGACTGCGTGTTTTCTACTGTTACTAATTATGGTAGGTTGATGACTTTATCTACTCATCCCTCATCAAGATAGCTTTCTTTGCTATGCAAGATTCTTTCTCTGCCTTTCTTGATGAAACAAAAGGCTATAAATAAAGAAATAGATTTTGAAATTGTGTGAGTGCAATTAAATGGAGTGGGATGATACAAGGTGCAGTGAAAATGACCCAAACATGCTGAAATGATACTCATCGAAGTCTAAAAATCAGTTAAAGAGTTGAAACGAACAGGAGAGGAATTATCATGAAATGTATTCTAGTGGCAGGGTGGAGCTAGAGTTTCAACTGATGGGCATTTCCTGGGGTCTGTGTCTCTGTTTTTGCTCAGGCGGTGCCTGGTCCTGGTGTCTCTTCTCTTGGCAATATTAGGGTCTGACAGAGTTGATTGAACTCTATCCAAGATTTTTGATTAGAGAAAGTGACATCCAAAAGATGACACCACAGAGATAATCCGTACAAACACCCACACATCCCTGTATTTATCACTGTCTTTCGTTATCACTCCTCTTTGTAGAACCTTACCTTATTTTCTTTTCAAAGTTTTTAACACTTGAAGTTAAACAAATAAGTTCCTTTTTTTCCCTTGCCTGATGGAACATCTGAAATAAGGTGATAGAATGATGCCTTCCTTGCACCTATGCATTTTGCCATGAGGAAGGCACCAGAAAGAGAAGACTACTTGTTCTTTCAACACAGTCCAATATTCCCAGTAAAAAATAGAACACTGAATAAAAAACATGGTGTCAGAAATGTGCTGGTGAAAGAATAATTTCCACGGCTGAAGGGGGAATTCAGCCTTCAGTAAATTCACTGTAGCACCTAGAAAGTCTTTAGCAGTTATATATATATATATATATANAGCTCATACAGCATTTTAAAAGTCAGGACATAAGCATGAATATTGTGAATGTATGTGTGTGGGAAATAGGTACTTATTTATATTAGCAGAATTGTCAAAATGTTCTTATTAAATAGGAACCAAGATCTTTGTGTTTTACAAACATCTGAATAGCCAGAGTGCATGCCTAAAAACAGTATATTTACATAATAGAGTGAAAATTAGTCCCTTAGTGTCCTGACAACAACTTGATATCAGCTAAGTTTCTTCTTAAAGAAATATATTATCAAGAATAATCAAAAAAGAAGTTAGATTTAGTTGGAGACAGATGGGGTGAGAAAAGTTAGTGGTAGAATGAAAACATTTAAAGTACGAGGATTACTCAGACAGAAAGAACAGGCTTCCTGACCTCTGTAAATATTGCAGAGATATTTCTGACACTGAGGAAAAAAACCGATAAAATTTCATATACATCTGTGTCAGGCTACCAAAGAAACTAAAGAAAGAAAGGAAAAGACAGCTTTCTGTTTTCACACTCCATGGTTAATTAACATTTGATTTTGAACAAATCTCAATGACCACATCACCCGCATTGCTAACAGATGAGTAAGGTGTGATATACACAATCACTGTTCTTCTATTAATTTTTTATCTATTCTGAACTTTGTTGCAGTGTGTGGTATTACCCTCGGCACGGCCAGCCCCGTCTCCGCAGCAGTTCTTGGTGTTCGGCAGCCGGGGAGTGTCAGCAAGACAATGGCAAGAGGAGAAAGGAGGGACACTCCAGAGGCTTAGAGCAAAACCGGGTTTATTGGGATCAGCACAGACCCCTCGCCCCACGTCCGGTGCCTCAAGAGTGACCCCGAGCACGAGGAGAGAGAGGGTTTTGTTACAGAAGGTGGGGTCTCAGGGAGGGTAGGAACAGAGCCAATGGGGTACAACATGGAATGGTTGTTAACATAACAAACACAGACATACATGGAGATAGGAGGGGAAAGGTTCCAACCCAGCCAGTCACCAAAGGTCCCTCTCAGAAGCTTCTGGACTTGGGGGCAGGTCTTGGGGTGACTGACAGGGCGGGAAAGGCTCTTGACACCTGATGGACAGGCAGCCAAGGTGGGAAAAGCAAACCAATCAGGAGCTGCATCTGGGGAAGGCTGTGAGGAAAAGTAGCAACTTTGGGTTACAAAGAGAAACTGGGGTACAGCAAACTGAGCAAGGGTACAAAGAAAAGCCATTTTGTGCAACCGTAGACTTACAGCAAACTTATTGTACAGAACACACCACCACAGAATTTCAAAACAAATAGTCACCATTACTAAAAGTTTGCCATTTACTCCCATTTGAGTAAAGTTCCTCTTGAATTTTATTCTTAGGCAGCAATAAGATAATGACTTGGAACTCATGCTTAGAAAATTAATATTTAAATAACTTACAGATTTTTTTTTTTTTTTGGTGACAATCAGTTTGTTAGATCTAAGTCCACTGATAAGTTGTAAAGAACTCATCAGAGAGCATGGGTATGAAATAGATATTGTGTCCTTCACAGAAAAAAAAATATTCCCCTAGCCAAGAGCCTCAGGAAAGCCAGACTGAGAGCATCCTATCAGGATAATTTACCTGGTTATATTCAGTGACTGATTCATACAGATTCCTTGTTTTTCTTCTTCAAGACATGCCTATTAGAGTAATATTAACATACTCTTATAAGTATACTCTTTGTCCTACTGCTGTCAATTTAAATACCTCAATTTTCACAGAATCCCCATTAAAAATATTTTTAAATTCAGTATTTTGATAACAGATATTTGCTTCTGAAATTAATGTGTGCAATTTTATCTCTAGAGCTTAAATAACACTATTTTGAGTTGGTCTGCTTCTAATGTCTCATAATTTGTAGTACTATTAGACAGTCAGAAGCTTGTGATTCCTGTTTATGAGCATTAAATATAGATAAAGATTTGCGTTTATGTTTTTAAAGTTCTGACTTACAGTAACAACAAAGTATGACTGGATATTTGTTCAACAGCCATGATATTGAGAAAGATCTTTAACAAAGCAAGAAATTTGTATAGAACAGAAAATTTCAACGCAGCTATAGACAAGAAACACAGCATGTAAAAAGGTCACAGCTTTCACTCTGCTGGGAAGCACCAAAGAACTGCATGGAGAATAAAAGATTGAGGATCCTTCTGGTGTTTACATTATTGCAGCCACACTTTTTCTGTCCCAGCTAGCAAGCACAACCGAAGAGGAAAAATGGCTATAGGCTGAACACGAACCACCGGAGACAGAAATTACTCTACATCAAAGACAATGTAATGTTAAAATCAACGATAGAAGGCTCTCCTTTATCTACCCCATCACGGCTGCCAGCTCCCTCTTTCCCCACACCCTACACAGGAATGTTTCAGGTGACCACAAGACCTCTCATTTTGTACTTTGCAGCACTAGTGCAAAGTACTTGAGTCTTCCACTTTGAAGGCAAATCAGCAGCACGCTAACCTGAGCATCACAGACAGGTCAGAAGAATCTGGTACAGCAGTCAGGAAAATGGAAGCAGAAGTGGACTGACCTCTAGGAAAAAGCACCTGTTAAAAGGAGATGAGCTCATGGACAGCTTATGAGGGGAGGATGATAGGATAAGTAACCTTGCTACAAACCTTGCTCTCTCAATAAGAACTATTTCTCTGATTTGACAGCCATCACATTTTGCCACTGTATATTCAGCAATCATGTATAAAAGTAACAGCTTTTACTTTATAAATAGGGTTAGTTAGGTCAGGATTTTAAGGAATGCATGCAAGATTTTGCTTTCTGCTTCAACCTTCAGACACAGCAAGATAGTGGAGGCTGCTGCACTAAGGAGTAAAATTTGATACTGCCATTTGTCTTTGTCTATATCCTCTCATTGATGTTTCCTCCAAATCCTGTCACAACTTAATCTCTCCTGATGAATATGCTGATGCCATCTAAATTCTGATTGCTAACCTGTCTGTATCTCCATGCCCATTATCCACTAACACAAAGGCTCAAACCAGCTCAAGCTCACTTGTGATGCCCATTTCTGCTCCATGAACCTTTTTCCTGACTCCTGCTGACATGAGATGGTTGGCATGGGTAGATGTATGGCCCCAGGACCTCGATGATGAAGTCCTCAGAGGCAGGAGGAGAACAGAAGGTGCTACTCCTGTGTATATCAGGAGAGCTAGGTACTTTGGATGGGAAGAGTACCTTTAATACACGAATGTGACTGACCATGCTTTGAGATGTGAGGTAGGTGCCAGAGCTGAGGGTGGAGGGACCAGTACGAGTTAAGCAATGAGGTGTTGTCTGCTTAATTCCTGTGTGGAAACATGAATCCTTCCCTAACAGTGTAGAAAAGTAATGTATGTTTTATTTTAGTTTATTTTCTAGTTGTCATTTAGTTTGCTCCAGAGCTTGGCTTACATTTCCAAGCCAATTCTGTCTTGGAATACAACAGTGCTCCATCTGGGAATACTTTAATGTTTCCTATTGGACTAAAACTGCATTTGCAATGAAATTCACATGAAATTATGAGGAAGAAAGAAATTTAAACCTTGAAATATTGTATTTTTAGACATGTACAATCATGATACAGAAGAAACAATTGCATCTTCAAAAATCGTATTTTCAGATGTCTTTTTCCCATTAAAAAATATTCTAACTAGTCTTACAGTTATGCCTGAAGAGTTTTGTATGTTTATCATCTAGGTTTATCACAGCATAACTAATAACATATTTTCACTTTCATTTCTCACATGCCAACTGTAATTTTTACATCCAGAGTTATACTTATCCCACAAAACTGTAGTGGTAGACATAGTGCCATAACGGTCTATAAAGATTCCAGTTGTGCATTCAATTCAATTTCTTTTATGTTTTCTACAGTAAACAGTAAATATTTCACTTTGTTCATAATGAACTTAATTATTCAGTTAAAAATCTTCATACCTCAAGTTTCAAAAAATCTACATGATATTAAGATCTGGTAGTTAGTAATCAGTCATAAAACTGGAATATATTATATTTTTAAAGCCTTTGATAAACTAACAGTTGACAATAATTTTTGAAACTGAATTTTACAAACTAGCATCCATTGCATTGCTTTTTTTTCACCTTCATTTGTATTTTTTCCTTACTGCTGAAGCTAAAACAAACAGATAAAACAGTAATCTGACAACAGAATATCTTAGCCAAATGTATGTACCTAAGGTTAATATGTAAAAGTATATTTATATCTATGCATACACACTCACAGAGGTATGAGTTCTTGTATATCTAAAGGCAACTCCGTCGGTAAGAAATGGCAATATTTATACATATATTAGTTTTCTGTATTTAAATCAGAACCACATGTAAAAAATGAATCTGTTACTGACTTAGTTTCATCCCTCTCTCTTGTGTTTCTCTAAATGAAGCCTTCATGGGAACCAAATTTCTGGACTAAAGAAGAAAAAGAAAAGGGAAGGGAGGATGATATTCATGCTTGTTCTCACAAAAAGGAGTTGAAGACAGAAAAACCTGGAATTATTATCAGAAGAAATTCTGCACTCCTTCCCCTCCCTTTTACAACTAGAATTAATGAACCCATAGCATATACTGGTTTAAAAGAGGCCAAAACAGGACTCAGACTTTTGGATATTACAGCTCTGCTTATGAAACACAATAAAGCAACAGAACAAATGGCATTTAGTTCATCCAGAAAACCTTTCAGTCAGGATATATGACCTGCAGTTCTGCAAACACTCAGAACAATTTCCTTGAAATGAAGCATTTAATCTACACAAATGAAGCTAAACATAAAAATGGATTTAACATAACAAATGGTCTACAGGTACTTTATCTAATGTATCTAATTTAGTGGGTTTTGTAAGCTAAGATGGATCTAGGTGCTTAAAGGACTATTGCACAGAGTTTGTTCATCAGCCTGTTCCCTCAAATCATACCCTGACACATCTTTATTTCAACACCTCTGGGACAGGCTTTCCCATTAAAATTATTTTGTTGCAGAAAAATTTCTCTTTTTACATCCCAAGACCATAAATGAAACCCAAGGCAATAGATAAAACATTTCAGTGGTGTCAAGTCCTACACCTGCAGGTGCAAGCTGAAAAGATGCAGAAAGTTGAAGAGTTTAAGCAAAGAAGGGACAAAATCTCAGTAAGGGCAGGTATTTCTGTTGGTTGTGAAAAATGTGTGAAGGTTTGGGGTTTTTTTCAAGTGTATAACTAAGTTGATCAGGCTGTAGTGTCTCAATGTTGTTTAAAAGTTACAAAGTCAGTTTTTAGTCTGGAGTGTGCCTTAGAGTTTTCTCTTCCAAGACATGGGCCATCTGTATATTAGTCACTACACGCTTATAAAACTAATTGCCCTAGAAGGTATTTTCACAAAACAATCTCATTAAAAGTAAGAGAGTATGACCAAAATGGTAATTTCTATCACTTCAATGCCCCAAACCAATTTCAGACTCTTTCTTCTTTTCTGTAAACACCACTTCATTGTATTGACTTTCTCTTGCAGTTTACATGTTGTGAAGAATCAATCCCATTTTTATTTATACCTCAATATATGTGAGAAATATGTGTTCTGATATGGGGTGAAAAATGGCTACAGGGGTTGTACATTGTGCTGGGAGCCCTAGCAGTGCCACATGTTTAGGAAGTATTTGGGAACAAATCGAGGGAGGCTCTGTCCCTGATAGCCCCTCAGGAGGAGAAAGCCTCCATGGCTGAGCAGTGACTTCCCCCTTGGAGGCAGGCAGACCCCTGGATGCCTGGGAAAAAATTCCCAGGGAATCAGGCTGCAGGAGGAGCTGTAGTATTGAAAAGCAATGAATCCTCCTCCAGTCCAGACCATATCCTTTATCAAGAAACAGTTCTCTGATACAATATTTGCTGCTGGTGAGCTTTATTTTTGTCCAAGAAATCTATCACAAAGAGTCCTCCCCAGCTCTCCTTACAGCAGAACGGGACACATATTCCAGCACGGAGGAGTAAAATGAAATTTTACAAATTAATTGCATTTTTTGGGTTAGAAAACATAACTATCCTTTTGGCATACAAAGTGAGATTTTATAGCCTCAAAATTTACTGTATTATGCAAGAACTATCTGAAGCCAGTAGGCCCTTATTAAATAGGACTCATTAAAATTTGTGTTTGATTGATTGATTGAATACCTAAAGATCTGTGTGAGTCTTGGTACAGCTGAGAACCGCAGTATTTCTCTAAAATAAGTTATTCCTAGAGATAGATCCATAAATGGTTTAAGAGAAGTTACTGTTAGTTCTGTCCCCTTTGCAGGTCAGCAGGTATCCTTTCCCAAAGATTTCAGAGACCCTTGAACCTACCTGCTGAATAAACGTCATAACCATTACCTACTTGATTTTGGATTGCTCTGTCCCTGTTACTGCAGATTTCCATCTTACCTCACTACCTACTGCATCAGAGAAAGAGAGAGAAGGAATATGTGACATTTCAGCCTAGTGGTGAGATCTATGAGCAGAAATAGTGGAGCTGAAATACTCCTGTCAAGTTACAGTCTAAGAGAAGTGCTTACATCAATACCACGAACTGGACTCTGGAGCTGCACAGATGCCAAGCCATGGACCTTAAGCACGGTGCTTAAGCCCTAGTGGGCATTAGCATTACATATTCCCTGCTTTTGACAATTGCTTTCCAGCTCTGGTAGACCACTCTCTTACATAATACAGCATCTTCTGTTCACAGCTTTCTCTGAAAAAAACATTGCAGCTTGCTTCTCTCAGAACCATTAAACAAAAAATGTGCTTTTAAAAGTTAGGATAAAGAACAACGTTTTTAGGATTTGAATTCTAGGAATTAATTACAGAAGGTTTCTGTCACAGCACTTATTTTTGATTACTGCATCTTCAACATAAAGTTTAACAAGGAGTATATTTCAACCACAGGACAATATTATCACTATTACCAACATAATGATGTTTTGAACTAGTATTTGCATTTCTCTCAGAAGACCACATGGGTGAAACCCTGCTCTCCTGGAAGTAAATAATAGTATTGTCATTTCATTACTTTTCGGGACAGAGGCTCAAATGCAGCCTTAAGTGAAGAAAAGAAAGCTCTATTGCCATGGTGACTCCGAAGACAACAGGAAGAAAGGGAAAAGATTTGGATGGAATGAGAAGAAAGAAGGCATCTCTAGTTTCTAATATTAAACTCATGATTCTAGTTACTAACTAGCATATGTAGTACATATAGACAGAATTGGAGCTCTGTGGAGTAAGAAGGGCCTAGGCAGAAGCTTACCCATGGCACACATATTAACAGATTGTTCTTGTGTATTTCCACAAAACTTTTCATAGAGAACACAGGCAAAACTGTTTCACTTGTTAAAACCAATGTGGGAATGTAAAAGTGGGTGACTACAGTACATATTCTAAGATTGAATTTAATTGTTGGTACGATCTGTAAAGTCTTTCTCCTCTTAACAGAAAAATGCAGAGAGGTTGGAACTAGATGGTCTTTAAGGTCTCTTTCAATGCAAAGAATTCTATGATCCTATAATTTTATAACCTGGACTTAAGTTTCCAACTCTTTGAGTGCAAAACACTTCTTGAAGGATTTATGGACTGCTCTTTCTTCAGTTAATCATTCCCCTTTACATAACACCTGACCCTTGAAATTACATTGACATACCATTAACAGCACCATTAATACTGGTATCTTAACACAGAAATTAATCTTATGGTGTAAATTAAAATAAAACTGCACTTCTCAGCATTAAATGTGTGAGCTAATGTAAAAGTCAGTCTCATGCTGTGGGACCTCAATCATCATGTCACTGAGACTCAAAGTTTAGCAGCATAAGGCTGCACTGGATCAAAAGTGCTTAAATGTCACTGTTTTGTCAGTGATTTTCAAGACAGATGGTTGTTCACCTATGTATGTTAACTTCTACTAAAATCTGCTTTAATTAGATCGTGATTAGAATGTTTGCTCTGTAGGAAACTTATTAACACGCTTGAGGGAGGAGTACATGAAGTCACATCCAAAGGGCAGGAATGCTTCATAATTCTATTTCTTTGGTAATATGTATGCAAATTAATACAAGCATTGATTAGTACATCATTTATAATCTAGAAAATTTACTGTAGTACTCCTAATGTCCATTCAAATATCTTTTCTCTGAAATTAAACTCCTAATTCCCAAACTGGGCTCCTCAGATGCCTTTTCCTACTGAAAAAAACCCCCAACATCTTTTGTTAATTTGGAAAACATTGTTCTTAATTGCCTTGGCTTAATTTCCAGGAGTTAAAACTCCTGGAAAAAAAAACTTCTACTTTGATTCCTTTCTTTATCTCCTTNCCCCCCCCCCCCAATTCAATTATTAAAGATATTTTTTAAAGCAATCTCTGAAAAGCATTATATAAAAAAAATAAAAATCAGACAGTTCCAATAAACCACAACAATAACAAAAGAGGAAGATAAGTGTTCCAAACATGGAGTGCATTGTACTGTTTGTTCTGCAAAGTACCGAATTTTGGCAAGCTTTGGGACATTATAGAAGTAGTAATAAATTTCTTGGGGTTTGTTTGCTTGTAGGTTTGGTTTTTTTGTTTTGTTTTGTTTTTTTTTTGCTACAGCTGCTCAATAAGTGATTCTTTTTTACACATATTATCAAGCTTTTTCTGAGTACCCAAGAAAAGCCAAGAACATTCAGAGAAGTCACCTACACAGGTTAATTTTTCTGTCTTGTGTATTTCATGCAGTACATTGTGTTGTGACTTCAGTGAACTTGTATTTAGCATTCCTTATGTTTAGATGACAAAGACTGTGTATGTGATTGTGTCTAGCTTATATAAACCTGATTTATAAAAGACAGAATTAAAGCAAATTCTTAACTTCTTTGGTGAATGTGCAACAATATATTATTTGCACATATTTTAAACTATTCAGTATTTGAAAGCTGCTATAAGTAAAATAAAGATCAAAGAAAACACTGATTTTGGGCTGCATTATCTACTCCATAGAAAGCATATAATTTTTTGGTGGCAACTAAACCAGCCACTTTTCAGGTATGAAAACAGCAAATATGACAATTGAAAAAATAGTTTTTACAACCTTTGAGAACTTGGGAACTTTTCTTCATGAGGCAAATGCAAACACAGTGATAGAACTGGAAAAGCAGCATTTCAACACTGTCACATTCAACACGTTGGATGGCTGGTTCATTCCGGAAGAATTCGGGCCCTTTTTAGAGAGAAAAGGCAAGTTTGGGCAAAACAGTTCTCTTGGACACATTCAGAAAATTCAGGCAACAGCAAGCATCCTTGGTTTTCTTCCTTGATAACCTGTGAGTTACTATTTTCAACAATTGAAAAAAAAATCTAATATTTTGATAAATAACAAAGAGAACACAAAAGAGATTTCTATGCCTGCCTTTCATTAGGCTGTTGTTTTGGTGGAAAGTTTCATTTGTAGGAAGTTTCTTCTTTGCAGTCATCCAAGAGAACCAGAAAGAATTACTCTTTCACTCTGAAAGTGATACTTGACCACTGGTCCTTCACTGGTCTCCAAGGTTATATTATACAGATTAGATGAAATTATGACAAGATTTGTTGAAAAATAATGAAAATCTGCTCCAGGATAGAGATTGGACTAAATGACACAAATATTTCCCTGTTGATGTAGGTAAACATGTATAAAGAAATGCTTGAACTGACAGAGGTTAACAAAAAATAAGTGTACCATCTTTATAGACAGGTGTCTCATCCTGGAGGGAAAGTAGCAACTGAATGGAAACATTAAGTACAGAGAAGCAGATTGCTGCTACAGTATAGTGGGTCTGTTTATCATATTTACTGCGGGACTGTCTGAAGCCAACTTCTACCAGAAGCCAACAGGCTGTCTTTTCATTCACAGTTCATACTGTTTGCAATACAATGATTCTTTGTCATAATGAAGACAAAGATTTCACATCCCTGTAGCATCTTCCCTCTAGGTGAATTGCAAATCACTTAAATTTTACACTACTTAAACATATTATATTTAGATTTTTTTTTCCAGCCACTGAAATAGAGCTGTTATTTCTCGTTGTGCCAAGAGAAAACTGAGATGGATGGAAAAGCCAGCTTAGTGACTCCTGGATATGGATCTCTCTGCCTCCTCTCCTCTACGATACAGAAACAGAATTGTGAAGTCTCTTCATTTTTGCAAACAATTTCTGCAGTTCAGTGGTTCTGCAATTCAAGAATCATAAGATATTTTTCTTGGAAAATCTTCTGTTGTAAATATTCAGACATGATGGGGGTGTATGCATGGTGGCAAAAGATAGAACATTCTGGCTATTCTCACTATGTAACTGAGACCAGTCTCCTAGAATAATTTAAGACAAACTGCAGTAAATTTGTGGTGATATTCTTGAGAAGCTAGAATTCAGAACTGTGATTCTTACCTTTTCAGAATACCTAAAAGTATTACTTTTCTACTTTTTCTTTACAAAATTTTAAGACTTGCTTTACATCCTGCACCTTTTTGACAAAATAGGTTTGAAGCACATAATTTTCCCAGTTTTTTCCTAACTTTTACTAATAGGATAAGTGTTTACATTTCCTTACTCAGTACTGTTTTTGTTTAAATTGCATTTTCAATCTTCAAGCTTACTTTTTTTAATAAGTCCAAAACTATTAATATTTAATATTTTCCTGCCATTCTACCTACTTCTGTCCATGCTAAAATAGCAGCTAAAGGCAGATAGCATCTTTTCAGCTCTGCAAACCACTTTGTTTCATCCTATTACTGTATGATAGGTAACTATTTTACCCCTGAACAATAAGAGGTTTTTTTTCACAAATTACTACAAAATCCCTTTCAAATGGTTACTACCCAGGTACAATTGTCATAGATTTGTCTTGGATTCTTTACCAGTCTTAAAATCAAAAAAGGTCACATTGAACCTGGCTTCTGCCTTCACAGCAGCTACTGCAAAAGGTCACTGCATCTAAGATGAGATATGTATAGCTGATAAACTAGGTTTTACCTATCCAGGAAAAATACAGCGCAGTCTAGTTTTCACAATGTATTGGAGCAAAATCATATTTTTTTTTGATCATTGACTACAGCAGGATCTTGATTAACTAAAGCCCAGCAAAAATAATCAGCTTCTAAACTCATCACAGATAAATGATAACACTCTTTTGTTACATTAGAGCAGGAAATCACAGTTATTTCCAAACATACAGGACCAAAATTACTCCTACATTAACTGCAATAAATTCTGCAGAATTAGATGAAGAATGAGACAAATTAATTCCAATGAAAAGGACAACTATTTCAACTGTTGTTGAATAAAAGTATTTCTTACCTTTAAGCTCACCTGGTCCATCCAAGTGTTGCATTTCAAGCAGGCATTTTCTTTTTATCTTCGTGTGACAACATAATGTCACAGAAGAACATTGCTCCAGTAGTGGTTGCAAATAGTTTGGTTTGGGGAATCCAGAAAACAAATTTCATGTCAGAAAAAGTGTTGTTATAACCTAAGAGTGATTAAACAAACTTAATCATCAAGATCCCTTGATGGAATTTTGCAAATAAGGACTTAGCAAAATGAAGTCACTGAGAAAAAATTCTCCAAATTATCCAAAGGTGCTCCTTCTTAATGTTTTTATATACCATACTGAAGACTAATTCAGGATAAAAGAGCTTTAATTAAATTTTAGTATTATTATTTTCAAAGCAAAATTAAGTGAGTAGCATTGGAACCACTTCTGTTTTGACTTGAAGCATCTATATAGGCATTCAACACTACTGAACTAATCCATGTAGAAAACTAATTAGGTTTAATTTGCCTGGATTTTCTCACATAAACAGGCTGACAGGTATGCACTGAGTAAATCCCTCCTCGTATAAAATATTAGAGTTGAAATACAAGAGTAGAAATGCCTGTTCCATGTTCTTTGACAGGCAAGAAATCAAGAATTGATGGCTACAGTCAGCATTGCTTGAGGGATGAGCAAGAGGTAGTTTATAAAATCCAGTTCTGTTGAGCCAGACCACATGCTCTCCAACTCAGACCTGCTTCCTTGCATCCTTCTCTCAGAAAAACAGTAAGAAATTTTGAATAAGACACATGCTTCTAAAGAATTCCATTGGTAAAGATGAATTTGAATGGCTGAAGTCTACCTGGAAAGTCAATAACAGAGCAGAGAGAGCGAAACAGAAAGAAAGATTACAGAGAGAGAGTTTAAAGAGAAAAAGGTGACACGCTGCTAGCAAAAGTAAGGTCTGCAGTAAGTGGAACGAGTTGAAGAGAAAACATAACTGACAGGTTAGTGTTGAGGCTTAGGGATAAATTTCTTTCATGACAATTTGAAGACAGTCTGAAGTAACAGCACTTTGATTTTCTTCATAGGAAACAAATAGAGTAGTATACCAAATGTACTGTCTGCATATAACATAAAAATACAAAAGAGAAGAGATATTAGAGGAATTAGAAGCCCAACCAGACCTATCTTGTTGGAAGAACTCTAAGAAATTTGCATAGCAAAAAAATGAACCAATCTGAGCTGAATCAATTAACAAACAGGGACTCATAGCAAAATAAATATTAAGGTTTAATTAACAAGTTTTGATCACCCCATTTGTGATAGGATATTTAGCAATTCAAATTAGAGTTTTCTATTTATTATACCAATGCTGTTTAAAGAAAGAATAAACAAAAAAATCACAGTAAGCTAAAATTTACGGCAAAGTATGTGCAAAACAAAAAGGGTTACCCAATGGCCCTTAGAGCAATACAACTATCTATTAAAGAAAAAAGCAGCTGAATTTCTTTACAAAGTGCTTCCCCTGCAATTCAGTTAGGATTTCTTTTTGTCCCAGACTACAAGCAGTAACTCAAATCATGCCTTATGTCTACCATCCAAACAGAAATAACACTGGTTTCTAACACTAAGGTGATTAGGATGAAAATATTTTTGTACATTAGAAGTATATACTGTCTAGCAAGCGAGGAAACAAAATCCTAGATTTGGCCCCACTCTTCAAGCAACAGGCTGAGGGTCTTATAACATGAGAAATAGGAACACACTTTTTCCTCCCATTCTGGTTAATAAGAGCTATAAATGTGAAACAGAAATCTGGATCCAGAGTGTATCTATGTACATATCACCTTTTAAATCAGAAGCCCATGGGCTCAGTTAGAGATCAAATATAGTCCATAAGTTGATTAATGTACAACCACCAAGATGTCAATAGCATAATGAGTTATAAGAACAATGATGGACCTCTGTGGCTCCATCCAGTGTTTAAAACCACTCCCAGGGCAAAATAAGTGCCTGAGTCAATTGCTTCTATGTTGATGTGTCCTTGGGACTGAATTCCTCTGAAAAAGGAGGAATTCCAGGCACATTCAGTGCTTAGAGCATCCTCCAGAGCCCAACAATTAGTAGCATAAATGGTGTGACACACAAGACAGACCAACCCTTGTATGCACCTTGCGGGGACAATCTCCCTAGGAGGTGAAGTATCATCAATCCTATACATCAGTGGAGGCTTCCTATCACAGGCTCCCTACCACAGACTTTACTGGAACCAGGGAGCAGTTGCATCCTTATCAAACAGGAAGAAAGCATAACACTGCCCTAGGATTATACCACCAAATGATATCATTTCAACATGATAAATCTCTAGGGGTGGCTAAATTAAACCTGGCAAACCTGAACACACAGTGGACTGTTGTAAATCTTTACCAGCTTTCTCTCTTTGTCCCGGGAGGCAACCTGGGAAAATGATGATCATTCTACTGCTTCAAAGTGCATTACTTGTATTTTCACTCCCATGGGACTTCTGCCCAACTGCTCACAATTTGCTCCCACCCATGCAGTCCAAATGACCATACAGCATGCCATGGCTGTGAGTCCACCTCTGGAAAGGGTTTATTTCCATCATCTATGTAATAGTCCAAGAGATAGTGCAGAAGCCTCTTTCCTTCTTCCCAAAAGTTTGAAAGATGAACTACAAAAGAAGTGAGTCGTAAACATGATAACAAGTGTTTCTTTCTTTCACTGCCCTGCATTTTTCTAGGGATTGGATGGGAATGGTGATTGATGCTTTGATGACTGCATTGAAAATAATGTAAAGGGTACCTAGAGCAAAGGGATAGATGTTCTATGAATAATAAACATGCAATAAGCAAAACATGGTCACCAGAGACTGCAACTTTTCCTTTCTCTCCTAATTGCTTCCTAAAGAGCTAAAGTTTTAAAATTTTATTTCTCAGTCATTTAAATGTCAAGAAAAATTATGCAGAAAATAAAAACCATAGGCAGTGTAATATCTAGAGAAATTACTGGTGGGTTTTGGAGGTTGCAGAAATTCCATTCAGAAAAAAACCCTTCTGGTGAAGAAGTC
Source organism: Cyanoderma ruficeps (assembly GCA_008694505.1). Taxonomy (NCBI): domain Eukaryota; kingdom Metazoa; phylum Chordata; class Aves; order Passeriformes; family Timaliidae; genus Cyanoderma; species Cyanoderma ruficeps. The sequence continues at coordinate 32,913,636 of VZDJ01007749.1, read as the reverse complement.
TCCTAAGTCAAATTCAACAGAATGGATCATGGTGAACTCTTCTTCCAATAGATTCTCAAAAAATCTCCCAAGTCCCATAAAGGCAAAAAAAAAAAACCCCAACAAGTCTTTGGAAAAGATCCACATCCCACCCTCATTATTAAATCAATGTCTAAAGGACTGTTAAAACAAAATTTAACAGGCAGCAAGATACATAGGATTGGTTTTGAATTTTTGAGAGAATAAACAACCTGAATCAAAGCTGGGTGCACCCATGAACTGATGTCCAGGTTGATTCTTAGTCAAGGAATTTGTAACAGTGTATCTCTTCTTCCTCCTCTGTGTTAAGTTTGAGTTACCTTGGTCTCACTGGATCAACCTTGCTTTGTTTTTAATTTCTTGATTAAGTACAAAACAGAAAAAGGTTAAAAATTCAGCCAGAGGCTTTATCTATTTCTGGCAATTGGCAAAAAGTATGTAGAAATGTATGTAGAAATAAGACAAGATGAATCCTAGCTGAAAAGAGAATCAAATGCTTGTTTTGTGCCCATTTTTGCATCCTAAGGTTGTTTTTTTTTTAATCTTCATTATTGCACTGCTCCCATTATTTTCTCAAGCCTCATAGGAATAATTATGAGACACTGGTTTGCAATGTTAAAATAAAAGTTTATCCAACATAATGTGATGAAACAAAAAACTCCAACAAAGTTATGTCAGTTTATTTCAACTAGGGAACTAGATTTGCAGCTTCATCAACTTCAGTTGCTCATTTACACCTTTGTAAGTTAAATGAAACAAAACTGGGTGTACATGAGGACTGATTGTTTCCTTTTCATTCTTGGTAGAACAGCACAGTTGAGAGCTATATCAACAAAGAGATTTAAGTATCTGAAGCAAGGGGCATGAAGCCTAAGCTTGATGTTTATATGTCCAAAACAGCTGCTCTTAATTAACAGCTGCTGAATCCTGGAGTAATTCATGTGTCTGCCAATAAACGACAGTAAAAAACTTAATGCCTACTTCTTCCTCAGCAACAAAAGTCACACCAGGCATTTTCTCAGGCTCTATCTGTGGTCTCTGAACATCTCAAGTTAAACATTTACTAAGCACAGCCTAAATTTTTTTGATAGAAATTAATTAGAGAGGCTTTACAAGCTGCTAACATAGGACTCTAGAATTCATATCCTAAATGGAGGACTTCAAATTCCAGGCTTCAGGAGCTAGAAAACTTGAGCGCATCACACAGATTTGGCACTACGTATCACATGAGACTCCTGTGCAAACAACAAATGACAGAGCTGAAAAGTGAGGTGGTGAAATATCTGGTTCTCACTTAGATTCATGGGCTGGACAGCACAGACTCAGCAGCTACCGGACTTAGCAACTAAAAACTGGTGGGAAATGGAAGCAAGGTTGTTTAGCCACTTTCATTGAAAATGCTACTCTTCCGTGAAATCCCATCCTCCCCACACCACCTTTAAGAGCTTTCCTAAATCCCAGGGTATTCCACTGAGACATGCAGTCAAGAATACAACAGAAAATAGCCAGAGAGACAAAAGGGTGCGAAAGCTGCTTCCAGATGAGTTTTTAATGCAAGGTGTAATACATTTAGAGCATAGAAAACTAGAGTTCCCAGATTCTTCCTTCTCTGCTCTCATCCATGGACTTTAACAATTAAGCTAGGTAGCCTAGCTTTTCCCTGCTCAAAGCAAGATCGATGCATAGCAGGGCTAAAGATTATTAAAATGGAGGATAATAAATTTTAAGCCATGTGATCACATGTGCATCTATTATCTAGGTAAGATGAAAGCAAATAAATGTCAAGCACATATCTTTAAATGTCTGTGGACTCAGAGAAAAGGGAATGTTTAAAAGTAAAATGCAGAAATACAATCTTCTTCAGAGACAAAACCACAAATATGTATTTCATTAAATCTAGCCTTTTGCTACCTTCTAGGAAGAAGCCTTGTCTGGCTGTAACATTTTTTACAGACACAAAGGGATGCCCAAGAATAGGCAATGAAACAAATACAGGTTTTAGTTTTGTTTTTTTCTAAAAGAAAATGACAATTTATAGGCAATAGCAAGTGGTGAAGGATGTCAGGCTTTGTTACTCCTTTCTTTTCATTTTTTTTCTTAACAAGGTAACTTTGAGGAAAATTTGCAGTAAGATCAGAAGGTCCAACATAAATCACTTCAGGTCTTTAAAATTACATTGACTGGGAAGAATAAGAAAGAAAAGGTATTAAAATTGCTTCTTCTATTTTATCATCAATATGTACAAGATTCTCAAGACTCAATAACAAACCAGATGGTTGTAAAATGAAGCATTTTTCTGCCAGGCATTCCTCTACTCTTTAAGGCTAATTGGCACTATGCACAGAAGAATTATTGAATCTCAAATTAGCCACTTCTGATAGCACATCTCACATCTGTTTGTCTGTCATTCTCATGATACACTGGGATTGTTGAATAATTTGTTTACAAATAAGAGAACAATCTGTGCTAAAAGTTTTGCAGATGAATAGGGACATCTGGACTAGACCAACATTGCATTGATTGTTTCAGAATAGCCCAGGCAGACTGAAAAACAAAAACCTTTGCAGACCATTAGTCAACAAGATGGTATGTCTTCACAGCTCTGTTAGCTTGAGGTACAATTAAAATGCTGTTCCAAACTCCAGAAAACGCTGTTTTGTTTCATTTACAACTAGTGTTTCCTGCACTATCAGTATGTTTTTTTCCCCAGTTTCAGTCTCTACTATTAGATCGATTTTTGTGGAATTGCCTCCACAGTTGTAAGCTTGACTGGACAGAGAGCTAAGGGCCTGAAAGAGATAAGATCTTTAGTAAGAAACATCTGATTTGAATGGAGAAAAACAAGCATCACCAGTGGACCGTCACTGTTGAGAGGAACAAAACATTACTTTGTAGGCAGAGAAAGGAAATGAAGCAGTGATTTCGATATACTCCATGTTTAATTGCCTTTCACTCCAAGAATAATGAATTCTTCTGTCTTTGATAATTTCTTGTGCCATCTTAAACATTACAGCCCATCACATAAAGAAAGTGTACAGAATACCCTAGGAATTCTCTTTTAGCCAGTGTTTCCTTTAAATGGCATGGCTACTCTTTCGTGACATTAGCAACAACAGAAACCTTTTGTTTTTTCAATTCTCTACTGGACAGGTGGATATTGTGGATATCTTCATATTAATTTCAGCATTCTAGAAAAAGCTCCTATAATAAAGAGAACTAAGGTTCATTTCTCATTTAAAAGCAGTTGAAAATAAAACCAAGTTTGCAGAATCCTGTGGATGCACAAAAAAAGAAAACTTGTTTACACAAAGACGTGTTATTATTTTTATAAGAGCAAGTCCTCCCATAAAGCAAGTTCAGCTTACTTTATTTTTTAGAATACCTTCTAGTCATCTTGCAAGAACTAGATTAGGTGATATTAGGTGGGAAGGAAGTATTTGATATTTATAATATGTACCAGTGATGAAGGACAGTGTGGGAAAATGAGCAGAATTATTAGCAGACAAATCCCCTAGCATCTTAGATTATTTCCAAATCTCACTGTTTTAAAATAAAAAAATTATTACACATTAACATGTCGGAACCGTATTCTACCCAGATCCATGTAAGATATGGCTACTTTGTTTCTTCTGTCTATATACTGTGATTTTACTAATATATATCAGAAAATTTTGAGCTCTAATTCTCCTTCTGCTGACAGAAAAAAAACTTCTGAGCATGCTACAATAATGTTAGAAGTCCCAAGACAGAAATTGGAAAGATAATTAAATACCCAGACTTAGCTGTTCTGGGGATGTGACATCACAAACCAGCAGCACAGAGGTGGTGAATGAGCAGGATCAGATGTACTAGTGAAAGTAGGAAAACAGTATATTAGTGGCCAGGAATTTCACAAACAGTTCACACAATGAAACATACACAGTACAAAAGGCTGCATGTCAAAAAAAGTGTCGCCTTAAGTTTGCCTGTTTTTCAGTGCTTCCATTTTATTCTCACACAGCTTCAAGTAAACTGTGTATATTTTTAGAATTTATCTATTGTTTACATGGTTTCTCCTCTGGGAGGAGAAATATGATTGATGATGATGTTGACCATCCAGGTCAAAGAGGTCTGTGTGGCCAATCTCTTGCCTTTTTTACAAATGTATATAAGATGGAGTCAGAAAAATTAAAATAGAGCTTTCCTGCTTGACCTTCTGCTGCCTGCCTTGTTCTTTGTGTGTCATGAACTGTGACAAAAAAGGAAAAAAGAGAAAGAAAAGTGAAAATCTCTATGTCTCTTGGATAACCTTTAAAATCTGAGATGCTGCTGATCTAGGGGAGCTCTTGTCCATCAAAGAGATAATAAGCCTTCTTCCCTCATTTGCAAGTATATATATATCAAAGCTGATCCAGTAGGTGCTAATACTTAGCACTGTGTGACCTAATCAGCATCTTCATTCCAAAGACATCATCTCAAATTGAGATTTATGTGCTAGGCACACTTTGAACATTCATAAAACTATTATCCTTCCTTGCATTGATGGATGCACAATATACAGAAAGGGTAAAAAGACACGATGTGAGAAAAGAGGAGAATAGTATGTAACTTATATTTATCAACCTGATCCACTTAAACCAGCACAACTAAAGCAGTTATGAAAAAGTACTTTTGCCTAGAAAATGGAGGCATCTTGCAAATAAAATACAATACATTTTCTAATGGAAGAACATTGGGGGTGAAATCCACACAGAGCACTGTAAAGATCAAAAAAAGAACTAAGTTAAAAGGTTATGTTATTTGTAGGTAGAACATACATTTATAGGCACTATGCATAGGTGGTAACACACAGAAATAAGAGGAAAGATACAGTGGCAACAAGCAGGGGAATATGGAAAACTGCTTGTATTTTCTTTATCTGTTCTAGAGTTACAGTTATTCTAGACTTATGGACAGAATTACCATGAAGTTCGCAAAACAAGCTTAAGAACAGACACCTAAGAGATAGGCTGGACTGCAGGACTGAAGAGATCTAGGTGAGGCAGTGCTGGACACAGATCATCAATTCACCAATGAGGAGAAAGCTGAACAAAGTCACCTGAAGGGACAAGATGGCAAATGTATTGGAGGATAACTTCAGTGAAGGTGGAGACAGACAAGGGGCACCCCCTTAGGGCAGTCAAGTAGCCAGTCTGGTTTCTGTATGTTCTTTCTGGTGTCAGACATGGACACAAACCATGGTATCAACACCCATACATGTCCTTCTCTCCTTGCACAGCTGCAGCACAGGTGTTTCTGCTTCACTGTCAGCTTTTGAGCACCACAGCAGCTCCCCTGACATAGACCCCATCTGGAGTAGCTGCATCCTTGCCATGGAGCCACAGCAACAAGTGCAAGCCTGGGCCAGTGAGGCTAATGCTCTCTGCCAGGTTTAAAGAAAGTAGGACCAACCTGTAGTGTGGATTTTTTTTTTCCCAAATGCAATCTGACACCAAGTTGTTGCTTCTTTGAGACTTAGAAGCAAGGAAGATAATGCTTTATTCAGAAAAGTACTGCAAAATTACCATTACTTGTCAAATAAAAATTAATTGACATCAACAGGAACAGAATAAGATACTTCTTTGTTTGATCAGTGCTACTTCATAAAACTACTAGCATAATTTCTTTTAAATTAAGCAAAACAGTGAATAACAGCCCAATACCAAGAATCACACCTGCTGAAAAAATCCTGTAGATAAGTTTATTTTTATTAGACAACTGTTTTATTTGCAGTGAAGTACTGCTAATAAATAATTGTTACAGACAGATAAAATTTTAGAGACATAAAAAACACTTTTTGCTGTGAAAAAAGTGATATTTACCTGTAGAGCAAACAACGCTACTAAGGCTGAGTAGTCATTCTCCACTCTGAGAGAATACATATGACTTGAATTTCACACACAAAGACATTGCATTGTTAAATGAAAAATGTTAAAATTGCCTATATTTCATATCCAAAATACTTCAACAAGATGGAAAGCTCCCTGCTTTGGTAGGACATTTTCTTGGTGCTAATTACCCAGAATGAAAATAGCCACACACCTAGAAATTATGAAACTTCCTCTAGCAAGAGTGGCACAAAATGTGTTATGCTTGTTTGCAAAGAGAAACTTCTCAGTCTTCTGCCTTTGAAAAGATATTTTTCAGCTGTTTCAATGCTTTCTTATTTTGCCACATTATGTTAGAGTAGACTTCTAAACAAAGAGCATTTTATTAGTTTCAAATAAATTCTCAAATTACTTGTAGTTGTTAAAAATAAAAGTCCAGAGTAAGAAAACTGAAACAACCCTTTCTTAAAACAAGTTTCCAGGATAATTTGTTCTTTACTAGACTAAAAAACAACACTTTTGTTGGCATTTCCCACAGGAACAGCATTACTGTGGTTAAATTTAGGTTAATTTTACTCCACAAGCTCTTCTCTTCTGTTCTTCTCCTTGTCTTTGTGCAAGCACACATTGAGTTTCTTTTTTGCTCATGTTTAAATATTGTTGCAAAATCAGTGAAAGCTATGAGTGAAACAGACATCATGCAGTAAAAAGTAAACTAGGTTCTTGAAATGATGCTTCCTAAACCTACAAGGCAGGCTGATTCCAGTTTAATGGATGGGAGGCCATGCATCCTTAAGACAGGATCAAAACCCAAATGTTCAAGAGCTGTTTCAAACACATCCTAACTTTTCCAAAAACTGCATCACATCTCCTGCTTGATATTTAGCCCAGCAGGTACCATCAAGCCGCTGGTCATCACATCTTGCGCTTAGGCTTCACTGTGATGAAAAAGAAAAAAGAAGTCCCCCATGACTACTCATTCTGACATCAGTCTAGACCATGTCCCTTTGTCAGACAGACCAAACTCCCAAGAACCAATCTCCAATACCACAACAAAAGCCAAGGCAAACATTCAGCATAGAGACTTGTATTATTTGGGCATAGAAAGAGCTCCTGGGTTTGCTCAACACACTTGGTCATACAATAGGCAGATTTCGGCAAACAGAAACAGCCACTCATTCAACAGAACAAAGATGCTGCAAGTGTTTTCTAGAAACAAAGACACCACAGGTTTGGTAATAAAATACAAAAGGATTATTCTTGCATCTCTTCTGTCACTTTATTGCCTAAAGTTAGAAAAAAATCACTCTCCCAACCTATGCCATAGTTGCTCAGGTACAGGCTGAAGACAGTTTCTTAAATTTAGAAAAAATCTTGAAAGGTTCATATATAAGATTATTATGAGCAGGACGTTTGAGTAAAATCTAATCTCAATCTCACAGAAGTACCACAAACTGAATACAAATAATACAAACTGAACCATAACTTCCACAGCCTGCACCTTTCTCATCTGATTGCTGCAAGCCAATGCAGCAGCAATGTCAGCAGCTCCTGCATATACAACCAAAGAGAGAAATAACATAAATATCTTTTTGTTCCATTCAAGCAAAGATTGCTATTTAAAACTCAATGTACACTCATATCTCCAAATTATGTCCTTATCTTGATAGTGGCTATAATCCTCACTGAAATTAAGCCAGGATTTGGCACACTAAAAATCAACAATTAAGCAGCAAAGATAATTATAGAGCCAATGGGGAATGTACAGAGAGGAATTGTTAGTTTATAAATTGATTATCATTCTAACAGGAGGTTTTATAATGAGGCTTGTGTGGCTGTCACTAACAGGCACCTGGGACATGATCCATGACTCTCTGCCACCCTCAGATTTTAGACCATTACAAGGCAGAACACTTGTGGAGAAGGAAAAGGCAAATGGTTGTTTTTGCTAACAAGAGCAATTTCCAACCAAATATCAATTTCAGCACCTCCCCAAAAGTGACAGAAAAATGTAATGAAGCCAGTGAAGCAAGGCTGCCTGTCTTCTGTTTTGCCAGTATGAGTCATTCATTCACTGTTATCCTGGGCTGCAGCTGCCCTGTCTAATGAGGCTAATGAACTGTCCACTGCATCTCTCTGGCATTACTGACATACAGAATTGAATAGCACAGCACCACTTGGAAAAAGCAGATTTAAAAATGTGTTGAAGCAAATGAATATGCGTGTCTGAAGGAGCAGAGCAGGCATCACGCTCCTTGCTTTTCTCATTCGAACATTCTTTCTTGCATGTTTCAAAAGATTCTACTAGCAGTGTTTTTAAATTTCTCAAATTGCTATTGCAGGTATTTTCTTTCTTCTCAAAGTTCCCACAGTACGTCCACCACTAAAGTATCCACGTGTCTGTGCAAATAAGTAAATACATATTCAGCAAGGATTTAATAATGGTAGTTATTAAACATTCACTTCAACTCAACTTCTGCTGTACAAGAAGTTTCAAAAATTTCAGTGAATATTTCCACATATGTTTATTTCTGGGCTGGTAACTCTGCTGGGGGGGCAGTGTGATTTCCTGCAATGTAGAACAGAATAAAAACTAGTTAACACAAACTTTCTTTCAGATTGATGATCGTGCAATATCAAAGTGGTAAAAAGGTTTGAAATTAGTGTTATGAGCAACAGTCTTCTCACTGAGCTACAGTAAACTGAAGACTGTTCCACCGACAGGGGAGAAGTCCTTGGAAAGCTTGTTGGACAAAACCTTATCTTTTCCACTTTGGCCTGCCTTGAAGTCTGGCACTAGTCCTCCCCTCTAGCCCAGTGACACTGAGAGCAGAAAGACCAACCTCAGCGAGACCTCGGCTCAGTACACAAACAAGCAGGACTCACAAGACAGTTCACTTTGTCCCTCCGATTCCCAGTGAAAAAGCACTGCAGTATGATTAACTTTTGCAACAAATTAATTTCCAACATCAACAGAAATAAGGACAGGTTTCCCCTGGGATCCACTAAAATGAGCACATCTAATCTGTAAATCCAAGAAGACATGCAGCATACACACACACTTCATATGCAGAAAAAAGTACTTTGAAATACCTCAATATAACCAGTAAATTTAGCTAGATCCACCTCTGTTTAAGGGCAACAAATTATTCTAAGACATGTAGACTAACTCAGCTTCTAGAGAATAAAAAAGAGGGATTCATTTTGTCTTCAGTTAGTGCCAACCTTTGATATATTACCTCTGAGCACAAAACTAGATGTTTACTGGTGCATTTATATTTATAAAGTCACTGAAAGAGCATTTCTCTAAAGGGCACTGTGTCAAACTCTCATTTTAAATTATTTGTTGACCCATTTTTTTCACAGGAGAAATCTGATACACTTTCACAGAAGGAAGAAAACAAAAAAAAGATGGGGGAAACGAGCTCTAGGTTGAACAGAGAAGAGGACGACAAACAAATCTGACAGATGTTGATTAATATGATCTGACAAACATTCATTTTTTTGAGACTCTGAGTAAGCAACTATTATTATTGCAGGGAATTGAAACAATGCAGGAGTATTTTAAGACAGAGTAACATAACAAAAAATCATAGAAGACAATGAGCATTTTCTGAGCTCTTCTTTTATTGTGCTATTGACTCAAAACATACCATTACTTCACACATGCAATAAGGTATCATAAATGATGATACTGTATTTTCCTGTGTGAAAGTATGAGCAATTCATTGAGAGTTATATGGTCTGAAGTGAATGTAAAACCACAACCAAAGAAAAACAGCCTTCTCCAGAGGATGGACCAGATAATCTGAAAGAAGCTCCATAGATACAGCCTGTGGAGACCACTTGGCTCTTATCACCTCAGCTAAGGATAGTAAGTTAAGCAATCTGTAATGCTACTCTCAACCTCAAATAATACAGAACTTCAGAAAAATTCAGTTCATTCCCAGAAGTTGGACTTCTGATTTTCATGTGCAGCAGTGTAATCTGATTCCAGAAAAATCTGAAATATCTGAGTTATTTTTCTGTTAGTACATTCTGGTCATTAGCTTGCCACTGAGGTTGGTTTTGGTTACCTCCAACTGAAATCAGTGAATACCCAAATGAATAATAACCCAAAATCTTAGGCATACTTCCACAAAATCAGCATCTTCCACCTGGTTATATCTATCTTTACATACAAAAAACCCTTTTATATTCTAGCTCTTATTTTTGTAATTTCTCATATTAATTTGTTTGCAATGGAAATAATAATTGCCTATCTTTCAAATGCTTTGATATTCTCACCAAGGAATCTGTATGGAAATAAAAATTCTTCACATTTCTCAACTCTTCTGACATAGACAGCAAGTATTTTTATTAACATGACATTTCCCCTAGGGGCGGTCATCTCTTATTTTTCATGATATGAGTAATTAATGTTTTTATTCAACTTACCTGAGACTATGAATACTATTTCAAGTGGGTCCCACCCTCACGTATCTGGTATCAGCCATATGGTAGCCAGGAATAATTACTGTTTATTAAGCTTGCATTAAACTTTCAGAGAACAATTTTATGAGATGCCATAAGGTTGTATACTTAATGCAGTCATTAATCTTCTCTGGGCATCTTCAATCAGGCAGTTCTGTCAGAACCATTAAAAGATGTTAGGCCTACATAAATGCTTAAGTTATTATGAAGGATCTGTCTTTAAGAACCAATGCGCTACTGAATTATTTTCACATGTGAAATTGCTCTGTTTCAAGCTCTGGAATCAGGTTCCCCTTATAAAGTACATTTTGTAGATGGTTTCTGAATCTGTAGTGAAAATATCGTATGAACATGACATGCAGGTTTTAGAATTGCTGTGAAATATTCACATCAAGAGCTCAGGAGATGGATACAAAATTTCTAACACAAAGAAAAATAACAGCAATCAAATAAGTAACATCTAAAGTCAGTAGCCAAAGTTCATGGAAGGGATAGGTACAAATTGTCCAGTAAAATAGCCCTGAAATATTGAATAGAATAATTTTAGGGGCTATTGGCATTGCTGTATGGTACTTGCAAACAAAGTGGAGAATAGAACACTGCCCTAAGGGACACTGATGGCACCTCTGTGGTTCTGAATAGAGTTATTGCAGACATTGCCCTCTGTATTCCTGCTATGCTCCACCAAGGCAGCAATTGCAGCAAATGGCTCTATTGTAACTTACATCACTCTTTATCTCTTACATGTGCTACCAGAGAGAGAGTCTGGAGGAGCCAGGTCTGTCACTTGGACACACACTTTATCCCACAGAGAGTACTGCCTTTCCTAAGGAGGCTGCTGTGGTTGCCCCACTTCCACAGGGAATTCATCTGGTGCCACAAAATACCAGCTAAATATCAGTGCAGCTACATACACAGGAATTGATTTGAATGGAAACAAGAACAACAGACATCCAAAACCAAAAAAGAAATCAAGTAAGTAAAAAACCTGACTTCCAAATGTCAGCTAAAATGTCTTTTCCTCTGGCCCCCTAAGCATTTTAAGAGGAATTCAGGAGGGGACAATAACAGATGTGAGTGGAAAGATCAGATCCTTTGAAGAGAAGTGTAATCAAAAGAGGTGAAGTATGGCTTCTATTCATAATATGATTCTTGAAAATACATTATCAGCCCCTTTGAGGAAACTCAGCTAATGTTAAGCAGAGCACCCTTTCCACGCTAACAAAGTTCCTAAGGCTCTAACATCCAGAAGTCATTACCAAAATGTCCTCCAAAGGAACCCTACAGGAAGCAAGCAGGATGAAAGGAAGAGAAAGCACCTAGGGGTAGTTGGTCCAAGCAAGGAAGGGAGATATTGGATTGGTGATGAAGTTTGATATCCAAAGGTTTTTTAGACACATTTAAAAGACTGACTACTTGCATAACAAGTGAACATAAGCTATTAATTATTTTCCTTTTATAAATTGAAGCTAGAATATTTTCTTGCGACATTTTAGAAGACAGAGAAGTGAAAACTTCCATGAGGCATTCTGTTGGAATTAGTGTTGGGCAACCAGCAGTAGTACTTTAATGGAAATTAGTTTAAATACTGTTACCAAACAGCTCAGCACCTCTTACAAGAGGAAAGCAGCACGACAGTGAGGACAAGACAGTCACATAAGGGTTTGTATTTTGACTGGTCATTTTGAATGGTTTGAAGTCACAGGTTCACAAATAACAAATACAATCTCACCTTAATCTGGAAAGCAGTGGGGGTTTGAAAATACGCAAATGTGATACTGTTAAAGCATATATAGTCATGTTTTCAATGTGATCCTTCTTTCAAAAGGATTTAACCAAACCCTGGCAGCACAAGGAAGTCATATGAGTGCTCACTTGATTCTCTGTGCATGCTTCTACAGTGCATATGATTCTCCTGCTCATGCTTGAAAAAACATGCTTTTCAAAAAATTGATGACATCTGAAGAAATTGTCTTACAGAGAAAGATGTATAGAATTCAGTGCACTTAATTTATCAAAACAAAATCGAGACATGACTCAATATAAAATAAACATCTTTGTGGGCGTGAAAAATAGAGTATGAAATAGTATTTTAGAAAAATAAAGTTTAGATAGGCAAAGTATAGAAAATTTCTTTTTTGTTGTACTTGAGGAAGTAACTTTATAAATAAGGTTTTAATTTCTATTATTGAGGTTGAAATATTGAAATAACATAAATTTTGTTTCTGTACAATCTGCTACCTTAATATAAGAAAAGTAGGATGTTGGAGAGATACGTTTTTTCAAATACAATTTATGTGCAACTGTATAAAACATTAGTCTATTCTATACCGAAACTAGAATAAAATATTAAATTTACACTCTTTCTTTCAAAAATTTGTGAAAGATAGTTCAATATTTTCAGTCAGTGTAATCTTACAAAATTCAGAGGCCACTCTTTCTCACAACCTGTCCTCCTTTAAAGCTGCCACTGGCCTCCTTGGCTGGAAAGGGCCAGAGAAGGTTCTATTTGAACCAAAACAAGCAATTGCAGGAGCCAACTACTGTGAATGCATAGAAAAGTAAGAGTGTGTAATGATATCTAAAAATATTTCATAAGGACTACATATAAAATGCAAAGCCTCAAATCTGAATGTTACGATTTTCATGACCCAAGATTTTTTTTACTTCTTTTTGGATTTCTAAAGTTTTTTCATATCCAGAACTGGATCTCAGTTTGAAAATCCACCCCACATCAACACATCTGGAATTTTTCCAAGAGTATTAAATTAACAAGTCTTCATTGCTTTGATACAACATAACAATCAATCTTTGTTAAACAAAGCATGAAATGATACTAAGCAAAAAAAGTGAATTTTTGACTCATTTGTTCTTCACTGTTGGGTTTTGGGGTTTTTTTGAGACATGAAAGGAATCTTATGGAGGGAATTATGTTTAATTGGTTTATGTTTGAATCTTTAAGTGAAAATGTATCAATAATTATACACAGTTGACATTAACAATAACACTATAGCCTCCTCAAGCGAAAACATGTTTTGATTGCAGCTGTAAGTGTGTGATAGTATTCCAAATTTAGTGATTGCTGGAGGTAATAAAAAGCTTGGAATGGCATTGGATCATTATCTTTAATTGCATTCTCTTCCTTCATGTCTGATACATAACACATTCATTTAAGTGAATGCATGAGCATGTTACTCTAATTTTTTTTGTTGGAAAACTTTGGTATCCAGAGAGAATTTAGAGATTACTAAATAATATTTAAAATTTAAGAGAAATAATAAAATAGAATAATAAATACAGATATGAGAAAATAAGCCTTATAAATTTTCAGGTGAAAAAGTCATAATTCTGTTTTTCCAAGAGACAGCTGAACAGCTTCGTGACTGGCAGAATCCTTAGGGGGAAAAGGTTAACTACCAACCAAGCAAAAACATATGACACAGAAAAAAGAATTAGCATTTGAAACAATGAAAAAGGATTGGGAAAAGAAAGCATTTGAAGCAAATTAACATACGTTTGCTACTAAGTTTCAAGAAAAGTTAAGTAGTTCTGTATAGAAATCTTTTTTCCTCTTTCGATAGTCAAGAATTATCACAAATTGAAAATCAGTAAACAGGAAAAAATGCCAGAATCTCTTTGCACAGCTCGTTGACAGTTGGGAATCGGTTTCCAGCCAACAAACTGAGAGAAAGTAGGTATTACGTATCTACTGAGACAACACAATCATATAGTGCAATGGTTTCTTACATAGAAGGATAAACAGTTGTTTTTAAAATTATTTTCTTTCTGAAACAATGGAGTAGAACCTAAAAGCTGTATCACTGTGACACATTCTGCTCCAGGGATCTAGGGTAATCTTCATTTAATTTACCAGACTGATCACCCTGAATGGAGAAACACCTACACACATCAGGGTCCCCAAGAGGCTCTACCACAGACACTCCATGCTGGTGCACACCAGGGTCTCGGCCTGAATGGCAGCTCATGCTCAGCGGGAACTCACCTTACTCTGGGAATCAGACATTCCACAACTCAAATGGACCAGGCAGAAATGAAGGGGGGAAATGACAACCTGGTAATCTCAGCATGATTTCTTTCTTTAAAATAAAATATTGTTTCTCTCTCCTAAAGTAATAATCACATTATTAAAAGGACTGAGGTTACTTACAAATATCCAGCTTCAATTTTTATGCACACAAATTATTTATTCTTTCATTATTTTTATGAAACAGAGAGCTCAGGCTACTTTTATATCATTCATGTTATATTGTAGTGTAAAGAGAGAAGTTTTCAGTCGTAACCATTCACCAGATTAACAGATTAATTCTTCAATATCTGTTCTGAAAATGAAGGCGTCTCCTCAAGCTGTTTATAAGGGCTGAAAGCCTGTTTGAAACTGTCTAAGATGTGTGGAAGTCTTCTCTGTTATCAGTGGTTTTTTTCCAGAACTATTTTAACAGTGGGGCTGCATGGTTCAATTATTCCATTCTGGTTACAAAGCTCCCAGAGTTCCCAGTGGGTAAGTCCCAGTAATAACTGTGTTCTACCTGTGTCTGTAACAAGGCAGAGAAGCTGAGAAGATAATTTTTATGTCTCTAATTCCCCACTGGCTGGTCTTTGCTGCATGCATGATGACTGCATACAGTCAAGCAGATAAAAGAGGCTTAGCATTTCTCAGCATGCAAGGCAGCTGCAATCCAGCCCCTGAATTCCTTTAGCCACAACCAAGAATTCATGCCAGAATACTGCCACACAAACAGTGCTCAGGGATATATCTGCCCTCCACACAAACCTTCTGTTTCTAAAACTGGGGCAACACAAACATTGTCTCATTGTATTCTAGATTTATTTTTCCAAGTCCTGTTTAGCTTGAGGTTGCTCCCTGTTCTGCTTAAAAAACCATTCTAAGTCAGTCTAATAGAAACCCTGTATTTTAAATTATTTTCCCTGAGGAAAAAGTTAAATTTCAGAAACCTTACTACTTTGTAAGTGAGCTTTCAGTTTTGAATGCCTTTCTACATTTCTGTAGAGCACATCTAATTTTCTAAGTCATTAAATACATTTTCTAAGTAATTTTCTTTTCCCAGAAAGGGTTTTGATAATAATTAGTGATCATCTTTCTTCCACTGATTATGATTAGTTTGTGGGTCTTATTTTACTGAATTCACCTTCTTATTTCTGTGACCCCATGAATGCTTAGACATGTTTTATCCCATAAAACCGGTTTTGACCAAAGGACTGTCTTAAATGTAATTTGAAATAATAATTTCTGATAGAGTACTATGCAATTAGTCTTGACAGGGTGACAATTTGTATTTCTTGAAAGAATATTGGACATTTATGCTGCCTGTTCTTTCCAGGTATAAGGACAAAGAGTGCAATGCTATGATAGCAATGTAATAGGTTACAGGATATTTGGGGAAATAAAATTATAAAGACCATGACAGCTGAAAGGGAGCAGAAGAAAGCAGAAATAAAAGCAATTGCCACATCTGTTTCCTAATAGCCTTCTCTTAGGAGTACTAACACTTCAGTCAGACGGACTTCAATCTCTTTCCCAGGCACAACACACAGGCACAACCCACAACAATGGCTTTGTCATGAAGAAGTTTAATACTCAGATTATTACCTTCCAAGGGGAGTTGTGCTACTCCTTTTCATGGATGAAAGTCATAAATTTACATCACAGAATTAATTTCAAATTTTTTGAGAACTTAGAAATTCAGTTCAGGTAAAAAAAAAAAAGTTACTTCAGTTTTTAAAGCCTTTCCAATTCTCATCACTTTTCTAAATCACAGTGAACTTCTGGAGAAAAAAAAAAAAAGCTCTACACAAACTTTTAGGACAGATACTAAAGCACAAAAGTAAAATGGCTGCACTATGTCTGACTAAAGGGACAATGAAGCCCAGCAATTCGTAACCAAAATTAATTGCCCCTATAACTGGAGGCTTAGGAGAAAGTAAGAACACTTTTGATGTCTCTGTCCAATGTCCAACAGAATCAAAGCAGTCTTGCTTGGATACCACTTTTTGATAGCATTTAAGCCCAGGCTTCTACTCAGAGATGAACTTTGAACATTTCCAAGGATGCAAGTCCCTGTACAACTTTTCGAGGGCTGCACTGTCACTAGATGCTTTCTTCTCTTGTAAGTGTTTGCAATTTTGTAGTGGAGATTCTCACGCAGTTTTATGTAAACTATGTATATATTTAGAATTATCTATTTTGTTTACATATTTCTCCTCTGGGAGGAGAAACAGGATTGATGATGATGTTCACCTACAAGGTTGGAGAGGTGGCAACCTGTGTAGCCAATCTGCTGCCTTCTGTAAAAAGTGTATATAACAGAGTCAGAAAAATTAAAATAGAACTTTCCTGCCTTTCTGCTGTCTGCCTCTCTGCCTCGTCCTTTGTGTGTCCGAAATTGTGACACTGCACGCCTCTCCTAGGGAAAAGATTTTTCCTGATTTCCAGACTAAATCCCAGGAACCACGGTTTAGTCCCCTTCTCCATTGTATGTAGACTAGCACAGCCAATTCCCATACACTCTCAGTGGGACACTCATGATTTTCTAGACATCTGTTTCTTTTATTTAATCAGTATGATATTTTTCCGGAGTAATCTCTTTTATAAATGGAAGAAACCTGTCCAATGAAACTGCCTTTCCTGCAAAGCTAGTGCAAATGGCTCAGAAGATGGTTAGTCAAACCTTTAAAAAAACTGAGAAGAGATTGTTATTATGACTTACAATTGGAGTATAATCTCTTTATGAAATTAAGCTTTATATTGTTGTACTGTTGATTCCCCCCCGACCCCCTCAGAAAAGAATTGTCTTTAAGAACACAGTAACAATAGTTTTCAAAGGCTGTTCTCCTTGAAGAAGAGCAAAAAAATTTATCAGATCAGTCCTCGTGAATCTTCAGAAATGAAGACACTGTTTTCCTTAGAACTTGATTTCCTTTTGTGGCTGTAACGTATCATTAATCATGAGAAAATCTGGGAGATTCACTGTTTCAGTTAAACCGTAAAAAGCTATTGGGTTACAAGGCTCAAAATGAAATAAACATTTCTTCCCAACATTATTCTTATGCCTCCAAAGTAGACCAGATTAATTAATTTGAACCATATTAAGAATACAGATGAATTGCAAAAGCAGTATACAGAAATATTGATCTTTTCAGACCCCATATTGAATAAGTTAATTTTGAATATAAAGAGGGTACTATATAATTTCACCATGTAATAACTGATAAAGTATCTAACAACATTTTCCACTAAAAAATTCTTCTCCAATTAATATTTCCCTTTTCCAGTTGGACATGCCACACATTGTTGCACAGCTAAGCATGCTTTCACTGCCATGTATCCAACTCTGCCACACATGCATAGCACAATCAGAATATACACAGGCAGAATATCTACCTCATCACACACATTAATTCTTCTGTGTTCTTCAGTTGTCTCTGGGTATGTGACTGGAATAATATTAGTTTTGTCAAACAAATTAATTTTGCCTGCCTCTGAACATTTACTACCCTGGTTTGTATAAGGCTTGTGAGTTGGTTCATTTATTTTCTCGGGATTGCCACTTCCTGCTTTTATGATTGTTTGAAGCCCTTCATTGCTCCTATGCAACTGGACAGATTTGTATAATTTCTCTGTGCATGTCTTGTCCACAGAAAACAAGAAGAGAACATGTGACCTATAAATATGGCACCCTAGATCCAATTGCCTGAGCCAGAATCAGTCTTATCCCAGCATCTCACCAGTGATTCTGGTGCATCACTTTGATCCCCCTGGCTATACCCTTGCTAGTTTCTGGAGCATGCATCAATTGACATGTAGTGAAGAAATTTTAAAGCATCTCAGGTAATAAAAATAATCCAAACCGTGGGAACACAAATTAAGCCACAGCACAATACAGGAGGATGTAAAGGCAAAAAGAGGTATCAAATAATGAGTAGGGCTCTGGGACATCTGAGTTTTACCAGCCTCCAGTGGTAAGACCACAAGCACAACAAATAAGATTTTTTACTGCTTCTAGGTCAACTTGGTCAAAACAATGTCAGCACAGTGGTTTCTACACACGTTATCTATAAAACAGCCTTGTACAGTAACTTCCTTTCACAGTTACAGATTCTTGTAGTTTACACTGTCCCAATTGACAAATTAAGCAGCAAACAATAGAAGGAAAATTTAATGTGAATTGTTTTTCAGCAATTCTCCCAGGCGGAACATTTTGAGCAGTATTATTCAGATTGCCCCTCAGAAGCTTATTTTAACCAGTCTTTTGTAACTCTGTTGGATTCCTATGGCAAGGAGCTCATAACCTGCATAAAAATATCTAGGTGAAATATGCATATTAGTCTTGCAGGCATATTAATTACCTTGATTATTATTTTTTTAATCAAATAACTTCAGATAAGAGGCTGCTGCAATTCAGAATGCACAAAGATTCCTTATGAAAATATTACAACTAATTAGTAATTAATTATACCTCAGCTCCATGATGCATATAGAAGCAAAAAGTGTACAGATTATTGATTATATACTTTGGAGATTGCTATTAGCACTCAATACTCGAAAGTCCCTAATTTACATTTGCCTACTTTTTAGACGTTAAGGAACGTTCAGACAAACAAAGGTTTGGAAAATACAAAAAGAATGATTTCCAGTCTGCAACACTCCAGATGGCTTCTGAAACCATTTGCAGAAGCAAAATTGAAACAAGAAATAGATTTCATATATTGCCAAGGACTATCAGTTAGGAAAATTATACTGCATTTTTCCTCTGATATGATCCAGGATTATTTTGGCCTTTGTATATAATCACTTCCAAGTACTGCAAAGCATGGGGCAGAACTCTTAGCAAATAGAAAGAAAAATTGCCTCATTACAGTCAAGAATAATAAAAACTAAATCAGGGAGAGACAAATTCTGAGATTACGGGTGTATCTTTATATTCTTGTACTTAAATTATTATTTTTATTACACTTCTCCAGGCATAGAGAACCAGTGAAGAAAATAAATTCACTGTCAGTATTTCCTGTCCGAAGCTCATTCCATTCTGTCAGGTTTATTTAAACACTGGGTGGTCTTCTAGATGTGCACAGAACACTACGAACCACCGCACTTTTCTGAAACATTGTGCTCCAGAGAATGATAAATATAATTGTGCCTATCACTTGAATTGGCTTAAAGTTGGGTACACAGATGATCATCAAGGATGAAAATATTTTTAAACAACAAGGAACTACATCGAGTTTTGTTCATTCTTATGGGTCCTTTCCAGCTTGAGATATTGTATGATTTGTATTAAAAATCAACAACTTGGTTTATTAATATATTAGGGAAACATTGTAAAGCACTTTAAAACAGATCAGTAGTTACATCAAAACTATTAAGCCACTTATTCTAACATAGAGTGTAGATACCTAAAAAGTTCACAATATTTTACTTAGTGCCTGAAATTTTATCATTAGGACAGAGCCAAAAATCAATTGCTGCTATATGGTCCAGTGGTATTAATTTTTTTTCTATTTCCTAGTCAGTGAATTTACAACTTTCCTTCCATTAGGACGGGCCACAGGATAAAACGACATGCCTTGCTGGCAGCACTGAGCAGCTGTCTAATCAATTTAACTTCAATTTGTTCTCACAAGGAAGTGTCAGAGAGTGTGTGTGTAGCAGCTATCAGCAGGTACAGCGGTGCCAGTCTGCTGCCAGAGGGCTGAGCCAATAACGCAACCCAGGGCACACAGATGGTCAGCTGTTTTCCTTTCCCTGAGACGGAGGGAGGTGGGAAGGGACCCCTTCAGAACTGGATGCACTGAGCATAGCACCAGCACATTACCAGAGGAGGGAACAGCAGCCTCAATGGATGCCGCTGTTTAAGCCAGATGTCATCCATTCTCCTCCCTTTCCGCTGATCCGTGCAACAGGCACAGCGTGGCTCACAGAATAATGCTTCTTCCAGCCACACTGTGCCTGGTGTGCAGGTAACACTGAGAACAACACTTCCTCAAAATTACTGCAATTTGCTAATCTCTGAAGAAATACAACAACAGCGCATGACCCTTTACACTTCTCCCATTTATTCACTTGTAGTTGCAGGACTTGAGGACTTTCCCTTCTCTGATTCTCCCAGCATGGTCCTATTTTTTCGTTGCAATCAATTCACGCAGTTTCATTCTATCCTCCTAGCACTACATAAAGAACAACTAATCAAAACCTTTTAATCTATTTCAGTTCTCAAATTCCATGAATTCCATTAATTCTTTAGCCATCCTTTCACCCTTGCAATTCCAACTCCACTCCTATTTTAAATATATCTAGACAGAGTGAGGTATTTAGTCCATGTAACTGTAATTTCTAGAAAGTAAGTCAACTGCATCTTGCATGCAAACTTGGAGCATTTGAACAACGGACTGGCAGCAAGGACCTTCAAATTTTTTTAATTCTGAGGTTTTCAGCTTTTCCCCCTTTCATTCTGAAAATTTCAATGCGTTATTTTCCCGAGAACTTTAGCTCAGGCATTCCCATCCAGCAGCAAATTAATGGGTTAAGCCTCTGTAACTGCAGACTAGCTCATAGTCATGTTATTACAAAAGCAAGCTACTCATGCCAAAAATTGCCTCAACTCCTGACCTCCACTGAAACAGCAGAAGGATGCTGTTTGGCTGATGGAGATCTTGAATAACTGCTGAGAAGGGTCTTCTCTACCACATAAAAGAGACAAAAATCCAATTCACAATACTGTGAATTTAGGCAAAATAGTTTTGCATAAAAATCTAATTCACAATATCAAACCAAAAAGATAGCTGTAAAGTAAAATGGAAGAAGTTGCATAGATACGTTTAAAATGTTATGCAGACAAAAATGAAAACCCTAATCCAGAAAAAAGCTTCAAAAAACCCTAAAAAAAAGTATAAACGTATCTTTCGGCTAAAAATATCTTGCAAAATTTCCATAAGAAATGATTAAGGTCTGTATAGTCTGACATTCTATTTGTAACCCAGCTTTTATGGTTTGGCATGACTTTAGAAAATATGAAGGAAACTGAAAAAGAAGCAAATAATTATTCAAATAAAAGGGGTTATGACTTAGAGGAGAGAGATTGCAAAAGGTGTGTTTATGACCATAAACATTAGAGAGATTTAATCAAACATCATACCCACCCATGCCCTCTGTGACAGATGCCTATGTCTTTTCATTTGACAAAGATTGTGTTGGACATCAGTTTTATTTGTTTTGACTAATGAACAAAAAAAAAATTTAAATATTCTAGTTTAGAAAATATTACATCCTATAAATACATCACAGGTGATTATATAAGTAAACTGAATTATTCAGTGCCTCTGAAGATGGCAGGAATATTATCATAGTTATAGAAATAAACATTAATGCAATTCATATTAGTAAGAGCTCTGCAACAGTAGGAAGATAGTAAAAATTAAAATATTCAACAATTTAAATAGCATATTAGTGCTATTAGGATTAATCTTGAAGTCATGCAGGGGCCAAGGATATTACAGAATCATTTTCCACCTATCTGTTTTCTTGATTGTCTCAGTAAAAAAACACAGATAAGGTTCAAACTTTAAGGAATAGGAAAGATATAAGAACAGATTATCGGAAGAAGGTGTAAAAATTGTCGATTCTAAAGGGAGCAATATTTAAGGAGGTAACAACTCCCACAACTAAATCACACCTTAATTTCTCTTCCATCTTACTTTGTATTTCTGCTGCCTCTCCTTTCTTCATTCCTTTGCTGAAATCAACATTGATGTGCTGGGATCATCAGTTTTGGAGGTCTTCTCAATTTTTTTGACATTCAAAGATAAACAGAAAAAAATCTGTCTTTGCTTTTTGCAATAAAGGGTGAGAGATACTTTATTTCCCCCTGAAAATTACTGTTTTACTGACACAATCAGTAAATTCAACTAACAGCTAAAAAAAAAAATCAGCATACACAATCGCATGTGTAAGTAGACCCCTACCATAAATATAACATGCATAAGCACCAATTTTTTCAATTTCTTGGATCTGAAACTGCAGCTTTCAAGTGACATGTTATGATCACCTGCTCTTGTAAATTGTGCTAGTACACAGGATACTTGTGTCAATTTTGGTTTCTTTTGATGCAACTATTAAAGGTGTGAATTGTCTGTATTAGTCGATTGTTTACAACACAAAAATTCAAAGAAGTTGCATTTGTCACAGGAAGTTCAGTAATTTTCAGTAAAATCTAAGGATTTTTTAAAACTTGGTCTAAGGATAAAACAAATTTAATAGTATTAAATTGTATCCCACAGTGTATATTACATAGTATGTGGACTGCTTGAATAATATTATCCTGTTAAAAGTGCACTTTAGAGGGTTTTTTGTTGAATTCTCTGTAAAGATGAAGGCTCTCCATGACAAACTTAGTGCATCAAACAGGAAATGCTAAGGCTTTCACAGAAAGCCTACAGCCAGACTGCATAAACCAGGGTCTGAAGTTCTGTCAAACAAGTCCAAATCCTTTTTCAGCACTCAACACTAACCTTGTAAAGTCTCCTGACCAATTCCTAGATGTAGAAAGTTGCTTGTGCAAAAGCTATAATTGATTTAATAAATGAAGATTTTTCATACTTAAACTTTTTGCATCATCATATAAAAAACAACTTTAGTGCTTAAGCGTGGCTTCACAAATATTTGTTAAACAGCATACTGGATTCAACAGGAAGGATGCCCCAGGAGTTCTCTGAATTGGAACTTGAGGTTAAAGAAACATGTCACATTTATTCTGGTATTTACCTAAAAAACCCATTTGATTTTTTTTTTGACGATAAAGGAATCTTGAAATATCCCTCAGAATCATTAGCTATATATTGTTCTAAAAAAATGTGCAAAACTAAAACAGCCTCTGCACCTATGTGTGTCAAAAAAAAGCTATTCTTATCTTGCACACCGAAAAAGAAACATGATCACAACCCCCCATGTCTAAATCTTAGACACGAATCCCAGAAAGGCTGAATAAAGGTGCTTTATGAAATTGTTCCAAATAGGGAGGAAACAGAGCTAGACTGAACATTCCAGTCTGGGTAGGATTGGTTTAAAAATGGAATACAAATTGCGGTTGCCGTACCTGTCCCTTGATCTGTCACCAGCCTGCCCCATCTCTGGCCTCAAATCTTGCAAAATTTGAGAGAATTTTACCAGAACCATGAACAGGATACCAAATTCAGCAAAATTCATGGAACTGAAAGTCTTGCTTTTAAGAATGCAGCCTTAGCATTTTAAGTGATTATTCCCTTAATTATAATTTTTTTTAGTTATAATTGAATATTGATACAGAAAATTTCTTTTATGACAAAACTGTGACCTGTAAAGAAATGAGGGAGAGCAACAGAATAGCAAGAAGTCCAGAAGAAAAGATCAAAATCAGTACCAAAGCCTTTCATTAAGAAAACAGTAGCCTAATCCTGGTTTGAAGCGGTGGAAGTTAATGCAGGGATTGATAAAAAGACTCTATAACAGACTTCAAATGCTACCAAGACCAGCTTGTTTCCATTCTGAATGTCTCTTTTTATTTGTAAAGACTGGCATTACAATTGAAAAGGACTCAAAATGGAGTAATGTACACATCATTGGTGTTTCATGATGCAACTGATGGAGTCCCTGAATGGATATTGCTTCAGCTTTGCTTTTAAAAAATAATTTAACAAGAAAATCTTCAACTCCACTATCGATCACAGGTGGCAGAAATGAAAGAAAGAAAAAAAAAAGAAAACAAAATTACTGTCAAATTCATAACATATATTCATATTGTTGGTTGATGACACTTGTTCCAGATGTACAATAAAGCCCACAACACTTTATTACTATGGATATAATTATTGTGAATGTTTTTTCATGTTGATCAACTTGGTTCTGAAGGTTGTTTTTTTTGATTGTTTTAAGCTTGCATAATAAACATGCAATGAAACATTTCTTGTTAAAGTGTTTTTTTTGCAGCTGTCTTGTAGTCATACAAAGATTTCATAAAGTAGCAGTGTTGTATCAGAGCATTACCAAAATAAGAGCAAAAGCTAAAGAGGAAGGTAAATGTGAAATGAACTTGATGAGAATAACCTAATCTTGTCCTGAGACACTCCAGTCTTTTTAAAAAGATGTGCACAATCAAATCCTTCCTCCCAAACCCACCAAAACCACAAAATAAATACTAAATTGGAAGGGAAGACATAAAGAAAAAAAAAATATATGTCATCATGCACTCATCTTCTGCATAGCTCAACCCACATATAGTAAGGCACTATTTCCCCACAACTTAGTGTCCACAACAATCTTTTACGGTGCTCTGTGAACTATATATAGTTCCTTCCAGGATGATGAAATAAACAGACCAAATGAGTGTTGCTACCATGTCACCCCATGTGTGATCTTTTAGACAAGGGCATCATCTGGCAGTTTCAAAAATAAGCTGTCTCAAGTCTCTACTTGTGTGTGCATGTTATGTATAGGGACATCTTTTGTCTGTGCAAGTGGTTGGTTTGGTTCCAAAGTTGCTGTAATTTTTCATTGTTCTTTACTCCAGTGTTCTCAAAGCAAATACACAAGAAAATAAAAGTGCAGTTGGGTCATTAAAAACAGAGCTTTGGTGCTCCAAAATGCACACAGCTTTGGGGATTTAAGAAATCTTTTAGACAGTCCCAAAAGAGCTGGGAAATACGTGGACAGTTTTGTCCAGAAATCCTTGTTTTTGCTTAGTTGAGCTGGTCTTCATATTGTTTTCGGAAGCAATCACCAGCAGGGAAAAACTCCCAGCACCGTTCCTGATACATTTTCCATACATATGATTCCTGAAAGAAACAGAGTTTAAATTATTTAACTTGATTTAATGAGAAATCATCAACCGTGACTTTTTTACGCTTTTATTTATATATCACTTTTTTGATTCGGTGCATGCCAGGTTGTTGAACATCAATCTAAAAAATCATGTTAATGATTTTGATTAGTTTAGAGTAGTTTTTACTTTTTTGTCACCTGGTCAAAAAAGCACTATAGAAATGCACAAAAGGGAACCAGATAACCTAGTTCTTTTTGCAGGAAGGAGGAGCACTGTAAGGCTCAATAAAGCTGGCCACAAGACAAGTAACAGGGTAAGCAGAATATTTTCTGTCCTAGAAATTTGACTGAATTTCTGCATCAGTCATTTCAAAACATGTCTACAAACAATCCATAAACCAAAATGATCTTTATAGACAGTATTTTCTGAGTCAGTGGCATTTGGTATTTCTTTCATATTATTTGTTTGGGTAAGGTTTTGTCTCATGACATTCCAAAGAATGGTAAAGAATACATCAGTTTACCATCAGTTTACTTCTATTTTAATCATACCAATTAAATGTGGTTTTTATTATGCAAACTTCATGATACAAAGGGTATATGTTACACCAGTTACAGAATCATGGAATTATTTAAGTGGGAAAAGACCTTTTAGATCACTGAATCCAACCACAAACTAGTGCCAAGTCCACCACTAAAGCATGTTCCTAGAGGTTATGTAGCATGAAGTACTCTCAATTTTCAAACTATCACCTAACTGAACCAAAGTATCAAAATTGAATAGTAGAAATCTGTCTTCAGTGAATACCGTAGGACACACTGCCAAGAAAACAGAAAGTGCAAAAAAAAAGACTTTTAAAGATCTCAGTTAATATGAAATTCTCGAATGACAAATGGATGTTCAAAAATAGCAAAGCAAACATGTAAAATCATACTGGACTAGGCTGAGATTTATGCAAAGAAGATGATTACAGCACACATGTCAGAGTTCAGAAAGAGTAAGCTACATAGATTTACAGCAAATCATCCCTCTGACCCAAGTCTGTAGGGCTATATATGTGATACTAGTCAGTTCTTTCGGGTTTTGATCTGCAAGACAGGAACGTTTGCTTGGTCAGCTGAAAGACTATCACTAGGAAAGAAAAAGACTGTAAATTTGATACATTTTCTTAGTGACTTTTAATATATTTAAAGGAAGTTGAAGAGGGCACCAGACCTTTGAAAGAACAGAGAACAAAGAAGAAATCTCCAGAGAAAAGTTCACATATTTTTCCTTTTAAATATATACACAAGTTCTTTCATATGGACTTATTCTAGGAATGTAGACAGAAAATTATATGTAGATGATAAAAGACAAAAACTATTAAAAAAGAATCAAAAGGGAGAAATGAAGAGTGCTGCTTTCACAGAGTACTTCAATGTTCTGCTTCTCATTATTTTTGTATATAGTATGAACATATATTTTGTGGAAATAACAATTTAAAAAGAAAAGGTTCAGATACTAAAAAAGGAAGGAATAGAAAGTGCTAAAGAATTGATACTCCCTAACATTAAGCAAACAAACTGTTAAGAATTGCTTAGAAGAATGAGAATTAAGTTCCATACCATATAGGGTACCATCCATTAGAAAAATCTTAGTTTTTCCAAGCCTGAATGATTTTTATTTTAAAATCAGCTGACATTAATTGAGTTGTTCAACCTACCTGTCCTGTATGCTCGGTTTCATCTTTGTTAATAAGATACATCAGAAAAAACCTACAAGCAAAGAAACAGCTTTTATGAGTAGAGTGCTTGGAAACATTAGGCAACCCACAAGGAGACTGAAATTCTTCAGCATGTACACTGATAATGCTGTTCACAGACTTACAAATTCCAGATTTCTATCTGTGATAATATTCTGAGACAGATTAAGCACTTTCCTGACACTGTTGACATTCATTGTTCAATGAGTAGTAAACTAAAATTCATTATAGTCAGTTTCACTTTCTGTAGTTAGCAACTCAGCTTAAATGAAGATTTTCATAACTTTCTAATCCAAAAGTTACAACATTTTATTGCCCATGAAAACACACTTGGAAGCAGACAGAAAATTGGAAATTTCTTTTTTTCCCTCTTCCCACACGGAATAAAAAATGCTGAAGGTATCTAAGAGATTTCTGTTGTTAAAATTATAGGTTGTGGATATTTAGTAGTGTATGCAAGATCAACATGAGCAGAAAAGAACTTGTAATTTAAAAAAAAACCAAAACATTATCCTTGAGGATTTGAGCTGACATTTACAGGGTGATAATTTCAAAATTTCACTCATAAGAAACATTCTTTCCAAACATATGTAAAAACATAAATAATGATCATGCACAAAAAGAAAAAACCGAATTCCTCAGGCTGAGGCACTTTAAAGCAAGCATGCTATAATATGCTATTTGTTCAGTATTTAATAAATAGGAACAAAACCCCATATGATAGTGCTTTCAATGTATTTTGTCTGCACAGCCTGTTTTTTAAGTGGAAGGTTTTTATAGGCATATTTGACTTTGCAGTCTCATTATTTTGTGCATACTCAGTGACAGTTTAAAAACACAAAGACACAATCCATCCCTTGTTTCATACTGACAGCACTAGTAGAAATTACACTCTGGCACTGCATTTTCATAGGTGAGAGGAAAAGTTTGATACAGTGGCTATAGACCTGATAATTGGCTTTATTTAGTTTAGTGGTCACTGGTCCTCGGCTTGAATTTTCTGAAGGTGGACCTGATGCCCTTGGTTGATCCCTCTCATTTCTAGCTCCTCATTACAGTTCCCCTACCTCCCTTTGTCCTTGGTTCTCTTAGTCAGCCTCAGCATTCCACACAAAATATTTTGTCCAATGTAAGTTTTTTGTCTTACTCCTGTGTTTGTTCTTTCCATTAGTCTCCAGGTAAGGTCATACTCCTCTGTGCCTTACACACCTCATTCAATTTTACAATTTTTGTGGTCTCTGCAGCCACATATCAAGTTCATTTTCACCTACAACCTCATACAACCGTCTCATGCCACAACCAAGCTGAAAAGCAGGACATGAAACTTGTTAATTTTTTGTTGTCACTGCTACAGAATCATACTTCAGAAAGCATAGGTGCACATCAAAGCTGAACAGTACTGACTATTACTTGTGCAAGAGAGGTAATCAGGTACCTGTGGAGGCTGCAAGGACCATGAGGAGTGCATTTTTAGTGTACTCACAAATAATTGGCCAAGTTGTGCTCCTGTAGTGTGTGTGTTTCAAAGCCGTGAGGCACTGTATCAAAGTAGTCATTTCCTATTCCACAGATAAAACACTTTGTCTAGAAGAAAGAATATAGAGCATTTCAACACTACACATAACACTTGCCCTGCTTTCAGAAAAGGCAAAAAAAGAGTAACAATTTTCTTTAAAATGGCAATGCACCATATATAATATGCACTGAACAAAAAGGCTGTTCTTTTAATGATTCAGACTGGATACCTCAGTAAAAACACTTGAATAGAAGCTTAGCTACCATCAAAATAGCTTCTTACTGTTTAAAAAAATAAATCTTTGCCAGCTCTAAGTGAACAGGTATCAGGAGACAGAATGGTATACAATGGTCACACAGCTGACTTTTTTTAATGTTAAGCAGCACTTACTGTGACACATGGCAATATTTACCTCAATGTTTGTCCAGCTGAAACTGAATATGCTCCAAGGTCACACTACAAAGTGCAGCTTTGCATATATACATATCTTACATGTATATTTCAACAACAGAATAGAAAACCACAAAGTACAAGATACTTTCACACATATATTATCCAAAGAAAACGACATCTTAGGTGAAATGTAACATGACAGTGCTAACATCCTGTGTTAGAAAGCTCTAGTTTGATGATCCAAAAGACTTAAATAGCCACAGACATGCAATTCATTATAATTCACATTGTATGGTATCAGACCATGGACAGGACTATATTTTCCTCTTAGTTTGAAAAACTGTCCACTAGCTAAATCATATTTTGACTGAAACTACGTACTTGTGAAATCTGAAAATAAGCATGGCTCAGCAACTGAAAGTTCTTACCTCCATGTCTTCCTTAACTTGCTCTTGCTGATCTCTTAACTCACCAAAAGCATCAATAATTAAACCTAGGGTTTAAGTTAAAATGATAGTTAATGAATATCTGGAAATCCAGGGATAACATAACTCTGATAAAGAGTATTCAGTGAGAATCTTCTGCAGAAATAACAGAAGACAATATACATTCCATAAACAACAAAACCATAAAGAAAAAAGAGCAAGCAAAGAAACACCAGTAACATGGCTAGCAGTACCCTTTTGAGTTATAAAATGGGACAAGCAGACTTTGTTTTATTCCCAGTGTTCTAATCTTGACTTAGTACATTAAGATATACGTGGGTTTTCAGTGATTAAGGCCCTACTACAGAAAAAAAAATTAACAGAGTTGAGATATTTATTACATGACAGATGCAGAGAGGTCCAGAGATCCATGCATCCCCTTTCAAGACAGTTATCATGTAGTACAAGGTCCCACTATTGAGCTCTAACAAAATTAGGCGGGCATTTGAGGGAGATACAGAAAGAAGAAGAAAAAGAATCACAGACTCTACAACTCAGATTATAAACTGCTTATAACCTTCCTTTTACTTACTCCAATACAAATAAGGATTACGCACAATGACTATTGTCACTCCTGTACACAAAGCTTTCCAATTAAGGACTCTATTCTTCAGCCACTCACAAAATGAAGAAATGAACTACATGAGTTATGGCACTTCAGGGCATAAAAAAAAATTCCACACTCTCTAGCCCTTTTGAAAAAAACTTGTTGCTTGATTAAGAGTAATAAACAATTTACCACTCAGCTCAAAGTTGAGTTGCCTTTTGAATTTCCTTGTAGTGAGTGAGGAAGTACCCTTACTGCTGTCAAAATTATCCCAAGCTAGCTGTCAGCTGACAGAAATCAATGAGGTATCAGTATTTATGACAGCCAGTGAACTCAGCAAAACTATCAATTTTTCCAAATTTGCAAACTTGAATAAAAAATGACTTTTTTGGCATTCTTGACAATATTTTAAAGGTATAGTATGAAAACAAGCAGGTTTAAGTACTCCAGGTAACAACAATAAACATAATTAATGTAAACATAATTTAAAAAATCCTTGACATGCCAAAATAAGGCATCCACTATCCAGATTACAACAGTGAGAAACACTATCAGTCAAACAGTTCCACTGAAATTCCAAAGCTAGCTAATGACAGCTAACTTTCCACTGTCATTAACCAGACCATACTAAAGCTGTTTCATATCAAGCACCTTTTCTACTCTTAGACATCGTTCAAATAAGGAGGCATCACACAAAACAGCAATTTTTATGTAAGAGAAGATTTAACCTCTTAAAGCTTTGGTCTAATTTTTACACCACTATTACCAACCTGAAAATCTGCCAGAGAGTCAAGAGAATTTACCATGTTGGCAGGGGGAATACTGAGAGCAGAACTGATTTTGTCCATGAAAGCTCATGCAGGATGGGTTACACTGAAGGACAATTTTAAGTTGTGCCCCTAGATTTCTATAGGAGGCTTTTAGAAAGGGCAACGACAAGACAGAAACTGCAGTGACACCAGTATTCTAAGGGCAAAAAATTTACTCTGTTTCTATTGATCCAGTTAGGGCCTGTAGATTTTACAGAGACTCAGAAGAGCAGTGTACGACAGTCAGCTGGGTGTGATTCTCTATATAAATCTGTCCTTCATGAGCTGCCCTGCTGCTCTGACTGAATCTTAGGTTTGTGATTACCACAGCACTGACATCTTTGTACTGCTAAATAATGCTTTCCCACAGCAGATTACAAATGCATACCTTGGATAATTGCAAGCAGGATGACGATCACAAAGAAGAAGAAAGTGATGTCAAAGATAATCCGATAGATTTCATATTCATCTCCTGCTGGATCTTCTATTTCATCACCAATGCCTCCTCCTGCACGTACTCCAACATACATATGAAACATGTAGCACTAGAAAAGAGAAAACAAGGGGATACAAAGGCTGCTTGCAGCTAAAAGCAAAGATACCCAGCATTACAAATGCAGTAATTGGTAGAACTGGTCTATGGTCTAGGAACTATGACATGTCAAGCCATCTTTTTCTCTCCTTTGAGATTATGCATATATCTGATGGAGGGGAAATGCTGCTGTGCAGCTGAAGCTGCAGTATTTCACGGGCCGTCATTATGTAGCAGTTCAATAAGATCAAAAGTTCAACGACCAGAAGCTCAGCAGCATCCCATGATTCATGTAAAATCATTTCAGCACTGTAAATAGGAAATACCATCACCACCATAGCTATCTCCTTTTCCAATTTCCTAGCTCAAAAGTAAATGATTTTCCCTGTTTTTAGTGTTTCAAATTCAAATTTTAAAATAAACAATCCTCATCCCCAAGCCAAAATGAAACAAAAAAAACCACAACCAAGCAAAAATTCTGTGTGAATGCTTGTGCTGACAACAGGCTAATGATTGAAAATGTCTGAGAATAATACTGTGAAACTATGATATGAAAAGTGGTATAATAGGTCTGTCAGTACAGTTGCCCAGGATGCTGACAACACAAAATTTCCAGTTTTATCACGTTATAATTTAATAGGAAATTATTGTATCACTCTCTAGAGGTCTAGAGCAGGGGATTTTTTTTTTCTCTAAGCAGCTTTGCAAACTACAGGTCAAGGGTTCTCACCCTCTATCAAAAAATAGTGATGACAATAACTAGCTTCTAAAACCTAACCATACAAAAAACCCATTCTTCTATTTCTATGCCACAGTGCCCAAAATCCCTTCCGTAAGAAATTGATACAGTACCATACAATGCTCAGTGACCCTTGCCTGAAAAATCTAAGTTTGTAGAGATAGTTTATACTCCATGATTGAAAGGTAATAACTAACTTAATGAGTGAATGTAGTGTTACTTATTGAAAAAGTTTTGGGCTTTTATTTCTAAAAAAAAATGTATATTCATTCTCTTTTAAATCCCATTTCAAGTCTTAGTGTTTTTAAAAGAGACAACCCTGATTTTACAGCATATCACATGTTAATCTAACTCATTCCTGTACAAGATTATAGCCTTGTGGTACGTGTATTTTCAGAGAATTACAGAACAGGTCAGGTCCTAGTGACTTCATGAGCTCTCTACTCCAAGCAGGGCCCATTGTAACCTCAGAAAAAATTGGTTTAGGCTTTATCCAAGTCAGTCCATTACAACTTCCTAAGGATGGAAACTGCAACAATCTCACTGAGCAAAGTGATCTATTGCTTGGCTCCCCTCAGACAGAACACATTTTTCCACTTTATGTCCTCAGTCTCCTGTCATGCACTTTCTGTTAGGAGCTTGGATTTGTCTTCCCAATAATATTTCTGCAGACATTTCCCAGTAATATTTCTGCAGACATTATGCACCCTCCACCCTGAGACTCTCCCTTCTCTAGGCTAAACAAGCCCCGTTCCCTCTGCCTCTTTTCCCACAGCAAGCGCTCCAGCATCGGACAATTCAAAACCCTTCACTGATTCATGTCCCAGTTTATCTGATTTTGTTGTGCTCAAGCCAGACAAAAATATAAACATACTACTCTGCTTCAACAGTTTATCTATTTATTTGGTTTTTAAATGTTGTTGAGTCCCTGGAAGAGATTCACATTGCACAGCACATTGAAATACATTTAACTGGTGTACATGATTGTTTTGGAGAGATATTAAGGGCAATGCATCTTGGAAATTCTTTGTGGTTTAAGCTCTACCTAGCACCCATAACTCCAAAGCCTGGCACTGTCATAGTTAGTACAAAATAATTTAAGGTGGTTCTGAGCACAGTAGTTACTGAATTGCCTATTAAAGATAACTATGGCAATTCATGCTTAGGGAAACTGATGGATTTCAAAGCTTAAACAAGAGTTTAGGTATTTGCATTACTTATGAAAATGCTTGCCTCTAACGGACCCTCCTCCTGAATGACCTGTCAAATTTCAAGATTCAGAAGTGCTGCCCTTTAGCCAGCACAGCTTCACAGTTCGTAGTTGTTTTGCATTTTTTTTAACAACTATAGCAAAGTATAGTACCATATTTCTTCTATTCCTTAATAGATGAGTTTGTTGAGCATACATAAGCTCTATCTATTTGTTGAGGATGTCCATCATATTTGTCCTTTTGCTTTCAACTACATCTTTTCTGCCTGCTGGCTAATGATATGACTGTATGAACACCAATTAACAAGAAGGTGAGGACTAAACCACAACAGTTTGAGGAAAAAAAAACCAAAAAAACAAAAAACCAGAAAGCAAAATAAGACTTACTGTTAGCATATCATCGCATTTCATGTCTGGCATATCACCATCTTCACTCTTGTTGTAGAACTTGCGGAAAAAATTGAATGCCACTACTGTGTACAAGTATACCACTACTGCCAGTAATCCCACTGTGAGGACAAGCTGGAAGACAAAATTACAGAATGAGTGCAACACCACTATGGAATTGTGATTTATCTTTCCTTTAAAAAAAAAAAAAGGAAACTAACTATAAACTGTACATACTAGCAGTGGGAAAACTTTTATTTTTTATATATTTTTGTAATACAGAGTAATATATCTGCATATTCTCATGCAAAGATTGTGCATTTCATTTTATTTTGATCACAGACTATGTTTCAGAAACACAATTACAAAGACAAATCTTGTGGATAGATTCACAATGAAACAATCCATTGCAATCATATACAATCCCATAAACAGATAAAAAACCTGAAAATTCACTACCTAATAGTAATACTACTATCACTAAGTATATCATTAGTTGAAATACAGTTATCTACTAATTTAGTCCTTTATTCAAAATCTGACTCCATTTATATACGTTTGTACAAAGGTCAAGAGATTGGCTACACAAGTCGCCACCTCTTTAACCTGGATGGTGAACATTACCATCAATCACATTTCTCCTCCCAGAGGAGAAATATGTAAACATTCCAAAAATATACATTGTTTACATGAAGCTGCATGAGAATCTGCAGTACAAAGCTACAAGCACTCAAAAGCAAGAAAACCTAGGGCGACATGCATGAAGTCATATATTAAAAAAAAACCTGTTCCTTATATTTTAATATGCCAGAAAAGCAGCAACAAGTACTCCACTGCTCAAGTGCAGCATCATTCAGATGTCACTCTGAGCTTAATGGAAAGCAGGTGGGAAGGAGCTTCAGTATCCTATAAATTGATATTTCACTTGTGTAGCTCCCACATCTAAAAAGTTCCTTATAAATAATGCCTCCTTAATTGATAGGTAATTTGCTAAAACTTCAGGACTAATTTTAGAGGGGAGAATAATTTTCCTTTTGCTTACAAATCGCATTGTCTAGTTTCCTCATCAACTCAAGTTCTAGAGTTCACGATGAAAGAACATTTCTGTTGTCAACCTACAGAGAATCTGACTTAAGCAATGAAGTGATCTTTCCTGTGTACTCCTTTAGTCAAAAAGCTGAGAAGGGAAGACACTTGATACCTGTTTGCCATTGTGGGTAACTGATGACAGGATAGTTCGTAAGGTCTTGAATCCCATTGCAATGTCCAGGAGATGAGCAGCAAAGAAAAAATTGTTGTAATGGCCAAGGACTGACATGGTCATGTACCACGCTAGGTAAAGGAAAGACTAACAGAAAAAAACCAAGAACATTCAAAATAAAATTCATGGCTTTCATCTTTAACTTAATTCAAAACAATAAGGAAAACTAGAATTTTTTCAAATATGCTTTTCTTTAAATAGAAAACCATTCCTTTTAAACAGAAAATTGTCTAGATATCGTTGAGGATTTTCTATTCGTGCAGCAGTATTAAATCCTCAAATACAAAGCCAAGAAGATACGTTAGGCAAAATCAAGAAATTCGGAATTTATATTATAAAAACTATTTTTGAAATTCTTAAACCCTTATTTATAAATGCCTCTACTGTAAAAAAAAATTCTGATTTAAATTACTTTTTAGTAATTTCTACATAATTACATTAAAATACTAATGCCCAAAGTTAGTTAATGACAATTATAGGTTTCTGCAACAAAAGGAATTTTATTAATTAATTTGAGCTACAAGAACTCCTATTTAAACATATCAGTATTATTTAAGTAATCACAAATGTTAATTTCATCTGATTCTCTATCAACTAATTTTTATTGAACTTAAAGACAAGTATTTATAAGAGAAATTATATTTCATCCCTTAAAAAAATACTAGTCCCAAACAAACTTGTTTACAGATCATGCTGTGTCTAGATCTGGAGGCTTGCTGTTTCCACTTTTCTTGAGTACCTTCAGATTGCACTTTCATTTTCCATCTGTCCTAGCTCCAAAATATTTTTCCCCGACCTTTTTTCTTGCCAGTAAATTAAGTAATTAGGCAAGCAATAATCGTAAGACTGAAAAATCATATGAATACTGACTTCTTAAACTGCATTTTAACATTTTTGTTTATCTCTCCTTGTTTTTTTGCTTTTAAAGACTTCTATTTTCAAACTATTGAAATAAATCATGCCATTCTGTGGCAAGTCTTACTATTGGTTTCAGTGATACAAAATTAGCAATTCTGGATACATTAACTATATTGATCTGACTACGCTCCAAGAACATTCAAGTGTTCACAATATTTATGAACAACAGGAAAAATGGCAATTAGCATTCATACAGTCAGTTTTCTAATTCTACAGTGCAGTGCTTTCTTATTGCTTCTAATAAAGCATATCAGAAAGAGGGCAGGAATTGACTGAGGTTCTATTAACTACTACCAATGCAACTGTGAAAATATTCTGACAATATCTTCTTAGCTTTCAAGATTTACTTCCTGTAGTAAAATAAATGTAATCCAGAGTATTTCACACCTCTCATTGAAGCACTTTGCATTAACAAGTGCATATTTCATTTTAGAACATGAATATATACGTATATGTATATACTGAGAAACTTACATTATCAGTGAAAACAACTCCTAATTTCCACATCTGATACTTAACATCAATGGAATTTAGCCTGTAAAAATAAAAATAAAAAATATTTGCATTTTATAGCACAACTGGAAAACATGAAGCACAATCTGTAGGAAGTGTATTGTCACATAACAGGACTACAAAGCTGATCAATTTCTCCAAAAGCTGAAATACATCAGAATCTTGTTCTAATTCACACTTTTACTAATGCTGATTGATTTCTAAAATGTTATCATGCATACAAGCTGTCTTTAAAATCCATGGAGAAAAAAATATTTTATTTTCTTTATAATGCAAGCCACCAAAGCCTGAAGTAGTTAGTAAAAAAGGTAACCAAATTTGCACCCTAAAATGCCAATTCTTTACCTTAGATTTTATAGTATACCTTGAGTGACAATTGGATGACATTAAAGACAGACAAATTTAGATCAGGTGAATCTCAGAGCTTGTTCATAAAATTTATTATCCATTTTTCTAAGGATATAAGGAAAATCATCAATGAAAATACAATAATTCTTACCAGTTAAAGAGTTTTGATATAGGTACTTAGGAAAATCTTTTATTAATGTTACTTTTTTGTAATATAGAAAGCATCCAATCAGATAAAAAACATTCTTTATTAATTGTCAGCTAGGTAGGAAATACCTTTTTTATTTCACTGAGTCAAAATTTTGTGTCAGGCACTGAGCAACATCAACAAGTGATACTTCATCGGGGATGGTGCCACTTGACCATTACAAAAAAGAAAGCATTGAACCAAAACAAAACAAGGAGTTATAAGGTGCCTGTAGGCTTTCTGTGTGTCTTCGTCACAGAGCACAGAATAGATTATTATGTTGAGGTATCCTGCACAAAGCCTCTGCAAGGATCCACTAGACTTAAGATTCCCAAGTAAATAATCAAAGGAGGAGGTATTTTACATTAGTATCCATAAGGGGAAAGGTTTGAAAGTGAGATTCCTACATGGGCACCATTCCTTTCAATGGACCAGGCTGGGAATTTGGAAGCCCCTACCCACCTGCAGATAAGCACTGCTACTTAGACAAACAGGCATATCCACACTTTTGAAAATCCTGTAGCGTCATCATAGCAAGTATAAATCTTGAGACTTCAGGTGTAAAAACTACTGCAAGAAAAACTCTTTTTCACTTTTTTGCCATTATGGGCAAGAGATAGACTGTCACTTGAGGAAAAGTGACAAGGAACTATCCTGTCCTCTGAGAACATTACTAAAAATAGGGCTACCCACACCAGAATCTTTTGAAAACCTTGATTATTGCTTCTCATGGCAAGGAAGAATAAGACCTTTTAAATTCTTCCACATTCTGAGGCCGACTGCATTCATTGTTTGTATACTTCGCATATAGGATAAGGTTTAAACTCACACCAAACTATAAAACTTCACATCTTCCAGGAGAAAATTGTTTACAATTTTTCTATTCTTGGAAGCGGAATAGTTCTTCTACTATGTTCGCATTTGACAGAAGCCCTGCATTTTTTCCAAATTAGCCTTATGTCACCACTTGCTGCAGATGCTTGAGCCTTATCTGCTTCTTTACTGACTCTGATTAAACTAATGATCACAAAACCAAAAGCAGTTAGAAAGGTAAAGGGACAGGGAAATACAACTAACCATGGTCTGAAAATTAACTTTCATGTTTTTGTTTTCCATATGATTTTCTCAAATATACTACATCCCTGATGCATCTAATTTTACACCATCCACCCAAAAGAAGAAAGTAATTCAATGGAAAAACAGCACCACTGTCTCAATCTCAGTGTGCAAAATTTAACTGTCTTGACTGTCTAATCTACAAGAGAGCTCCAACTGCATCATGCTTCTGAGCTGGTTATAGTTAAATAATGCTGCAACCTATTTAAATAATTGTATGGATATTAAAATCTTTATACATTTAAATAAATACACTTCAAAAATATTCAAGGCTGCAACGATGAGCTGGATGGCTCTTCAAGAGTCAGTAAAATGCAGATTTTTGTAATTCAGTGTATCACTGGGACAGGCAGAAGCTTTTGAAGGAGCATGGTCATCTATAAGTAGAGTACTTTAAGTCCCTTGCCAAAAGACATACACAAATCCCAGGCTATTTTCCCAAAGGAAAGAGAGAGAAAAAGTAGGAGCTATGGGTCAAAGAGACCTGTTCACTTGTATTGAAGATGAAAATGCTATGCAGTTCATTTCTACGGGGTGAGGCACAGGTATCTGATCTGGCCTCAGCCTGCGTCACCTCCTCCTGGCACAGGCAGAAGCACCAGACCTGCAACCTGCACCAGGTCACACCATTAGGGAATTTTCTTCCCAAAGTACTGCAGTAAGGGGTCACTTCCAATGCTTTTCCCACCTCCCTCTTCACTGAATGGTAAATATAGTTCAAATTTGGAATCTGGAATATGTACAAGTTTTAGTAGCTTCATTAGTACTCATTTCTGAAACTCTTAAAAAGTGGATAAATGTACCTTCCTGAAGAGTATACTTTTTAATGCAACTGGCTCTGGAAATTTTTATATATTTTTTTTTTATTTTCCTGCAACATATTAATCTGTTATGAATATGGAATGATTCCTCCAGGGAGAACATTGAAGATGGATGAGATCATAATTTTTTTTTAACTGTATATAACATGCAGGAGATACTAGAGATGTTAAAAAACCAGGCATCCTTCAGACAAAAATGCTTAAACTAAATACTTCATCAGGCTTCTCCAACTGCTTCATTCTGGTCTGTTTTTTTATGTTTATTCACAGAAACATTATTTAAACATTTTCCCAACATATGAGTATGAGAACACAGGGAAGGCAAAGTAGTTGTATTTTGTTTTTATACCAATAATAAAAGTAGTAGGTTTTTTTTCTAAACTCAAGCACAGGTCCTCCGATAATCTAGCAGGAGCAAAACAGCGTGGAAGAAAGCATTCAGGAAAATACTTCAGCCACAATATTCAATTTTGTTTAATGCTGAAATGCCACAGAGTCCTTGAGCCTTTACACTGCACCTGACGGATTGTTCAGACAGACTCCTGGCTTACTAACCTCCATCTATTACAAAGATGGATAAAAGAGCCATCCTTACAAAATCAGCTCTTGTTTCGATGCAATCCTAATCTACCAGCAGTCTCACTGCCTACATCTCATAATCCTTGCACACCCATAGATAAAATGTTGCTTTTAGAGAACACTTTAAATAAACCCTTACATCAGAATCTCCGTAGCATTAAAATTCCATCTGTTTAAATTTGTTCTATCTAGTTGAATACCTTTTTTATAACACAGAACTAGGAAAAACATTTTTTGCAGTGCTTTATAAAAGCTGAGAATGCCCCTACAAAGGAGAATTTACTACTCTGAATGTCTAGGGGCTTCTCTTTATTTCTTTCTCCCAAATGATAAATAAGTGCATAGTTTAGAGAAAACTAATTATGAAAGGATGGGAAGATTAAGTATGCAATTCCCAGATTTTAGCAGGCACTAGCACCTAAATTTATTCTATCATTTATAATCAGAACACACAGTGCCATTTTTGCCCATTCTTTCCAGCTGAGCTGAACTGAGAACTTGAAAAGGAAATTCCAGCCCAGCTGTAATAATGCTGTTAAAAGATTGTGATGTATTCAAGCAGTGTGCACTGAACTAAATCTTCATACTTAAAAAACCAGAGGAATTACGCATATACATTGTCTAAAATTAAATAAATTTACTATATTATTCAACATAAGAATTTATTTCCTATGTGAATATACATAAATGAGCAACAGATGTTTCGTCTGAATGACAAACCTTGAATGCTTGATTTTAACTTACAAAAAACCCTCAAAAAATAAAAATAAAAAAAGAAACAAACAAACAAAAAAACCCAATCACAACAAACTGTAGGCAAATGCTTACACAGCAGAAAAGGAGCTATCCTTCTTTGGTTTCTTCTTTTCTCGAGCATCACTAAAATCAAGAGCAGCTTTGTCCATTCCTAGTAATTCACTGATCCGGTCACGGCCATAGAACTCACCATATTTATCCATTACCTAAAGTTAGAAGGAATATTCAAAAATATTCATCAGTGGGGTAGATTAGCTGTTATTTGGCCTGCATCTGAAGACAAGAGGTTTAACATACAAGGAGCCTGAAAACAGTGCTTCATGACTATGGATAACATTGTGATCACAAGATCTTGAACACAGACTTACAGCAAAAACATATTTTCAGTGAATTCAAACTAGCCCTTATCTATTTTTTACAAAATTTAACACGTTTCATAAGTAATTTTCCTGGAAATAAACATTTACTTCTTTCATTCTGACTGAACACACAGCTCCTTCCTAAATATTTTCTGTCACTTCTCATTTTAAAAAGAATAGTCAAAGAAATACAAATTTTTCTATAAAAGGATCATCACTCAGTGACTCCTGAAGGTGAGGAAATATTTTGCCAGCTTTCTAATAGAAAACACTTTAAATATTTAATGACATTTTTGCTAAGTTTTAGAAAAGCTTTTTTTGTAACAAGCCTGAAAACAGTGCTTCATGACATGGACTATTTTGTAGACTGGGGATTAAAATACAAGTATATATAAAAGAAGATATTCGTTGCAAAACAGTAGCAGTTAAATCACACAGCACAGTTCCTCGGCCAAAACTAAAGTACCAAGTCTTCACACAACTCAAAACCATACTCCTTTCCTTTTGATTTGAGCCTTCATTGACCAGCTACATTGACAGAAGCAATGTAAAATTTTTTTT
Organism: Cyanoderma ruficeps; assembly: GCA_008694505.1. Lineage (NCBI taxonomy): Eukaryota > Metazoa > Chordata > Aves > Passeriformes > Timaliidae > Cyanoderma > Cyanoderma ruficeps. Next base: position 32,872,693 of record VZDJ01007749.1, on the reverse strand, counting down.
TCTTTCTCAAGTACGCTCAAACCTACTCCTTCTCCTACTGCTACAGACAGGTAGAAATCTGTATATAACCACCTAAAACATGAAAAAAAACCCACTTTCCATAGAAAAATAAATACACAATTCAAAGGAATTTTTTTTTGACAGGTTTACCTAAGACTGTTACAAAGCAGAAGAGCTAAGAGTATTAAAAAAGACATGCTTCGAAAAGTATGATACAAGATTGGCATTAAAGTGTGAAGGAGGGGTAAATCTGATCCAATAACACGCACACCCTTTGTCAGCTGTGACCAAACACACTAGAAAGATTGTTTTTACTATAAGCTATTGTACAAATATTATATTTATGACCAAGACCATATATTTATGACTTAAGACCAAGCTGAGAAAACATCTAAAATAGCATTTGTAAGAAACGAGCTTCTGCAGTCCCTGCTTAAAGAGGACAATTTTTGAGAGAGAGATCAAGGCCATCAGCCCATTAAAGGCCCATTTCTTCAAGCCTAGAGGACTACAGTAGCAGGCAAGAACCAAACTATGAATTCACAGTGAATGGATGCTCTGCTTGGTCCCTCCCAGGGCGGTCCCAGGACAGCCTCAGACCCAAATCTGAAACCTACCAAAATGGGTAAAAATGATTCACTGGTAAAAACTCTCCAAATCACCTGTCAGACTCAGAGGATTACTGCCAAGAGATGCATACACTATGCATCCCATAAATGGGATGTTATTGGATGTTACAGGGAGAAAGCAAAGATGGAGAAAGGGATGGATTTAGGTGACTTGGGGAAGAAAAACCACGGGAAAATAGAGAGGTAAGGGACAAAAAAGGCCAGTGCATCTAAATACCTTTTAGGTAGTTATAGTTGCCAGATTTATGCCCTGTGCCTAAATATCTCAATCTGTCCTGTCTTCTTATGAATTACTTTTTAACCTTCTATTGGGTGAGGAACACTATTCTTTGCGTATAGAGGAGAATACATAAATAAATATCTTGATATTTTACGTAATTTGCTTTATACATACAAGCGCACACAAGATTCTACATGTAATTTCAAATACATGAATGTATTTGAATTCCTGTTTTATACAAAATCTCTATGTAGAAAAAGTTAGAAATATATTAAAACATAGTTGTAAAAATGTGGTAAGGAATTCTGTGTATTTTAAAATTATACATATGGAAATCTGCACTGAATCAAAGTAGTATTTCAAAGAAGTGTAGTCCACACTCCTCCAAACATGGTCAGAAATATGCATTAGAATTTTATTTTAACCTCATAAATATTTTTAGATATGAGCCTTACTTTTCTTTTCACAAACTTGTCCCAATAGTTGTTTGGAAAAGACCTGAAAAATACAGATAAACAAGATTACATTTTAGACAAATATATACCGATTCTGTTTCTAAGAGACTCCATGTGGTTGCTATCACCAGTTAGTCATTTGTGAACCCTCTGGAGTGAAGGTTGCCAAATGGTGTTCAGCCTACCATGCAAATGTGAGAAGCACAGCAGAGCCAATGCCTGCAGACAGGGTTGAAGAGCAGCTACATCCCACACACAGTCCCACCAGGCAGAGAAACAGAACTTTAAATATGTGATGCGTACCACAGCTCACTCTTGAACTGACAGTAATGCACAACCATCATCACTGTCCTTGCCAAAACAAACCCATCCCATTTCTTTTTTCTTTTATGAAGAGAAATAATTTTAAGGCAAAAATTCAGGAATGCACAAGATTAAGCAGTAATAGTAAAAATTATAGAAAATATTAACCTTGCAGGTGCCTGAAAAATTTGTATATCCTTGCTAGAAATGTATCCCTAACAATTGTTTATTTCAGACAAGATGGATAATAAGTATGCAATTGTGGAAATAGAAGAACAATTACTTGCAGGGCTATAATGAGACAGAGTAAGTAAAAACTCACTGTGTGTTGATTACAAGTCTATCCCACTGTCCCTTAATATCATCTTCTGATGGCTGCTCAGTTATATATAGCCCATCAAATTCCAATTTCCTTGCCACTTCCTTTTCTCTCTTAAAAATAACCAGTGGAACCTGCAGTTGAAAGAAAATACAGGAATTATGTAAAATACACTGATATGTCTGCAAACTTTAAGAAAAGATGGTTGTTTTCAAGAAATAAGTATCAAAACTGAAGAAAGTAAAAGTAGTGAAAAAAATAAAAAGATTTAATAAATTAAAAGACTCGAAAAAACTAAGACTTAACAATTCCCCAGAACACAGAAAAAGTGTTGATATACTAGGATCAGGTCATTCAGAATAATTAAACTACAGTGTACTAAACAGCTGTAAAAAGATGGTCAAAACACCTGAAGAGGGATGCTTCAAAATAAAACAGTTTTTCAGTACTATGAAAGGATTAGATGTAGTCAAGTGAAAGAGAGGTAAAATATTATTTTTAATCCTTAGAAATTCTAGTTCCAAATATTATTTTGGGATGACATTTTTGGATTTCATTTTGATAGCCAGAGATGTTAGAAGCTCCTTTTATTTGTTAAAGAATTTTTGAGGTTTCACAGTGGGAAACCAATTGCTTCACTGCAAGGAGCAAAGACTGTAAGGAAGAAAAAAAAGAATTGTCAGCAGCTGAGACACCTAGACAGGCTTTACCTACAATTCTCTTTCATCAGCTGGATGACTTCAAAAGTACATTTCAAGAAGGCAGATGTAAATAGTGGTGAAAGGTGAGAAGATTTTTCTAAAAAATCTCTTACCAAAAAAAAAAGTAAACTCTACTCTTTACTGGAACTATTTCACAGGTCCCCAAAATGCATCCACCTTGTATTACCCACCTTGACTGTAATAGTAATCAAGAGCAGACATGAGTATACTGAAATACAAATAATGAAAATCAAGACTACTCAAGTAACATAATCATTATATTAGACACAAGAAAAAAGAGTTCCAACACTATTTTCAGACAGCTAAATGAGAAAAATGTAATGGATTTCATGCTAAGCAATATTTAAAAGGAAACTTATAACACACAGGCCTGCGTTCAGATGATTTTGGACTTAAAGATCTCCAAAATACAGAGTGAAACCATATCTGGACCATATTTTGGTTTCAGAATTAGAAAGAACGCAAATAATTAAGATAAATATTGATAATAATGATTTTCCCTTCTAGCCAGAAAATAAAAGTTTTTTTAAAAAGTAGCATAAAAAGTCATAGCAGAAATAGGCAAATATGAGGTGGGAGAAGAAAACATCTCAAAAAACAGAAACCTAAGCTTTCATGCTGCATGGCAACCAATGCAACAACAAAAAAAAAGGAAAAAAGGTTTAGTATCTATTGACCTGTAAGGATATGCTATCCTCCACTTTGACTTACAGCTTTTACTCTGAAAGTGTGTAAAAATGGGGGAAGTACATGTCAGATATGCTTCTCCTTGCTCCAGAGATTTCCGACATTTGGGTTTTTTAAACTGCAATCAGCATTTTGCCAATGGAAGTGGCATCTTTAGTTTTCACATCCCTAACAGAGATCTTCTCCAAGATATTCCTTTACAAGATGCTTAGGTTCCTGCCAAAACACTACCAGCAGAGTGTGTCTGTATGAACAGCAGGCATTTTATAGAGTCACAATAGGCAGCAGCAGAAGTCCAAAATGCTGCATTCTTTTCAAATGACCTAACTGACAGACTAGTAATGCAGTATCTAAAACTTTCATCTGCCTCACGTGCGTTCACACCTCGTCTTCGACAGTCACAAGCAGCTTCTGAATCAGGTTACTGCTGTAACTGTCTGCCTGACAACAAATCAGACTCTGGCCTACAGATTCCTGAACAGACACATCACCTAACAAACACTTTCTGCGTATATTACACGAACAAAATTTCTTTACATGGCACCCCAACCTGCTTAAGAAGGTTGACTTTGTTCTAAATTATACCACTAGACAGATAAAGAAGTTTAGACCTATAAAAAAAGAGTTCATTTTTTTCTTACTTTCAAACAATAATACCCGATGATACAGAAGAATGAGATGACTGTGTGTAGGATGGCCAAAATCCTCAGCGTGGGCTCCATGTAGCCACTGCTTTCTTCCAGGACATAATGCACTGCAATGACCCTCTCATCATCGCTTTCCAGGATGTTCAACTTGGTACTTTCACCATCAGCTACCACAGGAAGTTCCTTTTCTTCTGTCACAGCAGATGTGGAGACCTGTTTAAAACACTTAATGTTGCAGCTGTATTCCTTTGACAGGAGTTTCACAATACTACAAGCTAAGCAATTGAGCTGAAAAGATGATACCAAGGAAAATATAACTGTAAAGAAACTTTAAAGAAAGAATTTTTTGCATAAAAATGTCCACAAAGAATACCTCAGCAAGACCTTTTCATCTTATTACACCAGTCTGTCATAATCTGCTTTTTCTTTCCCTTTTTTTCACTGTCAGTTCATGTTACCAAATTTGGACCATGATGAATTTTATCACTTCAAATTCAAGAAAGGTCACAGCCCTCTTAAAAGAGACCCCTGACAGCAGTCTTTATCATCACAGCTCTCTGCCAGAAAATGATTCAAGTCCAATGACTCTAGAATTGCATTAATGATACCAAAAGTCTTGACAAAATCAGTGATATTCTAGGCAGCTTAAGTTGATGTGACTCCTGGCTGTACATACCCTTTCAGGGGAGCATAATGGCACAAGAAAACATCTCAACTGACATGGATTAGTTTAAGTTACCTATGAAGGCTCAGCTTGACTGGCTCACTGTACTGGTAAATGGAACATCTAAGGCAAGTGTGTGCCTCTTAGCCTGTTGCCTTTGTCCCAGCACAGTGCTCTGTCAATAGATAGTTGTGTACTGGAAGTCTATTTTTACTTTATTTCAGCTGTCACCATGTTAGATTTCTGAAGTTGTAGGATGAAGCAAGTATTTAACCTATTCGGCTAGGCAGTTTTACCTCAGTATATTGACTACAAAACCCAGATATTTTCCAATGTGCAACTAGAAAAGTAATATTTTGAGAAATTTACCTTATAGAAAAGAAGGATAAAGTTGATGGCAAAAGCAACAAATAATGCCAACATCCTCATGTTGTAAAAGTTCCGTGCAAAATAATTCTGAAAAGAGAACAGAACATAAATATACTTTGCCTAGTAAAGATTCAACCATCATTATTACTAAGTTGCTACTTGGAGGGTTTTATTTGTGGGGTTTTTTTATTCTATGGAACTTTTTAATAGAATTATAAACATTAAAAAAACCCAAACCAACAAACATTTTGAGTGATGTACAAGTTCTCTCCTACTCTACATGTGCAATAATGAATAAAGGACCTTTCATTTCACTCCATTCACAAAGAATGAAGGATTTCTAATTGCCTTTTAGATATTTTTCACTGGCCTTTTCAGCACACTTGGAGACAACAGAGACATCACAATGTAAGGGTAATGTAATAACAATACAGAAGTCTCTATTTTCCTTATAGTTCAATATTCACACGTATAGCAAATTGCTACTTTTGCCAAAAAAAAAAAAAAAACAATCCAAAAAACTCTGCATATAAGTTTATCTTAAATATTTTCAATTCCAAAATCAACTGCATTTTTAGCAGGCCAGCAAAAATTCACGTGTGACCTGAGTACAATGACAAGAAAGCTTTTCTGACATTTTGATGCTAGGACTGCAGAAATGTACCTTTTCCCTTTCTGACTACTCACAAACCTTTACAGCACACATTTTGAATGCCTTAACACTCCAACAGGAATTTTGCCATTTTTCGGCCCTAATCATAAATGACTATAAGTGAAATACGAGTCTATTGGAAAAAATTAAGCTAATTTCACATGACTGCAATGTGACTAGCCTAAAAATCTATCTCAGTTGAAAAGCCAAATTTAAACACTTAATTTCTTAACATGATTTTGACAGCAGTTTTGTAGTTTTGCTACGTTCTCATGCTAGAAGTAGGCTATCCATACACAATTACATACTATATACATAGCAAAGGTGTATTTCTTTTCGCTTTGCATTTCACTCTAGCCACAGAGAACAGGAATGGAATATCCTAGCTAATAAAAGCATGGATTTTAAGCAGTTATGGTGCAAATATTATCTGATATTTTACTGAGAGATTCTCAAATGCAGTTTTACATTTTCATTGAGTCTTATTTTCTACAGGCTTTGAAAAGATTGACAAATACTAACTCGCTATTTCAGAAAAAAAAATCTCTAATATCTTTTCCTATTTGCTTCAGGTTAAGCATTGTATCTTAGTTGATTCTTTTTATAAGACAGCTTGTAATTTCCCAAAGGTGTCCCTCAGGGAAGGATCAATCCTACTGTCTCACTAGCTACTGTAAAAATTCAGGAATTTTGCTCCCAGAAAAATGCATGGATGTTTTCCAATTATGCACGGGCATCTCTGTATGTCTATGTTTGGGACAATAATTGTCTCCCTCAATTAATTTCTTGTATAGTAAGTTACTTGTGTGATTCTTTTCTCTAACATTCCCATTGAACCTTTGCTTCATGTCCTTTTTATGGACAATGGTGGATAGAAAAATGTAGTCCAGCAGATGCTGTTTTGTCTTTACATTTTTAGAATATGAACACATCTCTGTCAACAGCTAAACACATAAGCTAGAGAGCAGCTTACAAGAAGCTTCTGCTGGTATGCAATGATATTCTTCCAGAAAACTGATTCCTGAACTTCTGGTTCTCCGTATCTGTGTGTATGCAGTTGTCTTAATTTCTGTTTCCCTTTGTCTTCCTTGTTTTTCTCTTCTTTTTCTCCGTCTTCTCCTCTTAGGATACAAATGAAGGCAAAATAATATGTCAAATTAATAAAATTGCTAAATTAAAATCCCACCCTGAAATAGGCTATTGCATCCTTTAATGAGGCTCAAGTAGCCATGACTCATGCAGTTCATGCACATGACAAATATCCCTCTTCAGTCCAAAGTGCTGGCAAGGCTGACAGTCTGGTTAAGGCTACACATGGACTTACTGTTTCGGCACCCTGAAGTGGGAGTGCTAGCTGGTAGAGGCAGGTAATCAAAAATCTGCCAACCTTGCTATCAGAAGTTCTTCATAATTGTCCAGCTGATTCTTGCAGCGACAAAATGTCTGCAAGCTGACAGCTCTAGGTCTGCATGAGTGCCTATATGTTTAAGTGCTCCCCTCCAACCTCATGCACTTAAACAATCTTGTTCTCACAAAGGCTGCAGAAATCTTTGGTTCTTCTTGCACTTACAAGTCAAACCTCAAGTTTTAAATTCTGCATTTCTGCCCAGCTGATGAAGTCCTAAGTAACCACTCCAGAAGACGAAGTGACATTTTTGCCAGCATCTGGCACGTGTGTATCATCATGCTGTCTCATTAGAGAAAGTCAGAGTTCACGGGCTGCCTTCTCCAAACACAAGATCTAAAGGACGATGAATTGTCTTAGAAGTTAATTTGACCTGTCAGCATGACAGAATGAAAAGATCACAGAAGTCCATTTGAAGTCAAACCAGACTGAGAGGCAGCTTCTAAACTGTATTATTTATTTCTCTGTTCCTATCTACAAACAGAATGGCTGATGTCCAAAGCCAGCTCATCTTCCTCAAAGACATTTGATAAATTTTCACTTGAAAGTTTGTCACATTAGGAGAAGCTTCAGGGCAGCTGATAGTGCCAGGCACTGTACTCTTGATAGAGAATATAGGTATTACTGCAACTCATGCAGTGAAGCAGAGCAATCAACAGTGAATGACCTTCAAAAGTCAGGAAGACACTCCCTCACAAAGTTATAGTGGCCAAATCAGAAATGTGCTGCACTGATTAAGAAGAGTTTTTGTCATGGACAAGTGCTGCCCAGAAGAGCAGTAATTATTAGAGTTCCAGACTAAGGGATCTTAGAATTCTGACAGTGATAAACAGCTACAGAAACTGTATACAAAAATGTACATGTATCAGGAACCATATAATACAGGGATGGAGATCCACCGTTTTTACTGGTTAAAACCAAGCATTATATTTTGCTTTCCACTATTTTTATTCTGAGCTAAAGGCATTAACATTAAATTTTAACATGTTCTAAAAGGGTTTAAATTATCGTTGATCAAATCTCTTCAAAAAGATGTCACATCATTTACATGAATTACAGAGTACTCTGTAATTCATTAGAATTGTACTGGAATGTTAAGATTTTGCAAAATGCAAATAACTCAAAATATGTCACAGCAAATGGCAGAGGGTAAAGCAGATTCATCAGTCTCTACCACTGATGGACAGCAGGTCTCTGGAACTCCGGTGCTCTTACAAAGATTTTGAGAATTTTTTTTCTAGCCTTGAGATTTGCCAAGAAAAAAAAAGAATGCATTAAGAACATTCTAAAAGAAATTAAATGGACATTATAAAGGATGGGCCAGGGAAGAGAGAAATTCATAGAATCAGAGTAGTGACTATTGCATGGCATTTCCTTGCAAATGTGCACAGATGAGGATTGTTAAAAAAACACTCCAATCTAATTGGAATGTGAATGGACAGAAAATTAAAGGCAAAAGAGTACAAATGAACCTGAGTTCTTTTCAGTGAAAGAAAACACTTTTTTAAATTTTGCAGAAGAGGTAAAAGTAATACATACTCAGCTTTTTCAGGTTCTGATTTTGTTTCTTCTTTCTCTTCCTTTTCATCTTCTTTCACCTTCTCCTACAGAAAACCAGGATTAAAAACTGTGTGTAGACATATTATACAGTACAGAATTAGTTAAAAGAATACCCAGAATACACAATATTAGTTCTTTGTTAAACAATGGAAAACCTGAAAAAAGATGAGAATTCAATTTACTTAATGAAGAGACGCAATTTAACACTGAATTAAAAGAAATCCAAACCACCATGTACAAGGCTGTGGAAAGTCAAGTTTGTGACATCAGAAAGAGTAAACACCAGTAATTACATATTAAAAAAAAAAGAGTCAGAAAACCCAGAAAAACAAAGATGCAGGTTTTATTTCACAACTACATTTAATATATGAAAGAGAGAAATACGTATCAGAAATAGAAGATAGAATTACCTGGATTTTTTCCTGTACCTCGGGCATTGGGGCTAAGGAGGGAGTGCTCAGTAAATCACTCAAACCAGCATTTGGATTGTGAGGGATCAATTTATACTGTCCACCTTCTCGTTTCAAATCCAAACCAAATATATCTGAGAGTAGATCACTCTCCTCTGTTAAAGTCTGCAGATCCGTCAAGTCTTCTGCAGGCAACGCAGCTTCTGTTGGCTTCCTCTCCCCTTCTTCTTCTTCCCCGCGCACCTCATCCTGAGTGGGATCTGGCATATTAGCCAACAGTTCAGCCACTTTGATTTTCTTGGCTCCTTCTACTAGGCTTCCTCCAAGCAGCAAACTGCATATGATGCGAAAAAAGCCCCTGATAACACTACAAGCAAAATGTAGCAAGCCCACCAAAATACTCCAGTAGGAAGAAAACAAGGCCATAACCATGTCCTTCATGGTCATTTTCTTCACTTTTTTCATTTGTTTCTTTAGACTCTTCATGCTGAGCATCTTCATTAAAGTCATTAAATTATACTTGAGAGCTACTAAAGCTGACTTCATGGTCACAAGAGAGAAGAAACCCATTCTAGGATCTTCTTCCTCAGGATTATCCTTCTCATTCTCCTCTTTATTAGCTGACCTTTCGTTCAGATCTGACTCTGAGATCTGGGCAGCCAGCTGCATTTCAAAGATGGTATCCTCACAGAAGTTAACAAAAAGCTCCATCTTTTCTTTCTCCCCACCTTCATTTACAACATCAAATATAAACTGTCTCTTTGACTCTTTGACCTGAGGTTTTTCCCACTGAGTCCGACTTGACTCACTTATTTCAAAATAAACTCGTTCAATGCGCTTCGCGCTGCCCATGATTTCGATACGTCCGAGGAAAGGCTGAAAGTAATTCAGCACACTCTCTGAGAGCTCAAGGAAAGTCTGCAAGCGTGTGTCATGGGGCATGTGTTCTGACAGGTTGGTCAGGAGAACAGCGACATTGAAACCAATGTCTTTTGCAGGCTCATGAAATCGTTTCACAAACTCCTCATAGTCCAAAGTCTCATTCTCATCTGTTTCAGCACATGACAGCAGAAACTCAGTTTCAGACTGAGTGTAGTGCTTATGGCTTTCCATTGCCCTGTGAAAATCCCTCTTCGAAATTATCCCTTTACCATCAGGGTCATATTCTTTGAATGCATCAGAGGAAGTCAAATCTTTCAATTTTAAGAACATATCAAAAAACTTCAGAATCATCTCCACATTGTTCGACGATTCCACAAGCATATCAACCATCTGCTTTCCAATAGTTCCATTCACAACATTACCTAGAGGTAAAGACAGGATATTAGAGATAATGTCAGCAAATATTTTGGCAAAGACAAGCGTATTATAATGAACAGTGAAGCAATCAAAGAGTAAGGATGATAAATTATTGGATAACACACTTACATGAGAAAGCTAGCTACGAAATCTGAAGTCTTTTACTATTAACTCTATCCTAAGACTTGGAAAAAATGTAAGTGACTATTTGGCATCATAGAAAGAAATAATTAACAAGGGCTGTAGAGAGAGATCATATATTTAATACAGTACTAAAAGTGGCGTAGCATTTTAAAAATTTCACTATAGTGCAGCACAGACAGATCTAGTGTCAGTAGTTCACTATTATCTAGATGAGCAGCACAGTAGGTTCTTTACAGAGCACAGCCTACAGTACTAAGAATTTACTTTGCTTCTCAGTAGCCTTCTATGAGCCTACAGCCTGGGGAATCAATTTCAGGACCTCGAACATAGTCACTAGATGAATGTAGCCTGTTCTTTATAGATAAGATCACTACCAAAATAAATGAAATGAATTCAGCTTGTTAATAAAATGACTGTCATATGGTTTGGTCCCCAGAGCTCAGGATTTCAATTTAAATAGTAAAAACCTTTTCATCTAACCCAAAAGATAAGTCAAGTTCATGGAAAAAAAACCAAAGAACTGCTAGCTCTGGATTTTATGAAGTTCTGGCATTCACAATTAATATAACTTATGTCAACTACCTTACCTAAATCTCCCATTCACTTTCAGACCTGAAAGGTCTTCTCACAATTGAGACATGAAAAGTAAAAATGTAAAGAAATATCTCAATGGCATTACTCTCAAATTAAGAAAATTACAAAGGTAAAAACTTTGCTAGAACAACTGCGAAAGAGATTTCACATTTTTACTACCTTCCAGCATAGACAGCAACATGACAACCATATCTTTCTGAAGATCCATTAATTCCTTCAATAGTTCAATTTGACTGGAATCCTAAATAACAAAGAGAGTATATAAATATAAATGATATATTGATTCATTTGTCATTTATTTTTGTGCATGCATATTTCTCCTTGTAAAAAGCAGACTTAGAAATTAAGAAGCTAGAAGTGCCAAAAATGGTAATACAGTGAAAATACATTTAATTGCCTAACTCCTCACAGCATATTTACACCATCATCTGTTTAGAAAGAGTAATTTAATAAAGACAAAACTGAATGTGATAAAAGATTTAAAGCAATAACTGGGTATGTCAAGGAGACAGATGATGTTTCTGTTATGTTTCCTGTCAGCTAAAATGTCACTTTTGGTGTAATCAAGTTTACAGCTGTGGAAAATTATAAAAACAGCAATAGCAGTAGCACATAAAGCTCAAAGTATAACATGATTCAAAATGAGCAATTTCATTATAAACCACTGAACATTTTGGAGGGAAAAAAGAAAAGTTCAAATAAAATGTTAAAATATTTATTAATAAAGTCCATTAGTAAATCCTTAGACATGCATTAAATTGATTTTTTTAGCCACCTCTTATCTCACTGGGCTCACTGAGTTTACTATGTCACTTGCCTGGAGTCTACCTGGACTGAATTATTCAACTACTTAATTTCTTCCTCAGTGACACACTGTTGCATCATGCCACTGACAACAAATACTTGGGCTTCAGTGAGTGGCACGACAAACCCAAGGTACTTTATGGCTGTGGCAGGATGCTTTGCCCTGATAAAGCTTGTATGCTTGGCCTGGAACCCGGTCAGGAGACAATGCAGCGCAGGCCATCCGTGGTGAGCTACCAGTGGCACCAAAGTGGTATTTTTTAGCATTGAATATCCTAAAAGGCCAGCCTGGCTTACCATCTTTAAACACACATCTGTCCCTTTGAAGTCAGACTTGACAGATAAGCTGCTAAATTGTCCTAGATGCCTATGGCTGCCAGCCAACTTCTTTCCACTACAAAAATCCCAGGCCACTTTCATATAGTTAGATTCTTCCACGAACTTGAAGCATATGGAATTTTTATCCTGGATTTGGGACACCTCTCCACAGTTACTTCCCAAGGATTGAGAGAACGAGGAGGAAGTACACCACAAAAAGGAGTGTGGTGAGATTCATCAACCTCTACACAATGGTTCTTCTGCTAGTTTGTACAAAATTGCTTTAACAGAATTGCTTTCATATAGTGCGCTTTGACATTTACTGTGATAGTTGACCAGGTTTTTTAGCTTTTATACTGTGTAGTAAGTAACTCTGGTTAAGATCTGTCTGTTCATTTTTCTTAATAAGTAACTTGTCTTTTATAAATGTATCTGATCTTCCATCATTAAAACTTGCAGGTCAGTGATTTAATCACACCTCTGTAATTCTTTAGATTTAAACGGTTAAAAAAATTTGAAGCTAAGGGTTTACTTTCATTTTAAACTCCTTTCTGTGAAGGAGTTTAAATACAAAAATGAGTTCTTTCTGTCCTCCAGACTCAAAGAGATGGCTTTTACAATAAACTTCGTCTAAAGCACCCACTCCACCCTCAATGACAATTTGGATCTTGGATTGAAAACCACATAATTGGAAATAACAAGATTTTTAATTGATTTGCCTTGTAAGTTTTCATTACAGATCTTTTAACTACGAAAGTTATTTACAACCTGGATGATCTTTGTTCTTTTGGATTGAAAATTGTACTTTCTTTTCCTGCCTTAGATTCTTAAGAAGTATTACCATTATCACATTGTTGCTTCCTGGTACAAGATAAAGAATTGAAATGAAAAAAAAAAAAAAACCCCAAAAAAAACCAACAAAAAAACCCCAACAAGCCACAAAACCCAAACAAAACAGTGATTTAATTTTGCTACTGTTAAAATCTTGTTTCAAATGTTCTCCAAAAGTGCTCTGGAAACTCATGATTGATAACAAAATCCAAGTATTTAGCCTAGGCAGGCCTCTCTGACAGACAAAAGCCTTAAGGCAACTCCTTATAACTCCACTTAGCCACACTCAACACTTTTGAAAACTGGTATTTCAACAGAATCTGAAAAAAAAATATTAATATATTCTTGTAAAAAATATAAACAAACAAAAGAGCCCATGTCTATTCTGGCATTTCCTGCTAGACCCCATAAAGAGTTTCCAAAAGCACAAAGCTTGATCTCCAAGCAAGAGAAAGACACCACCACTATTTAAAGTGATGCATTGGAATGATGCACTTGGAGCAGACTGTGTTTCTGTCATCCCACAGAACATCACAAATAAGTCCACACTCCTGTTGTGCAAAACTGCTGGGCTACCTTTGAAGAGGCGGGATGAGATTGTTATTTTCTAGATTCAGTAATCAAAGATGCTGTGAAGCCGCTCTGGGCACAGCTGAGACTATAAACTTGTCATTACTGTAAAAGCAAATCTTGCCAATAGCCACATGGTGTTTCATAATCAACACATAGCTACCACATGCTTGACTCACTGTCAGTAACTACTTAAATAAATACCTCTTTCCAGTTGGCTTTAGTGGAACAGGAAGAAAGCACAATAGCCTCCACTGTGGCCTCCCCAAATACCGACTATTTATAAATTCTTAAAATAACAAAGATGTTTCAAAACCAGAACAGTATCTACAGGCACTTTTAAATTCAGTAGAAATTCAATGCATTTCTCTTGAAAATCAGGTTTGATTGTGATGGCATTTGTGGGAAGAAGACTTCTATTTAGCCATAAAGAATGAGAAGTAATACCTGTATAATACCTGTTTAATACCTGTAGCCCAAACTCCGCAAGTGTAAGCAAGAAGCCTACTGTCATCCATAAAGTTCCAAGGGCACAGACAAAAAATATTCTGAGCAGGACTACTTTCAATTATGCAAAGAATACTTACATGAACACCTTTGGAGCCAAATAATGAAATCTAAAACCTCAGAGGCTTCAGAGCTGTGTTTCTTAACAATAACTAACACTTTCACAAACGTATGACATTTTTCTCGAAAAACGTGAAATTATGTAAAAAAAATTAGAGTCAGTGCATTCAATTAAAATGTGTAATTCTTTTAAATATTTAAGAAGTTGAAAAATGCGCTGCTTAAGGATAGGATTCCTTGCACCTAATTTTTACACTCTGTCTGTGCCAGTCCCCTTCACTATTTCTCCAGCTTTTGAAATGAGTACTCACATCCAAAAGAAATTCACCCATTATGAGGTCTGACTACTCTCTACTAAGAGGGAAAAAGGTTTAGATGCAGACATGTGCTGAACTAGGGTTCATCGCAGAAGCCATCAATGAACATGATGGGTCCTGCATAAAAGGGAACTGCAGAAAACACTGTGAGAGAATTTGGGGTACAAAAGACCGGAACTGAGAGTTCTTTCTGAATATCAGTGATATGTTTTGTTTGCAGTTTGATCTAAGCTGTTTTTTACTGTGGCCAGTGATCCAATTATAGGCCTGATATTCACACCCGCTCCAGTTTTGCAAATTACTCCCTCAATTTTGTTGTATTCTATCATCTCTTTTATTTTTCCTACCAATCGTTGTTATTAATGACTCAATCATATTAACGTTTGCTCCTCTTTTACAAAAATGCTAGTGACTTATGAAGGAAAAAGTAAACCAAAAAGATACCTGAGACAGCTTCATCTGCATGTGGGCAAACACATGAAGGAAACCAACTACAGCATCCCACAGCCTGCTGTGTGCCAGACTTTGCTGATTCCCAGTACATGGCCCCTATTGTTCAGGAAAAAAAAAAAACGAAACAAAAAACAAAAAATCACAACAACAAAGAAAATAAAACCAAAATTTGTTTGCAATAAATTCAACAAAACCAGGAAGAAATACACATAAGTGCATAGTTTGGGCTTGTCCCTTAGAAATTGCTATGAAATATTAAACATATCTAGAATTATGTATTTAACATGACCACTGACTGTAAAAAATGCCTACTCCTAATAACCATTCTGCCTGTTTTATCCAAGTCTCAGTATACTAATTCAGAACCCACAAGTGTGTATCTCTTTGCAACTTTAAACAATAAATGCAGAAGGGGTACAAATCTTCATGCTGTTTCTTCCTTATGTAGTTATGTAAATTAGAAAAAACCTTATGGGAGGTTAATACAAAATTCACATAAGGGATTAGAGAATCAGTTTCCTGATTTTTCCCTCCAGCATATTATATAGAGCACAGAGCTAAAAAAATACTCAAAGAAAATTCTAACTTTTGAAAAACAGGAACACAAAAGCTTTTGAAGCCTCAAAGGATAACTATAAAATCTCTATGAGAAAAAAAAAACACTCCTTGTGATTTGAGAAATATTTATATATTAAATATATTTACACATTAAATATATTTACACAAATGTCTGCAATTTGCTAGTTCTCATTTTTTCAGTGCTATTCCATCATATTTCATCATTATGGACTATAACATAGTATTTTCATAGTAATTATTTTCATCTGAATGAAACCAATGTAATAGACATCTGAAAGTCTGAGATCCTCTCTAACCTACTTATTATATGTAGAATCAAATTCTAATATTGCCAACTTATTCACACAAGCAGTTACTACAGAACTAACGGACACTGAGCCCTTTAGATATCCTGGAAGAACTGCCATATTTTCATTTTGACAGAATTGATCCCAATCTCATTTATTCCTGAGTCCACCTCAAGTACATCTCTATACAATTCTCAAATATAAAGTGTGAATTCACCATCTCAAACATAGCACTGATGCCTTAAAACAGCCCAATTCCTGACTAAAAATACAATCTAATGTTATATTGACTAAACAGCAGCTATGATCTGCACTGACATTAGTTTTCTCAAGGGATTAAAAGTAAAGGTTTTAAAGTGGGAAACACTGCTGCAGCCTAATCAAAATGAGAAACAAACGTCTACTACCTTACATAGATGATTACTCATTAATAATTGCAAACTTTAATAAATTGATAAGTTTTCAAAAGAGTAGTGACAGGTGTATATACATATATTTGAACATTTTGCATCATACATAAAGAAATGCACTAAAATAATATTAAAGAACAAATGCATTTATATTATATTTCTATGTTATATCTAGCTGCTTTATATCTTCATGCCAAATGTATGATGAATTTACTCTCAAGTTCCTAACATTCTAATGAAATTAATTTACCTGGATATACTCTGTGAGAGTATTGAAAACTTGTTTTGCCACCTGGATGGCTTTGGAAAAATTTCGTTGTCCTTGTTCATCAATAACATCCTTCCCAGAATAATACCAATAGAAATCACTGATGGATTCCTAAAGAAAAAAGAGATGTGACAAGCACAAAGAGATTGTGTGGCCAAACTGGCTCTAACTGGATATTCATCAATATAAGAAAATCAGTATTAGACAGCTCTAGTTCTGAAAATTATTTCATTTATAAAGGCTTTAAATGAACCACCCAGCAATTCTCAAATACTACTTCAAGAATTGTAGTTTCATCTTAAGGGAATCAATAGGAAAATAAACACAAGGAAAGAAATAACTTAAATGCCCCACAGCAAACCTCAAAATAAAATAAATTAAAAATTAGGTGAGTTGGTATATGATCTATAGAAATACAACCACCTGCATTCTGAAAAGGAGTGCTCAGTAGTACCGCTGTGCTGCATGCTGTTCATTAAACAATGTCTCTTTATACTGTGTGCTTGACACCTAGTCAATAGTGGGAGCAAATATTGCTTTGTGTGCATGATTCCTCTCTCCATCTTTCCCAAAGGCGAGCTTATTAAATTTTCAACAAAGTAAGCAATGGAATGAAAATCATTGTATTGCCTTCACAACTTCTACAGAATGCATAAAGATAGAAAGCAATGTTGATAGCAGCAGCAGTGTAAACGATAAAAGAAAAAGGATTTTCAAAGTCTGGAATTCTCAGAGCAAATAAATGAATAGCTAAAGGGAACTTAACTAGATAAATAATTTTTTTTTTAAAAAGCAACATAATATATTACGTGCAGTGATTTTCAGAAAGAAGAGAAATATTGGTAAAAATTATGAACATTTATCACAAAATATGTTTTTGCACCATTCACATCCTGCAATCTAGAAACAAATTTTTTTCATTAATTTCTACTGTCTTGTGACAATGAAATGTTTTCGTATTAAAAGAATTTGGGAGATAATTTAAAATAGATGACTGAAAAGGTTTTTAATCTAGCCTTCTGCAGGTTTTTTTTTCCTTTTGCCCTTTTTTCCCCTCTTTAGAAAATGCACTGTTCTTATGCTTCACTCCATGCCAGCACACCAGCATTCATGCACAGGGCAGCCAGTGCTCAGCCTAAATCAGAATATGGATGGAAAAGCAGCTGGCTGAAACTGAACTTGAGCAATAGAAAACGCTTTTCACTCACGGGGTCGTTTCATTCAGCACCTGCCTACGTGCACTCAGGGACACACCGAGCACATCCCCGCCTCCTGCCGCTCCCTTTGGTCAACAGCCTTCACTGCACGCCTGCCTACCGAGGCTGGAACCACTCTGTCACATGTGTTACCTCTGACTCTCCCAGGACAAAGTAACACTTCTCAAAGAACTGCAGCCACTAGAGAATTTCAGCCTTTCTCATCAGCTTGGGCTCCAGGGACCGGAGTGTGATGACAAATAAATGCGCTCCTCTAATAAAACTTGTATAGAAGTCATATTTTCATCTACTTACTTAGTATATAAATTACTTACCTGAACTCTCAATAAGTAATCCACAGTAGAAATGATAATATTAACAGTTGTGTTGTTACCAGTTTGAGTTCTCAGGTAATTCTGAAAATCTAGAAATTCAAATAGAAGTTTAATTTAAATTTATACAAGTTTTAAAACTTCTGAAAAATAATTCTGATTTAAGATGACCTAGAAAAGCTTAGCCTAAAGGCATGGATTGGATTTTCTTTTCTTTCTTCTTTTTTT
>VZDJ01007749.1:32776931-32854447 GCA_008694505.1 Cyanoderma ruficeps | reverse complement strand
TTTTTTTTTTTTTTTGGGTCAATAAAAAATTGTAAGAGTTCTAACATCGTACTGCAGAGATCACATCCCAGTGAATTTCTGAAGCCAGAACCTAGTTTATATATTTCACCTATAGAACTTAACTTAGTCTTACTTTAATCTATTTATGACTAGAACTACATCAATATCAATGCAATTATACTTAGAATATATTTTTTAAGTAAAATTAAATCACATAATTATACAAATCCTGAGAAATATGTCCAATGCCTAAAAAAGAAAAATATCCCTTTTTTTTCCTCTTTTCATTCCCTAAGGATGACAGAGAGAACAGAGGGAAATATACTTAATGATAAAAATACACATAAATTATGCATTTTAATGTGTTCTTTTATATTTAAAAGATATGTTGTTTCTTAAAAAAAGGTATGCATTGTAACTTCACATACAATTCTGACGTTAGTGGGAAACAATGTGCACCAGAAAGCAGACACATGCCAAGGGACAATAAATACAATTTCTTCTCATATATTCCTTTGAATCTTCCATGTCTAGAAGTTATAAACCACGAACATTTTCTGATGCAAATTTAACTTTCCTAGTAGGTCAAGATTCAATATTCATAGTTTTGGAAACGATTATCTTATCCACAAAATTAGGGCTGTTAATAACTACGGGCAACTTAATTCTACTTAAAGATTTTCCCTTCCTCTACAGGGTAGCAGCTATTCCACCTTTCATAGTATTTTATGAGGGCTGCCAAACCTTCAACAATTTAGAGCGTTTATCATCAGTTGCCGTCACCTTGATTTTGCTGACTGGCAGCCTGCCCACAAACCTGAGTTGTGTCCTTCACAAAGCAACTGAAGGAAGCGGAAGAGGTCACAAGTGAACTCATCATCCTGCATCACCTTTTCTCCTGCAGAAAGGCCAGATGGAAGCAGGTTATCAGTCTGCCAAGTAACACCTCACAGCCCCTGAAGAAAATCTCCAGAATTTGTATTAAGAAAGAGAGAAGGGGAGAGAAAATTTATAACCACCAATCTATCTGAAGCACCTATGACTTGTGCTTGACAGATAGTTATTTGGTTATTAAAAAAAAATTAAATTACAAAACTTAACTTTTGATTTGTAAATATGGCAGCATGAGCTTGGCAACATTTTACAAATAATTCCCGATCTAAATTCTTGTTTGACTTCACTGGGCATGGAGGCTGTGTCACATAACAAAGGTTAGGGTTGGACAAATTTGCTCCCCATTCATCACAAAAGAAGGTACTTAAAATACAGAATGAGATTTAATCAAACGGCTATGAAAATCACTCCTCAAATAAACTATTTGATTTTAAAATATTCTAAAAAAACCCATAAAATTTACAGCTGTGTGCGCTCTTAAGCACCATTTAGACTGAAATATTTGAGGATTTAGTACCTGTCTGTTACTGACACAAAGTGGATGTGTCTCCTTTGACAAAATAAAGCAATAAATTTATAATGAATTAAGACCAAAGGCCAAAATTCTTTACTGAATTAGGACATTCAGTTAATTCTTTGGTAAACAACTAATATCCAAATGAATAAAGCTTCAAGCCTTTTTTTTCCTCCTTTTTAGTATACAGGAAACAGTATACTAAAAAGCCCTCAACTAACACATTATTTCAAGTACACCAATACATACAGTTAACTTTGTATAGGGGTATGTGAAAGGAGAAATAACCATTCACCCAGGAAAACAATCTCAACTGAGGAAAATGTAGAACAGCTTATAAAATGACACATGAGGACAATACTATAGGTGTTAAAGCAATAAAGGCCACCTATTAAACTAAGAAAATTTCCATACAGAACCTTGGGGAAGTATTTTGACTACTCATGTGAAGGTGGAAGTCACAAAAACTTCTACTATTTAAGAATATATATAATTTGAATATATAACAAGCACTATTTGTAAACAAAAAAAGGAGGGAGATAAAAATGCAAACAAACTGCAAAACAGTTTGAAAGAATTTTTCTTTGAGGGGATATAATTTAGGCTCTACAAAGACAGGATCGTCAGTCTGTGAACAGGAGACCAGAAAAGTGAGTAAAGGCATTAAAAAAAAATTAGATACCTTAGTTAAATCAACAATTACTTCCAGGCTGTTCTACTGGTAGATAATTCTAATTATAATATCCTCAGTTACAAGTTACTATATTATTATAATTAGATTATCACTGGGCTGGATTTGGCTATGATCAGGTTAATTTTCTTCATACCAACTAGCTGAAATATAAACAGTATTTAGTACAATTTGGAGTATAACTTTACATAAAGTCACGGGCAATTATAATTTCAAGCTAATGGACTAATCAGTCAACAGACTGTGAATTTTAAAGTGAGAATCATCAGTACACTAGGAACAAGAATCAAAAGCATTTTGAAAACTAATATGAATATTTTAAAGTACAAAATTTCACACTCTTCTGCCGCCCCCAAGACAATGTTTGGTGTTAAGAGTATCTATCACTAAGGCATCTGCCAACATAATTTCTTGTACCATAGGGAAAGATAAGATGCTTTTCCTCCTTACTCTACATATGGACTCAGGGCAGTCACAAAAATTACCCAATTGTTTCTCCAAGAAATACTTTGAATGACTTTCCATGAAATTTTTCTCCACTGAAAATATAACTACCAGGCACATAGTCTTTCAGTCACAGGAGACTGAAAATCCTTTCAGTTAATTAAACAATGAAAAATAAATTACTGTTTCTGTCAGTGCTGATGAAGGTATACATGCAATATATGCCCAAGAAGGCAGAATTAGAATGTGCCTGGGCTCTTAAAAGTATATTATTCAACATTACATACAGGTTCGGTCCTGCACAAGAGTTTCATATGCTGCTGGTCAAATGCAATAGTAGAGAAGATTTCTAAGGGTAAGTTACTTTCTTCTTTTCAGTTTAATTGAACTGCTGTCATGCTTAAAGTTACGTGTGGGGTCACATGCTCTGTTGAACTATGTGCAAAAATAAAGCCAAATATTGGGTGAAGCCTGCATCCCACACACAATGCTTGTAGCTTGACTGCTGAAATGGCAATGAATTTATAAAATAACTCCTCAGGAAACTTGCTTGGAAAAATCAAGCCCCTGAAAGGCTCAATCATCTATTTCTTGTCTATTAAGGCACCACTAAATCAAAGCCATTTGTAGGAATAATACTACAGAGTAAATCACAGTTTAATATTTTTGACCTTTATTTTTCTTGTGCTCTTAGGAAGTAAGATATTCCAGAAGAAGTCTCAAGTTAAAATGTTATACAGACCCTGGCTTTTAGTACAATTACTGGATTTTAGGAATTTTTTTAAATAAATTCCCTTCTTATTACTGTAAGGGATGGAAGGGTCTTTTAATTAGCTCCACTGTAAATAAATCACAACTTAAACACGAGTTCTTGCAAAATTCTGCAAAATCAGAAGGTGTTTAGGTGCATCATTGCATAAAATCTGAAAGGTCTCTCCTTTTTGAAATATTTTTACATATTTTAAAATTAAGCAAAAAAAGCGTATCTCAAACCATCTGGCCACACTAAGATTTACAATGTCCTGGTTTTCAATTTTTACACCTCATCAAAATCAGACTAGAATCAATGTTAGTATGGACAGGAATTTCCATCTTCAGATTGTACTTACTGACTACAAGTGGTGCCTCACTGGCAACTACAGAACTGAAATGGAGAACCATTTCTTTCTGCAAAATTCAGGAGAGCAACCTTTGCTGCTGTGCACACAAATTCATGCCAGTTCACACAAAGATTTGCAAAGAATGTACTGACAAACATACACGCTACATATAGTATGATTTAGGTTGTTGTTATGAAAAAACATTCTTTAATTGATGTTGATATTAGATATATTCTGGCAAATATTTGCCTAGATGTTAAAATGCTGCCATTGCTCATGCTGTATGTAAATGGTATGGCTGTACACACAAAGGCTTTAAGCCTGTAGCCTTTGTAAAAACTGGCAGTTTGTGATCTACAGGAACAGAGGTATCATGTGTAGGAAAGAAAATGTAGAATTCAATGAAAAATAAATGCATGGGGTTTTTTTCATTGAAAGTGCATGTGTCAAAGCTCAATGATTCTCTCTATCTTTCTTGATTTTATTTTTTAAATCCTCAGTTGAAAAGATCTGACTTCTATTGCTGCTCAGAAACACGGGTTAGATAGTACATATTACAGAAATATAAAAATACTTCCAGCTTTCAAATGGGAACAGGACTCTTTTATAATGGCTTTGAAGCAAGTGCAAATCTGCCCCATGATAGAGCGAGTAAATTTATTCTTATCACAAGATCCAGACAGTACTGGGTTGGATTGTGAATACCGCATGTCTTTGACTTCTCAACAGTCTAATTCAAGTAAGAAATGCATTTGTTTCTTCAGTGAGTGAAATTCTCTGAAGTTATTTAAGTTCCCTTTTAAATGAAAACACTGATTCAAATAGTTTTATGAAGTTGGAAAACACCTCTCCAATGTAGGCTACAGTGGATTACACAGAATTTAAGCATCTCCTTTAAGCATGAGTAGGTTGGTGAAGGCCAAAGGCTTATTTATTAATTCCACATTATTAATGGCTGAAAATAGCCCTGATGTGAACCCACAGTACACCTAGTTACCTAGCTACAGCCAGTTATCACATCTACCTCTCAGATTGGTAAAAGTCCTTTAAGAGCTACTGTCTCATTATAAAATTGTATTTTATTAAAATAAGGCTTCTGTGAACTCACAGAGAAATGAAAGAAAGTCATGATAAAATATTTAAAAATTGAACATTAAAATAGAGCTTTCCTGAAAGAGAGGAAAATATGATATAATAATCTAGAGTGTAAACTTAGTATCTTAAGTTTTATACTTCACATAAGCAAAACAAGTCTCTCCAAAAGAGAAAAACATTGCACTTTCAAGATTTCTGTGACTCACAGTGAAATGGCAAGAAGTATGAGTGTTAAATGAAAAACCATTGCAAAATAGTAAGTATTTCTATATGTCTTTGATTTTGAACCCCCCTTTTTGGAAAAGGAAACAGGACAATCAAAACAAAATACATACAGAAGAAACAACATTGAGTACGCCACAAAAACAAGTAAGAAACACATTTGCTAAAGAACCATCAATGTTGTTACCAGTGGGGGTTCCAGGGTTTGGAAAGGGAAGGTAGTACCAGTCAGAGGAATATCAGGACAAGGCACTTACGATGTGGACAGCACAAAGAAACAATGGGAATAGAGCAATAAATTTCACATCCATGTTGACTCAATACAGGGCTTTCTATCTATTGCAAAGGTTGGCATGGGACCAGAAACAAGAACTGCACATGAAAAAAAGTTGACTTTATTCCCATAAATTTCAACAGTTTTTCTTTGACTTTGGGAATAATAGTTTCAGGCTTGTAGGTTGCAAAGTCAATGACAATTACTCATGAATGTGCTTCTGCAGCCAATTGAGATGAAATGACAAACAGGCCAAAATGCACATTTTACAACCCATCATTTCCTTGGGAATCAATAAAATTATCTCTGATTGAAGAGTAATTAATTACTCATAGACTAAGCACCTTTCTCAAAAAAACAAAACCGAAAACAACCTGGGATAAAATCTTTCTCATCTTTGGCACTTCCTTTGTAGTAATAACACATGGTTATTCACAGGATTGCAGACATAAGAGGTCAGATATCCCATAAAATCTAGGATACTTTAAAACTGTTCACTACAGGAGCTTCCCCACAGACACACTGGCTTGGCTTTCTTAATGCTATCAGTTATTAATACCAGTACCTGTACAGCTCTTACATAAACTACTTTTCAATTAACTGAAAAAGGTGTGCTTCATAATATAAAAAAATATTACTATTTGAAGGTAGCATATTATCAACAATAAAGTAATTTTGAAAGGGAAAACGACAGTCTTTTTTGGTTGGACTTGGTTTTCTCTTGTCTTGAATTTTCAGTAGCTGGATATTAATATCTAGGAAAAGATGGTGTTAGCAAATATTATCCCTTTGTGCCAAGAAATCTTTGACACAGTGATTACTGTATCTTGACACTGCTACTGCTCAGTAACAGAGAAAACAAACAAAAAAACCCCATTCTAATCACTGTGTAGAATTTTGTTAAGCTGCCAAATAAGAAAATTCCTACTGAGAAAACAAATAAAACACCAGATCATCCTCCTCCCCAACATTTGGCTAATGAAAAGACATCTGCTGTGTTGCAGTTCATTGTTTCTGCTGACTGGTATACACATTTTGTATTTTAAATTCTCTTTTCACATGGTGACTTGAACATCTCATGGCAGCTGCTCCTACAGAGCTCTTCCTCTACTTGAGGCATGGATACTTTGAGGTGTAGCAACCACAACACACCAAGTAGCTTTCAGAATAAGGAGGAATCACCTGTAAACAGTATTGATTCCTCTTAATTAGCAATGCACCACCTCTTTCTGGTATCAACTCCTGACCGCATTAGATAAACCTAGCCAGTGGTAATCCTCTCCTTACTAACCACCCTCAAATCCTCACTGGATCCACCACTGATTGCCTGTGCTTGCACAAATCAATGCAGCAATAAAGCCACATTCAATACACAACAAAAATGCTACAGGAGGACTAAAGCACAAGGCTTTGTGTATGTGTATACTATTGTTTTTCCTTTTAACATTCAACCATAGCAAATACTGGGCTTGCTAAAATGAAAACAAATTAAAAAAAGAACAGGAAAGAAAATTATAAAAAAGCTTGTTGCTCTTACATCTACTGTGTCAGTCACTGTGCAAATCCTGATAAAGAGAGGAAGACCAAAAAATGGGACAGTTTGAAGCGTAAACCAAGAATTTTAGAATGAACAACTGTAATGTTAACAGAAAAATCACACTAGTTAAGCAGACTTACAGGAAAAAAATCTAGTGATAGTCAGGAGCTGTACAGTGCTGACACAAAGCTAAGAGCAGGGAAAATAAGGAATAGGCAGTTGTTTTTAATAATTACCACGCTCATGGGTGATGACTGAGGAAGGGAGGACAGGACAATTAGTTCAAAGAAAAAGAAACAGGGAAAAAAGAAAAAAGGTGAGAATTTTTTTAGCAAATACAAAATACAGTTAGTATTGGTTTTGCCAAAATTAGTTCTGTACTAAAAGAGAAACATCAAAGGAACAGAAAATGAAAATAAAATTCCTCAAATGAGGAAGCACAAAAATACTCTTAACATCAGTAGAGTCAATTATGCAGCATTTAAGGATTTATTTATATTTGCATGCAAAATCAGTCATTTCTAGAAACAGAGGCAGAGGTAAAAAGAATAATGAGCCAATATCTTGAGAGCTCATATCAGAATCCAACATTATGAGTAAGTTTAGCTATGCAATAGTAGAAATACTGTCCAAAAGAACAGAAGGTTGTGCAGAACAATCTTCAACAAAACATGACAGTAATGGCCAAAATTTATATGCCAGATAGCTGCACCAGTGCTCAATTTACAATCTTGTAGCTGAATTTTATGCCCACGGGTTCACTTTTTTTTTAAGTCTAGAAAGACTTAATCTATAATTTAAACTCTCAGAGCACTTTCGAAGAAGCAGAATTTTTGACTGGCCTTGAAGTCATTCAGACAAACGTAATAGTTAAGGAAAAATCATTATTTAAGCAGTTGAATATTAAAGAAATGGGCCGCATAAAAGACCTACGGGCACAAGGGACAATGAAACATGTAGTGCTGCTGGTATGAATCATGATCCCTCAGATGCAATAGGGATTATACAGTCAAGCTTTTTTACCTTGCTTTTAAGATAAAAAACATGTTAAAAGGTTAGGTCACTGTAGGATTTAAACATAAAAATGCACTATAAAAAATTCAGAAGATAAGGGAAGAAAATGTGCTTTGGTAGCTCTATTAAGCATGTAAGAACAAACTTAATGTATCCAGACAACCACAGGAAGGGAGCAGTAGAACTTATTATCAAACAGAAGAAAGAAACTTACAGTGAACTAACAACACCAAGGGTGAAATGCCAAATTGGTTCAAAGTCATAAGTAGAGTGAAATTTTTGCAGTATTTCCCCAAAGACAAATAGAAAAACAATATTTCAAAGAGAAAGCTTCCCCAGAATTTTTCCAGAGAGCATAGATTTCCCTCAACCTCTTATATTCAATTTACAGCTTAAGTAAGTGGTGTGGTTTTCAGTTTAAGAAATCAGGTGGGAACTTATAATTTCATTTTATGCTGAAACTGGACTTCTGAAATGTTTTACATGCATAAACACTGCTGTTCATAAATGGAATATGTTTTCAATTTTATATGCAATGTCTTCACTTCTTCAGAATGATGAAGAAGAATCCTCTGAGACCATTCTGAAACTCAACATGTGCTAATGATTTACTGTTGACAATGATGGGCTTATGTATGCCAATTAAATATAAATCACTTTTAGGAAACCTGTTTTAGCTTCAGCCTCTAGGGATATATTTACTAGGTTCATAGAATCATAGACAATCTTGAGTTAGAAGACACCCACAAGCATCTTCAAATTCTAAATCCTGCCTCCATGGGGGACACCCCATGTGCCTGAGAGCATTGTCCAAACACTGCTTGGACTCTGTCAGGCTGGTGTTGCGACCAATTCCTTGGAGACCCTCTTCCAGTGGCCAGCCACCCTCTGGATGAAGAACCTATTCCTTATACCTAACCCAAACTTCTCCTGGGTTCTTTCAAATTCAGCTTGCTTCTGCAAAACTTAAAAAAGGTCATGGATAAATTTCTGTTGAATCAATAGTACCTGATCCCTCTTCAGTTACCATGCCAAGGCCTTCTGCTTTGTTCTGACGTTCAAATGCATTCAGGTCAAGAACACTGCGGTGAGAAAAATTACATTTGTCCTGTGATTAATTAAATACATGCAACATTTAATTTTGTGGAAGTTAAAAAAGGTGCCTGATTTCATTGAAGTTTACAAGCGTGCTATTATTAAAAAGATACATCTCAGTGGTTTGATATGTGTCTGTTACAAGATTATAAATCTCAACAAGCCTTAACCTGCTTTCACCCTGAAAGTGACCCCAGAATTCAGCTCTATATGACTGACCAAAAGAAAGGGGAATGTGTGCATTTATGATATACATAATCATTTTTAGGTGCTTTAAAGAAGCCAAGTTATTGACTACTTTTGTGTTGTAGCCCAGTCCATACCAAGCAGCCAGGTCCATTAAGAAACTGTCATTACTAGTTCCACTTAGTGTTTCTCTCTCTCCATGTTCTGAAAAACTGAAGCTGCCAAAAGGGCATATGCATATATCTAACCAGATTGAAGGAACATATATCTCACATACTTCATTTGTGAACCTGCAAGGTTCTGCCTTTCAGGGCTTTGCATGTCAGCTGGCCAGGGATAACTTTTGTTCATAAGAAAAACAGTTATAGAAGTCGGGTGAACATAGAACTATGACAGCACCTCTGCTGGCAAGAAACCTCACTGATTTCAAAATGAAACTTGGCCACAGACAGCATTAAGAAAAATCAATACATAACTAAGAAAAAAGAATACATAACGTGATACCCAGGACATAACAAGAATGAACCACCTAATCCAGGGAGCCCCTTTTATTCCTGTGTTTATTAATACATCATTTACTGATATGGCTTATTCTTAGAAATTATACATAAAACATTTAAACATATAGACTTATATATGAAATCAGTATAAATCATAAATAAGCACGAATGGACAAAAAAGTCATAGTATCACCTCAATTTATTAAAAATCATTGATTTAATATGAAATTAGAGATTCCACTTTTTTTTCTGACTTCAAAGATATCCTATGAATATTTCTAACAAAGCTGGGTTTTCCCAAAAACTTTATGATTACTTCACATCGATCAGTAACTTGATCTCTGAAGGATTACTAAATACCTCCAGAGTGAAGGATTTGCCTCTGAAGAATGCTCCTAATTGGAGTTTTCTGCCATATCTCAGGTAGACTCAAATGTTGTAAGTGTTTTTGAAAGGTAGATCCATATCACAAAGGTTTTCACACCAGGAGCACCACCCTGTACTTTAACCTAAATCTAGCACACTACAGTCCCCAAGTGCTGTTTGCAAGAACTATGTACAGGATCATTCCAGAACTACAAAACCCATGGAGTAAAATATAAATGCAAAATAATAGATTTTTCAAATAAATTTTTCAATACTTTCTTACCTACAGGACTGCATAAGACCAGCAAGGCTCTGAAAGAACCCCACATCTTTTTTGTCCTTGAGGTAGTCAAGCATTTTCTGCAGCAAACACAAATAATTTATGCAGAGAATTAATATTCATATTATGTGATAACCTAGATAACTTGAGACTACATGGATTCAATACTATTAGTGATGATGGTGTTTGGAAACATCTCTAATATTTAAGAGCCTTGCAGAGAAAAATCCAGATATCAAAACCAAAAGGAACATTTAATGCTCATATACTTTATGGAAAAGGTCATACATTTTGGTAACGCCTTCCTAAAGCATGGAAAATAAAGATAGTAACTAAAGTCAACACAACCAGAAGAATTTAGTATTTAATATATGCGGTAGTCACGGTGTCTCAGGACCCTTGTCCTGCCTTGCCAGGCTAGCTCTGACATCAGCTGCAGTTAAAGTAAAGTCCAGTATCCAGGGACACCTTCCCAATCCTGTGGGTCCTTGCCGCAGTGTGAGCAATGACAAGGAATGAAGACTCTGATGAGTGAACAGTAACTGGGGCTTATTGAAGTCCACGCAGGACCATCTCACCACCAGGGAGTCTGCCAACAGAGCACAGATCATCTTCCCTTAAATGCAGGGGAGGGGTGAAGGGAAGGGTACAGTGTGGGTCCAATAGGAATAAATCCAGGAGTGGGTCTGTACATAAAAGACAGACAGTGGAACAAATCAAGGAGGCAAGGGAGGGAACAACAGGAATCCTGCCCAACCACTCAATGCTCTCCCTGGAACTTTCCAGACACAGAGAGAGGCCCTGAAGTGACTGACAGGACTCAAGGGTTCCTTAACTGATGATTTACCGATAACAGCAACTGGAGTAAACCAGGAAGGGTTAAACGTGGGAGTACAAGGGACAAATCATTATAACTTATACAAACAGCATGAAAGCATGGAACAAATACATACATGGACCTGGTAAAACTAAAAACACAGCACAAATATAAATGCAATCTTGCTAGGCTAAAAATCTGTGTTGACACTATTGTTTCAACACCAGACAGGGCTTTTCGTAACCTCAGTTTGGTTTAAATTATTTCAGCTGCAACAGTCTGTTTGTAGTAATTTGAGCATATTTTAAAATTTCGTTTAGTTTTATTATAATGTGTAATAACTACCTGAAAACAGATTATATAATACCAAGAATTTATTGAGTGAACTGTGATTCTAGAGTGCAATGCATTGTTGAGTAAGATATAGGATGATAGAAATGCTCTCAGGTGTGAAGAAAACCGACAAGGCTAAAGGTCAATCTTAGTAGGAAAGCTACTAGAATTCATGTTGTGAATGAAGTAAAACTGTTTTTGCAAAAATAGTAGGAAAAGCGGATGATAAGTAACCTCCAAAACAGAAAGCACATAAGCAGCCGTGTTAGCAAAACATGTCACTGTAAACCCAAGTAGACCCAGGATTATAGAAAAAGAATACCCCAATCAACAACATTATACCAATCAAAGCAAAGAACTCCAGAGGAAGGTGATGATAATGACTTTTCAAAACTACTACTGTTCCTCTCCCCCCACCCATACCATTCTTCCCAAGGAAGACTGAAGAGTTCATCTTAGGACGTAAAGCAAAATTGGAAAGTTGAGCGTAACACCAGAAAAAACAGGTAGAAATGAGGCAATTGAAAAAACAAGAATTCTAACTGTATTACTGATGCTTTTATGTTTTAAGTATGCAATTTCGACTAGTAGCATTTCTATCAATGTAAAAATACTAAGTGTTTCCTGCATTTTGATTCATTAAGATTTTAACAAATGATTTTTAAAAAAAGATTGTAGGATTACAAATTTCATGATTTTCCTAATTTAATATCATGACATTGCAAAGAACTGGCAGTGGTTCAAGCAAATAATTTCTGCACTACTTATAGTCTTTCATGTCAATTCCTGGCAATGCTAGCTCCTGAAAAGAACATTATTTTGGTTGCATTCATCTGCTTCACCTGGGACCTAAATTGTTCCCAGTTGTCTGTATTTTTTAAACTGTACTAAAATAATTTAGTAATGGCAGGTATAAACCCTTCACAACACAGGAAACTTCAACTAGTACAGAGCACTAAACATTCCCTGTATCAATCTCTTCACTTCAACAGTAAAGGATTCTTTTAACATATTAGACTTGTCTAATAGACTGGACACAGAATTATTTTATGATAGATTAGTTATTCAGGATTTTCTCTGCTTTTATCAGCAAGAGTCTCCACTGCATAAGCTAAGGATTTCTGAAATTGTGTATCATTGTGTATCATTCTCTTTGATGAAGACTGGGGTCAGAAATTTTGCTATACTGGCTATAGGACAATGGCAATCTACCAAGAAGCCCTCCTTCTCAAAGAATTCCTACAGAAGTAAATGATATAACATAAAATTTCCCCCTTACACCTGAAGTAAAAAACAAATTGCTTTTAGCCTTGTAAACAAGTAAGAAATACCCACCAAAAAAAGCACTTTTGTATACTATTTTATTCTGCAAAAAAAGACTAAGAAGATAAACAATGCGTGACAAATAGTCCCAGTATGTAATGTGTTACTACAGTAATAATGACCATGGTATAAAGACCTATACTGGCTAGAATGGGTAGAAGAAACTAGTACCTTACCTGCTGAACAGTAGAATTTCCTCCATTTAAGATGGCAATTCCTAGCTTTAGGGTAGCTGCAACCATTGGCCCCATCTCACCTTAAAAAAGCATTTCAAAATATATTTTTGGATCATATATAACATTAAGAATGTTTTATTAATTAATTTATCCATTCAATGAATTGCAAGACTGACCTAATTTTCCTTAATTTCTTCATGAGTGCCTACAGACATAGTGTAATGTACAAAGTACACAGATGAAGCAAGATATAAGTCAGCAATAATTGAGTTCAGTGGATAAAAATCATTTTTCAATCACTAGAGCATCATCCAACAGTTGATTTAAAGCTGGGGTCATAATCATAAGCTAGCTTTCAAATTTAACAATGTGTCCCCTCTGCACAAAAATCTGGATGTTTTCTTCTGGTTTCTTTAGAAAATGACAGTGACTCAAGCATTTAACTACTGTAAACAAAATTTGTAATCAGGAGTTTTTAGAACATCACTAGTGTGGGAACAAATCACAAAAGAAAAAAATGGAAGTATAAAACCTTAGAATAAGATGGTTTCAATGGGAAAAAAACCCATAATTTAAACTTCTGAAATGTTTTATCAGAGCACACCAAAAAAGCACATATTTGGAGAATGGGAAATTACAAAAGGACTTAAGTCCACACCTACTTCAGAACTGTACAGATTCCAGAATTTGAGGGCCATTTTGTGATTCAATGCTGCTAAAGCTATGAAGTACTTCACACATCCTCAAAATTAGCACAAGAAAAATTAATTATAACTACAAAAGAAACAATAGTCTCATGAAAATTAACCATAATATTTTCTGGATTAGCTGTCAAAAATTTTGAAATTTCGAGTTCATTTTGAAAGCAAACCTTAGGACCAAACATTTGCATGTCTTGCCCAATAATAAATAAAATCACTTCAAAGTTCATCAGAAATAAAATTTCTTATTTCTTCATTAGAAACAAGAAAATACACACCAAAACCTTACCTTTACTTGCACTGATTGTCTGCAGAACCATTTCAGCAGCACCCCGATCATGCAGTCTGGCTTGTTGATACAGAAGTTTTTGCTTTTCCATTTCTTTTTCCTGAATAAAAATTCCGGTCATTTAACATGAGATTTGAGTTACTATCAATCTTCCAAAGGTTCTTGGTTTTCTCAGTATATGGGCTCTATGGCAACATCATGAACCATTTTAATATGTACGATGCTATTGAACAAATAATTCACAGGTTCAAGTAATAATATCCACTTGGTATTTTTCTTTAATATGCTTTTAGCAGTTTATCTGGAAAGAGTCATCTCAATTGTGAATCATTAGGTTAGTTCAAAGCCCATGTTCATTATATGTATACTGCATGTATCAAACTTGCACTTTTGTGCTGTGTTTTTGTGCAACAGTTCATACTCTTAATAAACTTCTATAGTGTGACCATAACTTCATACTGCTCAGTATGTGGCTCTTGAGTTGCAAGTTGTTGCTGAATACCAGAGTAAAAGAAGCATCTCAGAATTTTTTTTCAAAACATTTCATTATATTACAATATAGATTGCCCCCCTACTAACAGAATATTTGATAGAATACACTGTGCTTTTATATTTTGTATTCTCTAGCGGCAACAAACAATACTGCATGGCGTTGCTTGAGCAATGGTGAAGTTTTTTTTTGTAATTTAAACTACTACCGAAAACATAAAGAGCATAAAGAGCAAACATAAAGGCACAGTTAATTCCAGATGAGTTTCAACTTTCATCAGGTTAATTGAAGTTTGCTGGAGAATTGAGGATGACTAAGCAGTATAAGTTGCAAAATGGAAGTTGCATAGAGCCCTATGACAGTGAGTCCATCAGATGGCGTGGTAAAAAGCTTACTCAAAAGGAACATGACACAATCAGTTAGTATCATGTCCAAAAACACAACGTCCAAAACATGTATGACCTAAAAGCAGGAACAGCTGCAGCAGAAGTAGCCAGAATGACAGCTTTGCTGCCATAAACTTTCCATCCAAGTTACGGAAAAAATACATTGGAAGATGGAAGAGGTTTAAAAAATGAAGGCTTGCTAAATTGAGGGTATGAGTATTAAACTAAAAAAGAAGAGGTAAAAAAGAGAAATATGTTCAAATGAATGAAAAAGAAACCTTTAACTCAAAAGCAAACCAACACAGACATTTATGCTGTTACCAGAGAGTTCTCGCCGAGGCTGGCAAATTTGTTTCTTAAATCTTTGATAATATCGTGCTGCGGAAACAAAATTCATCAGGGTTTTTTTTTTCACACTATTAGCTCTCCTGTGGTTAAATTGTATCTTTCTTTTTGCTTTAAATTATGTGACAGATCTAGATGGAGGCACAAAAAGGAAAAATAAAAATGGCAGCGTTGCTTTGTATTTAGCCATGCTAGGGTTTGAAAGTTTTGCCTTCATGTTTAAACCTCTTCCTGGGAGTTCAACAAAAACAAAACAGAAACATACACACGTGCGCACGCACACACCACACACACGAACCACCAGAAAACCATGACATCACAGGTTCCGTATAGCTACAGTAAAATATTTTCATTTGCTTCAGAAGCCACTGAAAATTGATCAGCCTTTCTTTTCTTAAAAACTATTTCCTATTTCTAGATACTTTTAGTTTTAGACCCAACACCCTTTCATCACAAAATTTACTATTCACAAGCCTAACACCAGTTATGCTACTTTCATTGTACAATATTTTTTGATAAGAATATAAAAGATTTCTAAGAATGCTTACAGGATGTATCTGCATAATCTACAGACTAACTTCTTGCAATGGCAGTAAAGAAGAACTGTAGGAAGAAGCACTGGCTATGGAAATCAAGATGTCTAGTATATTAATAACAAGAGACCAAAAAAGGAAAACCAAAACCAAAAGAACAAACCCATCCAGCAACAAAAATACCACAAGGATTTCTTTTAAAAGCAACCATTCTTTGATGATAACCCACAAAGATCATGGTTCCTTCTTCAGCTTCACAATGCACCTTCACTGTTGCTTTCTCCATGCCAAGTCAATACATATATATAAATATATATGTGATGGCAGCACTTGCATGAAGTGGGCCACCCATTGCCTACAAAGCAGACTAGGTTAATAAGGTTGTCCTTGTTTCTCTAAGATGTGCTAACTGTTTACAGTTATCTGTGCTACCAGTTTCAGCTTTTTGCACTTCATCTAGTTGCTTGCCAGTTGCAAGAAAACTACCAAAGTAATTAGCCAGTGATTTGAGCTTTTTCATTCACCAACAATCACAACAATAGCAAAAACACTTCACCAAATGAAACATTTAAAAATTTGAACATAAATTTTAAAAACAACAAACAGACAAACAAGCAAACAAAAACTCAACAAACAAACAAAAACCCACACACTTCCAAACGAAACCAATCCTCAAGGAAGAACAAACCTATTTTATCTTGGATGTCTTCCACTCACACAGGAAATAGCTGACCATCTATAAATGTACATATATGTGCTCTCATACTATAGACTTTTTCCAGTAACCTACCAAACCAAGGAAACTTTTGAATCATAGCCTTTGAAAGCAGAGACCCAAATATTTTCTACTTCATTCTGTTTTTTGGTTTTTAAAACATTATGAGCAATCATATGCCAAAATAAATTGGGCAAAACCACAAGTTTTAGCTGGAATTTGTAGGCAACAAACTTGCTGAAACTAAAGAGAAGCTTTAACTGAAAAGCATGTCACTGAAATTCTCAAATTTTCTTGTAACTCATACAGAGACTAATTCTTGGAGTCTCCCTTGGAGCAAGGACATATAGAGAGGTTTGTTTGCTGCCACCACTAAGCTCCAAAATACAGACTGCTGGCATAAGATCCTACTTTTACAGACCGTTCTTTTCTCTTTCTTTTTTTTTTAATGAAATCATGAAATTAACTTAAAGAGAAACAAAAAGATGTAAAGAACAGAAACTGCTTTCTACTCAGCTATTAGAAGGTGAATGCTTCTCCTTTGAATTGTCTCTGTATTTTATACTTTTCAAGACTTCTGCTTAGTCCAGCTAAAAATCTTATTAGGCAGGTCTTACACTGGTAAAACATCTGTTCATTTCAATGTCAGGCATGCATAAGTATAAGCTATGTAATTAAAATATCAAGTACTCATCCATAATACTTTTGTATCTTTTTATATATACATCTTTATATATACTTTAATCTTTTAAGTTCAATATATGCTGGTTTCTGCTCCATAAATAAAATTGAATTTTTCTTAAATCCCTCCTTTTGGACTTCATCACTGAAGCATCGCTGCTTGTTGCAAAAGGTTTGAAATCAAGGACCTCTAAAGGTCCTTTCCAACCCAAACTATTCTATGAATAAATAACGTACGCTGTAGTGTAGAGAGTGAAACCATGTATTAGGTTCCATACAATCCATTACATGTAGGAAAAACTGGAAGTAGTGAACGAAATATTTACTTTCTTAGAATTGATAAACTGAATATGGAGTCTTATCTTAATTCATATAATAAAGAGTTGCTTATTGTAAATATGCGGTATATGGACTCAGTTGTTTATTCAGAATTTGTGACAGCAAGAGATAAAGGCAACCACCTTCAAAGGGCTGCAGCCTTATGAGGTTGTATTATTTGTATGTACAGAAACTTGAAGATTTTTGGCTGAGGTGAGTGGCAGCACAATGTATTATTTTGTCAACAAATTTGTGAATACAGAAGTCTATCAGCAAAGTAGCTAGCAGTAAAGGGAATGAAAAGAACTGACACAGGAAGCTCTATTTTCCCCATTTCTTTTCTTCCTGTGAAGAGTCAATTTAAATCAATTTAATACAAATGAGTTTAAAAATATGAGCTATATTTTGCTGAAACAGTTTGATTTGAAAGAATTTCCTATCAGATAGAGTCAAAGGAGACAGTGACACTGAATTTAGAGGGAGTCAATTGGGCATCAGTTCAATATGACAAAAAGTTAACTTAGAGACAAAGGGGAAGGTGCAAAAACAACAGTAATAAAGCAAACACTAGCCCTTAAATGCTGACAGGAACATAGTAACATGCAGAGAACATTACTGTCATGTCCCTATTTTTCACACTATTAACCCAGCACAGATTAATTGTACAAAAATGAGACTACACTGTATGAGGTATGGGCAAGAAAACTGTCAAAAAAATACACTTGGCATTTTCATCACATTCTAAGCTTGCCCAAATGTCTCTATTACTGTGACTCTGAAAGGATTCAAGACTTCAAACACCACACATTTTTGAACTCCAGAGGAGCAGTAGACATTTACCCCACACAAATTGGACAGTCACTCATTACACATGCACACAACAGAACAGAATAAAAGAGCTGCCTTCAACGTTGAAGTTTGATTGCCAGACAGAAACACACAAATGCACACACAAGCACACACACAGCTGGTATGTACAGTTTCACATCTGCACAACTGTTTAGTGCCATGTATGAAGGAAGCAAGGGTTATTTCTTCTTGTGCTTTTTTTCCCTTTTAAAATAATTCACAGTCAGCAAGAAAAAGTTTTCTATGGAGCATATAAGATTTAGTGTACGGTAACCAGGTAAGCAGAGTGATAGATATGTAGTATTTGAATAGCTGCATTATTGGAACTAAAAAAGAAAAAAATTATATTATTAGATTGCTTATATATTTTCTTTGTTTTTTTTTTTTAATATGCACTTCGTGTTTGTAGAAATTACAATACCTTTTAAATAACTTTTTGTGAGCACATTCATCCTCCAGGATAATGCCTTTATCATGAAGGTGGAACAGACCTGTGCAAACTTTTGGAGGAGCAAGAATAAAGTTGATCCTGAAATACATCTTCTCTCCCCACAGATGCATGGGAACCTCTTTCTTTTGTGATCTGAATGTTAATAGAAGGCTAGCAAACAAAATACTAAAATCACTTTGCTCTTTTCCATGGAGAAGGTTACAATTGTTTCCCTACATGGCCACAGGAAATGAAATTTGAAGTTACTGACTGAAGTCTGACCAATAGCTAAACCTGTGCATTTCAAACTCGAGGAAGTCATCTTTTCTTACTCTAGCTGTCATTAGCCACAGCACAAATAACTGTATTTAAACACCTCAGAACCTAAATTATCTACTCCACACACCATACCTTCTCTCTGACTATCAGCCTTGCAGCACTACCAGCAAGTGGCCTGAGTCAACAGTGGGAACTGAGACTTCTACCTGCATGAAGCAGGCAAGTAGTCTGCTGCACAGCCATGGGACACCTTTCAGAAACAAATGGTGAGGCTTTCATGATGAGAAACAAAAGGCCGTGTAAGAAATTGAGCCAATAAAAAAGTAACGCTGAAGTTTCAGAACTACTGCCACTATGTTCTTAGAGAAAACATGGAAGAATTAGGAATCATTTAAGGTAAGGAGTATCTAAGGAGTTTCTGTCAAATACTACAATGATGAAGGCTAAGGATTCAGTTCCAAAGGATCTGAATCAGACATGAACTATGATTGATGCTCTCTCTATGACAAATACTGGAAACTGAATTCTACCACTGTATCAGAAATGCGTATCTGCTAAGATACAGAAGAAAAGTTCAACTACTTTCCCTTAATAACCAAATAAATTGTTTTAATAATTCAAATTAAGTTCCAACCAAAAAGAAGATAACTGATGCACAAAAGGCATGAACAGCAAAACAACATGAACAAGCCAAACAACACTCTGTTTTCCCCAAAATGGTATCACAATTTTACACGGCACATTCTGCGTAAACAATTCCTGGAATCTTTAAAGAGCTTGTGCACAAAAAGGGTTTGGTAGAGATGTCATGCTGGAACTGAAATGTTAAAAATTATTTCAAGACTCTTTAGTTGAACTTATCCAAGATGTTGGGCCTGAAAAATCACAAAATTAGACCCAGACAAATACACACATATTTTTTTTTACCTTGCTGCGTTGTGATCCTGTCACCTTAAGGAAGGGCAAGGACAAGAAGCGAAATAGCAATAAGAAAAAGAAGTCCAAATTTTTTTTCTGCAGGTGACTGACCAAATACATACACAAAATCGTCTTTTGAACATATAAATACATTATTTAGACATAAGTTTCACAGCTACAGGAAAAAAAATAAAGAGAAACAAATGAATAGGATCTTCTCTCAAGACAAAAATTGAATGCTGAACAATGAATCCATTATAATTTAGGTAAGGAGCACCAACAAATTCCTTATGGATAAATTTTTTCATATACCTCAATGACTTCCTATTTAACAATTTCCGTATCTACAAGCACGAGGCTTTTGATATCTAACAAGCATGTACAGGCTAGCTGATAAGAGCCTATAGGAATGAATATTCTTTGTCAATGGTACGTCATATACGGCATTCCCAAAGAAAAAAAAAATCAGAAAAACCCACTGAATTTGGGTTCATACTGAGATATTTACCAAGAAACAAAATTTATATGTTGAGTGTATTACTTGTAACTCAACAGGACTCCTGAGTGATTGAAAAGAATTTAGTATTGATATTCTTTCTGATTTCTTTATACAGTCAAATAGGGAATATGTGCTTAAAAAAATTCAGTGCTATATCATGCAGCATCATGTAGAAAACATACAGAACATTCTATGTGTATAAAACAATGGCGTAAAAGTAAACATGACTCAAACCACTCCTCAACAATCAGAACAGCACAGATAGTTTTACAGCAAATCAATCAGGATATTTAGAATTTTTTTAAAGAAATAATAGAAGTGTTTACTTCATGTTTCTGTGTTATAGTAGGGATATGAAATGTAAGTACTAATTGATTTGAAAGACAAGAGACACTTTTTAATGTCAGAATCATAAATGCCAAAACACTTTAAAATACTGAAAATACTAAAGAGTTAATTCCCTCAGTGCCCCTCAGAAGAAAAAAAAATTCTTGTAAACTCCATTTTAATAATGGAAAAAGAGAGACAGATCCCAGAGCAAGCACATGACAAGAATTCAACTCATACACTTCTAATCAACTCATGTGTATATTCTTAAACAGTGATGATCACTAAAAACTCAACATTAAACAGCAATAAATATGGATTTCCTATTCTCAACACAAGCAAAAATCTTAGCAGTACCAATGAACAGAAGTTCACATTTTATTAAGAAGCACTAATATATATGTGAACATAAAACTACTGTATGAATTACTGGTACTGAATGTAAATGGCTACTGCAAAAAGTAGTATTATAGTATTTTAAAAATCCAAAATAAAGGTAGGGCAGAATAATTTAAAACATGCAGTCTGTTATTATCAGACTTTTAGAATAAGTTACTGTCTGTAATACCTAACTAAAAAGTTAAAGTTAAATGAGAAAAATATGTAAGATCCACTAAATTGTTCTCTATTTAATCTTACATTATGTAATACCGTGCATGTTTTTGTTCCACTATTATTAATCTGGGGACTCATATCTGCCATATCCATCTGGTCACATGCAGTTCACTGGCATAATAAGCTGCAGTAAGCCATGAACCAAAAAACATAAATGTCAGCTGGAAGCTATGAAATAATGTCTAACATGACAAGAAAAAACAAAACAAGTATAATCTTACTTCAAAACTCTTCACTTCTTCTTCACCATCATCATCTTCTTCGTCATGGCAGCTCTGACACCATGTAGAAAGAAAACATTTGCTGATAATTCGCAATTTACTGATAACACTTTACAAATTATTTCTCTTGATCTTCTTCACCAACTTAATTAAAACACAAAATAAGCAAGTTACCTTTGCCATAATGTCAGCATAAGCCATATACAGGAAATCTTCTTCCAATTTGCTGGTTAATAGAGACAAGAAAGATACAAAGAAGAAGATTAGAGCCATTAGAGTAGAATTGAAGTGACAAAATATTTTTAAACATCTTAATTTTTTAAAAATAATTTCTATGCTCATAAATAATTACAAAAGTATTTCTGGAAAATGAAGACTTGATTAATTTATACAATTGGAAAATTATAGCCAGCTAGAAACAGTACTCAGAAATTCATAAACACCTTCCAGTAAAGTGAATAAAGTTAATTTTTAATTATACTTAGAATATATTTCATATTCAGAATGTATCAATAGGGAACATAGACAGAAGACAGAGGAGTAGTGAGCCCTGAACACAGCATCCATAACTATGAAAAAGTCATGTTAAAATCTCTTTACATACCACAAGCTAAAGAGGTTTGAGTGTAACTCAAACTCACCGTATGTTCATACGCACGTTTTGGCCTAGCTTATGCAATCTCATTTGGAAAGAGACATATATGACTTCAAACACAGGAGTAATCTGAAAACCTGCACACACTCTGTAGTCTCTCACACCATCCCTACCATTTTTCAGTCAAGGCTGTTCGACTGAATAGCAGAATAAGTTGATGTAAAGGATCAACTCTTTTAAGGCTTTCATCTTCTTCTGGTGGTTCCTCTCCAGGTTTCTTTAGGGAAAAAAAATATTTTAAAAGTATATTCAATTATCTACAGTAAAAATGTTTTACTCTGTGCAATTTACTACATTAAATAATAACATATGTAATTTTGATTTGGACAACCAGAAGGAAGCAACTTCCAAGCAAAATATGAAAAAAAAATGAAGAACCCTGACTCTGTTTATGACCATGAAGACTTACAAAGATGATACTATTTGCAAAGCTTTGGATTTCCTCTCCACAAAAAAATCAACATTCTTCCCTAGATGTTGAAAATAACTTCAATCTTTTACTCTGTTGTCCAGAAGTAGTGGTAACCAGATTCCATCATTTACTATTATACTGTCTGTTGCTATCTTAACCACCTTCATCAGATAAAAATGAGAATCCCATTTCAAGTCTATGCTAGGTATAATGTTCACTGAGAAACTATGAGAGATTTTGAGGAAGAAGAAATCCAAACCTGAAGCTTACCAACAGTTTTAGACACAAGGAGCTCTATCTATCAACAACAGAACTATTGACAGCACATAGAATTTTAGGAGATGACAAATCAATAATGTACAAAATATGTTATATATGTCTCAATAATATATAAATGCATGAAGAGGGTTCTTCTTCTATGTGGTTATTTTGCTTTCAGTTTTAGGCAGCTATACTTGGCTTTCCGTGAAAGAAAAATGTGGTCCTAAATATTATAATGACAATGACCAAAGCAGTGTTCTGAAAAGTGTCTATAAAAATCTGTCCTCTGACTTTTTATCATTTGCCAAAAGACATTTCAGAAAGTAAGTTTTGCCTATCAAGTTATTAACAAAATTGCTTCATCCAGACACTTTTTTCTATGAAGAATCTAGTAGCTCTAAGAAAATTGGTTGCATAAAATATGCCCCCTCTTCCTCCTTGTTTTCATCAACACTATACACCAAAATACAGATAAAAAGAATTGCATGCATTGGTAAGACAGCACGAGAAATACATTATTATATTGCCATATGTTATCTGTTAAGCAATAAGGATGGGTTGGCCACTTCAGAGATACAAGAAAAATGGATTGTTGTCTATTAAGAAAACAAGTTTTTCATGCCAAACGTTCTGGGGGAATGCTTATAGATGTCTATGAATACTACTATTTCTATGGGCCTGTGAAGTCCACCTTTCCCATACAGCTCTGCCAAACATGACTGGTTGCAGCTGAGAATTCCCTCCAGTTGACATTTATGCACAGTGGTTATTTCATATGCCACTCTATGATGGCCATACAAGGTTCATTTTGCATTTTTCAGTATGTGATACTATTTACAGTGTCAATAACAACACCAGAACAATTATGGATGTCTTCACCTGCTCTTTATTTCAATCTCATTTAGAATGCTGACCTTTCTCTTTAATTAACTGGAAGTATTCTGTACTTCATAATGTTATCAACCAGAATACCTCCCTAATGCTATAAAAACTGATGAAACAAAAGGGCAGAAGTTGTGTTAATGAGTAACTAGTTTACATAGATTTATTGAAATTAAATGGAGGATCAAATTCACCAGTGACTGAGTTAAGTAGAACTCATTATTAAGCGCAGCATGAACACTAGAATCAATGATGTTTTTGCATTTCTGGGAAATAAGTATGCTTAATTGTCAATGTCTTGAGACACTTGCCCTATAATTATTTAAGTCTAAAACCGAAAGCTGTACCTGAATGTAATGTAAGAGAGTAAAACAAATAGGTTGAGTATGTTTTACCTGCCATTTCTAAATATTGAAGACTTAAAAAATATTATTTTATATAATCTAATTGTATTATTATTATTTTATAAAATCTAAATTTCTATTAAACATATTGTTCTTACAAGTTATTATGTCCACTAATATCTACCAATAAAACAAATCAACAATTATGTCAAATAAGTTTAAGTGTTCATATAACTTATTTAAGCAGAAGCATTTTTACAGTTAATAAAAAGTGCTGAATACCTTATGATGCTAACATCAAACATCAAAAATCTAGTTCCCTCAGAGGCTTGATTTGTTGAATCAGAATTAAGAATCAGCACAATTAAGCTCCTCAAAAAGAGCACAAGTGTACGCTTTTCTCCTTTAATTTCACAAGGAGTGGGAAGAGGACCATCACTTTTGTATAACAGACTTAAGGAGAGAAGATTCAGGGAGCAAAACTGCAAGTGTAAGAGTTCAGTTCTCTGCTTTTACATGATGGAAATGCTCAATTCCCACATCCCAGAAAAAGCTCTTACCACCAGTCCATAAATTGCTGGGATCTGGCAAAGTCAGGAAGAATGTAGCTTTGACTGTATTTGTTCCTTTAAATCATTTTTACTTAGCAGAAATGAATGGTTAAGGTTCTGAGTATTGAGAAAGAACTCACTATGGTATAAAATGTTGTAGTGTACTAACTACAGGGAGTTAAAGGACAGGAATCTTGCCTATAGTTCCTGGGACCTGGATTGATTAATTTTCCTATTTAATATCTGCACATTCCAGAAACTTCAGACAACCCTTCAGGAATACACCTGAAGCCCAAGGCTCTTCCTTTTTCCCCTTCCAGATGAGTTCTGTTACCTTAGCCTAGACTGTGATTCCATCTTGACAGTTCAGTAAACTTTTAATTCCTTGCTAAACTGGGGTATGGTTTCCCTAAGAGGAACCTTCACCAACAACATCACCACATCTTTCATTATGCCCACAAAGCATTCTGTGTCAGCTCCACAAAGCTGAAACTCAAACTCTCACCCTTCTGAGACTGAGTGCTCTAAGGCAGCAAGAATGTGATGTAAATTTATTTAAAAGACAGATGGAGTTTCGTGTACTTTTTTGAATGAAAGGTGCAATACATCTTTTCCCAAGAGAGCAATAGAAACATACATATCTATATGTTTGAGGATTTAAAAGTGAATTCCCGCAGTTTTTTTAATAAAGGATGATATAAAAGCCAGGCCAGTCTGTTTCTGTCCTCTCTGAGACAGTTTTTCACTCAAGCTACCATTTGGCAAGGAGTTATTAATAAACTTAGCAAATATATAAGGTAATATATATTTTAATATAAATATATAAATATAACATATAAAAGGTTCTTCATGGAAGTAAGGAGATAATCCTTCATGCCATTGTAGCCAAATTACCATACTGGGTTATTCCTTTACATGTACACACCTGCACATACCTGGACACATGAAAAGACCTATGTTGTTCCACTGCACACACGCTCTCAACTGCTAAAATATAATCATTTTTGAGACTGAACCTGCACTATTTAAAACACTTGCATTGTGTTGGGATACATAAGGATATCAGTTTAAAAAGCTGTATACAAAGTAAACATTTGTAGAAGTCTCTTGTTTTTTCACTTGTTCATGCGAGAAATTAATTCTGCATGTGTGCTGACAAAACTGAACTTCCACAGTCTGTCTCTGTTTGAGCTCATTGCTGCTGATTTCCCTTTCACTATTTTTACCCTGATTTTCAAAATCATTTACAAGTTGTTTAGCTGGCTTTAAGCAGCAAAAGCAGACTATTACTTTTTTTCCTAACAGAAATTTTATAGTTAGCTTCCTCTCTCTACTGGAGAGAGCAGGCTCTCCTTACAATAAAAAGACTGAATTTAGACTGTGTTCTGTTGGACCTCCCAGAGACTGAATCAGTTCCTAGTACTAGTTCTTGCCCAAGCTGTGAAAAAGCTACTTTTCAGAGAGGGAACTGCAAGGCATGAAGACCACAGACTTAAGTGAAAATCACTGTAGGTATTTACAAGGCTAAAGACATCGCTCTAACACTTCACCACTGGGAAAAAACTTCATGTCCCTGACGTGGGGATTCTTCTGTGAAGAAGCAGACTCCGACAGCTTCTAAGGAACTGATTGATCTAAGACTAGATTCCTCTAGTTCCATATTCTAACCTTTTGACTTAAATGGCTTTAATGTGGATTATGTAGTCCTCAAACACACAAAGGTTAGCTGCAAAACTGGAGGGAATAGGCTGTTCCAGTTCTCCACAGGGCAGAAGATAAGAGATAGGGGAATGATAGAACATAA
Organism: Cyanoderma ruficeps; assembly: GCA_008694505.1. NCBI lineage: Eukaryota > Metazoa > Chordata > Aves > Passeriformes > Timaliidae > Cyanoderma > Cyanoderma ruficeps. The sequence continues at coordinate 32,828,081 of VZDJ01007749.1, read as the reverse complement.
TTTGGAAAAAAAGCTTTATAAAAGGTTATTGAAGCCCTGAAGCAAACAGCCTGAGGGGATTTTGGAAACTCCATCATGTGCAATTTTTAAAAAGCTGTCAGGGTGACTTGGTTATAGCTCAGCCCTTTGGGTAGAGATAGCTTAAGCGCTATCTTAGCAACTTCACAGATTTATAATCATTACTGTACAAGATGAATGTTAATCCATAATACATTCCTATGACCCTTTCACCCAGACGTACTGCTAGGTCTTCAATCAGTTTGTCTTCAAAATAATGTTCCTCTGTTTCAATCCAAGATTTATCATAGCCTTGAAGAAAGAGATTGACGGCTCGGTGTCTAAAAAGGAACATTTAAAACAAAAGCTGTAAACTTTTAAAAAGAAGATTTGGTCAATATGAATTTCATTTAGCTTGAAGAACTGTCCAGTCATTAGAGCAATAATTTAAAAAGGAAGCAAAATTTCTATGGTTAAGCCTATCAAAGCACCCATTTAAAAGGAAAATTTACATTAAAATGTTTTATTGAAAACTGTGTCCCACTAACTTGTAACACTGGTACTAAAACACAGTAATAATTATTTAGGAAGAGATAATAAATAAAAACTTAAAGAAATTGAAATATAATAAATAAATCATTTTACACATCAATGAGTTTTATTTTTAATATAGAATTTTTTCTATTTTAATACAAATATTAAGATAACAGCAATAGATAACTTTGGATTGTGCTCAAATAATTGCATTTTTTTAATGTTCAGTGTCCTGGGTTGTAGTATAGAATATGCAAAAGTATTCTATCACCATCTTCACAAACTGTTGAATCCAATTGTTGGAGCAGTGTTTCCCAGACCCCTTCCCCCTGGGCTATCTTCTGTTAATGGCCCATCAGATGCCTTGCTGTATGACTCATAGATAACTGCCTCCGGGAGCAATCTCTCACTAATGGGCCATCAAGACTCTTCTATATGACTCATCACCCCATTGTGAGATGCTCTGCCCAGGGGGGAGGAGCCAGGCATTCTCACCTGGATATAATGTGGGATTTGGGCAGCCCTTAGCCACTGGATTCCCAGAGGACCAGAGCTACCAGACCTTTCTACAGGATCACTGCTTCAGGAAGACCACCTCATCTGGACTGCTTCCATCACCCTGCTCAGGTTGTATTCTGACTCTGTCAGTGGTCTTTTGTATTATTGGATTTATTTTTATTCGACCTTTTTTTCTTTCTTCTTATTAAATTGTATTTTCTGACTTGGAGCCTCTCACTTGGTTTGTTTTCAAACCACTACATTCAGGTTTAAACTTGAAATCAAAAAATGAAAATTTTATTTTTTGGTTATTCTTTTCAGAGGATAAAAGAAGTAATTTATTCTAATGAAAGCAAGAAATATACAAACTATAATAACAATTACTGGTTTTCATTTTTTTTCCTTTTGAGCTTGCCAAATAGCTCTGTATGAAGGTTAATGCATCAGTGAAAGACAGAACAATACAGCTCTTACCTTGGCAGATTATACAATGGTGCCATTCTAAAGCAGGCCACTACTGCTCTTTTCCTCTGCTTAGACAGCAGCTTGTGCCATACTGCTTTTTTGGACCGCTGAGGATGCTCAACCTGTTACACAAAACACACGTGGAAAAATTATGTACCAATGTCCCTAGTGTCTGGAAATAGTAATAGTAGTTAAAATGTTAGTTAACAGATAAGTCAAGTAGAAAAGCAACAGAAGAAGAATAGATCAGAAAAAGTGTTCTAGACAGAGTTTAAGCATTCAGCCAAATTGCAGAATCAGAATTTAAAAAATAAACTTAAAGCAAAAATCTCCCTTTTCTAGTATGATATAGATATTCTTCTTTTTTACTTCATTCTACTTTTCCTGTCTTTTAGATAGAATACTATTATCAATAAGGCCATCTCTCAGGAAGCCTTAACTTTTAATGCAAAGAATCTTCATTTATTCTATCTTTTATATGTAACTCTTTACACATGTACAGGTAAATTGTGTACCTTCACATTGCCTCAGACAACATTTTAAAAGAAATTTTCATGGATTAAAATAATCTTTTATTTCTAATATTTACCATGATCAGCTATGATGGAAAGAAATTAACTCTAAAAAAAGAGTTACAAGTACAAAGACTTAGGACTAAATATTTTCTATGAAGTAGCACAGACAGAATGTACATAAAATACCTCAAAACACTTTAGCTACATTTCATAAAACTACAGCTCTGTCTTAAAATATATTCTCTTTCTGCATCTTGGCTCAGTGGCATGAGGTGAAACAGGGTGTGCTCCATCTTTATCTTTTATGCTTTCAGGGTTTCTTCTTCTACTTTTTATTTTTGTTTCCTTTCCATACAAAGAAAATTATTACTGTGGTGCTGAAGAGCACCTGCATATTTCTGCACATAACCTGACTGGCTAACTGGGAACAATGATTGCAGGCTGTGCTACAGATCACTCCTTCCCACAGCCTGTTCAGAGTTTCCGTGATTTAGTTCACACACCTTCCATAAATATTCTATAATTTGATTTAACTTATGCAACTGTTGTAGAGTTAAGGGGAGGTTGAAGTTTGGGTGGGCTGATACGGTTTTTTATGGGGGGTTTGTTTCTTTTACAAACAAAACTACACTCCTCTGTGTTCCAACAGCATCAAAGAAGCCAGTGGAAGTTAGCTTTTCTACCCTGAAAGTCTTAGTAATTCTCCCTTTCAACAAAATCAAGCCTTATATGTAAAATATGCAGTGGCAATTCTGATATTTATGTAGACTCAATATTCAACCCAAATTTAGTTATCCAGTTTAGTGAAACAAAAAAAAAATATTAATTGTTAAACAATGAACATTTAATTAAACAGACAAAAACACTGCCATTCTGTGAAATATATAATTATACTTGTAAGATTAAATGGTAGCAATCTTAAGTAAGTGCTTTCTAAAATATAAAATACAAATGAAAAATATTTTTAAGAGAAAAAAACAAAAAAGCATTCACTGCAAACACGTTTACAGTCACAAAAAAAAAAAACCAAAAAAACCACCCAAACAAAAACGCCAGCACTAATAATTTAAAAGTCAGAAAAATCCAAATGTGAAAGTTAGGTAATTAGTAATATTGTCACAAGCATTTATAAATCCCTCTATACTTTCCCAAAAGAAATAGCCTCGGCCTATGCAAGCAGATTTCTGAAAACAGCAAAAACAAAAAGATTAGGTCTGCATGTAAAGAAAATACAAAGAATGGACTGATCATTGCCAGTGCAATACAGAAAACATTCAGAGTATGTACATATGGAGAACAGACTATTTGTATACAGAGAGTAAAGGCTTAATCAATACTATCATAAAAACAGATGCAGTGCTCCTATATTCATTAATTTTAGACACCAGATTTCTCATTTCAGTAACAAAAGCTCCTGAGCATTTATCTACAGAAAACAAGTAAAGGTCTGGAGCTAAAGCTTTAAACAAATTAGTGTAAGGTACCCATAAAAATTAATTGTTCACAAGTCATTGTTTAAGTCTGATCAAAAGTACTGATCTGGCATTACAATGGGAATCCATCCTATTCTGTACTACTGCTGGATCATCTCAGTCACCTTTAAAAAACACAACAGTGTTGAAGAGAAAACCTTTCCCTGCCTCTCCCTCAAATTTCTAGCTTTTCTCCAGTCTTTCCTCAGAGCAACGCTATGTTGTTTCAAACCAGCACCCATTCTCCTCTCCCCCTCAAACCATGATTGACAAGGATTTACTTCCATATTCTATCATTTTTGCTTGCTCCACACGTATTTAGCAACAGGTAAAATTTAGTGACGACTCTTCATTCTCTTCTACCAAACTGTGTAAAGCTGTTGAACTTACAGCAAATCCATATGTGGCAAACTGTATGAAGAAGAGTTGTGTGATTCAACAGACAGGACACAGCTTCTTGCAGAGTGTACATACAAGCACATTCACTTATCCCTCAGGTAGGTTCCTATTGACTAAACCAGTGATCTCATGACAGTGAGGAATCTTCCTGACATTGGATCTTAAAACTTTCTGAGTGAAACCAACTAATCTAATGGGAACGCAAGAGAAGCCTGAATTTTCAAATGTTCTTTGAAAAGGCAAAAAAAAAATTATTAAAGTTTATATGAAAACAATTTGTAGCCTACAATGTGCAACCAGCAGTGCTCATCTCTGCCATTAGGAACACCCTCAGGTTAATACCCTGTTTGTTCACTACATTTTAAAAAGGAAAAAGCATAATGAAACTGAAGTGCAAAATAGGTAATAATTCAAAAAGAAAAGTCACAAAAATAACTCATCAACTAGTCTTTGACCTGTAAGATGTAACCATATAGGAGATTGTTGTTGGAGCTGCTGCAAATACACTGTGAGATACATATGACCATGATACTGGACTACAAAACAGAGGATTAGGTGTGTAAACAGTAGCCATCAAAAGAAAGAAAAAAGAATATAACATTAAATACAGGAGGTGAGGGCAGAAATGAAAGGGTGAATACTTGTATTTAGATTAAGAAGCAATGGAATTGGTGAAAGGTCTCTAACCTGTTCCAGGTGAAACAGCACATTGGCTATATCAAGGACCCTTTCCACAGTCTTCTCTGGATCTGAGGAATCTTCAGTCCTGTTTGGCAAATCTTTGTAGAGTGCCATCTGCCATCTAATGGCGGGATCCTCAAGCTGCAGGAGAAAGATTTCACTCGTCAAGGCAAAATGTTCCAAACAGTTTAACTAGTAGAGAAACTGCTTCAAAGGTAAACTGAAACGCTTGAAACGGCTAACCTACACTTTCACATGTCTAACCCATACAGCATCCATTACACTGTGAGAACAAGACTAATTTGTGCAATGCTTTGTAAGAGCTTCTATAAAACATAAAGTGTTTTGGGTTGGAAGGCACCTTTAAGGCCATCTAGTTCAAGCCCCTCTGCCATACACTAGGACACTTTCCATCAGACCAGATTTCTCAAAGCCATGTCCAACTTGGCCTTGAATACTTCCAGAGATGATGCATCCACAGTTTCTGGGCAACCCGTCCCTCAGAACTAAAACACTAATAATCATACAAACAGCAAAAATCATTGGTCAACAAATAGCACTGGCATCAGCAATGAACATAATATTTGAGGTAAAGTAATGAATATGATGTACACGGACATAACTTAGTACACTGCCTTTCCCATTATTAAATGAAACAACATTGAAAGTGTTGCTCCAGCTGAGATTACTTAGTTTTCAGTCCTAGAAATTAGCAGTATTGCTATTTAGGTCTTTTTAAATTTTTTTTTAATTGTTAGAAAATCCTAATTTTACTGATTATTAGATAAAACATTAAAAGTTAATTTGGAAAAATGAAATGAAGATGCATTTGCTTAATAGCCTACAAATTACAAAAAACTGTAAGAAGCAAAATGGCTTTTATCAAGTTTTTCTCCTTACATTTTTTTTTTCCAGTTCCTTAATCTGTAATTCTGTTATACAGTTGGTGATTTCTTTCTTGGTTTGTTTTGTCTCCCCAGTCCTTCTGCTAATCAAGATTGACGCAACACACTTTGCAACCATTTACGGTGCCAATGACACTGATGACTCGTTTTACTGAGAACTGTGGACAGTGATCATTCCTGATTATGCAGTTACTGTTGAAGACACTGGTCTGGATGGCTAAAGAACTTGGGGGGCTAAACCCTACAGGTTTCCATAGGCCTTGAACTCAACACTTACTTGTCTAAAACTTCTTTGTGGATCCAGATTTCAATTTGTGCCTAAGATGAGACAATAATGCTAATTCACCTCTGCAAAACATATTATGATAGATGGCTTACTCAAGTTCCAGGAATGATTAAAAACTTACACAGTCATTCATTAATAGCTTATTATAACCTAGAAAGCCACATTTTGCAGGCATTTCTTCCACCTTTCGGCTTTTCCATTTCTTAACAACTGTCACATCCACAGTCTTTGTGTGAGCATCTGACTGGATCATCATGAATGGATAGTCCACAAAAGACTTTTTAATCACAGGTAGAGATGTCTTTTGATCTGAGGACTCCTCACATTCTATCAAGGTACAGCTTTTTTGTATAGGTAGTTTTCTAAGGGTATGAGTAGTTGGCATTTCAAGGTGTGAATTAGAATAGCTGGAAGAAGATTTTGGTGACTCGAGCTTCATCCATGTCAAAATGAATGCAAGTTTCGTCATCAATTTCTTGAAATAAAAGGCTTGGTACTGAACAACAGCATGCAGGCATGCAAGGAAAGGAAAGACAGAAACAGGGTGAAGACAAATGTACAAATGTAGACAAAGGTAGACAAATGCATGAAATAGACGCCACAACATTAACAGCTAAAGATTCAGAAGGATGATTCTCTAACAGTGCAGTACTCCAGAAAGGAATCTATATAAAATACATATTAGCTCTTATGTAAATAACAGAATGTTAGGTGTCTGTGAGAAGCAGTTAACAGAAAACACCATCTGAAGAAAGAATATTGCTATGGTTGGAAGAAAAACAGCCTTTCCAAAAGCAGTATTTTTCCTATATTTTGAAAGCCACTTTACACAAACAGCACTATTACTAAGTTACATATTAATTCATAATAGAAAATAATAATTTAAATTTGTAAGATCATTTATAAGACCAACATTCCCATTATATCTGACTCAATGAGAGAACAAAAGGGTAGTCTATGCATGATGGCATCATTTTTTGTAACAAGAAATATCTTGCATTGTTCAAACAGTGTACTTGACTGTATAATGACTGAATCCAAATGACATCAGAGAATTACAGAATAAACTGTATTGTAATTTGTACATAACTATTGAATTTAACTTTAGACATTATACTTGAAGTAATTACTTACACACTTACATTTAGTGTTAACTCTAGAATGTGTCACTGATAAATCGTTGTTTTGTCTGCAGTTTACTTGTCACATACAGGTCTAAATTAGAGCTTTTAAAAGTTAATAAAGCAACATGTAAACAGCTATAAAATTAAGCTAGCTACAATAGCAGTTTAGTTTTTTTATCTGTGTATTACGTGGCTCTCTTTCAGATTTTCATTTTCCACTGGGAATTCATTTAAAAATAGGAAATTCTATAGTCACCGGTGAAAAGTTTACAACTGGAAAATGCAACAGTGTGGACTTTGGATTAGCTAAAATTACTTTTGTCTTAATCATCAAGACACTGTGAAATTGCTTCAATCTAAGATATTTAAAGGCACTTTTATTCTCACATAATATAAACAGAGAAGACGTATGTTGCTTAACAATAGAAAACTTTTAATTTAAGCATAGGAAGTTTCTGAAGAGAAAGCACAGACCAAGGTATTAGGATGTATCATGACTTCCAGGCAACAAAGCAGTAACAGAAATTTCTTAACAGCAGAATGTATTACTGAAGAAACAAAACAGAAACTGAAGTAGTTAAAACAGGAGGATAAGTGCTAAACAGCAACATGAAATCCCAGCCAAGACTTTTAACTGCATGGCTCACAAAACGACAATGTACACATATTGAAAACGTCAGAACAGAAATACCTATCATTATCACTATGAAAACACTATTGAAGTTTATACGCAAAATCACCTCATGTTCAAAGGTTTTATGTTCATGGCATTCACATTAAGTACTGTTGTTCCTAAGATCTTCAGAAATGCTTTCTTCCTAGTACTTTTCCTGTGTTTTTTCTGCTTCATAGTATATAACAACATTTGCTATATAAGGATAAGTATTTCAAGGTTTTAGGATTTAACCAAATCTTTTGCTTTCAGAGTAGACTTTTCTACATGCAAACCCTGTAACTTAAAGCTATTGGATTAAACACTTTTGTTGTTAACATGGCAGCGACATATAGAAAACACGATGGGAGAAAATTAATCTTCACCTATTTTTCAAGAAAAAACATCCCACTACCAGCTCATTTAAAAAAAAAATAAATTACTGCCATGCACTGACTGCAGTAGAATCTATACTTCTGAACGATTCTTAAATAACTGTTCAGAAAAAAAAGCACCAGATTTTCAACTCATATTTACTCTTTTGTGACCTTTTAATAAGCACAAAAAAACAGTTGTATAGTTTTTCCTGAGGTGAATAAAACATGAGGCCAGGGAGGAGGTAAAGGAAAATCCTAAGTAAAGCTACATCCATAGATCCAATTCCATCTTTCTTCGATAGAGGAGAAACGTGCAGAGTTTTTATTACACTTCCATATTCAGACTTCATTTTCTTTATTTGAAACATTAATAAAAGAGTTTATACTGGCCATTTCAAGACCTTTTCCCCTAAAGCTATTCACCTAGCACTAACTGGAATTAAGTAACAAAAATCTATACTTTTTCCCAAAATACCTTCTTTTCCCAGGGCTGAAAAGCAGGAACCAAACTGAGAAAAGTGGACACTTTTCACTTTACAGATTATGCCAAAAAGGCATCTTCCTTTTCATTTGCACTTCAAGCTGACACTAAGTACCTTTGAGCATTTTGCATACTTTATCTCAAATAATAGTGGGTGGAGTTTAAACAGTGAAAGAACTTCTTTCCATCTCCAGTTTTGTACTAATGGTGCAAATGGAGAGAGATTTGAAGGGCCATATGTTATTGAATATAGAGCATATGTACACATATTAAATACCTAACATTTAACTTGAACAAGTTACTTGATAGAAGACAATAAGGGACTACAAGTTATCCTAATTAACCAAGGCAGGTTGTCATTATACGGACTGACAAATGAATTCAAAGGAAGAAAATTTAAAATCTTACAGATTAAAAACATATGGATTTAAATTTAAAAACTGCATATAGATTACCTTGCCCTGAAGGTGAAGATTACTGCGGATGACATCTCGTACTTCATCTTCAGTGTCTTTCTGCCAATAGATTACAAATCACATAAATTAGGAATAGAAGGTAATTAGGAAATGTTATGATTCATTTAAATATCAACCTTGGACTTCATGAGATGATGAATGAAACTGACAATGTGAAAGATTGAGAAAAATCTCAGACACAAATCTTTTCTTACCCAAGTTCACAGGATCAAGTTCTGGATAGCATCATACATATCTGTCCACAGTAACACACTAAATGTGAGCCTGAATTCAAACTGCCAATATACACATACCGAAGATCTGACCAAATAAAACCAATAATTCAACTGAACCTTCTACGATTTGAGTTCTGTTTGTTTTGCAGAGCTCTCTTATAGCAACCTTTATACCATTCAGTTCAGCAGCCCAATGGTCAAATAACCCCCTAGAGTGTAGAAAGTATTATAGCTTGATAAAAGGAGTATATTCCAAATAAAAATCAAATTATTGCACTGTGAGTATATACCCAAAAGAAGCATTTTTAAAACAGTCTATCCCTACACACAGTGATGTGAATCACTTTCATTCACATGAGAGTGATTAAAAGGAATTAGTTATATCAGGCACAGAAGTTAGGAAACAGCTAGTTCTTAATTTTATGACAGTCAAAGAATCAACTAGATTGGAGAAGACTTTTGAGATCAAGTCCAACCCAATTCAAGCTTCATAAAATACAACAAATACTAATTTGCATTAAAAATTAGGAGATAAGAAACTAGTTCAGCTACTAAATACTAACTCTATTCATACACTGATAGTTCTGAAATATATCCATACTATTCATAAGTATGTTCAAACTGAAGTGTTTAAAACCATGAGGAAAATACGTAGATATATACCATAATCACCCACTGCACCCTTATAAAACAAAATGATAATCTTCACTCTTTGTGTCATGCTGTAAGAATGAACACAGGGTGAAATATTCAAGGAATTTAATTAGAAAATACTTCTGCCTCTTAGAAGTGCAAAAAGAGCACCTACCATGCTAAATCGATTTTTGGCCAGTGCAATCAGCTCTTGGTCTCCAGGAGCACAAATGTTTAGGCCTATTGGAAGCAATCTCTTCAGTGCTGCCACAATGAGAGAGGTCTGCATAGAGTAGCGGTCACCCTTCCGCTTCATCTTCTTCCTTTCCTGGTCAGAAACTGCTGCCTGCAGAATAAAGTAAAGATGAAAAAGAAACCCAGTCCAATATTAAATAAAAGAATTGTACTAGCAACTTTGTACTTGTCTCTGGTTTGACAATTTCCTTATTACCTTTACAGATGTAACCTCATCCAGTGGAACTGGCATTTTACCATTGCCAATATTTTGCAATGTGTTTCTCAAATGACTGTGTTTTGCATCTCAGCCCAGTGTTTTCAACACATTTCTTCACCAGAAAAAATCCAAAACTAAAAGCAAACCCCCTTCTCCACGCAAAAAAAATCAAACAAATAAACAAACAAAATCAAACAATAAAAGATTCTTGTCTGGAGTCTTCCTGACTCCTTCCCTTTGCAAAGAAAAAATAGGGAAATCTTTATGCTACCTTAGACATCTTAGATTTGGTGTCACTGATAAGGAAAGACATGTTGTTGATTTCATTTTGTACCACAAAGTTCTGTTCTTCCCTTTTGAAATTCTGGAAATATACAGAAGATTTCAGTTAGAAGCATTTTTATGAGTGCTCTATCTAGACATACCTTAAATAAAAATACAAATTAAATAGAAATCTGCAAAATCCACAAGGGCAGTAACAATGAACAGATGATCAACAGTGTCCTTGAATTTCAACTTCATTTACATTGCATAACTCAGGTGGTGTATGTTTGGGGATTTTCCCCATGTTAGAGAGAAGGAAATGTTGCCCTAGCTGTGAAAAAAACATGATAAAAATCTCACTCCTCCCCCAATTCAATATAAAAATATTGTCCAGGTTTTCCCTTACTAGTAAATTATTCATTCATTTTTTCCCCATTATAAATTCAGGTACAAAAGAAATTATTTAAATATAAGACTGAAATTATGAATACACGGGTGATTTCATTATCCGGTATCTATCTACAGTTTAATCACTTTTTGTGCACAGTGCTGTTTATAATAAAGCTTACAGTCAAATTCAGGCACAGGTACTGAAGTTACAAGACATCTTGCTCCCCAGATTGAGAGAAATGAAGCTATAGCAAATAAAGAAATTTAGTATAGACAACAGTCCATACAAAGATCTAATGCCTGAAAGACATTAAACTCTTTTGGTTTTTTAATTCTTTGTGTTCCAGTATTCACTGAATCATGTTTTATTTAAGAATTATCAGCGCTTACTAGGTGTGATTACAAAAAGGCTATGGGGTTAAGTAATTGAAAAGAAAAAAGACCGTAAGGCTAGAAAATGCAATGAGCTTAATATATTTTAAAAAAATCCCAAAAAACCAACAAACCTAGCAAACAACAAACCCACAACAAACAATCCAGAATCTGTAAGAAAAATATCTTTACCCAGTTTACTATGTTACAAAATACCTATCCAACTCTCCTACCTTCTCTTCCATTTCAAGTGTCGGAAATGTGAGTCATTAACACCTTCCCATCTACAGTTTTGCTTCTGTCATTAAATGTGCTTTACAAACACAACCACTAAACAACTGATCTACCTATTAAAACAAGTATTTACCAAGGAATTACTTACATGAGATTTTGACCAGTAAATGAAGACCTCAGCCACCATGCGGAACAGTTCTTCTGCTTCAGGATTGGGCTCTTTCAGCCATTTTGCCCTAAAATTTGGTAAAAGGGTGAAAGGGGGATAATCCTCATTGTCTTTATGCTTTGAAGTCACTTTTCAACATTTTACAAGGATACAAGTCAACAAAACCAGTAATATATGCTTTTAATCCTTTTTGGTAGCAGTGGCTTTTTGATGCCCTATTTCAAAACCCTTAAAATCCTTTAATATTAATCCTAATTCTAATCCAATAGATCTGGATAGCAATTTTATTTTGTTTTCTTCTCAAAAAGTCCCCAGCTCCTCCTAAAAGTCAGAAAGCATTAGCTTGAGCAACTGCAAGATTGTCACACTGAGTAAAAGCCACTTTAATTCAGTGCTAGGCACATCAAGGGATAGGAGCTGGTATCAATAAAAAGGAAGATTTTAAGAGTTTCATTGACCTATTCCTCTCCACATACCTGTTATAGTCCACAAATCTAATCAACAAAGGGTAGAAGGCATAGAGGTCCCGTGCCAAAGTGGTGAACTCATCTAGGATGAGCAGTTCAGCCTCCGACATGTCACCTCTGCCTTCTGCTCTTAGATGTTCTTCATCCGATACAACCACTGCTGCCTTTTTCTTTAGTTTATCCATCAGTGGAAGGAAGTGTGTCTTTAAGAGCTGTGGCTTCGCTTTACTTATGATGGGCTGGGAAAACACTATTTAAGGCAATGAATATTATAATATATACCTGGCCACAAAATATAACTAAAATCTTTTACTTTTTCCTGCTTTCTTGAATCTTACTTCTAGGCTACACAGCCAAATCCTGCCCCCATTGAAATCAGCAGAAGTTTTGCCAAGAATTAAATGTGGTCAGGATTTCACAAAGTCAATTCACTTTGTCTGAGGGCAGAAATTGCAGCTTCACAGACTAAGGTTGCAAGATCAAAAAACTTGAAACACCTCTTTACTGGTAATCTGTCAGCATGGTATTTGTCTGCATAGTGTTATTGAACAATGCCAAAGTTGTTCGATATGGATGGATACATATATAGCTACACAGTGCACACAGAAGTTTTCTCAGCTACTGGTTTCTGCTTTGAACCTTGCTTGAGCGAAGGGGAACTGGAAAGCATGCTCTGGTTATTTGAAAACCCAGATTTGGAAACGGCTTGCCTGCATTTCTTCAGCACACTAAGTCTTGTATATAGACACAGATGGGAGTGATGCAACAGATTCATTTCAGAGTTGTTAGCACAAGCTTTTTGAAAATCTACTCATAAGAACAATTATGCAAATTTGCACTTCAATTTGGTCCATTGGTACCAAACCATTTGTTACACACTGATTAAATTCCACAGAATTTTAGGTAGCTGCAACCTATTCTTAGAGTGCATTACATTACTAACTCTCAAAACACTAGGAATTCTGAATGCTACCATGATGAAATTACTACTACAGTAAATACTGAAAAATCATAAGAAAGTGTAATTGAGAAATTGAATGCACACCATGAAGTGACTTTTCCTCAGAGACTGTAACACTAAGAATTGTTTTTAAATGAATTTCAAGTTGTTCAGAAGATGAAGTCAACATAACTATTACTAGAATGACATGAGAATTTAGACATTTCATTGTGAAGAATATGTTAGATATACACCTTCAAACCCAGGTTTTAATTATTCAGCACTCATACAGAATAGCAAGAAACTGTATAATGCCTGCAAATGAAAACTTGCTGTATAATGAAAATGGGGCTAATTTACTATAGTCCTTGAATTTAATATACTGCAATAAGCCTATGTATATATTCTCAGGAAAAATAAAAAGTCCAATGTACTTCTTATATTATTATAGAGGGATTAAAACATACTAGTTACAGTGCCATTTCCTTATACTTTGTGTTTCTAGCTCATCAAGATCTGTATTGTTTAAATATATAAAAATATGAGTGTTCTTCTACTCCAACTTTAACAGGGTAAATACAGAGCGATTCAGAGTCTCTGTGCGTGTATATACATTCTGAATATATACACACATTTGCTTGCTTATTAATTCATTTTCACATCTTACCTGCCAATCTCTTCATCCAGGCTCCTTCATCAATACCAAGGTTGTTATAGATGATTTTCAATATGTTACCCAACAGAGTGTTCATGTGCTCTGACGTCAAGGCTGTGCAACACATTTCAGCCTTGTCAGGATTGTTCTCTGGCCCGTGCTCCCACCAGTGTGACATGTAACTGCACAGCATAGGCAGAATGACTTCCATGATATGTGGCATCTGTGTGTAACGAATACCAGATTCTGCCAGTTCCACTATCTCTTCCATTAGCTTCACCAAGGAAGGAATATTTGGGCAAACCTCTTCTACACTAGTTGGCAAATTGAGAACTATTGAAAAAAGAAAAAAAAAAACCCAACAATAAACTAGATCATAAAAGAAAACAGTTCTTTTCATCTGCTATTCAATACAGCTTCTATTTTCTGTTTACATTTGCACCCTTGTGATCCAAAGGAAACATACCAAACACAAAAATAAAAAACACATCCTTTCATACTGTTGAGCAATAAACTGTTTATATGAACAGTTCTGTAATTAAAATTCCTATACTGAAGCTTCAACAATGTAATGAATTCCGAGAAATAAGATGCAATTTTTATATACCAAATTAAACTTAAATTTCAAAATCCCTTCCACCCTAAGTTTTGCAGTTGGGGAAACAAATTGATACAACGAAATATCTCTCAAAAACACATCAGATGAGACCTGGAATTCCAATAGAACGGAAGCCACTGCCTGTCCTAACAAATTGCGCAGATTTGAGAAACCAATGCTAGAGATAAACGTGATTGCAAACGTTTACTTTTTAATTCATTTGAAATTCTAGTTCCTTCCTCTGAAAAAGCACTACAGTTGCCTCAATTTTTCAGGCAGTTTCTTTCATCTACAAAAAAAATATCTGCAAGCACAGTCTGTAGCTCCTGAATGTCTAACATACTAACAGACATAATGACATACAGAGGTATCTACAGAGCAAAAATCTAGCCTGCAACTTGTGAATATGAATGTCTCTACCAGCATTCCACAACTCCTTGTACTAAGGCCAGTCTTTTTTGCAAAGCAGTATCTTCAACTATTTAGAGAAAATATATTTTACACAGACATCACACATTCTCCTTAAAGATTATGCAATTTTGGAAAAGAAATTCAATTTTCTTGTAAAAATCATGACAATACAGTGGATTGTCCTTCCAGATATATTAAAATAGATAAAATATATGGCAAGTATGCATAATTGTTGATATTTTCAAGTTTGGACACTACAGCTCCTTGGAGAATAAATCTGCTATGTTCTCTTTTTAAAAAAATAAAGATGAAGTTATAAAATTATTGCCATTATAAACTGGCATCTTATACCAACACTATCATCTTTGTGTATCTGTAGCATGATTCAGACTCAGCATATATTCAGGGCTTGTAAAGTTCTACTGCAACTTCTAGTTATTGCAGGAACAGTTTGTGCATGTAACCTTATCCAACAATCACGTTGCAGCATAAGAAACATCAAGAACAGAATAAAAAGATATATGCAAAGTAAACATAAATAATGTCGCTGTAAAATGTCTGTACTGCCTTTTATGTCAAACAAAATAAAAACAAATCTACATACAACTCTGCAATTTTTTTTTACTTTATAGGGACATAATATGTAATTAATACAGCAAAGCTATTTTCCTTTGGTTGCAAGTACGGATGTTTTAGGGACCCAATATTGTTTATGTAAGCTGAGGATCTAAAGCTACTGATGAGAATGCATCATTTTATGATCAAATATAGAATATATGAGGTACTAAAAATGTGCAAAGTCTCTTCATTAATTCAATTCCAAAAGTGGTATTTTGAGAATAGTATCTCAAAATTAAAATATCAGTAACATTAGGAAAGTAAAATGATGAGTTTTATCAGATTTAGAAATTGATCAGAAAATTGATTTAGACAAGAAATACAACCATGAGATTACAAAAAAATTCTTGCATTATAAAATGTATGCAAAACCGCATGTCTTAAGGCAATCAGCATTTATAGTGAAATCATGTTTTCATAATCCTGATGTCAGTTTCTGGAAATACCTGCTCTATCTCTTGCATTCTTGGTATTGTAGATTGAGTAGATATTATGTTTGTTCAAATGGGTTTCCAAAAAAGCCACTGGAAAGGCCCCTGAGAAAGCAGCCAAGCACTCTCCTAGTGCTGATCGTTGCCTGTGAATTAACAAACATCATTAATGACACACATCTTTGATTACAGAGCCACAAAATGGGTAAGGTTGGAAGGGACCACCAGGGGAGTCATGTGGTAAGTACTGACTGACCACACCTTGGGGTTGGATTCTGAGATGAATGCATTTCAAAGAGAGAAGTCACGACATTATTGGGATCCTCACCACAAGAACATGTAATAGAAATTGAATTCTAGCAACCCTCTGCTAATATATGAATGATATGTAAAGACATAAAATGTCAAAGGTGGCCTATACAGCTTACAGAAAATGAAAAACATGAAGGGGAAACCAAAGTAATTGTAAAAATGCCTTCTGTTCTATTACTTTCCTCTCAGCTTTACTGACTATATAATCCCTACTATTAAGAAAAAACTACTGGATAGAACGAGAGACCAAAATCAACTATCATTTTATCTAAGTGATATTTCATTTTTCTGAGAAATAGTGGTAATCACTTTCATGCTTAGTCTAGTATGAAAGTCAAGTTCTTCAGTGAGTAGAAAATTGCTTCTAATGATCAAGAACTCTGAAATTTTATCACAAAGACATTGCTTTAGTATTTTCAAATGTATCATATTTATTTGACAACCAAAATTCTTTGTATGTCAAAATTTTAAAAAACTTGTTTCTAGGGAAAAGTAAGCGATGGCCTGTCACTTCACTTGGGTTCTTCACAGGGCAGTTTAACCAGCCTTTCTAATTTTCAATTGAATTGATCACACCAGAATTTAGAGAGGTGAGAAATCCCTAGATGAGATCAAATCACACGTGTGACAGGAATCCAAGAGAATTTGATCTCAGGAGTCACGAACTTTCAAGTTAAAAGGAAAAAATACCTCAAAACTGATCTTGTTATTTAACAAGGTTCATAAGGTTCATCCTTGGTCTACAGTTTATCTGGGTCTTGGAGATTTTATTCTTTCCAGATCTCATTCATTAAACTTGATTTTGTTA
This sequence comes from Cyanoderma ruficeps, assembly GCA_008694505.1. Lineage (NCBI taxonomy): Eukaryota > Metazoa > Chordata > Aves > Passeriformes > Timaliidae > Cyanoderma > Cyanoderma ruficeps. Next base: position 32,811,248 of record VZDJ01007749.1, on the reverse strand, counting down.
AATCTAACTTCATTCCCATTATTATTCATACAATTTTCACCTTCTTCCTTTTTTCCCCCCCTCTTCATTACGTCTTCATAAGCAAAACTTCCATCACGCACGCATGCTCTCTGTGAAGAGCATGTGCTTTTCGATTGCAATGATGGTTGCCGATAATCATACACAAAAAAAGTCACTTTCACTGATATATTTCGTCTTCAAAACAAATCCCATATTCTTTATTTGCCAAACAGCAAAATAAATTAATTTTATGTCCCTAATGAAATCAACGAGACCTGATTTTCTACAGATTTCGGGGGTTTTGACTTAAATATTGGTCCCAATGATTTTTCATATTGTTGTCTATGATACCACCACCAAGTAAGCAATGGTATGTCATGGGGCTGCTCTGGAGTTATGCACAGGTTGATCTGCTGGAAAGTGTCACTTCCTAGACAGTGAACTTCCTAGATTACTGCTGCCAATATCTGAAATGTATGAATTCTGTTTAGCCTTCCTTCAGAACAGTGTTAGTCACTACAGTGCAACTATTCAGTTTTAAGAACTGAATTTTTCTATGTATCTCTATTTTTTGACCAAATATGGCTTACACAGTCCAAATGTAACTTGGAGGGGGGTTAGCAGATACAGAGATGCATAAAACAGCAATTTCAATGCCTCATTTACCTGGGTAAGTGAGCTAGAAAAGAAACAGTTATACAAGTGACAAATTAAATTAAATTTAGGGTAATGATAAAGAAATATACATCACAATTAAACATTATAGAAGAACCCAACAATTGCTGAACTGAATGACATAATTTTACAATATCTCAGTTATTCCTCAAATCAAGTGCTCTTTATTATAAAGTCATATAATTTTATTTGCAATTTTTATTTTAATTAAGAAAAAAATTTGACAAACATAATGCAATATTTCAAGCATATTATAGTAAATGCACCTGCATTCCATTTAATATCTGAGCACATCTGTATTTTCTCTCAATAACACTCTCCTATATTAATTTTGGAACTGCAAATTCAAAATGCTAAATATAAATGCAAATATTAAAAATGGAAGAACTATTTTCCTTCTTACCTCTCTACATAGATACTCTTGCTGGTTCCCAGAGCATATAAACTGTCCAAAATTCTGTAACAAGAGACCTGAACATCATCCACTAAAGAGAAGAAGAAAATGATATTTACAAAGAGATTTTGCTTTGCAATACATTCCCAAAGAATTAAAATAAATTTCTTCAGACAATAACAGAATTTAAAATATTAAGCTAACAAAGGCAATCCACAGAAATCCCCCACTAAATACAAAAAATCTTTGGAAGTCTGTGTGATACACTTTTTACTCAAAACTTCCATTTACCTAAATATCATGTTAATAGCTAAAACAGTAAACCTATTTCACCAGAGCACCAATTTTATTAAATTAATGGCATACCAACTCTTTACACATGGCACCTGTACAAATAGGACACCACTGTGCAAAATAAAGGCAATCCTGTTAAACAGTTCTTTAATAATTTTAATCACAGTTTATATATTTTTTAAATTTAGGCACTGATACCAGCTAATAGTATGTACTTAATTTACAATTAAAACTTACAAAGGATTAAAAACAATAAATAATTCTTTAGTCCATATGAATACTTCAGAAAAGGATGTTTTAAAATTATCAAGTAATTCAGTCATAAAAGTGTGAGAATAATCTTAAAATCTATTTGAAAAAATGCTTTTGTAATGCAGTCTGGAGCGACAGTGTAACAGTGTAAGTACCATCAAGAAGGACAACATTCCCATTCTTGCCATAGGTATTTTTGTAGTCTCTCCTACAGTGCTAATATTATCCCCCATCACGCAATGAATGAAATATTGTGAGTAAAACAGGGTAAGAGTTCATGGGCTGGGAGAGCCTACAAGATATTGCATCAATAGCCCAGCCCTTTACTGTACTGTGATTTCAGTTCAGATCATCTTGGAGTTCAGTGTTTTTACATTTTAATAGTAACCTCAGGCAGATTGACCCATCTTTGTACATGATCCACCCACAGAGTATACTTCATGGCCAGTACTCTCAGGTACAGGCACCAGGTCAAGATGCTAGCACAAAGATAAATCCTACCTTTAACAAAATTTAAAGAGAAGTTGTGTGTAAGAAAAATAGTCTTTCCACTATGCTCTAGACAAAATAAACTAAATTTTAAAAATTTATTCTTTGTTCACGGATTCTAAATTTGGTGTTTTACACCAGTGTGATGTATGTAGAATAGCTGATTAAGAACACCAATTTAAGTGATAAAGAATTCAAAGCTAAATATTAAGTTCCAAAACACGGGATACCACAGACCATATTTCTGTAAGTTCTTAAAATATATAAAATTAAATTTTTGGGTGCAGACTGCAGAGTCTGCAAAATTCTGGCTGCAAAATTTTGGGCTTGGGAAAATAAAGGACCACTGAATCCACTACAATCATAATCTTTACAGAAATCTGATATAAAGGCTTTCATATACAATCCCCTCTCAGGTGTCTGAATTCTTCAGGACCTCCTTCCACTTTTCCCTTTCCCCTTGAATTTTCAGGATTTAAGGACCCACCCAGATTCCCCTCTAACTGAAACTGAGGTGCATGTATAATGGCATAGCATAATTCTTGTAGTATAACCTTATTTATAGACAGAGTAAAGACAAAGTAACTTACACAAAGTGAATTCTCACACATGAAGAAAGTCACAGTAAATCTAGGATGAAGTTATAAATAAAACTGATCCTTCTGACTTCATAATAATGGAATCATCTGCTTCAGAATTTATTTAGAGTCCACTAAAACCTGCAGTCTGTTTTTGGTTGATTGCTGCAAATGTTTGATTAAATCAATAAAAATTTTGTCAAAATGACATAGGATTTGTCCTTCTTTCATAGAGCTGATGGTCTAGTAATGCTTACTACATGACACTATGGATATTTTAATTGCATGGACCTTCTACATACGTATATGATAATATGATACATACATATCAAATCTTCCCCAAACTGGTGCTGTCCAATATGCTCAAATAATGAAGATAGCACTGGCAGGAGAGCAACTGTGGTATAATTAATGATTTGTGTAACTCCTTTTGGCTGGTTTCTGCTGTGTGTAAACTGGCCTTGCTTAAGATTTTCCATTGTTTTCTCCAGATCCTCAGCAGCATTGTCCAAAAAGGCTCTCAATGCCATCCTAACAGATTCCAGACCCGTTTTCATCACAGTCCTGTTCATAGCATGCAAAAAGAATGAAGAAGAATATTCTGTTAGACAAGCATGGAATAAAGCTTAGTCTAGGATTATATGAAATAGAGATCTGAAGAAAAATCTTTCATCATTGTAAAATCTCTTCAGAGCAGAATAACTGACTGAAAACAAACTTCACAGGTATCCGGCAGAACAAGGATTACTTTATCTGTTTTCCCACCGAGCAAACAGTCCTTCAAAATTTATAAAGTGATTCATTTGCCTTCAGAGAGGGAAAAAACAAAAAGTACATAAGAAAAACAAGAATTACAAAGTCTGTGATTTCTGACTCTAGAAAGAGAAGAACTGTCTCAAGCTAGAACTCAGAAAATCTGCCTAATTAGAAGTCACACTTCTGTCTCCAGATCAACAGCATCAGAAGGGAATGAGTAAAAACAATCACATCTGTTAAGATTAAATCAATCAACGAATCAATGCATTTATTATGTAACTATGGCACCATAATCCATGGTGTAAAGATATAATCCAGGAGAATTATTACCTCACATGATTTAACTAGCGCATTTACAAGGATTGTTTGCTTAAGGAAATTATACATTTAGGCATGCGTGAAATGAATTGAGGTGATGTTCTTCTGTAAACTGAGTATCAGTCCAGTTATTTTAGACTGTTTGTTTTAAAGAGTGAATATATACAGTTTCAAGAGCAGTATCTTTACACTTCCATGTTACCCCCATTAATTCCTTAATCTCCCTCTGGAGCTATTTTCATATCTCTACCAAGAGCTGAATTAGTGACCTTCATTCTGTGAATGTGACCTGTGGTGATCTGTATTCTGTCTGTGTGATTGCATGAACTATGGATAATTTAAGACAAAAAGTAAGATTTTGCAAACGGAAGGCGTACCATGCAAGAGCTGAGCCATATTAATGGCCATGATCATGACTCTATCCCCTAGCAAATGGAATATAAAACTTCTTCATAAAAGCAAGTGCAAAAATATTGAGAAAAAGAACTTTCTGCACATAATGCAGCCAACTGTTTTGAGACTGAATGCAAAGTGAAAGTTACCTCAAAATTTCCACGGAGGTAGTTTAAGTTATCATATTTTGTTTAAAATTGCAAAGATCTAAAGATCACCTATTGGCAGAGATGACTGACTTTACAGTAAATGAAAAGCAACACATTACTGTCCAATATATCAAGGTTGTCAACCATAAACCTCACAATAATAGTTCAAGCAGCTCAATTTAGCATAGAAGTAACACAAAATTCTAGGGAAAGGATTTGGATTTTTTTCCAAATTAGAACCTGAATTAATTTTGCAAGGAAGACACTCTATGAGACGGATTTACTGTGCATTTAACTCCTGAATTTTTAATTAAACAGTCTAAGGAAAATTAAAAAAAAAAAACCAAAACAATTTTATTGTGGTTTTGAGAGTGTTTTGTTAGCTTATGAGTAAAACCACATAAGCTAACAGCCAGAATTTTCTGGACACCACTGATCCATAATGAAGTTTAAAGTGTAACCTACAAATAGTGCCCTGTCAAATCCTAGTAATTGATCTGTTTTGCAATGGGAATTCTTTTCAGCACTGTAACTTTGCGAGTGTTGAAATTCTGTAGCCTTACACAGGCAGCCCATGAAACTGCACAGTACTTTCTTCAGTGATTTTCCTTTAGAAAGTGACTTTAGAAAATATAATCAGTATTACCTCGCATCCAAGGTCTGTCCAAGTATGTGAAGACAGTTGACTATTGATGTTGCATCGTTTCCTAGAGAGGGAGGAAAATTATCCACCAATTAAGCTGAGCATAGTGTATAGCTTATTGATATGCTGCTAACTGTACCTCTGGATTTAATGAAAGAATAAATGACACAGCAGAAGAGCAACTGAACTTCTGCATAATTTCAAGTTAAAAAACATGCAGTTTTTTGTCTTAGCCTTGTTTACACAAATGCAGTAACCAGAGGCAGGAAAGCATCTCTCATAAAATAGCTGAGGCAGTAAAGATGGAAGCACTTAAATGTGGGGTTAATTAGAGCTCCAGTGTATTGTCTGGTTTTTATCTGATTTCTCTAAGTTTTGCCTTAATTAATTCAAGTTTATCTGATTATTTATCTTTCCTCTCTCAGCAACATAAAAGCTGTTAACTTTCCAAAGTTGCTACTGCAGGAAGAGAACGCTTATAAAAAAAGGTTATTAAAAAAGTTAGTTCCCTGGTGTTTCCCATAGTCTGCAGTCATTTATAGCTTAATTTGGTCTACATGAATAACAGTCCTTGACATAATACACATATTCTGTAATTATTTTTCCCATTTAGGTACGTAAAAAGAGGACTTACACACAACGAGTCTTCAATACATGTGTACATCCCAAAATGCTGCCATGTACCTCTTACCTCTAAGACCAATTTTTAAGTCCAGAACAGATGTATGCTCGACAAATTTCAACCACAGCCTATTTTTAAATTTACTTTTTTAAATGAAATTATGCAAAAATAAAACTGCCTTTTCTTGCTTCTCTTTAAATTCTCTTGATTGGAAAAAAAAAGTAGAAACAAATTGAATGTTTAAAAAAGATTTCTGAAAATAATTCTATCTGCATACAGTGATACAGCGTATTATATTTTCTCACTGGTTGGTGGTTATTTCTTAAAAATACAAGCAAACATTCAAGTAAAATTAGTAATCGTTTCAGTGAACTAGAGATTTTAAAGGATAAATTGCAAGCAAGGTGTGGGAGGCTCGTTGCAGCACTGAAAAAGTTGTTCTATGCTACCAAAATTAGGAAATACTGTTGTGGTGTTCATCCACAGCAGATTTAACAAATCTGAACCACTGCTTCCTCAGCCAGGCAGCCTCACCTTTTTTTCACTGGCACATGTGATCATGCAATGGTACAGCGAGCAGATAAGAAAGGTGAGGTGACCTAAAAACATCCTAACAAAATTACTACCCCAAAAGATTAGGGGTTTTTGTCAGATCAAACTTTTTTCCTTATTATTTAATGCTCTGGTGATAGGAATGCCCATGCTGGTGAAAATAGCACAGGACTGTGCTAATGACAGCAGGTATGGAGGGAAGTACTCAAAGTACACCAGGCTGTGGATTAGACCATCACAGAATCATGGGATGGCTTGGGTTGGAAGGAACCTTAAAGATCATCTAGGTCCAACCTCCTGCTGTGGGCAGGGACACTTCCACTAGACAAGGCTTGCTGAAAGCCCCATCCAACTGAGCCTGAACACTTCCAGGGATGGGGCAGCCACAAATTCTCAGCAACCTGCTCCAAAATATAATGGCTTACTAGAAATTTAAACAGCATAAAAACTGAATCAAGCTACTTACTCACATTTGGTTTTTAAATTTGATAAAATATAAATTAATATGCACAATTAATCAAAATTAGTCACTGAAATCTTTCAATTTCTGCCCAGTAATACTAATGAAAAACAATCAATACAGTCTTCCTGATATACAGCCAGAGCTCTCAAAAAATAAATTACTGTAGTCAAAATCTATTTTCACATTGTAAACAAACAATGATTCCATGTTGAATGATAATTCCATAATCTCAATGACACCCTCAGATATCAAATGTGACTATTTAAGTTCACTCTGTGAGACATGCATGCTTAATTTCCCATTTTAACAAACTCCTTTATACAGCTTAAACTACATGACTTGCACTAATGATTCTCATAAATGCAGCTGTATATTCAGAAGTACCATTCAAATTCACAGTAATATAAAATACCTATACAGCAAAACTATATAGCATTGTGATATTTGTTATAGCAAACTCCACGCTATCCATAAAAGTTATTGTTGAGCAATGCTTGCTTAGAGAAGATGCCTTCAAAATGCACAAATAACTTTCTAGGCCCCAGCTGTGCTCAGTGATGAGCATTTTCACGTCTTCCACGCTGTCTTTGTCTTCACTGGAATAAGTGCAACTCTCTTAACCAGATTTTCTCACATCATGCAAATAATTTGCAAGGGAAGACAAACTATAAGGTGACTTGGACTTGAGTTATTAAGTCCATGGAAAATAACCCAATCATGCTCTGTAGTCTCATGATGACCTTGTCACAATTCATCCCAAAACTACTGTGTTGACATAAAGATTTTGAACTCTGTTAGTTACTGCAGTCAAGGAAAAGAGTTAGAAAACAAACTGTAGCCATCACAAATAATCAGCTGATCCTATCTGACTTGCCTCCTAGCACTTGAACCCAGCCAAACAACAGGAAATGAGCAAGCTGAGATGTGGAATAGAAAAGACATTTTTTTAGTACCTAAGAAAGTTACATTGACTTAGGTTTCTAATTTCAACCATTCATTTTAGAAAAAAAATCTGAAAACCAAATGCACAAATAACAAAAAAGATTTCTAAAATTTTAATAGTATACCTGAGCTAGTTCATTCTTTGAGGAAACAACCTAGGGTATAAATTAGAGCTTATGTGTAGGTTTGTGACATATTCCACCCTTCATAAAAAACTGCAACAATGCCACACAGCTGCAGAAATAACTTCATTCCTCCTATGATCTTTTGGCTTTATAGGCAAATCCACTCAGCTCCACCCAAAATATTTAAAAGTGATTATGCCAAAAAACCTTCCAATCTTTCTTCTTAGTTTAATGGTTTTCATTATGGTCTGTTAATTTTTAAACACCACATTGCTGCAGTGAGTTCCTTCCCTTCGAGTTGAATGAAATATGCAGGAATTGAGTTACATGCATGTTATCATAATCAAATTCTAATTCACTAGATAATTACCCAATTAGGTATGTTCATGAATGCTGAAGTTTGCACTGCATCCATCATTTAAGCCATGTATGCATAAGATGTACTATTTCAACTCTCCTAGCACCACGGCACAAGGAAAAATTGCAAAGAAAATGACTGTGCCAGACATTGCATACAATGTATACACTTGATAGGGACTTCAAATTTCCTTCAGTTCAGTGATTTTCACGTGGCATGAGACAAACACCGAGCTCCTTCTGAGGTCACATAATACCAGAAAGAGAGTACACATGCGTATGTGGAGTCAAGCACGTCTGGGAATATTCAAGAATTCCACAGAACATAACTAAGCATTTCAGCCCACTTCTAATTTTCCTTCATGACTTTCCAATAGAAATGTGCAGTTCTGATTGTTAAATGCTTTTTCTCAAATGATTCGGAATAACATTACAAATCAGTAATTTTAATGTACTCATCAGAATTCTTTGATATGGTAAAGAAACCAAGTTATTAGTTAAGACACACAGAAAACTAAACAAACCCCAATCCCCCCCAAACTGAAAACTAAAGAAGCTTTTTATTCCACCTAAAAAAAGTCTTTGACCTACCAGTCTAAACAATTGGTGGTCTGTGTAGACCATGCATTTCAGCCATGCAGCATGCAACAAAGCAGCACTTAACACAATGCAAAAATGGCAAAGAAAACCAAGTGATGGCCATGCTAGTATTTGTCAAGGGTCTCCTTACCAAACAGTGAAATCCTATGCCTGACAAGAACTCCAAGTTTGCAGAACAGGCTGAAGACAAAAGAAAAATAAAAGAGAAGAGAAGGGAAAAGGAAAAAAATAAGGGAGGGAGGGGGGAAAAGAAAGAAAAAATAACAGCTGATATATGAGCAGGAAAAGCAACATGATGTCACGCAGAAAGAATCAATTGTCTGAGCAGAATGTGGGACAGAATACTAAAGAAAGAATTTTCAAGTGCATATCCTTAACAAATATGGTTAAATAAGCACATATTATAATTAAAAAAACAAACAAAAAAACTAAAAGCAAAGCTAATTAATATAAAAGCGTTCTATACAATAACCCACAAGGAAATAACCATCAAAGCTTTAAAAAGTAAAATATGGTCATTGTGCTACACAGGATACCACTAACAATTTGAAAACACAGGGCAAGGGAATCAGATTAACTGAGGTGTGTGATGGTATGTGTTTAACTATTTCAATTAGGATCTTGTAAACTTGAACACAGCAAGAATTTCTTTTGAAATAAGTTTTTAAAAATATCACCTCTTACATGCTTTAAAACAATATGATCAATGACTTTGTTTCACATATTTGAACAACCTCCTGTGCTGATGAACAGCACTCCATTGAGAAAAAAAGAAGAGTGAAATTTCATGTTAATTCCTAGAAGCAGGAGCAAACTGCCCTACCCAAATTGACCTCAGTTACAGATTAAGGATAATTTAGAATTATCTGTTTTGGTGGGAGAATTTTCACCATGAACATCCATTTTAGTGTTATTATTTTATGCTGCAAACCCCTTCATTTGCTATAAATGACATGAACAATATCATGTCATTTTATTAAGCTACTTAATTAATAGGCACACTGGCTATTTATTAGCCTCTGATTTAAAAGCAAAAGATAGAATAAGCATGTCTGCACAGCCTATGGATGAGATCTGAACATGCTGTTCCATTGACAGACAAGAGCACAGTGTCAAATGGAAACATTTATGTCCAGAATCACAACAGCCAGGTTAATGTGGTATTGAATCCAGCTAATTAGCCAATGCACAGTGATCCACTCTAGCAACAGGAGCTTCTCTGTTTTAGGAATGAGTCTGCTTGGTGTGTGTTCAGGGATCTCTGTTCACTTTTTACTCCACAATGCAGACATATACTATATATCCTTTTATGAGGATCTTGGATCACAACGTCCAAGAGGAAAATCTGTAGAGAGGCATGCTAGCATCATATAGAATTTGTGCCCATTCTGGAAAAGACATGAATAGCTCACCACTCTTATCTTAAATTCTGACATACAAATGTTACTCAGCTGACTGTACCACTCAGTAGATGCTATGCTTTCACAAAGTGAGACTGAAAATATTATCTACAGTGCCTTTAGTTCAGGTCAAATAAATAACTCCAAATTTCCAATACCTAGATGGATGTTCAGAACCAATTTCATACAATTATGGTAGCTCAAGAACTTGTAACATGGTCTTCTGGATGAGAAATCCAAAAAACCCAATCATGAAGAGGTTGGTTACAAATACAACAGAATATAATGCCACTTTTCAGGAAGAAGCCTGACCCATATTTTTCCAGCATAATAGACCTGGATTTACTACATTTTCTGAATATGGAATAGTTGTTGCATATGCTAAGACTTTCACTGCATTATCAATACCCAAAATTATACTCTTCTATAGCTTAATGAATGTAAGTTTCTCTTCATGGGAGAAGGAAAGCACCCAGGAATAGGCCTTAGCTTGAAACAAATTCTGCGTAGGAGGTGTACTCAATGGGATTAGCTATCATTCATCCAAGATATATCCCTGTATGTTTTTTCTTCTCTTTGGCTGACACATCTGGCTGGCACATAACCCAATGGCAACAGCTCTGATCTTTTTGCAGGACTATATATTTGGGAATCTCACACAGCTATAGAGCATACGTGCATAAATCCTGAATCTCTATGTAGCAGGTATGCGGATATATTCAACACATTCCAGAAGTAGGGAGTTTATTGGCATGACTTAACAACTGTAAAAATACTGTTATCCAGGACATTACAGACAGAAAATTAGCAGTTCATAAGACTGGAAAATTATTTATATGCATGCATTTTGAAACAGGTTTTAAATCCCTTGAAGAATAGCATTCAGATAAGCTGCCAGATCAAATTAGTCCATGAGATGATGCAAAGTCAAGACAGCCATTACTTACTTGAGCTTAATATTGTGCTAGAAACTTCACTCAGTATTCACACAATCTTGCAAGCCCTGTATGTTTGCATGACCACCAACTGGCTGTCAGCCTCAAAATACAGCAATTCAATATTGCATGGTTCATACCCAAGAACAGCCAAGAAGGCAGTCATCATACATGCCATACATTACAGGTACTCAAGAGGTCCTGTGTGAAGCTTGTAATCCACCTTACTACATGGAAAATGTGGGTTTCAACTCAATCAGAACCGAAATTAGATGAAACATCTTAGAAAGATGGTCTTAAAGAAAGAGTAACTTCAGGGAAAGAATCAAGTATTTCTGCGATAGTACTACTCATTACTATTTATAAAACTAAAGAGCAGAAAGAATGCAACTCCCTTATTTTTATGATGGACATTAATAATGGTATTTATTGAAACTCAGCTAGAATAAGTTTGCCTTCTAAATCTAACATAAAATTTTGCAGGCATAATTATTTCAGTATATACTTATTTCTAACAGTGAAAACTGACACATAATTGCATAGCCTGTTCCACAGACTGTGCAAGTGTTTTGCTGTTGGATGTAAGGATAAATTGAAGTTCCCTGCATGCTAAAATCACCGCCTTTTAAACAGCATATAATAATAACTCTGTATTCTTCTCCATTTTATACACTGAATTTTCCTAACAGAAAAAGAAAGTTTAATTGTGTTTAAGTGAAGAATGTTTAATTTGTGTGTACATAAAAATATCTCTGTGCCTCCCACTTCTCACTTTCCCACAGTCAACTGCTGCTCTTTAAAGACCAATGCATAGACATTAATATTATTTTAAGCTTTACCTTGTCACCATTTCTTTCTCTTTATTGGAAGCATGGCCTCCACTGCTGAGAGGCCTACTTGCTGAAGATAAGAAATACAGGCGATGATTTTTAAAATACTGATCAATCAAAGGGAGCACAACCTGAAATTATATCAGAAAGAGTGGTTATCTCAGGATCTTCTTTACTATGCTGTGCATTATACATTGCAAGCCACAACTAAAGACAGGAGATTTCAAACAGGTTTTCTGTCTTAATACTTCCAACAGTTTGGATTTTTTTCTTTAATAGCTATTCCTCCGAATTTATTTAATATTCAAGGCACTTAATATGTCATTAAGAAAGGCAGCAGAAAAAAAACCCCACATTATGTGGGACATTTCATTATTTACTGGGACTTATCTGTGGTTTTCTTAAGAGGAGTACAAGGCAAAAAGTATAAATTAATTTTATTTCAAAATGTAAGTTTTTTTCCTATACCACACAACCAAATACAACTATTACTCCTTGTTCCTTTTAATGTAGGTTTAAAAAATTCACCTACAACTGTCAGCATTCCAACAGCACTTAGTTCTAGATTTTTCATATAAAACTCCCAAAACAACTTCGCTTACTAAGGGCTTGTGCCACCAAAGTTTTCTTGTTTACTTCCTGCGGAGATTATTACTCAGTGACTATTACTACAGGTGTCAGCCAGGAGGAGATCCAAAATAAACAGCCAAAAATAAAATATGAAATTGCTTTCTTTTTGAAGCATGGTTCACAAGAGAGTGGAATCCTAGCTTCTCAGTCAATGAGCTTGTCAAATAATACCACATGGAAATACCCTAAGGCATTGAAGTAACAACTTACTGCAAAGGATACCTGGGTTAGAAAATGCTCCAAACAGTTGCCTTGTCTTATTCACTAATGAATTCAAAATGCATTTTGAATATGCAAATATCATACAATGTGTGAAAGGCATCAGCAGATTTTCTTGGTTTATAATGCGTAAAATCATGACAGAAAAAGAAGAATTGTGCTGAGAGGAATTTCCTGTCAGGAGGAAGGGAAAGTACAAAGTCCTGCACTTGGGGAGGACTGTCCAGTTACCAGCACACACTGAGGGATAATCAGCTGAAAAGCAGTTTTTCGAAGAAGGACATGGGGATCCTCAGAGGACACCAAACAGACCATGAGCCAAAATGCAATCTTATTGCAAAGGCAGCCAACAGCATCCTGGATTGAACTAGACAGAGTGCTTGTCAGCAGGCCCAGGGAGGGGGTTCTTCCTCTCTTCTCAGCTTTTGTAAAACCGTATCTGAAGTGTTGCATCTTTTCTGGCTCCCTAGTCCAGGAGAAACATTGACATACTGGAGAGAGGCCAGTGAAGGGTCGCAAAGATGATTAAGGAACTAGAGGATCTTTCAAATGACAAGGGATTGACGAAGCTGGGACCCTAACCTGGAGAAGGCTCAGGGAGGATCCCATCAATGTGTGTAAATATCTGAAGGGAGGGGGTAAAGAAGATGGACCCAAGCTCTTTTCAACTGTGACAGTCAATGGGCACAAACTGAAACATGGTAGGTTCTCTCAGACCATCAGGAAACACTTTTTTACCGTCAGGGTGACTGAGTACTGGCACAGCTTGCTCAGAGAGATTGTGGAGTGTCTACCCTTGGAGATACTCAAAAGATGTCTGGACATGATTCTCTGACACTGCTAAGCAAAGGGCCCTTCCAACCTCAGCCACTGTGTGACTCCGTGATAGAGACAACAGCATGGTTTTAAAGGAAGAGAAATAACTATCGTGACACTGACAGATACACAGCCGCATTAATTCTAATAACTATTGCTCACGTTAACCCAGCTGAAGATTGTAAAAGAGGAAAATCTTCAAAATCAGACTAAGCCAGAAAATAGAAAATGTAGGGAGCTTTTGAATAACATCATATGAGTAGCTGTGTATCATGGAGCAGGAAATAACAAGAATAAAAAATATAGTCCTGTAATCTTCCCACATCTATACTTCATCCCACATTGTTTTCAAGCTATTTTTATTACTGCTGTTTTTAATTAATAAAAGAATGAATTTAACACAGAAAAACATCACTATAACAACAATGGTCACTAAATATACGTTCTCACTTCTGTTATCACTATGTTGACCAAGAATAAGGAAAAATATACTGTACTTTGGCAAAAAACTTGATTTCTTGTTCATATGGGAATTGCTCTCCTTTGCCTCTGCTGCCACCATCTGCAGAGAGAAGAAAAATAAGTTCCCTGTCATATATCCAAATTAAAGTCTACTCTGCATTTTTCTTAGGAAGTGTACACTATAAACAAATAATACTGGTCATCTTTAGATGTAGATTTAAGGTACCTCGAACACTATAGGCACTAGTTAAAGTGGCTTTTTATGACTACCTCGTTAGAGGAAAAGTAACAGCAAACAAAAATGTATAAAGAATAATTGTCCAAATCTTCACAAAAGCGTAAGCATCTCATACTCTGAAGAGATATGGATGTTTTTGTGAGATAAAAATCTGGTGCTGTGTTTATCTTTTCTTGTTACAGATGACAATTTGGAAACATGAACTTATATTCTAATAAAACACTTTTCTCCAGTTGTTCCCAAGAAAAACAGAATTAGTGCATTTTCTTTCCTCATTTGTGAACTTGGTTCTAAAGAATAAAATCAATGGTAAGATCTACCCAACTAAAACTTAAATCACTTCATTCTTCCCTTACTATAAAAAACAAAATCTCTTTCAAAATAAAATCTCATACAGCTCCCCAACTATTTATCATTTATGTAATGTTTTCTTTCCATTAATCTATTGAGGGACTCAAACGGTATTTGTTCCACCAATGTCTCTAGTGTTTCAGTATTTAATCATTATCATTCTTGCAGTAATTCCAATTTATGTAATTAAGAATGATGAAGCCATGGTTATCAAGCATTAGCAGCAGAAGTAGCCTGGTGAGTTATCAAGACCAGACTTTTGCTACTGTAAGAACCATGGCATATGGTAACTCATAAATTCCACGAATTTCCACATTAAAAATAGTTTGGTTTTTAGATGAGCATTGATTTATTCAATCTCCCTGATGTTCCTGTCATTTACAGCTATTACATCTATGACTATGAGGCACAGTATATGTTACGCGGCATTGCAACTCCCATGGTCACAACAGAAGCAGCATCAGGCCAGATTTTTTGGCTTTTACTGCTCATGTAAGAAGCTGGCTTAGGTCGCCAAACTTTTGTATTTTTTATCTTCACCAAAAGCAGATTAAGTTAAGTCCTTCATAGCGCTGTTGACAAAACATGTGCTGGCTATTTGCGAAAGAACATTCCCACTGTGGGAGTTTGTTGAAGAGGTTTCTCTACCCCTTTTTTGAGAGAAAATTTCAGAATGGTACAAATGACTGGCTTCATTTGCTCTCTGAAAAAAGGATTACGTGTGAATAGGAACTATTATTGTGCACATGTGAGAGATTATAATTTTGTGCATAAATACAAGGGGACAGCTAGTTTTCTTTTTCAAAGAATGAAAGTCATAAATTTTAGCTGAAAATTTTTTATCTGATGAATGAATATGGGAAATTGGAATGAATGGCAGTTTCATAACTCCAAAATTAATAATCTTCTAGAGGAAATTAAAGGGAAAACTAGTCCAGAAATGTACAAGTCTTGAAAATTTTTTTCTGGTTGTTTTTATAACATTAGACATCTTTGATAATAATTGTTTTTAAAAATGTGCAAAGGGTACTATACCAAACTCCAAAATGTATTGATGGGCTTCATCCACGTATCTTATAAGTTGCTGAAGGAAACTGTAGGCAAAGCGTTTCTCAATGGAAGGCGTGTCTAATTCCAGGTCCTTAAGTCCTCTGTAAAAAGAAGCAAGGAAATTTTTATACGTGCAGAAGGACTCAAAGCAGTCTTACCTTTCCATGTAGTCTGACACCATTTTCTCTGGTAATGATCATGTGCTTATTAATATACAATTTTTTTTCTGTTTGATGTAAACAGCACTCTCACATTTACTTAGGTTTTGAGCAATTTTTTAAGACACAACTAGATTTCCCAACCAGAAGGTTAGAAATTACATATGTCAATCAAAATAATCCACTGTTATTATAATTTCTTTCCATTACCTGTAAGGCATTACTACTTTACATTTCCCTACATGAACTGATTCTTGGGTGTAGTGATGAACCCCACACCCGCAGCAGGTGTTTCCAAATAGGGAAAGAGTTTCAGTTTACCTCTAGGCATTTTAGAAAGTTTACCTAGATTTTTCCATACCTTCCTGGCAGTAATTGGCTCAGGGCCAAGAGATAAGAGATAAGCATCCTTCAACTTCATCACCATTCTTCAAACCCTCTCTCTCTCTCTATTGGCTGCAAGCCAAATTGTCCCTCCTAGAATATTCAGCATTTAGGAAGGAGCACTAAGGAAGTAAAAGGCCTTTTGCAGTGTCCTAGTAAGGAGTCAGAGGTTTCTCATACACCAGTGCGCAGCTTATCTTTTGTTTTCTGTAATGTTTGTTATTTTGATATTTTTCCTTATTAAACCATTTGCTTTAGAAAACACCACTGAAGAGCCATCTCACAAATTAATTTTAGCCACTTCTCTGCAAAGGCTGGACCCTCAGAGATTGATACATTTACACGTGGTTCATTACACTCTAACCATGAGCAAACCACCTGTATGTCTTGGATGAGGAAGTCTGGAAGCTGAAAAAATACTTTGATTTAAACAATCAAACTAGAAGTAAATCTAATATCCATCATCATGACTTTTCCTGAAAAGTCAGCTTGCAGTGGAAAAGTTTTGAATAGCTATGTAGCATTTGTGAAAAAATCAGAGGAAAATCAAAACAAAGTGATGGAATTGCTTTTCCAGCGTGTTCTGTCCATCTTAGTTACTAGTCTGATATAAAAACACACTTTCTTTCCACAAGAACGAATCTCCAAAGTATGAATCCATGTCATGGAATGATGTCCCTAGCAAGAAGCTGGCATTGGCATAAGCCTTGTTTATGCAGGATCAGGATTTAATTGATGGCCCATGAAAAAGCTATTCTTAAACAGCGAGGGAATCAGACATACCTCATCTCACCCTGACTCGTGCACCAAGTTATATTGGTACTCAGCTAGGTTGCAAGTTCAAAAAGTATACCTACTGCATATAGAACTGCCTGTGTATTGCACACTTGTGCTTAAATTAAATTAAATTAAAGCATACACCTAGAGACACAAGTCTGGTAGACAAAAGATAAAGGAGAGAATGCTGGAAAAGAAAGTCTCAAGTTTACTAACTAAGGGACCATTAAGAAACTTCAGACACAACTTTGGAGAGGGCCACCTAAACTTTGGAATTCCTAAGAGGAAGGGACACGAGAATTTCAATTATTTGAAGCACCTCAGCACACAAAGCAATGACAGACTGTACAAGGGAAAAGAATCAAGGAAGAGCAAATTGCAGAAGAGACAAAAACAGATTTCAAAATAGCTGGTCACAGGTAAACTGTCAAATCAATTGACTGACTGAACCAACCCTGTACGTCATCAGTAGAGATTTTCCTATATTCTTCTTAGTACCTGTATCTCTGTGTAATGTCACTCAATATTCCGTGTGCTGTCAGGAGCGGCTACTGGCAAGACCATCATGAGCTGGATACTTGGCCAGCAACTGGAGTCAGGCTTGGGGTGCAGGGGCCCCCAAATCTGTGACAAATGGGATGAATAAAGGTCTCAAGAATCAGTAGCAGGAGATGCCACAGCTGTGGGGAAGATCTCTATGGGCCCTACACGCCTTGAGCCCAGAGTGGCAGCTTCAGCAGGGACTGGCATACTGCATTTGTTAGTAGCCATTGGAGTCACACAGTCAAGGGCATAAAGCAGTGTCTGCAACTCCAGCAACTGGAAGTCCCAGCTGCCTGCCACTGGGCTGGGAAGGCTGTGGTCTAAAAAAATTCCAGATAATGTGAAGGAGCAGTGTTAGCAAGATGAGTGATGGCTTCTGCCAGCGCAGCTGAAGTGGGCCTGAGTGCTGCATGCCTGGCAGGGGAAAAATGTTTCTAACTTCCCTAAAGCCATTTTGCATGACAGTGCAGAGACCCGAATGGTCACTGTCAAAGACTGTAAAGAAATGTGAGCAAGACATATATGGCAGAAAGTACAGTGGTGAGCAGACCAAATTAAAACACGAATCAGGCCCTTATTTGTTTAGACAAGGCAGTTGCCAAAGGTGCAGCAAGTACACTGTTTAACATCATGGAAAAGGCGGCATTTAACCAGCACGGGAGGGTGCAGATGTAGCAAGAACTAGTTACTAGACCATGGGTGTTTCCAAGTTAATGGTTATTGCCATCCCTCTTAGCCTTCCACTCCCAAAAAATCCCAAAAGCCACTTTCCACTTGTGTTTAAAAGGAGTAAAAAGGGTTGGTACTCCTTAATACAGCTGATCATTTTGACAGAGAAAAAGGAAAGAAACCTTTGCTGTCTGACATCCTTCTTTGTACATCCTACTGCATTGACCGGAAGTAAACTCAATTATTCCAGCCAACCTGAAAGATTTTACCAAAATTATTAGATTAACTGTGGGACTCTAGAAACAGGCTGGAATTCATATGTGATAGAAAAGAATGGAAGTAGGCAGATTTTATGTAGATGTGCAAGGCTAATTAATTCACAATGATTACTTAAATTGATCTCAGTAACTGTTTCATTCACTTACTAATGTTCAAGTCATGCAAGACTCAGATATGCTTTCAGCCTTTTCTAGTGATTCTGATTTCCCAAGTCATGCTGATGAGGCAGAAAAGGTTCCAAATTAATTAAATTTTTATTCATGCTACATTTAGGAGGTGAATACACCATATTAAAATGAATTATGCATGCTATTCTGCAGAATATTCACTACTATTACATTTACGCTGTGGATTGTTTAAAAATTATTTTAAAATATCACTTTCTACCTTTAAAATATTTTAATAATACCGTACATGAACTCAATTGAAATAAATGAGTCATAGGTTTTAGAAATAAAACCGTCTTACCTAACCAATTGTCTAGAAATCCCTTTAGAGAGGGACATGTGCTTGAAGATGTGCATGAACCTGTAACTAATAAGTAATTCCCTCACTTGTAGAAAACTAGTAAGTTTACTGACAGTTGAATGCATGGACACACGCCAGAAAGAAAAAACTGCAATATTGACAGGGAAGGTAGAAGACATGCAGAGATTCTGGAAAACTTTGTTCATGCCTTCCAAAAACCCTGCTACTAATAACTCTGTAATCCATTTCTTGCTTACAATGTTTTATATGAAGGAACTCATCCTTATTCCCAGGTACTGAGACAAAAAAAAAATGATCATAGAGTTCTGGCTTGATAGAAGAAACCTCAAAAAGTAAGTAATAACAAAGGCCAAACAACCCTGCCACAACCAACCAAACCACAAAAAACCCAAAAACCCCAAAAAACACAAACAAAAAAACACAAACAAAAAACCCCCACAAAACCCCAAAAACCACACCAAAAAAAAAAAAAACCACCAAAACACCAAACCAAAAAAAACCAGAAAAAAAAAACCCCACAAAAAAACCTGAAGACTATCAGAAACCTTCTGTGACACTAACACTGAACTGAGAATTACCTGGAGACAACATATCCATTAATCTGTAGAAATTTCAGAATATCCTGTGCTTTTTCTCTGTCCTTGGCTTTTTCTTTGGCTGTGAGTGTGTCATAAGGAACAAGAAGGGGATGATTGCCTCCTCCTACTATGGAGCATCAAGAGAATTAAAAATCAAAGAGTTATCTGTTGACATGGTAAGTCCCAGTATGTAAAAGTACTATCACAATAATTACAGAAAATTCTAGTCTGAAATATACTTGTCTGTTTCTTTACACAGACCTTAAAAAATACTCAGTAGAAACTTCATGGTTACATCGTTCTAACATATTTGTTACAAGTCCCAGCTAAATATGCTGAACCTATTCCAAAAATAAGTGTATTACAGCTACAACTTCATTTAATGAAACTGAAAATATTTCAATAAATAATACATAATTTTCTAAGAAAACCTATATATAAACAAACATATAAACATACACGAAGTCCTGCTTTTAAACATTCCAATGGCAGGGGTTCATCAAGATATACAAACATCTAAAAATATATTAAAGTGATACAGTTCTACTTTATAGAAAGAAATTAAAGACAGAAAATTAGAATACATCACTCAAACATGGTTCACACTACTGTCCATCAGGATCAAAAGAATGCGGCAAAACCAGAGGTAAACAGAATAAACTTCATTCTATTGCTTACTAAAATCTGATGTATTTATATCTACTGCATGTAGATATTTAATTTGGAAGGAAAATAACACTGCTCTTGTAAATATAAATATCTGCAGAAAAAGCAACAGTCTTAAGAGTTCAACTTTTAAAATAACCATGGCATTAAATAACACAATAAATTCCTATGCCAATTGCTCTGAAACCCCAGGAAACTGTAAGGGTAATGATAAGATTTATCTCTGGAAAAACACTAAAGAAAGTATCTAAATAAAAATATATTTTTAAAAGAACAAATTCACTACAGAAAATATTGGAGACATATCACTGGATGATTTTTTTTTTAAGCTGCATATTCTGAAATTTTCCATTAGTTCTGCCTGAATCCATTTAAGTACATGCAAAATGATAGCCTAGTGGGCAAGTTTGATGGTGCATTGGATTTTTTTGTTCAGTCTGGATTTGTCTTAGGAAGTAGTCTTTAACATTGGGATGACTGGATTTTATTCTCTTATCACCAACATGATGTAATTGTACCACACGACAGCTGAAGATAGGCAAAATGCACGTAAGTCCACGTTATTCTTTTGTTCTTTATACATGGGTTAAAAAACCAAAAAAAGCAGCATATGAATATACTGGAGGAAAACCCTCAGAATTTTTGAATGCCAAGGTTTTCTCAACTGAAAAATTAATCTACTTTTTACATACAAAAACTCTCCATCAGAAACCTCTCCTTCAATCACTACAGCCACCTCCAGCCTTCCCATACTGCACTGCACAACACAACAAATACCATACAGTATTCTCATTGAAGTGCTTCTCATGGGCAAAATTCTGCTTTCAAAGCTGTAAAATGCAGTTGAAATATTGAAATATCTCATCTTTCTGTAGCCTATGATTTCCCAAACTTGGCCAATCAGGAGGCTACTTATCCTGAGGAAGGTTTTACAGAAAAGGAGTAATATAAAAATTATATAAGGGGAAATATAATTAAAGGCATCGCCATTTAAGGTGTCTATCAAAGACACTTCCAGATAGAACTGTGCTTTTTTTATAAAACCTTAACTGCTATACCTTTTCTGGAATTTAGACCAACTTTGGTGCATAAAATATACAACTAGACACCTTCAGATGATATAAAACCCTAGCTTCAATCATTTGCAACTGAACACTTGTTTTCTCCATGTGCTAATATAGTGTTATCTAAAAAAAAAAAAAATCAGCTTTAACACAAATAAAGAAATGCTTTTAACACAGAGGAAAAACAGTAAATTACACAACAGATGAAAAAAAAATTCATTTAGGTAAGTAGAGATCATGAAGTGCATGAAATTTTGATATGGAATCAAGTATCTGCTCTCGACTTTTTCCACTTGTCAATTCAACACACGATATTGTGCAGCACTTAGTAAACACTCTTTAGATCTACCTGCAATAAAAGAAGTAATACAAATGAAATCATAGTCCAGTGGGTAACAGTCTGAAAGATTAATGCTGGAAGGAAAACGGATTAATGTGGCTTAAAATTATTTACAACCTTTGACTTTTCTTCCCTTGATATATTTGAATTGGTAAACTACTTAAACAAGGACAGTTACACTTGATACTATTACAATTTTCAGGCACTAAAAATCACAGTCAAGGATAGTCAAGGAATTCACTGTTTCTTCTTTGTAAATTTAAATTTGCTATTCCTTTTTCTTCTTTTTAATGTTCTCTGAAATGCATGACCTAAGGCAGTCACAGAAAACTTAAAATACTGTAAATAACTATGGCTAACATTACCTTTTGCTTCAAGCTCCAGTTTCTTTTTCTTTGCCCATATGTTATGGTAGTTTTCAGCCATCATCTCAGCCATAGCCTTAGGAAAATGGAGAGCTTAGTGATGTGGGTTGCAATGAATAACTCTCAGACAAGTTTCTGGTGGATAACAAGTTTTGTTCTATGGGAAGTTTAATATAATTACACTGTAATGGTTCACTGGAAACAAGTTTTTACTGAAAAAATATTATACAGAATTTGGGTAGAATCAGCATGAGTGTAAGAGTCGGGAATCTGGTGCTGAAGAAAAAATTCTTATAACGGAAAACAAGAAACCACAAAGAGAGGAATAGTCTGGAAATGGTACTGGGGCATCAGATTGGGGACTTCATTCTGAAAACAAGGCCAAAAAGAACCTTCTGAAGGCACTGTCAAGGGAAAGAGAGAAGAGCAAGCCAGAGGGCTCAATCAACATTGTTACTGCTGGCTGTAGCAGACTAATTATGAACCCATGGATATAACTTCTTCTCTGTGGATACTGTGCTCATTTGTGTGACCACACTGTTGAAACACTAACCCCTCTAGAGCATAAATTAATCCATATATTCTTCCTATAAAACAAAGTCCTTCAGACTGGTGAACTAGAAGCTAGACCCCCAAACCAAGCAAAACAGACATGCTCTCTAGTGTCTACCTAGCAGGAAGTATTTCAACATGAAATAACTTTTTAAACCCACCTCTAATGTCCTCCTGGTTATGTTCTCTCTAATTGTATAGAGTGGTGGAATTTACTGCAGATTTCACGTTACATTTCTTTCATGAACCTACAGAAACCTTCTCATCTTCAGTAAGGATTTTGAGTAATGAGTATTTCTCAATGCCAATTTTCTTTATTTGTGAGAATACTCATGAATTCAGAAACTTTTCAGCTATACCTTATCTGTCCACAAGACAATTTGTTTCATAAACTTTTTTCCAGTGAATAAATTATGATACATTTCTGTTGTGTATGGTAGATGCCTTCTGTCATGCACACTCTGATCCTGATACTTTGATAATGCCAATTAGGACCTTAAAAGGATGCACAATAGTCTGTGTTTCATAGCACCCAGCAAAGCAGAGCACTATGAAGATGTTTTTAGAGCAAGACCTAGCTGCTCATGGAGCTAGGATGTGACCAGGTAACTTAAGGCCAAAATGATGATTATTTTGCAGACTTACAGTTTAAGACTTGGTCATGATTCTTGCTAGCTAACCCTGAACTCCAACTTGAAAGATATTAAACATTTTCTAAAATGTTCAAAATTACACATAGTTAATTTTTAAAACTCAGATCTCATTAATACCCAACATGTTTAGATATTTCCTCAATATCTGTATCAGGACAATTAATAGCTGAAATTGCATTTCAATTAACTTCTCCTAGCTTTTAAATAACAGATTCTGAAGCTGGTTTCAAAGAAGACCTCTATTTATAGGGCAAATGAATCATAAAGCCAACAAGCCCTGCCTTATAGCTAAAGGCTACAAATGAAATACAAGTAATGACAAGAGTTAGAGGATACAGCGTAAAAAAAAATAAGCAAGGAACTAACAGAAGTTCCAATGCCCTTTCTATGTGACTTGTGACAAGATGGTTACTTTTATCTGGGCTTGGTTTACTGCATCATAATACTGTGATGTGATGTTCATATCATGAGTTGTTTCCTGAGCTTTAAAAAAAGTCTGCAAATCTTTCAACTAGACTGAGTTTATACAAACATTAAATGTCATAATTGCAAGGAATCTTTGTCATCAATTTAAAATAAGAATGTAATGATAGACGCAGTTATTCAATTATCAACTTCATGAACTCTTTGGAATGATCAGCAATCTACTAACAGTTAATTGGCAGAAAATTCTTTTAAAGCTAGTCAGCAATCTAAAACTGCTACATTTACAAAACTGAAAACTGCAAGACAGAAATCAAGGAGTGGAAATCCAATGTGAGAATTTGTTTAGACGTACAGTAGAGTATATACTGCACAGTTAGTCAATTAATTTACTACCACTGCTTTTTTGCACTATAGCAAAGCTCAGTATGAACAAAGTTAAGCCTGTGCTTCAGGACACCATGTTGCCATCACTACACTAGTACAGTCATGCTAACTAATTTAAAGCTATTTAGTATATGCCTACATTATTGCAATTATACTCACAGGAAATTAGTAGACTGTAAAACCAAGCACCATACTCCAGCAAACACTATGAAAAAAAATCCTATCTACTGACAGGAACAGATTATCAACAAACATACTGGCTCAAATAACACCAACCTACTGACACATCTGTCGAACCCCTTCATTCTCTATTCTCACAGTACTTAATGGTTTCTGATTCTTACTCCCTCAGTTTAGAGGAAAAAAATAAGTGTTGAAAAATGCTTCGGAAATATGTTGGAGAAATGAATGGAAAACAGAAAAGATTGATGCTGCTTGCTCTTCTAAACAGGATTCTCTTCGAAATGACAAATATTCACAAAGTGAACTGGGAAAATCAATCCAGGACTAAAAAAATTTTTGTAGGTTTTCAACATGAACAATGCTTTTTAAGCAACAGAGGATCAGAGATCAATAATGAAAAAGACCAAAAAAGCCCCCACCAAACCCAAAGCATATCAAAATAGGTAATATTGGTAGCAAATTGTTTAAAATAAAGTAGCAAACCAGACAAAATTAAATTGTAAAACAAACCATAAGCATCTCAGGTGTTTATGACTTACATGTAAGTCTCTGGAGAGGGTGACATTGCTCATGTCAATTGCTCGAGGAGTGTAACCATGGGCTGTATCTACAGAGATCTGAATGAAAAATGTGCAAAACAGTGGAGTTACACAAGCATTTACTAAGAAGAAGTTAACACTAACAAGGTACTGAAAGTAATAAGAAATTTACAGAAAAAGTTACTAGTAGATCTCTAGAGAGCAAAAGGATCTTTTGTGGCCCAGCTGAAAATTTATCAAGGGTGGTAAACTTCAGTGAGAATTAGGCACAGGACAAGAGAGTTCATTCCCAAAGACAGATGGCCATCAGACACAAATCCCTTTCATTTAAATACAAATTTCACTTGAACTTATTTAGGGTTTGAACTTATTGTGGATGAGGATAAAGTTATTATTATATCTCTCCATTATATAGAGATTCTTTTTCTTCTTAGCAGGCAAAATCTCACACAATCTACTTTAAGGTGAATTCAGGCAAAAATCAAACTTTTAATTTAGCTCCTCTACACCCTATTTCTACATTTAAGTCTAGAACCTATAAACAGTTATCTTTTACCTTCTGTCCCTCCTCCCCACCCAGAAAATACTACCATTTTTAAATTTTCTTCTTACTGTCTAAATTTGTCAGAGGTTTGCTCATTGCACTGACACAAATGGTCAAAGGAAGATAAAACAGATGACAGAGGTTCCCTGGACAACAGGCCACTGACACAAGTGTGGCTAGAATGGGCATTGACAGGCTTTTCTCTATGGATTGTGCAGTAACAGGTACCTCTTGCTTTAAAAAGAACTGTATCCAGGTTTTTCTTCCTATGTGTGGCATTATTTTCATATGCACACATACAAAAGTTCAAAGGCTTCCTTTCAAAAGGCAGTTATAATTAATAGAGAATAACAAAGTTTTTAGGAAAGTGGCTCACTTGGCTGGTTTGAGATATGCGACGCGTCCGATTATACAGCGCCATTGAATCTCCCTCACGTGTTCTTTCAATCCGCCATCCCCATGCCAGCATGGTTTTTAGTGATTCTTTGATTGGCCATCGATAAATTTCTTTCTCCTAGAAGGATGCACATGCAATAATTAAGTTGTTTATTATGTAGGTGTACAGAGCAAAAAATAACTGTTCCTGCTTATACTGAGATGCAAAGAAATGTGCTGAATTCAACCATTATGGCTCAGTTATTGAAACGATGCAAATAAACAATAAAGATATTTAAAAGTTTATTTAACATTTCAGAGGCAGGGAGAAGAATTCTGGCCCTCCAAGAATCATCAGCTGATGATGATCTCAGGGATAACTCTGTTAATAGCATTCTCAGACATGAAATCAAGGGTGGAGCAGAAATTATCAGAAGTAATGCAGTGTTTTATCAGCTACATGAACCAAAAAAACCATAACCATAGAATCATAAACAAGTCTGTTGGAAGAGAACTCTGGACATCTTCGGCCTCTACCTTCTGTTGAGGCCAGATAAGGTACCTAACTGGGCTATCAGGATTAGGTTATCTAGGTCTTGCTGTGTCATGCCTTCAATGTGCAGGTGATTTCACCACCTCTTTGGGCAAGTTATTCCAATGTTTAAGCTGTCAAGATGAGAAGGATTTAGAGAAAGAATTTCTGCTAAAGAAGCTTACACCCATTGCCTTTTGTCTTGTCATTGTGCAACCCTGGGAAGAGAATACATTCATCTTCTCTGTAAGTAATGCTTAGGAACCAGGAAACCAAGCCCTTATCTCCAGAAACTTTCTCTTCTTTAAGCTGAACAAATCCAGTTCCTTCAGCGTTGCTTCATTTATATCAAATTCTCTAGATGTCTAATAATTTTCCTGGCTTTCTGCTGGAAACCAGACAAAACCTAAACCTGAGTCTTCACTAAGCAAGAAGGCATTTCTGTATGATCTTACTGCAAAAATAGTGGCAATATCACACTTTGGTTTCACCATAAGTTATGCCATGTAGATTCAGTTATGTGAGAAGAAGTTCGAGTGGCCTATTTATTGTACAATAAAACCCTTCTATATCTTTGCAGGATTTTGAAGAAGGCAACAACCACAAATTAAATGACTTAGTGTAAATTTTTTTTTCTTACAATGATGAAAAGACAAGGTCATATTTTCAGTGATACTTCAGCAACCCTGGATCAAGCATGAACAAATCTCTTACCTTTTCAGACAGTAACTTATATTGTTTCATTAATGGTTGCACTTTTGCAGATTCAGAAAACGTTTCACCATAGGTCCATCCATTGGCAAACTGAAAACAGCAATAAGAAGGATAAAATGGGGAAACACAGAAAATTATGAAAAATGCTTTTGATTGGTAGAAATTAACTGAATAATGCTTCTGCAGAACTGTTCTCTTAGTTTTTCCTTTCTACTATTTTCTCAACATTTTCTCAACCAACATTTATATTATCTACAAATTAGGATATGAATCATGTAGCATGCCATCTTTTAGCAAAGTAACAATTACCAAAGCAACCATACAATACACTTTTCTTTCAAAGACTTTTATAAAGGAGAATACTGTGCTACAGTTGAGGAACTATTTTTTAACACTGGAAAAACAAAATGCACCAAGAAATAAAAAGACTAAAGAGCTTATTTGGTTAAAAAAATAAAAAAGAAAATTCAGGTTCATAAAACTGTTAAATTATTAGCAAGTATATTTACTCAAGAAGTAAATAAAAAGGATGATTAAACACTATTTTGAAATACTCATATGCACGTAGAGAATTTCCTCCCAAATATATTCTAAGGAAATACTGTGTCTATGTCTTACCTACATACCAACTTGTAGCATTATGAAAAATAATAACATTCAGAATAAAATATTTTAAAGATGAATTTGATTAAAATAAAAATATGATTTTGCTTTAACAGGAATGTAGATTTTACCTTTTCCATTGACCATTTGTCATGAGCATGTTCTGCATATTTGTTAATGAAATATTCTAGCTTTTCAGGGATCGTAATGCTGAAAGTGAAAATGAACATCAGAATTACGCCATGCAGGCTAAAATTGAATGCTTTTGTTGTAAAGAAAACTTCAAAATAAATAATAATTAATGCACACACCCTTTCCTGTGCTCTTCTTCTCATATATAGTTTGCTCCAAGGCCCAATGAAATCAAGGAAAATAGCTGAATTATTTCATGGGCACTGAATGACAACTACAGCTTTTGTAGGAATTTAACTTCTTTGAAACATGCATGCAGGGAAAAAATCAATAATGAGATCAAGCACTAGTCCTTTTTGTCCCATATTTTCTTAGTATTAAAGCCATAACTACAACCCATAGTTTGTAGTTATGTAACTTATTGCACGTTCATTAAAAACTTTGTTAACAGTCCCTTTTGAAACATTATTTATTTTATATATTAAAAAAAAATTATCAAATACCAGTCGTTTACTTCATCAGTATTGCTACAAATGAAAGGGAATAACTACTTTTGACCACTGATGAAATAGCAGTATCTTCCCTCCTAACATAAAGAATTTCAGTACAAGTAGTGTTAGAGTGCCATCTACTGTGAAAAAGAAGTTTGAATTTTCAGTCTTTAGGTGGAAAAAGCAGAAATGGAGAACTAATTTATGTGGGTACGCGATCATTCACAGAAATCGGAATTAGTGTCTTAACGTGTTAATAATGACAGGGATGATGTAGATTTGCCTTCTTTTTCAGCTCCTAAGAGCATGTTGGTTTGTTTGCAGCAGACATGCAAATTGGATAGTTCTATTTCCTGAGTAAAACTGCATTAAACATATTCTAAGTTGACCAAGAAATTAATGATGTAACTTGCTAGTTACTGTTTTACTTGATTTAAAATAAATACATGAATAAAAATATTGAGATCTCAATTTTATCTATAAAGCAAGCGTTCAGAAAAGAAGCTTCAAGTTCACATCACACCAAACAACAGACACTCGCCCCCTCTTTTGCACACTCACGATCAAAAAAAAAACCCCAGGTGCAACAAAGTAATTCCTTACTTTGAGGTATCAACAGGTTGAGGATTAAAGTTCCCATCTGAATCCATTGAAGACTGTTTTTCCATCATATTGACATAATTTGACTCCATATAATCTGGAGGTAAGGCCCCTGCAACTGCACTCAGACAAGGCAAAGCCAGTTTGAACAGTTCTTGTTCATACTTCTGTGGAACACACAGGGGACAGAAAGGGAGCAGTGAGTGGGAGCTTTCAACATCACCAGTGAAACTGATGCAGCTATACATGAAACCAAGCAGCCAGAGAATGGCTTTCTTACTCAGTGTGAAGCTGAATTTTTGTTTTGAAAATAAAGAAAACTGACTGCCCAAAGCAGAAAGCTAGATGCAAGTCTTAAGCTCACTGAAGTAAATGGAAAAGTGTTGACTTCACTGGTAGCAGTGCTAAACATTTTTCAGATGCCGGGAAGAGAGCACAGCAGAGGAATACACACAGCATTCCTTAACACTTAGATTTGAAATTACAGTCATGAAACTTTAAGCAAGTTTGTTAAAAATAGTCACAGAATGAACAATAAATACATACCAAGACATACTATTAAACTTCTGTTTAACACAGAATTGATTCAAGGGTGCTGAAAGTGCAACTACTAAAGAGAGAAGTGTACAGATCTGTACAGATACATCTCAAGATATTTGCTTTAGTGTTATAATTTTTTAATTAGGAGATGAAAATGTTATACCTACATTAAATTAGAAGCTGTAAGAGGAAGATTTAGACTTACTAAAGTCTGTACTTTTTGTATTTTTTTTCCTTCAAAGTGGATGATACATTGTTGACATAAACTGGGTAAAAATTACAGATTAAAGGAAAATGATTACACAGTAAGGATTTTACAGTAATAGATGGATACTAAAAGTACTTACCTTTTGAGATAAAGCATCAAAAATACCCCAGAACAACTTTCTGGATAAATGAAGTTCTTCCTCTGAGGCAGCACCGAAGTTACCCCATCCACTTGGCAAACAATAATACTTCCAGCATCTTTCATAATGATTTGTCAGCAACTGAAACAGAAGATATTTTGAAAGTAAATAGAAATGTATCCCCTGAAGTTTTTCCATTCTGGCATTCAAGCATTATACAGAAGCTTCCAGAAAAAAAAATCTATACTTTTATTAATAAGCCATGCTGTATATGTATTTTTTAAATTACTGGTGCATATACACTCAGAATGAGCAGGTTTTTAATCTTTGTTTCAATACCATTTTGCGAAGTTTTTTTGAAAATATTGCAAGTCACAGACAGGAGACAGCTGACATGATTTCCTTTTTTCCAGTCTGAACAAACTTTAAGATGGAAAAATGCAGACACTTATAACACAAGTGTGTATATGTGCATAAATAAAGCCAAGAATTTAAAAAAAAAAACAACCAACCTACGTCTGATATGTAGAAGTGAGGATTTTGATAGCCAAAGATATAATCTTGATACTGCACTGTTCTTTTACACAACCGATCAGGGGAAAAAANATATATATATATCTATATATATATCTTCATATGTAAATGATCTGTTAAAACATATTTACTATTTGAATTGTTGGATGATTAAAGAAAAAATGCAGAGAAGAACTTAGATGCATATAAGATGTAAAAATAAAGAATTTTATCATTTATGAAGAACCATGGGAGTCTCAGAAATATGTACTCTAAGAGTCAAATATGTATCTGAAAATATTTTTTAAAACTAGATTCTATTACAAAATGGCCAGACAAGTTTGCTTTTGGATTACATGTGAATAGTAATATACAGGAATATGGTTTTTAAACCTAGTCAAGAGAGTAAAGGTAGGTTTAGTCGTAGAGAAATCCCTGATGAAGCACTGAACATTATTTAAGAGGAAATAAAAACAAGGCAGTCCTATTCAAAAATGTCTGAACTACATGGAATTCAGGAACAGCATCACAGATTTGAATTTTCATGCTGCTTAAAACCTGAGGCAATTTTTAACTGTAGAAACCAGCAAATGCATTCACAGTAGATAGCACTGTATTCTGATTTGCCTTCATCATTTTCTCCCATTCAAAATTACATTTTCAGATGCCTGAATAACTTACAGCTGCCTCTTTACAACACTGTAACGGTCTTGCCAGCACAAACCCATAAGGAAATGCACACTGCAATACTACAATACTTTCAAATCAGGAACACAGCAGATATGGGTAGGAGTCCCTTGTTAAATCACTGCAAATCAGTTTACTGTCAATGAAACCTTTTAAAAGTTATAGGTCTATCTCCAGATAAAGAGTTCAATTTCCTCAGAAGCTCCTATTAGTCTTTTAGGTGTCAGTGGACAAAATCCTTTGCCCGTGCTAACACCATGGTTCTCTTTACATCTGTATTCTTGCAAATCCTGACTAGCCAAAAGGCTCCAATTATTATTTCCCTACTGTTAAGTTCAGCAATAAGGGCAGCTCACTGAAGTCATGACCCTTGGTGTCATAAAATCTGTTCTTTTAAATGAACACATGTCAAGGAGCTGGGTTTGTTTCTTCCCCACCCAAAAAAACAAACCCCGAAGCACTACAGCCATACAGGAAGGGCCAAGCTACTGTAACACATAAAATGCCATAATGCATTAGAAGGATTCTGTGCCCTGCCCCAAGTTTTTTTCTATTGTGTTTTCACATGGGCTATAACAAACAGCAAATAATTAAAGGAGAAGCAAACATTAGACCCAGACTTCAAAATTCCATAAGGATGGATGTAAATTAGACTGAATTTCTCCCAAAGCAACAATTTACCCTTAAAAACTATGGTCTTAGATTGCTACAGAACAGAAATAACATAATAAAGATTACAGAGAATCTTCTCAATGCAATTATTTTCTGTTTCATACTGTTATAAAGAATGCTGTTGAATACTAATATTTACTTTTACCTTGAGAGGCATCTTTGCATGCTCATTTAACAGAGGCACATCAAATACTAATCTCCTCAGCAAATGCTGCATCATGGAAGGCCGCAACTGCCTGAAAGCAGACAAACAATTTCAGAAGGGTGTACCAGCACAGTTTCAGGTAAATAATTGATAAGTATATTAAAGCAATATATCAGTCCTGTGCTGTCAAAATTCTTCAAATGCATAAAATAATAAGATTTTGCTTGTGGCACTAGGGGTCCAGAAGAAAGCAAACAAGTGTATACCAAAGAAATATACTGAACAAACTGCAAATCAAGTGCTTCAAAGAAGCCAAGAAAACATCTGATCTACAGACAGAGAAAACCAAGGGAAAAAAATCCCTGAATTTTTATAATTTGAATTAGGATCACCATGCTCATGAGAAAAGCATGTAATGTTAATTTCTTGTAATATATCTCAATGACTCAAAAAATATCTTGGAAACTAATGAAGACATAAGAGCACTATCTCTTTAGACGTGCCAAACACAACACAGCAGTAGGCAGCAACTTGAAGGACAGAAGAAATTGTTAGAGTATGAATTTTAGAATGGCATGGACATTAAATCTTTCCAGATAAATAGTAATATCTGGTCAATTTTAATAGTTCCTATTAAAAAAATATTAAATGGTCATATCAAATACCATATGTGATA
Source organism: Cyanoderma ruficeps (assembly GCA_008694505.1). Taxonomy (NCBI): domain Eukaryota; kingdom Metazoa; phylum Chordata; class Aves; order Passeriformes; family Timaliidae; genus Cyanoderma; species Cyanoderma ruficeps. The sequence goes on along the minus strand of VZDJ01007749.1, from coordinate 32,779,095 downwards.
TGGTGAATATTCACCATATGTGAATGCGATATTTTTCAGACAATTTTACAGTATTATAATAAAAATGTCTGTCATTTCTGAGCACATTTTCAAGCTATTAAAAAAAAAAAAGTTGTTGTGAAATACTAAAACAAAAAACAAAAACCAAACCCTCTGGTGAACTGAAAGCCTAAATGTTAACTGTAACTAGAACTTGAATTCATATTTGCCTAGTCAGCTTCTCATAATTGAGCCTGCAGATTTATTAAAAATTGGATAATAACCAACTGGTTTTGTCCTTGCACACACACAAACAAAATCTGTCGTAAAGCTGTTCAGTAAAGAGACGTAACAATCACTGATTAGGATTTCAAATGGAACACACCATAAATAAATCTCTACATAGAATCAGATAAGTTACTGAATATCAATCACAAATTTGCACAGCTAAAATTATTTAAATGGCCATTCAGTGTATTTATAACTTCACAATTTCAGAGTTTTGTCTTTTTGCATCCTCTTAGTTAATCACCAAGGTTTTAATTTAAAAGATTTGGTGATGGCAGAATAACTAAGGACTGAATGAATGAGAACAGAGGAGTGACTGGTGATTAATAAAGCTGCAAACTGAAGATAGCATCTTAAAAACTATCACAATCATCTGTCAGGGGAAAAAATCTTAATTATGTTACTGGTGGCATAGTTCTGCATTCCTGTATTATGAATAGCACAGATTACTTTATCTTTACTTAGCATTCCTGTACAGCCAGGAGCATTTGCTTACCCACAGATAGACAGCAAACACTCTTCAATAGCATCTCGCTGAGCTTTGGTAAGAGAGCATCCTTTTGAGAGTCTGTACACAGTGTGCAATAAGGAATCGATGAGGGAAGCGTGGTGCTCCGTGCCAGCAAAGAGAGGAGCACATCTGGTCAAGAGCGGCAAGACTGCTGTGCAAAGGTATCGATTCAGAGCCAAAGCCATATCTGTAGCACTTAAAGCAGCCTACAAATTAAATGGGACAGAAATTAGACTTGTCTCAGTGTGGTTACAAATGAAAAATTGTTGGTTTTGTTCTGCAGTTATACAGGGGGAAATTTTCAAAACTCAGAAATGAGGACATGATACCTACTGGAGCTAGATGCCTGCCTTCTTCTGCTGCTTTTGAAGTCTCATAGATAGCTTTTGTTTTGTTTTTAATGAATGAAAACAAAAACTGTAAATGTAGTCATTCAAAACCAAAATAATTTTCAAGATTATATTGAAGAATGTCATAGTTGCTAAACAGAACTCTCCAAAAACAGGTACTGCAAGTCAGTATCTTTTTGCTGTGAACAAGGCCAAGTTCCATATGAGTTAAAAATCCTCATCTGCTCTTTCTTAAATATCTGGCAGAAATATCTGGCAGAAAAGGACCTCAGGGTACTGGTCAACAGTTGAACATGAACTTGTGCCCAAGTGGCCAAGAACCTTGATGATATCCTGGTTTGTATCAGCAATAGTGCGGCCAGCAGGACAGTGATCATCACCCTGTACTCAGCACTGCTGAGGGGCTGCACCTCCAATCTGCAGTTTTGGGCCCCCCACTGCAAGAAGGACATTGAGGTGCTGGAGTGCATCCAGAGAAGGGCAATGAAGCTGGTGAAGGATCTGGAGCACACGCCCTAAGAGAAGCAGCTGAGGGAGCTGGGGGTGTTTAGTCTGGAGAAAAGGAGACTTAGAGCAGACCTTATCACTCTCTACAACTGTCTGAAAGGAGGCTGTAGTGACGTGTCAGTCTCTTCTCCCAGGTAATGAGACAGAACAGGAGGAAATGGCTGCAAGTTGCACGAGCGGAGGTTTAGATTAGATATCAGGAAAAAAAAATTCAGAAAGAGTTGTCAAGCATTGGAACAGGCTGCCCAGGTAAGTGGAATTTCATAACTTTGGAAGCGTTTAAAAAAAAAAAATCTAAATAGTGGATATGGCACTTGAGGATATGGTGACCGTGGTAGTGGCGCTAGGTTGACAGATGGACTTCAAAATCTTAGAGGTCTTTTCTGACCTTAGGAATTGTATGATTCTATGACCCTAAATACCAACATCATGATTTCCAGAAAAAAAAGTTATCATAAAAGGTCAAATAGGAAAACCAAACTTAATTTGTCAGCCCTCACAACAGCTCTCTAAATCTAACCTTCCTGGA
>VZDJ01007749.1:32692156-32776843 GCA_008694505.1 Cyanoderma ruficeps | reverse complement strand
AGAAAGGAAAGAAAGGAAAGAGCACCAACATTGTGGAGGAACTAAAATAGAAATGTACTCATTTTCTAAATAACAGTGTAGGTCTCCCTAACGAATGCACAGAGATGAACACTTTCTGTCTACCTCTGGAAAGAGACTCCCAGTCACTTCTTCCCAGCTGCTTCATTGGCAGCTCATCTGATTTTGATTCCACAGTGCAAACTCAGAAAGCCTCCTGAGGAAAGGCACTGCAACTTTTATAGATAAGGGTATCAGTGCCATTTCTTAAAAAGTGAGCATTTCACTGGATGATGCATCAAGTATTATCAAAGCTCAGAAGCAACATGCAGTTCAGGCACCATTTGAGAAAGGCAGAAGATGTGAAGACATAAATTCTTTTTCGAGGGATGAAAAAAATGCTGTAGTGTACAATAAGGTAAGAGAACCAAAATAAAAACAGACTGACACCATTACCGTATCTAATGAGGCAGCAGCACGAAGGTCTGGCAGAAAGCCAACTTCAAGAAGGTGTAGAAGAAAATCCTGGTCCTCAATTCCATAGACCCTGTCAAGGAACAAAACCATGGCTGCCTTGTGATCTGGGCAAAACCCCGCAGACATGTCAGGTTCCACCACAGTACCATCTAAAAGGAAGAAATAAGACTTCAGTGACAAGGATCCTCCTTCATCAGCAGACTAGGCAGTCATGCTGCTACTTGTCAGAGCTTTTGAGTCTCTGTTAACACCTAGGCATCTACCCCACATTTTTGTTACACAAAGGAAACATATTTGCAGTTAAATGAAAAAGAATGCACAAGACAAATTCTACTCAGAGACCTCAAAGACTCTGCATGCTTTTCTGTTCATGCTTTGTATATTAAGGGATTCTTAACAGTTGATATTCTAAATGCTAAGTACCTAAAACATAATAATTAGCTCACATAACCACCTAGTTCTCAGCAGAAGCAGGTGGAAAGTAAAAATTTCAAGAACGCTACATCAGAGATACTGGAAATGCAGCATTGGTGAGCATATCTTTAATGTATGACAAAGAATTAAGTGTGTGCTAAATAGTCCTAGCTATCTCAAAATTTTCAAAATATCTGAAAGAAATTAATTTTTAAATTTCATTTCATTCATAATTTAAAACTTTGGTACTTTCACTTTGGAAAGTAGACAAGCACTTCTGCATCTATGAGCTGTAGTTTGCTACTGAGATCTCACCTATAGGTCTGTGAACATGAACACATAATAGTACAATAGATTGATTAATCTTTTTATCTCTTCCACTGTAATGTATTGGAAAATCTTGTGCTCCGAGTGTCTAAAAAATCCAGGTTGCATTTATAACGTTTTCTCTCCAGACACCAAAAAAAAGCAGAAGTGATCCCTTTCCCTTTTATATAGGTGGTAACATAACAAATATAGGTGCTAACATAACACCCACAATTGCAGTCAATTTTATATAGGCAAGAAAAACAAAGAAATGCATTTGCCTATGCATGTCACACCTATCTCTTCACCATAGTTGCTGGAGAACAACTCTGGTGTCTTAGTAAGATCTGCTAGAAACAATTGATAGGGTTAGAACAGCAAGAGCTAAGGATTATGTTTTTGAGAAATGAGACTGCAGTATTTTAAAAATGTTCTAAAACCAGAAGGCGTACATTTTAAAATTTCTTTTTAAAGTTGTGATAAATTTTATTTTCATAATTCAATTTAATGGGATTTATATCAGTAATTTAGGGGTGTACAGAATTGTTGACTGCAGCATGCAGAAAGATATTTGAAACATGTATGAGATACACATGATCTGCCTTTTAATTCACACAATAAATAGTTCAATTTCTATATATTTTTAAACGCTGAAAATAGAAGTGTCAATATGCTAATAAATTACAAACCATAAGAATAGGATGGGGGAAAAAATGTAGAAAAATCTTACCTTTTGCTATGGTTGGCATGTGGAAAGGAATACTGATTACGCCCACCAAGTCTTCAAGTGGAATCAAAGACCGTAGAATTGATCTGATTCTAATGGCTTCCCCTTTACCAGCATGGATTAGCTAATAAAAAGACAAATAAAAAATTAGCAATATGTTATTTTTATCTTTTATATAAAAGAATAACTACTCCCAAAATTGCATTACAATTAGCAATGTAAAATTTCACGCAATCTGCATCAATTTGCTGTACTTTGGATGCAAATGTACAAAGTCTGAAAATCTACATGTTTGCTTATTAAATAAAACGAAGTTCATTTTCAGAACATAAATTAGGTAAAGCTGGTAAACAAAGCCTTACAATGCATCAGCATACAGTTGGTGGGGTGGGGAGGAAAACAAGAGCAGATTTTCAGATTCAAAAATCAGGGGGGTTTGTCCTGGTCAAATAAGACACTTTCAAGTATCTCAATTGTTTTTTTTTTAAAAAGAGGCAGCAAGACAGGTAGAAAACAAGACAATTATTTTTATTCAAATGAAACAGGTATTCATACACTGACCTAATGAACTACATATATCTCTCCTCTCACAAGTTATCAATCTCTGCACAAATCTGATACTGATCAATACTAAAGTATAGTAATTAAGGCATATTTCAGGGTGAAATGAGAAACTGTATATAACTAAATTTCTGAAGAATAATAGTATTTATTGAATCATAAACAACAAATATGCTCAAATAGTTTCAATCTCTTACAAAATAAGAGGTACAGTTTTTATAGTGTTTCTAATTCTTTGTACCTAATGCCTGAAATAGTGACATCTTTTCTTTAAGAAGGTTTGTCGGTGTGAATAGATTTTGAGATACTGATGTGTATGTCCAAATATAATGCTTATCCCTACATTTTAAAAGAATGCTCTTAACCTACATTCTTACATACAACTTAAAAGGTCTGCTTAAAATAAGTATACGAAGAATGAAACTTTAGTTTATAAAAAAGATATTAATCTACACCATCCCAGCAAATGAGGACATTTGAGGAATTTTACTGCCACAATGGACAGTCAAACAAAAAAAAAACAAAACAATNAAAGGCAAGGGAATAATTCCTTTGAAAAGAACAGCTTCTGAATATCTTTTTTCCCCTTGACAATCAGCAGAAAAAGATATTATGTCCACTAAGATACTATGTAGCCATAAATACTAATGTCTTTGATGCTTTAATACCTGGTAATGTGATACTGAGAAAAAATTGAAGGGCAAATCAGTGATCAGTAAAACAACTATGCCTTTACCTTCCAGTGTACCAAGATGTAAAACTTACATGCATTTCAGGGGCACAGCGTCCTAAGAGATCAATCAAGGCAGCATAAAAGGTCATGATTGCATTTCCCATGTGAATAGTGTCATCTTCTTGTTCTTCTATTTCACTGCAATTAGTTAGATGTTACAACAAATAAAAGATTTAAAAAAGAAAAAAAAAGAACATTCTTAACAACAGTAATAAATAATCTGCTCCTAGGTGTAACGGTGTACAGAGAGTGGCTTCTGTTAACAAATGGATTTACAGCAGAAAATGACAGAACGTATTTTGTCCCTAAAAGATTGTGGCAACATCTCCATTGCAACATCTCCATTTATCTGTCTCATTTTACATCAGTGGACTGACTCTTAATAGAATGAAAAAAACAAACAGAATTCTAGAGATGTCTTAATATTTAGTAACTTAAATTAATAATGCAGAGGAAGCATTGTTTAGCAAAAGATAGATCTCCAGCACAGAATCCAAGGAAAAATGAATTGATAATTCACGTGTTAATACAAAGAAGTCATTTCACATCTAAGATTACAAAACAAATAAACAAACATTATGTCAATGTAAGCAATTCTGCTGCACCTACAGGGTTTTACTAGATCCATTACTTGGGGAAGGTCCATCTCTTGTTCGATCTTCTGATATTTGTATTGCCTCCTCCATGGCAGCAAGCAACCCATTGCCTCCTTCTCCTCTGAGAGCAGGACCAAAGCATTCAGGTCGGCGAATAAGCAGTCTGACTACAACGTTAGCATTCTCCTCCACACTCTCTCCTACCACACAGAACAAATATCAAGATACAAGATTATATCAAAAGGAGTTCTGAAATATAATCAGAAAAAGGTACACAAAAGAGCAGAATGCATAGATGCTTTTTATTACACAACAGTTTAAACATCACAACAGAGTTATATAAACACACATACTCCTGTATTACCACAATGAAATGAAAAAAAAACCAAATAAACATGTTTTAATTCAAAATTAATTAGAGCCAAGGAATTAACTATGTAGTAAAGGATGTTTAAAGCATCACTGAAACTACTGAATTTCAGTAAAAATTCAGTCAGGTGCAAGGGTTTATGACAGGACCAATGTAACTATTTGAACACTAAAACTGGACTACATAAATTTTCATAAATAGTTAAGGGTTTGGCTCTGTATCTACCATGAATTTACCACAAAAAGATTTAGGACTCTGCTCTACTTCCAAAGGAGATGTGTGCAGTTCAAAAACAAAAGCTGGATCAAAAAAATGGGGCACAGGTTCACAGGTCCCTAAATTTCCATTTCACAAGTCATGTAAGTTAATGTGTGTCTTGAATAATTCTACTTTGCTGCAGGTTCTTTTAATTCACAGCCACTTACCAAGTTGGCTTGTATTACTATTTAAAATTACAAACTTATTTGGATATTGGAGGAAGTTATAAAATGTTTAGGCTTCTACTCTACCATTGCAAAAAACAGCAAAACGAAGAAAATCCAAATATCGTTCTCCTTCAACTGGATTCCATCCGATATCTGGGTAGCCTTTACAAATCAACAAAGGACAACTCTGCAACCCACATCCAGCCAGGTAGCGAACCACCTAAAAGCAAAAAAAAAGATGAAAAAGATATTAATTGTGAAAAAGAAGAGAAGTGCAACTTCAAAGGGAGTACCCTCATACATTGTCAGGATACGATATCTGCAATCGCTTATCGCTGACGAAACCGTATCATGCTTTGGGCAAATCATAAGAACACACTCTTTCTTATTTCACTTTTCCAGTCTTTTCCAAAACTTGCCATGAACTGCAAGACCTCCTTATCTCAATTCCATCATTTCTCTCTCTAGAATTATCCTTTGCTATCTGTTATCTCATTTCTCTTCCATCTCCAAGAATTACAAATTAGTCAATTTCGCAATATCCCTCAACCATCCATAATCAAAAACACGCATTTTCTTTTATAAAGAATAAAAGCTCTGTTTTTTTCTTTGACCATTCATTTTCACTTGCCTTTTTTCTTCCTTTCTTTTTTAAACACACAGCAGTAACACTCCCTCTAATTCAGGACTACAGAATTAGCTTTCAGTTGGCATTTTCCTTTCTGAACTGTAGGAATTTTAAGCACAGCCTTTAGCCAGTTTGGACAGCTTCTTCTGGCTAAGCATCATAAGAATGGTAAGACTGAAAATGTCCTTTTAAAAACACATGGTCCATCTTCCTATTCCAAGAAAGGAACATCTGCACTTTCATCATGTCTGACATGTTTGCCCATGAAGATTATATCATCTCCAGAATCTGAGGTCTTCAAAGAGAAATTGAATATTTCAGTTCCTCTGTCTTTTCTAATGAAAAGAGTTTTTAATGCCTACTGTGAATCTGTCTTTCCATTATTTAACCTGTTTTTTTAATCCACTACTGACAGAGTAACTATTATTCTATTCCTCCCTGCAGCAGCAATTTATACATACTACACAACTGTCACAGGTTCTCTTGAGTATTTTATTCTTTAGTGGAATTAATCCAAATTTCTTCAACCTTTCTGAAACAGGTTTAAATGCTAGGGGAAAATATGACAGATATAGACAGATATCTCTATGAAAATTTGTCATATATTGTAACAAGTTGTCACAAATCTCCTAGTAATCCCTATTGTCTTATGCCACCACTGTATGTCACCATTCAAAAGAAAAACAAAGAAAGATTTTAGCAACGAATTTTTGTTGGATATGGACTCCACTATTGCAAAATTAAAATCTGTCCTTGAAGCAATTCCTTTTGGCTACAACTGTGTCTGCAATCACTGCAAACTCAGTTCAACTCCTCAGACTACCAGCAGAAAGAACAACCAACCAGATTCTGTCTTCCCCTGAAAAGTACCAGAAACTCCCACGTAATCTTGGATTTTGCTTACTCCAAGAAACTGGCGTCTTCTCCTCTCCACAGGGGAAAAAAAATGCTTGATGAAGAAGCTACTAACCTTCTCCAGATCAGGCTCCCTTAAAGCCAGAGCAAGTTCATTGTTATCCATTACAGATGCTGCAGCAACATCTAAAGGAGTTGACCCTCGCATAGAAGGAGAGGCTGTTAAAATAAAATTTAGTTTTAACACCAATTTAATAAGCCCCAACAATATCATAGGTAGTGCATTAATTTTTTTTTAATAAGATGCAACATTTTGACATTAGTTAGCACATGATTATAAATACGTAATTTATACATCTAAGTTTACAATAAATCATCAGGCACTTGCATGAAATTTGATACTGATATGAAATGAAAATACAATATGAATGGTCAAGCTAAGAACAGCTTGTCTTACACATTCCTCTTTTCATCATAGACTTTGTTTTAAGATCTAATTCTCATTTTCCTAACTGACATAATTCTGTTTTGAGGAAAATGCAGTCATGATTTTACATGTAATACACAGACATACCACCAAATACATTGACCTAGAAAATTTCTTTATGCTTTAAAATATAAAATTATTAGTTGTGTATTTCTCTTATAAATGGCTGTAAGTATAGCATTAAAAAAATCTAAGGTTTTCATATTGACACTCCAAAGACATTTGTTTTGGACTCCTCCTCTTCAAAAAGATTTTCAGTTTACACTTCTGTTCTCTGCCTTTACAGTAATACATTTGTGATCATTTAAAAATTACCATGATGATTCCTAAATACTTACATAACGTCAATTTCAAGTAGTAAATTAAATAAGGATAAATGTATTTCCTCTACAACATTTCAGGCAAGAAAAGGAAAGCAAACATGTTAAGAAACTTTCAAGGTTCATTTCTGGGCATCTAATCAAGCAAATGAGGTCTGTGTTTCTCTCACTACCACAGCCGTGTACTGACCAGTACACAGAAAAAAGTGCAAGGCTGCAAGCTTGAGCAATGAGAGGTAAGCCTTAATGAAATGCTGCCAAAAGTTATCAATTATTCTCTTTGTAAAAAACAGGAATATATTCTGTTCCTCAAAATTAGGAACTAACCACTAAGGCTCTCTGACTGTTGAGGCATATACAACAAAGTGTACTAAATTAGCTCAACTTAATGCTGCTGCCAGGGGAGTTGTTTAGAGTTAATGCAATACAGTTAATGAAGATATTTTGCACTGGAAATAGGAGAAATTTCAATACATAGTGAGTAAACAGAGGGATGCAGAAAAATACAGGTGGTTTCATATACAAATCAGCAGGAAGTGTTAAATTTTATTTTAATACCTACCAAGGCCAACACTGCTGTTTTCCAATAAATAGCTAAGATGATCAAACATAGCTTTTTGATTCTGCCGGCTGATGCGGCAAAAATAACATAGAAAACGACAGCAGTTTGCCACCATCTTTGGGAAAGTGATTTCCTAAAAAATAAATCGAAACAGACTTCAGTTCAAACTCTAATACAGACATAAAACATGCAAAGGATCATTTATTTAAAGCCTTTTAACATACAAATACATAGGTGTTGTACTCATTGCCCCTCAGGGAAATTAACTGCTTACGTTTCTCACTGGAATCAACAGGACTTTCTCAGGTAATTACTAATACCTTAATCTTCAAAGATCAATGTATATGCTTTAAAAACTACAGCTGGGATCACCCACAGATTCTAGACTCAAACATCAAAGATGGTCTATGCTCAGTTTCATAGAGTAATACTGGGTTGTTTTTTAATTAGTTAATAAAAAAGATTTCCCCTTTAAAACATAGGAAATACTACAGTTTTTTATTTAAAGCATCTGAAATTACAGTGCTAATAATACCTTTCTCTGGAATGGAAGGACAGATTCTTCTAAAATACTTAGTCAACTGTTATGTTAATGCAAATTAGAAAGAGGTTATGATCCCAGTACCTCCAGTGACAGCTCAGTGCCTTATAAGAAAAAGCTTTGAAAAGCTCTATCCTAAACTTGCTGCCCTCTATCTGTAAATTGCTTTACCTTGGATTCTCCTCCACCAAGCACATTCACCATTACTTCCATGACAGTTTCATGCATGCCTAAAGCTCTCATGAGGTTTGGATGTTGGTAAAATACTTTATTATTCATGATGTCTCTACAGGAAAACAAAATAAAAAAAATGTTATGGACCAGTGGTTCACCTATTATGTTATTTGCAAAGCTGATTTACTATGTAATTCTTCACCACCTCCTGTAGTAAAAAATTACCTCAGGGACTTTTCCCATTGAGTTTCAATCTCTCCTGTCTATTTTTCTATGCACATTGTGGAAGAACGTGACCTCTGTTTTCCTATAATATAGTCAGTGTACTAATTACCCCTTGATAACACTGGAGTAGAAGACTCTTATTTTCATTAGAAATTCCATTCAGATCTAAAACTATGTTCTGACAAGAGCATCATCAAAAGTGTTATATTATTTTAAATTCAATTATGCAATATCTTTTGACACAAAATCCTTTCTAGATTATTAAAACATTGAGACATTTGCTATCTGCCATCAAAAGCAATAGAAAAATCCTAGGGGAAAGAGGTATCCAGTTAACTTCTAAGTGCCAAAACCAGAAGCTGCACAAATATTATTCATGCATAATTGTTCAGCAGAACTCTTCTCTTCTACAGATTTCATCTGTATTGATCATCATATTTAAAATCAGACTTTAAGATCATAATGTCAATATTTTATTTGACATGGTATATCCAATTAAAATGTCTAGTTTAAAGAGTAATTAAATTCCTAAAAACTATAATTAGTCTTGAAATCAAATACAACCCATAAATAACTGTGAAAGCAATTAGGTCATGGGAGAGAAGGATTAGCAGGTCACTGGAGAAAATGCTGTTGGCAACTGTTCAAATTTCACTGTGTGTTTTAAACTTTTATTTTTTTTCCCCTTTTCTTCCTGATTTAAAGCTCCTTTAGTCAGGCAAGGAAAATTCAGCCTTTTAAAAGATGAGACATGAAGGAGACTTTTTGACACTGAGTTTTTTGACTCCCAGTAACTTTTTTCCCAAAACCTAAAACTGAACTTTGAATCAGTGGTGATGCCTCCAAAAGCTGTCTCATCTCCTTTCTGCACTAATGCTTAAGGCTTGGAAAAAACCTCAGTGCTATCAATCTTCCAAGACATTCTAAACTCCTCTTTATCTGCAGCAGCTTTTTTTTACAGAAAGCAGTACAGAAAGTCAAAATGTCATCTCAAGGGCTGGCCAGCAGCATTGCCCTGCTTCACAAATTACATCCACTTTCAGTGTTCTGTTTAACTGTGAACTGTATTACAAAATGTCACACTTAGGGAAAAAAATCTTAACAGCATTTCTGAGGATACCGAGTTTTAAAGCAGCAATAAGTAACACTTCCATTTCTCAGCTGAAAGAAAGGAATACCACTCACAGCAAATAAAAGAGGCATTTCCAAATAGGTGCTGGAGCTCAGGTTAGCCTACAGAAGGTACGAATAGCACAGCTGGGTAACTCACAAGCTAAGCCAGACTTTATAGACACTACCAAGAAAGGTGATAGGAAGATGTAGTGAGAACTTGGCTTAACTTACACTAGACTTTCATGTAGCAGTAAAAACACTGTTAACATTAAATACAATCAGAAAATCTTGGTTCTTAATGCACAGTAGAAAATGTTGAGGAAAAAAATGTATAAGAACTAAACACAGAACATGACATGAAAACCAAATCTAGTAATCACTCACTCATTTTACACTTCATAAACTGGAGTGAAATGAAACATTTTCAATTTGTATTAAAAGGTAGATTTAGAAATGCCAGTACTTCATGTCCCTTGACAGATGCCAGACCCTGCCTTTTGCCAAAGCCTTACCATAAGTACACCAAAGACTTCAACAATCATGAAACATTGAGGGGACCTGCTGCTAACCTAAGAAGTAGAGATTGTTTATAATGACAATACAAAATTATGTATAGACATTACTTGGATATTTGAGGTTTTCAGTAAGTTAAAAAAAAAAGAAGTAGTATTCTGCACAACAAAAGCTTTGCTTCTGCTTGCATTCCTGACATTCTTTATATAAGGTTGTCTTTGGTTCTCATTGCTCTTGCTGACTGGAGATTTTCAATAGATCCAGCTGATGCTTACCATCAAAAAACATGGCTTTGAAAAACGTGAGAGAAAAAAACAAACTAACCTCTTTCCTACTAGAGACTATCAAGTTTGCTTTACTGTTTCCTCTAATTTCTTACCCTACACTTCTCTATTATTAATCACATAACTAGGAAGAATAACAGTGTGTGAACTACTTCCTAGCTCAAACATACCACCTACATTTTGTGCAATACAAGGGATGGCATATGTACAGACATGGGTAGGCACAACTCCATCGGCTGACTGTCGCGGGAAATCGTATGTGTCAAAAGCCAACAGTCAGTGCATTCATGGAAAATGGACAGTACTCTTGACAGGATTCTTCACAGCCATACTATTTGAAATGTAGTAATAAGATAGGTTCTGATATCATAAAATATTACATACATCTTTTCAACTTTTTTCAGAAGTCTTACAGATGTCAACTGCCTTTGCCCCTATACAATGCATATGCTACAAAGGCTTTCTCTTACTACTTAGGATACTGTGTAACTAAAAGCAGTGTCTGCATTTATATCCATATTCAGATTCAAACTTCATGTACAACCTTGACCATAACCATACAGCAAATAACAAAAAAAAAAAATTGTAAATAAAGAGAAGTTACACTTCAGTTATTTACCCTAATCCACGAATCATAAGCTTTTCCTCTTCCTTCCCCATTCTGACACTAAGCAAGGAACGGATTTGGCCAAGGGATGCCAGCAGATTGATGGTGTCTTCCACAGACACGCTATTTATGGTGTAGGTTTTTGGCAAGGCTCGAACCAGGCCACCGATGCCATCATACTGGCGGTGCAGCAACACAAACATGGCCCTCACTAACTCTGGGTCCTCTATCACTGACTCCTGGGCCCAACGCACCATCGTGTCCGAAATCAGCTGCTGGAGAGTAGCTGTGAAGAAAATAAATAAATCACAGAATTACCATTAATTGCTCATCTCCCTACTGCTAGTCCCTCAGAACTCGCTATGCAACACGAATTAGAATTAATTCAATTCCTAAGAAGTATCTTTTTTTTGGTATTTCTATAGCAGTCTATCAAAGAAAAATAAAACCAGAAGCAGAAATATCTCAAAATCAAAAGCCTGTACTAAAAATTAAAATGAAACAAAAAATTATGAAGAGGATGCTCACAAAGTCATCAGATTTATTTCTGTATATTGTTTTCAATATTTTTCTATGAATATAGGTCTGAGAGCTCTTTTAGCCTATTATGAAGGGTGAAAAATTATACTGGTAGCATATGTGATATATTATTTATTTATATTTATTATTTACATGTCTAAGCTCTGTATCCACTCGAATATTTACATAATGTACTTGAACATTTTATAATGTACACAACAAAATAATTTAACTCATTGTTTTGCCAAAGACAAAGGCCCTGCAAAAGAAATAAAAACACTGTTAAATATATGGCAAATCATCATTTGCATATTCCCAGTTCAGTCTTTAACAAAGCAAGAAACCTGTATCTGGTACTGTCACTGATAATCTTTATTAGTTGGGATATATGTATGTTGGGGAAAGATATGTTGATATAGACAAGCTAAGGTAATTCCAGGTTAACTCAAACTAACAAACAAAAAGAAAAGTACTTACAGAAACATACTGAAGAAATAGGCATTTACAGAAAATAGAATATTTGACAAAGAAGAGAATTTGTGCTAACAGAGGGAAAGTGTAAAAAATATCAGCAGTAATGTATTTCATGGTTACTGTCCAGGCACTGTACTATAGGTGCTTCCATTGACACAGAGTATAGCGTTTTTTAAAAATAAAAGCACTTCTAAAATAAGGAAAAAGATGAAATGTGTCTGGGCTGATATTTCAGGACAACTGAAATAATTAATAACAAGAAGAGACACAATGCTAAGTTTTTTGGGTGGGTAGGTTTGTTGTGATTTCAGGTTTTTTAATGAAGAATCCCAGGAGCAGGCAACCGCTTTGCTCCTGTTTGGATAACAGCAGTACTGCATTTCACCTACCTGTGGGTCTGTTTGTTCAACATAATAGTCTTTCTACTAATATGAGAAAGAGGGAATCAGGTTTCATGGGGTTTTTATGCTTACTACAAGAAAAAACTAGGACGAGATGAGATTCATCACCAGATTCTGCGCGGGCCTAGACTCTAATTATCACATAAAAAATAAGGACATTTGAAACCACCATGTACCACAAAAAAGGGGGAAGAAAAGATAAAAATAAAAGCAACACTGACAAAAAGATAAATAAAATTTAAATAGTCAGTTGGCACCAACTGCAGAACTAGGATGCCATTGGCAGTGATTCTTATCAAGATGAAAAGGCAGAAAGTATCAGAAAAAATGACAAGTCAGCAGTCAGCAGATCTTGGATTTTAGGTTGGGGGGGGAGGCTTCTGCTAATTACAGTCTAATTGCAGACTATTTCATATGGTAATCTTCATGCAAATACTGATTTGAAGCTGCTGCAGCTGAGGAAGTTCTCATAAAGCAGGACCTTGCTACAATTACTAGGTCTGCACTAATTCTATTAAAAGCAAGATATAATCTGAAAAACTCATGAACCAACAAAGGATATGGGGCAAAAGTGCCACTAAAAGAAATCCTCCTGTACACCCCACTGGGAGACAAATCTGCCAAATAATCCATCTGTGCTTGTTTTGAGTTAAGCTACAAACTTTAAGGTGCACAGATTTCACTAAAAATACACCTTTTTTGGCTGAAAAATGTGTGAAGAACTTCCTGGTCTGCTTCATCTGCTTCTTTTCCCTTTTGTAATTAAGTTGCAATAAGCTGATTTAATTTTGCTTACAGGATGTCTTATCATCCTCATCAACTGCCTTCTCAGCTTGTTTCTTCTTCAGATATGTAACTTTTTCCATAAGGTATAGGAGGCGACCCCTAATGGTTGAATCACTGTTTCCATCCAAGGTTCCATCTTCATCTAGTTCAATTCCTGAAATGAAAAAAAAACCACACAAAGTATTGAAAGAATAAAACTAAGCAAGCTACAGACATCTTGTGTGTATAGACATAATTAAATTGAACTGTTGTTCTGCTCTGAGAGTTTTATATGGGACAGGCTTAACCAGCATTTGGAACAACTATAAAACAGGTATATGTGCCAAGCAAGAAAGTGTAGATAAACCTTAGCAATTTAGCATTTAAATTGTGTGATGTTATGCATAAAACATACAATAAATATATTTCCCCCAGTATGCATTTTTCCCGACTAACACTGATAGACATATGTAGCTCAGAAGTGAAGATATAGCCCCAAAAGATACAAGTGCGGTTGAAGTGATAGTAGTAAAGATTTTTAGGTAAAACATGTAAAAGAAGTGAAAGTACAAATGTTACAACAAATATACTTTGCAGTGGTCTGTGAAAAGAAAGTAGCCACCCTCACAATACAGTGCTTTTTCATGACATTACTATAACAAGCTGTAAAAATGTAAAAACAATTAATGTGAAGATTCACAGAATCACAGAGCAGCTGTGTTTGGAATGAGCCTTTAAGAGTCCAGCCTTCCAGCTCAAAACAAGTTCAACTAGGGCAAGTTGCCCAGGACCATGTCCAGTGAGGTTTTGAATATCTAAGGTAAAGAGACTATACAACCTCTCCAATCAACCTATTCTTGAGTTCCATCACCCTACAGGAACAAACAAGTAGAATTTCCTGATTTTCAATTTGTGCCACTAGACATCTCTGAAGAAAGTCTGTCTTAGGCTTCTAAACTCCCTGTGCCCAACAGGTATTTATATACATTGACACCATCCCCCTTTGAGCTTCCTCTTCAAGTTAAACAACCCCAGTCCTCTCATTCTCTCCTTGTACAAAAGATGGTCTGAGAATTTAACTATCTTTCACGACTCCTCCCTGGACTCACCCCAGTATGGCCAAGTCTCTCTTGTACTGAAGACTCCAGCTTTTGTGCAAAGCTACTTTCTAATTTGGTCCCTAGCCTGTCCTTGCTGCAGGAGTTTATACTTCCTAATGCTGAACTTCATGGGATTCCTATCAGCTCATTTCTCTTATTTTTAAGCCTATTGATTTTGATTCATGCATACATTGCAGAGGAATTCAAAATCTTGACCTGTATCTATTACTCATACTAAGTCCAAGTAAAAATGTGATTCAACCATTTTCTAGATTTTTTACTTTCCAAAATATGTTCTGAAGTTAAGAGGTTTGTAGAGAGTTCTTTAGCAGTCTTGAATTTTATAGGATGTTTCTCATAACATCATTCTTTTCAATTAATTGCATCTAGTTCTAGTTGTCTGATTTTTTTGCATTAAACACAATTCCATTTCTATTAAAAGTTACTTTGTTATATTTTGTTGTAATGGGGCAATTGATACTACACTAAGCAACGACCATTAGTAAATTCCTATTACACACTAAATCATATTACAAAATTATTTGGATGGCAGTCTCCTCAGGCAAACTAATTAAGAGTAAAGACACTGAAATATCTTATCACTTGGAACACAGAGACGGTCTGAAATTACCCAAATTAAATGTGTGTTTTCCCACAGTTACTACTCCCTTAGCTCTAGTTGTGCTTTTTCGACTTGAAAACTTTCAATACATTGTTTCTAAACCATTCCACAAAATGTGAATCCCCAAGTGGTGGCTGACTAAGCAAGCAAACGTTGGATTTAGGACGCCTAACTGTTTCACTTATTTTGCAATACACAGAGTAATTAGTTCTGCCCTAAGATAATGCACCCTCTGACCCACAAAATTCATTTTCTACTTGTAGATAATGTGAATTCCTATTTTCCCCCACAAGAAAAAGGTAACAAAAAAACACAAGCAACTATGTTAAGTAATTTCAACAGAGGAGAATAAGGGAAAAAAAAACTAAAGAAAAATGGAAAGAATCAAAATATAAAGCTTGTTTTTCCTTTCCAATGTTCATCTAAATTATTTATTTCATCTGTATTTCCTGTTACCAAACACAAGAAAAATATTGAAAAGCTGGAAAGCATCCAACAATGACCCATTGATGTCTGGACTGGTTGCCCCATACGGAGAGAAAGAAGCAACTGAGTTTGCCAGCCTGCAAAACAGATGTTTATGAAGCAAAACATACAACATTCCCTTCTAGTTTAGCCAGATAAGGATAAGAATATTTCCTTGGTTTCAAGTACAAACTATCTTTATTTGATAATATTTATAATTTGTACAGTGCAATTAAGTGACTATTCAGCTGATATTTCTTCTATAAAATTGCTTACAAAAATTGCTTCTAAAGCTAATATAATTTAAAATGTAAAAATATTCAGTAACAAGACTTACCACAGTGTGTCATGAGGTCTTCATGGAAATCCAAGAGTTGATCCCGAATTTCTTCAGGGCAAGGACAATCATTTTTATCATCTTTAAAATTCAGCAGCATGTTAATCTTAGAGAATACAAAGAAAAGACAAATTACACTGATCTCCAAAAGGAAAAACTTTCAAATCACACAGAACTCTGCAACATAAAATGCAAATAAAGTGCAACAACAAAGAAACTGTCTATTGTAAGATGTACCTGTTCTTGAGGAGGCGACCTAAATTCTTTTGTTTTTCTAGCTGTTAGGGCAGCAGACATGTTCAGGGCCTGCATCACTTCATTGTACCGGAAGCGTTGATTCTCCTGGAGCTTGGCCACAAAATCATCAGAAAATGCTACAATGGCTTCAATTCTGTGCCGTACTTGGCAATCACACAGGTACTGGAGCAGGTGACACATCTGAGAAAACAGTATTGTAAGACATGAGTTGGGAAGCTAAGAAATATTTTCTGCACATTATGCAAGTAAGGATGGATTTCCTACAGCAACAGGTACTATCAAATAAAGTGTCTGGATCATTTAATGCTGTTATTCACTACATGTAAAGCAATCTTACACCAGGAATATCTGGCATCTGCAAGAGATTAATGTGCCTCAGACATAAATAAAGCTACAAGACCATGGATTTACCCCTTTCTTCTAGGGAATTTCTTTTCTGTTTGGATGCATAAAAATGAGGAATTCACTATCAGTGGCATTAAGCAAGTAATTCTTTTTAATGAAACCATGGTTGCTTGATCTATGGTGAGCAAGTTTGTATCATCAGAAAGATACTAAATCTTCTAGTTTTCTGCAAGAAAATTACCTCTCTATTTAACTAAAAATATTAATTTCAAAATACTTTATTCCTTGAAAGATAAATTAACACATGAAGAAAATAGGAACAACCACTATAAAAACAGTATGTTTACCTGTAATTTAACAGGTTCTGGCAGTTTCATCTGAAGGAGTCCTTCCTTTGGCATTTGCTCCCCTCTGGTTTCTTCCTCTCCTTCTTCTGACTTGAGCTCATCTGAACCAAACTCCTTCTCTGAGAAATCAATTTCATCCTCCTGGCTCATTGCTTCTTTGAAAACCCGGGGCTCAATCAACTGCAAGATGTGTTTTAGATCCTCATTGTGGAAGATTCCCATAATTAGGAGAGTATAAAAGAGCTTGATGAGAGGGACAAACAGAAATTCTGTAGAGCCTCCAACTGGATCTCTGACATGGAGGCTTCCCTCCTGGACAGCTTCAGTAAGCATCTCTATGGTTTTGGCCTTCAAAATTTCCAGAGGAAATTCAGGACTGTACTGAAAGCACTCACTGCTAATGCTTACAAAACTCGGAGAGGAAAACTGCATTCTTGGCCTTAGTGAAGTGCTAAGACCTATACCGGGAAGGCCATGTTTTTTGTTTTCATCAGGAAACAAAGTAATACTCTTGGTCTCATCTGTCATTGGAACTATAAATTCATTATTCATCATCAGCCTGGCAGTTGCATAGGTATTGAGATGGATGTCAATGAGCAAGTCATAATACCCTGCACGTAATAATCCTGGCATGTATTTATTCTCAATAGCATAGAGGAGCTGGGATTCATCCACATGGCTACACAGAGCATGGGCCACTCGGTTGTTGCCTAAAGCACAAACAGCTGAATACAGTCGGAGAGTGTGGTAGTGAAATTTCAGCAATTCCTCCTGTTCCGTCAGCTCTAAAATATCAATTGTTCTGCAGAGAAAAAAAAACCAAAACAACATAGTAAATCCCATATGGGCAAAATTATTTTTTGAAGGGTTTCAAACTTCTCCCTAAGGATAACATTAGCACAGTACAAATTCCAGGGATGGGTTTTTTCCTACATTTCAGCTTTCATGTCAGAAACACTGTCAATGTAATAATCAAGACTAATAACAAAGTTTAATCTCAAATTCATTCAAGTCACTCCTAAAATCATTACTTAAAGTACTTTCATGGGGGAAAAATCCAAATTATTTACTTAACACAGAATATTTTTTCATACTACAATGTCGGGGTGTGTGCCCTGCTGGTCGGCCTACTTAGCCAGACTGCTTGGCCGCCCCAGCATGTCCCGACAAAACTGTGGTGGGCTCTTGGCTCTGCAGACCCTCAGACCTTCTACTGTAATGGATTGCGGTGATGAAAGAAAGAGGGGTCTCCCGGAGGTATGGTGGAAGAAGGGTTTATTGGGGGACAGGGGACCCCCTCACCCTAGGGTGTGTACCTCAGGAGAGAGACAAAGTCTCTGGGCTTGGGGGTCTTTTCACAGCTAGCTCAGGGGTGGATACAAAACTCCTAAACCAATAACAAAGTATACATGCTAACCAGATTACATAGTTCATAATAAATCAGATAAAGACAGGTAAAGTCTTGGGGGGCCTCTGCCAGGCACGGGCAGAATTCTCCAAGGCTCTGTGTCCTTGTGAAGTGACAGTGTTCCTAACAACATGGAAATTTACGATGGACAGACCAATTAGAAACAGTCTGCAGGCAGAGCGAAAGGCACCATGCACATTCCAACTTCTGATAACAAAAATCCCATTAAAAGACAAATAAGCTTTTCTCAGGCACATCTAGCTAAACTAAACTTAAAATAAAACTTTAAACAATCCTGCAACTCCACACCACAAAGAATTCACGTAACTGAAAATTAGGGTTTTAAAACCAGGTGGGATTAAGACATTTATATCATTTACTGGTTTTAAATCTGGGGGTGTAAAGTGGCAACAGCCTAACTAGTACATTTGAAGAGGGTTCAGTGTTGGGATTCTTGGTGACTTGGTTTTCAGTTTAGGCACTGGCAAAATGCTCAGATATTTGGGTTACAAGGAAATCACAGAGTTAAATTTCTTCAATTGTTTTAATTAAATTTAGGAAAATTAAAGCAATAGAATAATTAAATTGGTCACAAATCTTGAAAAATCTCTATAAAACCAGATTTTTGCTTATTTTACAGTTTATCTTTAATAATTTAGAAACAGAGTTTCTTTCATATTCCTTGCAAATCTGCATATACTATTAACATGTTTGGAGAGAAACTGGGAGAGGTCGGAAACAGAGTAAAAGAAGGGAGATTTGAAAACACTGGAAATTTGGATAATTATTAATATTAGTTAAAACACTCTGTCAAGACTTGCATGTGTTATAAATAGAGAAAAGACCTTGGGCTTTTCTTACATAGAATGCATTACATGACTAGGTTCATAATCCCAGCATAATTCTGATACAGCACAAAACAAACATCAACCTGTTTTCCTCAGGAATATGAAGGGCCATGAACTGCAAAGGATTCAGGCACTGTATCATCCAGCCTTGACGTTCACTGATCCGAGACACATCCACCTTCAAGAAGTGGTTTGGCACTCTGCTCCAAAGCACATGAGTCAGAAACTGGACATGGAGACGTGGAGGACATTGAGAAACTGGGTTTTTGTGTTCACTTTTGAATAATCCAGCAGATAATGGCATTACATTCTGGAAAATTCCAATGGAAGAGACAATCAGTTTCCTCATCTTCACCAAACACTGCATTTCTATTCCAGAAATATACTCAACATACAGTAAAGTAGAGTAATTGCAGGAAATCAGCATTTTCACTAGTTTTTAAAACAAGCTAGGAACTGTTGGAAGACTAGCAGCAGGACAGCATTTTCCATACTTGTTTTCTAAGAATAGCCAAATTTGAAATTGAAACTTGACTGCCACATGTGGTTACTTCCTTGGACTCTACTTTTCTTTTACCTCTTCTGATTTCTTAGACATCCAAGTATCCAAGGCAAAGTAGAAAAATTCAGCTCAGTTTTCTTGTGTTCTATCTAAATGTACTTTAAAAATTATTTTAAAATTCTAGCCAAATTCTTCAGATACACCAGTCATCCTTGCTCTTTTTGTAAAATAAAGAGATTTGCTTTACCAACCCAAGTGATTTTGTTTCACCATGAAAGACAAGATTGAGAAAATTCTGATCAGTTTCAACCCTTCTTATTCAATGTGCTGTATTTTAAATCCATTAAGTATTTAAAACAGAGTTAAGAATAAAAATAGCAATAGTGCAAACACTTGGAATCATAAAAATGTCCCAAATACCGAGAACACACCACAGGGAACAAATGGCAAAAATAAAATAAACTTATTTTATATGATATGTTAGTCCTAAACCTGCACAAACCCAAGCATTATTTACCTTTATTCTTCCCAATTCAAACTGGAAAACATTGGGGCTTGTAGCTTGAGCAAATACAGCAGGAAACAACTTTGTACTTGGTTCAACCTAGATAGAATAAAGGGAAAAATTATTGCCATAACAGTGATGATTACTTTTTCTTACAATCTTGTACTGAAGCCTCTAATGATGCAGGCTAAGGATTTAGTTTTCCCCTTTCCCACTGCAAGACATCACCAAAAAATACTCACCTGATAGTAGGTGCCTAGTTCCTTGCCATTGGCTGTGAAGGTCAGCAGGCCACTGGCAGCATCAACCAAGCAACCAATCTCCAGACCATTATTGTTACGTCCTTGTCCAGGGCTCAGGCTCTCTCCTGCGCACACCATATAGCAGTTGCTGCGTTTTATACTGAATGCCAAAAGATAAATTTATTTATGAATGGTGTGCAAAATTCCTGCAACAAATTAAGAGCAACCTTGCATGGCTGCAAACATACAGGGCCTTGTGGCAAAAACAATGAATCACATCCTAACCACTGCCAAAATTCAATGAAACATGGACATCATAACTGAAAAATATAAAAACTGAAAATGACAATGTATGAAAACATTGAAATCATTTGCAAAAGACCAAAGATGAAACTGACTTTGCAAGTCAAGGTTTTAAATAATTTAATGTTAAGCATAAAAGCTTCTGGTATGCTGAGACGAGCTCATGTACTAATTTTGGCCTCAAAAGTCAATATTTACAGGATCATAATTTCAAACTATATAGAAAGCTGCACTATTTTACTCTTCAGTGCCTATTGATTTGACTAGATCATTAGTCCACTGTTCCTTCACAAGCAAGAGCGGGTAACAATTAAATTAACACTTTTTCCTACTATTGCTGTTTTAATTATTTTTTCTACTCCAATTCAATTACATTAAATGGAGTGGATTTACACCTTATAAACTGCAAGTTGCTTGTATGGGTATAAAATATAGGTCTTTTTAAGCAAATTGTAACCAACCTCTCATGAACCTTCCCTTTTTCGTCTCCCAGTGTAACTGTGACGGTACGCACTCTGTCCAAGTCAAAGCTTGTGTCATACTGGTGGAAGTCTGAGGTAATCCAGCCCACCCAGACATTAGCAGGTTCTTGGCCAGGAAATATTCTCACAGAATAATAGTACTGTTAATAAAAAAACATTATCAAATGTTACTGTTTGCTCCCCAGTGTATCAGTTTGATTCAGAATTAATTTGCTGCTCGAAATCTGAAAACGTGTAATCTCTTCGGAAGTAGCATAGGCTTGTTCAAGTATAGTTCACAAGCAAAGCAACAAAGACTATAAACACAACCCAAAACACAACCAACAAAATATTCCTTTTAAAACAAAAATTGGACAAGATTAAATATGCAGTTTATATGCTTGTATTGAAGGCTTCTGCATCAGCATTGTAACCTACATTTCTACAGCAACTGTAATTTTTATACTGCAGATGGCTCAGTTTCTAGTATCTAATATCTTTTAGAAAGAGAAGAACACATCCAGAAGAGGAGTGTTTGTTTTCCTTTAAGGAATGAGTGCTTAGGGAGCTGATCTTCTCAGAGAAAGATCTACAAAACCTGCGCAAAACTTTCACTGGGAATCCCATTAAATAAATGTTCTGAAGAATTAGAAGAGATGTTTTCAAATGGTCCTGAACACTGACCTATTAGTTTAATGTACCTTTTCCAATTTATTCCATTATTATAAAACTGCTTAATCTTCTTCTTTTATGTCTGGTCTTATCAACAGTAGTTTCAAAAATGGATTAAACTAGTTCATTTGGAAACGGTTTCAGTCTGACAATCAAGTCAAAATAAAAGGGGCAAAAAAGTCTCAATTTAAGTAGAAGTTCAGAACTACCACAGACATTTAAATTGAAAATCAGACTGTTTCTGAAACACTTACAGCAAGAAAAACCATATAAGTATTTAAAAAACCCAAACCAAACAACTAAAAAACCCCAAACAGCTAAAACATCAATCCTATATTATAATACCGTGGAAGTTTGCATCAAATAATCATAGTCATCCCTATCATCTGCTAGCACATCCTCAGTAAGCCGTGCAGAATGACTCGTGCTATAATCTGGCTTTGTCCTCCTGAGCATAAATCTGCAATAAAAAAAAGTAAAATTAAAATCTCTACTAAAAACTCAATCACAGAGGCAAATTATTCAGAAAAGAGAAAAAGACAAGCTCATTTTTAAAAGCATTCAAATTAATTCTGACCTTAAACTGTATATTCAAAAGTTCCTTGACTGGTCTGTCAGACATGAGTGGCATTTCACTCTACATTTAGAAGCAGAAGGGGGAGGAGTGAGAAAAGGCAGCAAGCTACTAACCTTTGTTTAAGACGTGAGGGCTTTTCTTGAACATAATCTTTATGGTTATTCAACTCTGGTTTTGTGGCATCTTTTTCTGTCCGGTCAGGAACTAGATGACCATGAGCAGTTTTCATTAGGACCTCAAAATCAGAATCAGCATCATAATCCTCCAAGTCATTTTTTGGGCCAAAAAGACCAGAGCCTGGTAACCCTCCTGCAGCTGATCTGGAGAACACCTCAGCACATTCAATGGGCATGCTTAATCGAAAAAACATGACATCTGTTTTACTGTTCTGTGAGCCAAAGGACTTCTGTGTGACCTTCAGACAGGGGCAGCTGTCTATGGTGCCATCAATTCTCATTACCTGTGAAACATAAAGATGTAGGTTTTTGAGGCTGATGCTCTTTCTGCCACATAAATATTAAATTATATTTCTACAATAAGCATCCATGACTTGCAAAACCTGCAACAGCATGGTGTCAAACCTCCAATGCACTGCAATCACGTGCTGCCATTTTGAAGGGAAATAAATACTATGAGGAGGGGATGTTTTTGTTGCTCCATGGTTAAATTAAAAAAAAGTCACAAAGAAATTATGCTTCTCACCATAACTCTTTGCAACGTAAATCTTACTCTGCCCAGAACAACACAGGTCAAGGAATAAAAACCATGGGCGTACATATGAAAGAGCATAAAGTGTTTCTTAAATACTACACACCAGCTGAAAAAGAGTTCCAATTATATCATTTCAGAAGGATTTCATGGCAAACTTACAAGGCATGAATTCAGTTCCATCAAGATGCACAACTGATTGGGACATAAGTGTTGACACAATTGGCTAATAAATATTTATTACAATCAAAACCAATTAGCTATGGAAAAATCAAAAAGTGTGTGCACTAGAACACATGGTATCTGTTATTTAAAAATGCCCAGTTTCTGAAAGTTTCTTACATATCTCTCACGGCATAAGGAGCTTTTAATGAGGACATCTTGTAAAATTTGTCTCTCAGAATATCATGGTAAGACACATCACAGGTTTTGTAGAAAGAAAAACTACCAATCAAACAATCACATTCTTTGCAACTCTACTGAATGTAAGAATTTTGTAACAGATGTTATGATTCATCCAGAACTGGGTCAACATATCACATTAAAATCTTGTTTGGAAGTACAAAAGTAGAAACATAAACATATTCAAGTGCCTACAAACATTTCACTAGGATCACAAACCTCAATGTGTTCATGGTTTTGTGGCACTGGTAGAAACTGAGGAAGCCTTTTACTCAGCCAAATGGTGATGTCTCTGTTTGTATTAACAGCAAAGGGCTCATACCCTTCCTGTAAGCCACATATAGTGAAATATTTTAGAGTGCTGACGTCTTTTCCAAAGTTCATTCTTCCCACTTGAGATGGGCCCAGGCTGCACACAGGTAGAAATCCTTGAAACAAGATGAAAGAAAACAGGGATTGTACATAATGAACATGAGTGAACTGCTCTCTCCCATACCTGAATTAAAAACCTTTGTGGGGAAAAAAAAAAAAACACAAACCAAAAGCAAATATTATAAAGGTAAGCAATCATCAAGAGCAGATCACATCTTGCCTGTCACCAAGTAATGTATCTTAAACATCACTCTGGAAAAAAAGCCCTCTAATACTCATGAATATTTTTAGGCAACACTCAAACTACTCCACAAAGTCTGATAGCCAGCTCTTGGTTAATCTCTCTGCTGAGCATGTAGAGTATTGGCAATTTTACTCTAAGTCTTACTACTTTTTGGTATGCCTCCTAAAATCCTAAAATGTCATTAGTCATTATACTTTGAGAGAATCTTACGTAAAACAGTGCTTCTCCATGCAGCCATAATAGTGGAAAAAAACCCCTACAAATATATACAAAGTGTATGTCATAGATTTAAAAAAAAAAATTAATTAATTTTAAAAATGCAGAAAACCCTGTCTCTGGAAAATGAGGCTTATAATATGACACCATAGCTTCATGAAATTTTAGGTATTTTGGTTTGGGATCATGTTTTCTGTCTTACCTTTTGAATCAGCTTTACATTTATATGCATCTTACTGTTTCACTAGCACAGGGAACACATTTGTGATTTCTTTTTACAAAACTTTTTTTTTTTCCTGATTCCTGAGAATGGGCAAAGGGCATTTTCCCCATATGGCTGTTCTGCAGGCACAATCTTTTTTTTTCCCTTGATTTCAGCTTCACAGTATACAAACCTAAGAAAATCTTCTATTTCTTCTATTTCTTTTTATCCTACTTTTCAATTTCCACAGCTAAAAACTACTTTGTAGATTCATTTGACCTAGTTAATAACAAAATGTGTTCTTTTTTATCAACAAGAAACATGAAGCTCTGTTCAGTGATTCTGATTCAGTTAATGTAACAGGTATTGAAAAATATAACGACAAAATACAAACTGGTTCCTCGCTTTTCTTTAGGCTTCCAGATTAAAAAACAGAGAGCAGAATCTCTAATCATGATGGCTGTTCTTCAGAGACAAAGCAAACTCCAGAGCACCATCTACAGGAATTACTGTCCACCAGATAAATGATCAACCTTAAGTACCACTTCTGGAAGATTTTACTACATATACACAAGACTGATTGTCATGTATATTTGCATTAGACATGATAAATTTAATGACATAACACTATTAGCCATAAGTCCAGATTTTTATCTTCACAGCTTGGTTCTTAAATCACAAGGCATCAACTCCTTAGATAACACAGCTATAACAGATGACATGATATATGTCAATTCTGCTAGTGCAGAATTAATGCAAGTGTCTTCCACCACTAAACAGAACAAAATTGTATTAAACAACACATAACTAATGCTATTAGTTATAGTTAGAAAAACACACTCACATATAAAGACGTGCCATGATAAAGCCTAGCAGCTCTAGTAGGGTGAACTTACTAGGCTCCCTGTTGAATTAAAGGAATCCACAAGATGTTGCAAAAGTTGCTAAGCAAAGCCAAAATCAAAATTTCTTTCAATAACCTTACAATTCTCATCTCATCACCCAAAAAATGGTAGTTCTTCTACCTACACATTTTCCTGTGGTTTCAAAAAAACCCCCAAACCTCCCAGACAGATTAGATGTGAAGCAAGTATTTCAAATAAACACACAAATAAAATGCAATAAAATGTAAATGAGCATTTGCAAGATCCCCTGAAAGAAAACAAAGAAACACAGGTAAGACTCCTACACAGGTAAAGCTGTCATTGATGTTTTTACTCAGTAAAGTGTTACTCAAACACGACAGTAGTTTGCTCACTCAAACTTGCCAATGGAGGCAATGTGAAATCAAGATGACAGTCCCTCTCACCAATACAGTTCTTAGTGATAACAGAAGGTACTGTACATGCACCTGATTCCTGCACATAATTGTGACTGTACAATAACTGTGGCTCTGTATAAAAGGAACACAAACACCAGCCCCAGTCCTAACCATGAAAATCCTACTTCCACCTCTGGTAAAATTCTGCATTGATTTGGCAATGATTTAGTTGTCATTTAGATGCTTTAGGGCTGTTCTATACATGGTAAAGACAGAGCATCTCATCTTATAGGGGGTGTGCTGTTAAGGCAGCCACATGTCTTTCTACAGAATAAAAATTAATTTCAATAGCCATCTTTGTATGGGTATCCAGCCATTTTAGATATTATTATTCACAGATCCCATGTAACCCTTGCATGCTAGAGGCTACATAAAAAGATTATTTACTCCTGACCTGGCTCCTAATCTCCATATACATAACTGGGCTATGGAGCAAATTTTATTCTGCTGTATAAAACAGCAAAACAAGTAAAATGACTTAAACACTACCACATGAAGAGTAATCCTCTAGAACTGTCTGTCATACATAGCAAAATCACAGGACAGCAACACTTTTCATAATGTTCCCTACTTTCAAGAATACAACATGAACCTCCTGATTCAATCTGTCCAACACTACAAACAGTTCTTGCTCACAGAGCTCACGACTTGAACAAATAAAATTTTGGGTTGTACAAGTGTACCTGTTCATATCTACAGTTAAATTTATCTGTTGCAAATGCCTAGTAAGATGCAATTATGTTTATCAATTTTTCTACTGAGATGATATCTCATAAATAAATTCATCTGCCATAATTCCAAAGAGTTCCTCTTGTTGGTAGTACAACCTAACATGCAGCACAAGCTGTATTACTAAACTGGCAGAGCACCATATCCCCTTTTCATTGTTGCTAAGTAAATTACATCTACAGGACTGATTTACTCTAAGGCTGCATCAGAAATTCTGCTTTCTAAAGTGAAAGGTTCCTTTTTGCAGCGACACAACATGCATATGATTCACTGATTGAAGTGACCTGCAGAAAGGTCTCAGTGCTGTTGAGCAAGAGTAACAAAACCAAACTAAAGCCAGCCTACCAAAAAAAAAAAAAAAANAAAAAAAAAAAAAAAACCAAAAAAAACACCACCACAAAAAAACCCAAAAAAACCTAAACCAAAAAACCAACAACAACACCCCAAAAAACCAGCAAGCTCCATAATTTATTTTGGGCATTTCATGTGTATTAAATATACATAATAATTTCAACTATAGATTTGGAGTTATTCAATCTGAGATCAATTGAGATCAATCAGCACATTGCCTTGGCAACAATCTAGGACATCTTATTTCAAAGGGCAAGCTCTTTTCTATTGAAAAAAAGGAACTTAATGTGAATTACAAGGATATCGTGCAAAATCTGAGAGCTTCGACCTAAAGTCTCTGACATGGTTACCAAAGCCTTCAGGTTCAATGTCAAGCCAGGAACTCCTTTAACTCCTTTAGCAGAGAGATCTGTTTCAGTTTGAACCTGCAGCTAGAAACAAGCACCACAAAAAGTACACCACTGTGATTTCATCAACTTGGAATAAATGCAGCCTCTCCTCAGAATTTAATGGAATTTGAGTTTCTTTCAGAAGCCTCTATTCCTCAAAAGGAGTACACTAACTAATAACTGGAAAGCCATTAAAATGTAATGGCACCAAGATGATTTTTTTGCATATAACACTAACAGTAAATCTGTTCATGTATTCTTTTCCCTCATCATGTTACCATTGAATCTGAGGAAATCCAAAGGCAGTAAAGTAACAGGCGCCAGTCCAGAAAATTAATGGCAATTATGTAATTTTAAATAAAATAAAAATATTTCTAATTCCTAATGTATGGCAGAGGAAGGGAAAAAAAATCTCCCAAAGTACTCCTGAAAGTAAAATACTCAGAAATCCAGATGAAAATAACGTAGTTAAAATTCAAAGAGGTAATTGCCTAATTAAGATATATGGAATTTGTATTTCCCATAGGAATAGGGTAACCCAACAGTATCATGTGGAGTTCTTACTGCTCAATAAATTTAACTTTATCTCCCAGCTATAGCTGTATTTTTTAACAGATGTATAATATTTATGGCAGAATAGATGTACCTACAAGAAATGAAAGCTGAAAGCCTAATTTTTTTTTAGCATTACCATAGTTCAGAAGTTTTAGGCAGTAAATTTACTTAATACAATTTCTTACCCCCTTTCAGTTTCTATCTGCACACAGGTATACAATTAAATTTATAAACAAAAATACTTCTTTGGTACAGAACCAATCTGCCACCTGACAGACCCTCACAATCTTTGCCATCTCAAGCAATCCCATAAGTTATGTCTTCACAGTAAACTAGCACCAGCTGGTGGATGCTGAAACCTGTACCAAGAACCCTACCACAAGCACAAAGGTCAATCTGCTGGTTTAGAGCTAAGCAGAATATTGTGCAGGATAGTTTTGTATCAGCTGACTGGATCAGGTGTCATTTCTCCTCCCAGTGCTAAAACAAAACCTTGAAGATGGCTTAAACTCGTACCACAGTTTCTCACTATTGAGCAGATATTTGGTATTATTTCAGTACTTTATCTAGATAAAATCTGATGTCCTTGCCCCACATGGCAGAGGGGTGAACTAGGTGCTCTTAAAAGGTCCCTTCCAACTCAAACCATTCTACGATACATTCTGTAATTCTATTACATCGTATGGTGATCTACTGCAGTGAGGATGAAATATTAAAAGTAATGAATCTACCTCTTTAGATACATCCCTGAAAAACAGTTAAAGGGTCTCACAACAAAAGACAGCCACAAAGATTACTACAGAAAAAAAGCCCTTCCTCATTTTCACACCCAGCAAATTTCCTTTCCAAAAGGCTAATACTAATCAAATAGTAAAAAGGACAAGGCAGGGGCAGGGATGAGAACAGGGACATGAAACACAAAAGAAACACATTAAAGTGAAGTCATAGCAAAAAACAGGCAATAGCAAGTTAGCAGCATGATATAATACAGTACTTACCATCAGCGACCTCAAAGTCCTTGAAAGCAAGTTCTGAGCCTGAGTCATCAAGCAGGATTTCACCATTTAGGGTGAACATCATAGTGTGTTCATTCATGTCAACCATACATCCAACAACATCTCCTGCCAACCAAGAGCGGCCAAAATGCTCATTACCTTGATGCCACCGCTGTGCCTGAAAATAATTATAGGCATTTCAAAGAAAAATATTGACAATGTATGTGTTCTTGTCATCTTTAAGGGCAGAACTAATAATTAACTGCCTCAATTAAGATAGTATTAAAAGGAACACTTTCACAGAATATCATTCTAAATCTGTCTGTGAGTACTCCAAGCTGACTCTGAATATGGAAATCGAAGAATTAATTTCCTGCAAGTACCACTGACATCGGCATTATAAAACACTGCTAAGAGAGCTGACAGGGAAAATTGCTATTTCAACATTTCAGTAAGAAGTTTAGTTTTCTGCAGAAGTTCCACGAAAGACTTGTAATCACAATAATATGCTATCAGTTATAATGTTTAATAGCGACTTCACAAACCCTTTTAAAGCAATCCTTTTTATTTACTTTAGCAGCCCATAAATTCATTACTTGAAAACAATCTGTACTGTTTCCTTAAGTTCCTTAATTCTTAAAATATTTTGTACAAAATAAATTAATCTTTCCCTCATATCAGATTTTGGAAGGAATAGAGCTGTCTGTGAACGAGACAAGCACTGGGTTTCTGATAGATTCCATAGTAGCTGAGGGCATGATTAATGATTCCTCTGACTGACTTTCAAGTCAAAGACTGCAAAGGCTTTCAACAGGGTCTTGGATTGGAGTTCAAATAAATTAACATCTGTTAAGCATTATTGTAACCAAGCATAGGAAAAAAAAGGAATGAATAACTAATAACAGATAGGATTCCTATTCATGTATTTCATCAAAAGTAGGTTTTTATGCACTGTATCCATCCTAGAAGTTGTACAAAACCAATGAACCTTTCTCAATACCTTGAAGGTCAAATTTTTTTTCCAACCAAGGAAAGTACCCATTAAAATCAAACATAACAAAATAGCTTTGTGGACTGAGACCTAAACATAGAACCCTAAGATTCAGAAGGCAAGTGAATAGCTATTCCAGTAAAAATTGAGGATTTGAATGATTTACCTAAGACACTTTATAAAAAGAACTTTTCAGTTCTCTTTTCAAGGCATCTTCTCATGCAACACAAGAGTGGGAAACAAATAAATTCCCACAGCATAAATAAATTATATCTTGAGAAGTTTGACTTGCTGGCTACATCCAGGAATACTGTCGATTTCTGCTACATATTTGCCAAGTAAGAAAGGACTTTAATTCCAATACCAGATACAATAAATAATTTGACAGTGAGTCATCAGTAGCCTTAATAACAATTAAGGTTTGGATAGCAGTTACATCTACCCTCATACTGAAATTAAAAATTTCAATGAGTCATTTAATCTATTCTGATGATAGTCAGTAATATAAAAGTTTGTTTTCCTATATATTTTTACTGCTAGATTTCAATCAGTCATTTATTTCATGCAGAGTTAAATCTGAGCAAACCTTAGTGGTTCTATCATACTTCATTTAAGCAGTAAGGATTTCCATGAAAACCTAGTTCTACTCTTTGGAATTCTTACATTTCTACAACAACTTTGTATCAAAGTTTGCCTCAAACACCATTAATAATCTTAACCATATTTATTCCCTAATGGCACTTCTTATAGAGAGAGCAACAGAGTAAAACTTTAAAGAAATTATTCATAGCTAATTACAGCTCTGCCATATTTTGAATTTGATTAAGCCACTTTGATTTTCAATTCTTTATTTATACTGTAGAAACGCGTGAATTTGTGAAAAAACATTATAGAAATGGCAAACCTTGCCAATTGATTTTTCAGGTGACACTGATTCTAGCTACTCTCTCTAGGCCCTCAAAGATGGAGCAATAATTTCATGAAACATCAATGAAAGCAGGGAAGGCAACTGAGGCAATGATACATGAAACGACACACACAAATTACAAGTTTTGCAGTCACTCCAATTACTACAGATAAACACATACATACCTTAAAGCCATCAAAAACAAAAGCTTCTTCATCTGAGCCAAGTTCCTGATCTGGCAGACAGCCTGGCCTGGTCCAGCCAACCCTCATGTCTCCTGCAGTAACTGCCTCAAACTCAAAGTACCACTTCCCAGCCTTCACTGCATAAGTCTTTTCTGTGCGAAAGATCCTGAACTTTTCCATTATCCCACTGCACACGTCCAGTCTTGTTGCTGTAAGGGTTAAAATAACAAAAAAAATATATAAAGGGAAAAAACATAATCAATGCAGAAGGTACTGTTTTCAACTACTTTCAAGAAACAGTGAAAGCAAAAGCAAAAGGTAAAGGAGTTCCTTTGAGCACAGAAATGAAAAGAAAAATGTGCCTGCAGAACAACTGTGTGGGGAAAGTGTCCTTGCCCATTCTGGGAATCAGTGGTTTAAAAAAACAACAAAAAAACCCACAAGAAAACATCACACACACAAAGTGAGGAGAATTTAGAAATCTGAATGCAGCTATGAACAGATGACTCAAGGATCCCTGTGATTCTTTTTCTTAGGTTAGGGGTGGAAAAGGTCAAAAGCATGGATCTTTTCCCACAAATTTGTAATGTATCAAATAAAGTCTGTGCAACATTGGAAAAGTCAGCATTCCAGGCTAATCACCACAATTCCTCTTCTCCCTGAGTTTGTTATAAGATCAAATTTGTCTGCGCCTATATGCACCTGTTTGTCAGACCATGCTAAGAACTTCTCCCTTTCTCTTCTGTTTTCTCACGCACATCAAGGTCCACATTTCAAATATCACCCAGCATAGCCTATAAAATCACATCCTTTGGAATTAACCATCCTGTCTCATGCCACCATACCTGACTTCAGTTAGGTGAGGTTCATTAAGTTTCCTCTAAGCAACACAACTCTCTGCCACGTAA
Organism: Cyanoderma ruficeps; assembly: GCA_008694505.1. Taxonomy (NCBI): domain Eukaryota; kingdom Metazoa; phylum Chordata; class Aves; order Passeriformes; family Timaliidae; genus Cyanoderma; species Cyanoderma ruficeps. The sequence continues at coordinate 32,745,302 of VZDJ01007749.1, read as the reverse complement.
TTCTTTATCAGTAAAATTTTTACTTTTTGACAGTCTACACAATTAATGCCTTAAGAACACTTTTGAAGATCCTTAGTACCTCACCTGTTCAGATGAAACCCCACTAAGCATGGTAATTGAGAAATTGCTTCTTTTTAGATTCTAAGTAACAAAATGCTTTCTAGAGTCTAAGCAATCCCAAAAATACAGCTGCTGTGGGAAACCAGTAAGTATTAATAATAATAAAAAAAAAACCCCAATACTAGAGAACTTTGTAAAATTAATGTTTAAATAAAAATTAATGCTTGGAGATGCAGAACACCACTAGAGGGCTCTAAATCCCTTATTAACAGTATGGATTTTGGCTGATGAGAGGATCCTTGTCACATGCTTTATGCATCCCCAAAACATGAGAAGCTCACAAACTGCAAAATCTAAATACCCAAAATGACTATAAAAATCTTTTGCTGAATACAATTTCAGTCTTTGCTCAAGAAAGCTCAATTCGTGGGACAGTTCTACAACTTCCTTCCTCTGGGAATTTTGCCGCAACCTTGATCACATCTTTCAGATTCAAGGATTGCACTCATGCTCTTTACATTTCATTAGTAACTCCATCCACAGAACCAGCTAAACAACCTCTGTATTCTAAGGAAAAAGATAGTGGCTTTCATTCCCAAGGAAAGGCAGCAGCATGTGGTTCCAAGGGCTTTAAATGAAAAAAGGGATTACTATTGTTCAGCAGGATGTGGAAGAGACTGTGGAAAAGGACTGTGCTCTCTCCCCCTCTTGCCATTAGACAGTCCCTATGTCCTGACAAGAGGCAAAGGCCTCCTGTACCAGCCAACCTGCCTTCTCAGAACCAAGAAGTCATGCTCAATCTTTCTTTGCAGCATGTCCTTCCCAACAGTAGGAGAGGAAGAAATTCTAGGACTATGCAGCAGGGTTACACTCTTCAATATTGGCAGATTTAAGAGTGAGACCACGGCATTTTGCCACCAACATTGTCCATTCCACTAAGAAACACTGCTCTATCTATTCAGCAATCCAGCCTTGTTACACATTCATGGTCTCAGCAATGCCTCATATTTAAGTGTAATTGAATGGCAGTATCTCATAAAAGCTGAGGATCAGAGCATGCATGTGCTTTGTGAAAGAAATTCCAAATGGCAAGGTTCCCTGTGTACATTTTAGGTATGACTTATGTCTTCTGCAGAAATGTTTTACTGAAGGTCTATGGCCTAAATAGGTCAAAACTTAACAACTACTATCATTATCACTATATGAAGAAAAAAAAATAAGGTTTACACACATTTCTCAAAATTTCCAACTTTTGCTGAGTTTATAAAGATGCTAGTTTCAATTTTGGTTATTCCATATTTCCTTATCTCTAAGTGAACTTCTAAAATAGAGTTGATAGGGGTTAGTTCTATTTATTTTATTTGTACATTGTCTCCTGATTTCTTGTACTTTCTTAACATTATATATGCTGCAGTTATTGAGTCAAATGTTATACTTTTTAAAAAATTCTTTGTTAATTGTTCAGATTTTTTTTGTTGTCTAGGATGTCTCAAACTGAAAATACTGCCCACAGTATCAAGAAAACATTCAACCTGGAAATGATGCAAGTTCAAAGAAAACATTGTAAAAAGTGAATTAAATTTTACTTATAGTCTAATTCAACTTCCAAGACCTAAGAAAGTCCAGGAAACTTAAAGGCTCTAACAGACTATCTAATTCTAGACTTGCAGTTCGACATTCACAGAAATTTGGTTTGTAGTCATTAATTTTAGAAAAGTTCATCTTGTAGCTTTAAGTGTTTGTGTTGGTACACAAACTGTAGAATTCTTCATTAAGTTAAAATTTTAGGAATATAAAATTCACATCTACTAAGTTTATGTATTTTTTTCCTATTTTGTCTTGAAATACCAAGTAGAGCATTAAATTAAAACTATTCCAAAAATTGTGTTTATTGGTTTAAATCATAAATAATTTCTTTAAAATGTAAAAATGTTGCTTTTGTAAAAATTCATTTGAGGCCATAGGACAAGGAAAAGAAACAAAAAGGAAAGGAAACAATCAGGAAAGAAAGAAATTAAGATCTAAGAGAACAGAAAATGGAGAAAAGCACCTATTAGATTTGGAAACACCATTCAAAATATTTCATTGGACCAACAAATTCAGTAGCAGAGTGGAAAATTTCAATCTTTTTTTTGAGAAAAAAAGACAAAATTAATTACCATGATCTTGATCAGGAGCTTCCAAGTTGTAACCATAGCCTAGAAGGGTGCGGACTGCTTCCCGAAGACTGTCTTTGTTGGACTTCTTTGTCCGATCATCCAAAAGAGCGTACGGCACAAGGCGAGGGTTCCGTCGATTCTTCACATCCTGCAAAAGCAGGAAAAATCAGCTCAATTTCAGAAACTGTGTTTTGTCTTACAGACAAGATTACTCTTCAATAGCAGCATAAAAATTACTGTTTATATCAACTGAAATCATGTAACTTCAAATATGGCAACGAATCAAAGAACTGCAACAGTCTAGAAATTACACGACTGAATTCACTAAAAAAAAGTGACATACACAAATAAACAAAGCTCTGTGTCTTACACCTGCTGCAAGTTTCTGTCAAATTTATTTAATAAAGGAACAATACAAACCACAGAAACAAGAATAGATCCAAAGAGTATGGCAGAAAAGTCAAAAGAATTCTATTTCATGTGCTGCTTATGGAGCAGCTACCATAAAAAGACATATTTAACTAAACATATCTAACTAAAGCTGAGACATTTCTGTACCACAAAAATACAGGTATTTGTTTAATTATTATAGAACTAAACAAGATAGATGAAATGCCCAAATAATAAATGTGATAAAAACAAAAGAACAAAATACTACTAATAAAAAATAATAAATGAATGCAACACTAATTAATAAATTACAAAACAGATAATAAACTGATGCCTTACTGTAGCAACTATTTAAGATATGTACTTTTCAAAAATAAAGGGGTTTGCCAGAATATGACTTATGAGCTCCACATGTAGAGTTTTTGCAACAGATAATTAAAATAACCTCTCTCCAGTTGAAATGAAAATATTGGTAAGGTTTAATCTTGGCATTTTAGGTTTATTAAAAAACATTAATTTGGTTTTCCTCTAGTGCAAAATTATCTTATTGGAAAGCACTGTTTAACTGGATTATTTAAATGGCTAATCTAATTTTTAGTGACTAACAGAACTATTTTCTTGTCTATATTTTCTTCTCACATCCTGACAGAATTTGCTGGCAACGAGAGAAACCATGCAAAGAATTCTCCATGTTTTTCCTAATATCTGTATTTATAAAAAAAATTACAGACCAGACATATCATATAAAAAATTGGTCTTGCTTATTCTCTTCAGTACAATACCAAAGATAATGAGAGGCTTTTATTATTGGTTAGATTTACTAAGAAGTTCAAAACCAATGCCTATTATTTTAGAAGACCGTGCCTACAGTGAGAGTACTTTACTTCTTTTACAGCATTACAGTTCTAGTTTAAGGAACATACATGGTTTCAATTCTGTCTTTGCAACCAGAGAAGAAATGGTACATCCATTCTGAAAAAATTCTTGCAGGCATCTTTTGTTATCTTTTAAATGCTTAGATGCAAGGCTATCTGCCTCTTGCCTTATCATAGTGAGCAGATATTAAAATGTCAGTTATAAACCAGTGCTTGATGAAATCTGGTCCTACAAGTTACTCCTCTTAAGAAAAGAAATATTAAGGGACAAGCATTACCTACATGCTAAAAGGGCTAATAGAAAGATAAAGGTAAGGCATTGCCAGGGACACAAGTTACAAAACCGCATCAGCTCTAATTATATTCTGTGGAAAGGACAGTGGCAGGGCCAACACTTATACCATTTGAGGGATCAACTTTTCATATTTATTCCAAATTCTTAAGCTGACATCCTGCTTTGTTCAATGTTTAATTTGGTAGATGTGAAAATGGGCTGTGTCCTTCGAGCAAATGCTGAAGTAAATGTTATGAGAAATTATTATTTGATATAATAGTATTCACATTAACATCTGAGGTGATGACACACTTTGAGTTTGATTTGTTATTGAAAGGACACAAAAAAGAGAAATAATTTCCTCTGAAGCACTAGATGTCCAAAAGATATTGTGAAATACTGTCTTTAAAAATATGAAAGTTTGGAACCATAAATATGTAACTTCTTACTCATAATGTTAGACTAACGCATTTGTAGTTGCCATAGGAACCATTAAAACAAATTAATATACAGGCAATCAGCTGATAACAATGTATAAAATGAAATATAGCATAAGTGCTTTAAAAATGGCTAAGCACAAAATGAGAGCAAGGAGAGGGAAAAAAGGGAGTACAGAAATTTAATGTATTAAACCAACTTGATTTTATAGATTATTTTCCTTGGATGTAATTTAATTTAACATTGTGACCTTTTTCACCTATTCAAGACTGTGGCTGGGGCTTTAAATTTGAATGTGAGAAGAGATTTTTCTTTTAACAACTTGGTCCCTTTTTTTTTTCCCTATTACACATCTATTTAAATTTTGAATGTGTTACTTATTTCTGAATTAAGCACTCTTATTGTTATATTCATCATAGGTTTTTGTACTAATGACCTTCTGCACCCCTCTGGTGTAGGTGTAGATAATGATACGGCACAGTGATTGAGCTTTGCACATTCGCAATCAAGTCAACAAGAAAACTGATTAGCTAAGAGTGGTAATTTTTACTGAGTACATTTCCAAGTAGTACAGAGACTGAATTCCTCCTACTCAATACAAAGAAGCTATTGCAGACTGTTGAAATAAGTTTTAACATTCAGCCTAAGTTTTTTAAATTTTTTTGCCAGAATTTCCCAGATTTGACAGTCTAATGATTCATCAGAAGACTGTTTTGTACAGAGTTTGTCTGGCAACTATGTCTTAACAGACAAATGGTTTGAGCTGGGTAGCACACGTGATATTTACATAATTCTTTTGTTTTGAATTCAGAACCTATCATATCACAGAAAAAAAAAGGGAAAAAAGCCTATGTACTTTATTACACAGCTTTTTCTTCATTTCATGTAACAAACATTCATGAATAATTTAGAATTCAATTTACTTCACTTAGGAAAACATTTCAATGGTAAAAAGTTGGGATGCCTGGCAGAATGTGCCCTGGATGCAAGTAATAATGTTAAATGTCAGTGATATAGCACTGACCATGAAAAGTCAGTATTACTTTTCTCAGTGTACATCACAAATGACAAACAAACAACTATTTGAATGGGCACACATACACTTATTTGTAGGGTATAAAGGGATATAAATTAGGCAATAATTGGTCAACAGTGACCCAATTTAACTGCATAATTTTTTTAACTACATATAGCTCTTAAAAGAAAGAGAAAAGAACTACAGAAAAAATACCTAATCACAGATACTAAAAAACATCAACAGGCCTTTTAAAACTTCTGTGACAGGTAAAGGACACCACTGCAAAGTAACTCAAAGGAAACACACATCAGATGTAAAGTGCATTATTTTGTTCAGGGAGTCTGTGACATGTCGATAAGAGGGCCAATGGCTTCCTGGCCTGTATCAGGAATGGTGTGGCCAGCAGGAGCAGGGAGGTCATTCTTCCCCTGTACTGGGCACTGCTGAGGGCACATCTTGAGTATTGTGTCCAGTTCTGGGCCCCTCAGTTCAGGAAGGACATTGAGATGCTTGAGCGTGTCCAGAGGAGGGCTACAAAGCTGGTGAAGGGCTTGGAAAACAAGCCATATGAAGAACGTCTGAGGGAGCTGGGGTTGTTTAGCCTGGAGAAAAGGAGACTCAGAGGTGACCTTATCACTCTCTATAACTCCCTGAAGGGTGGCTGTAGCCAGCTGGGGGTTGGTCTCTTTCTCCAGGCGGCAACTGACAGAACAAGAGGACACAGTCTTAAGCTGCATCAGGGGAAATGCAGGTTGGATATTAGGAAGACGTTTTTCACTGAAAAAGTGATTAAATATTGGAATAGTCTGCCCAGGGAGGTGGTGGATTCACCATCCCTGGATGTGTTTAAAAAGAGACTGGATGTGGCACTTGACACCATGATCTAGTTGAGGTGTTAGGGCTGGGTTAGACTCGATGATCTTGAAGGTCTCTTCCAACCTACAAATTCTGTGATTCTGTGGTAACTGACCTTGTGGCACTAGACCTACAACTGGTCTTGGAACTTGCACAGACAGGTCTCACATAAGAATGAAATGAGAAATAGCCATATCATCTACAGCAGTAGAGAAAAACATAGTCAAATTCTATATGCAGCCCTAAAAGAACCCATTAAGAGATGCAGTGTGTATAATAAGATTGTGTGCTTCAGCAGTAATTCAAAAAACAAAACGTCATGTAAACCTCTAAAAGACATCTGAAAATAATAATGTAGTTTTCAGAGCTATACATGTCATATTGCAAAGCTGTGCACTCCTGGACCTTCCAAAATCTGTGAGTTCAGAAACAGCACAGACCACTAGACTAAAGGGAACAAAAGGTCACCAGAAACATATGTACATAAGGGCTTATCAGAAAGAAAGATAGAAAAAGACTGAAAAGTTAGAACACATAGTAGGGAGAATGCAGGAAAAAAATACGGTAATAATTTACTGGGAACACACATTTTGTGATTTAAAGTATTAGAGCTGTACAGATACATATTCTGTGTAGTACTGAAATGATTTTGTTCTCCTAAGCAAGGCTGTTAAACTACAAGCACAAAACAAATGTATCTCAGCACACATCCAGTGAGACAGATGTGCTGTTGTTTCCTTAGCTCCCTTTGCACCATTAGCAAAGCCTTATTCCACAGCTGCGAATTGATTCTGCTTGCTGTCATATCTCCATGACACACAAGATACACACCTCTCACTATCACAAAGATTTCTGAGCAATTGCCACAACAATGCTACAGGGCAAGCTTGCCAGCAGTGCTGCCAGAAAACCAGTGAGCCACCATGTGCATGTGCAGTATGGACACCGCAAACAGGATCATTTACCTACCCCATACCTTTCATGCCTCACTATCCCAAGGGCTAGCTTTTCCACACCTATCACAGCAGCTCATGTTTAAGCAGAAACCATGAAAATTAAAAATCATCTTACAGGGGAAAAGGAAAAATACAATTCTAAACTGGTATTTACTAAAAAGTAGTTTTCAAAGTCCCGAGCATTAGAACCAGAAAGCACAAAAAAAGTCCTCACAAAGCTGTATTCTTAGCAACGTTAGTAATCCAAATGTAACCAACCAGAGATTGTATTCCTCACCTGAAATACTAGCAGCTGAGTAGATTGTATTCCTCACCTGGAATACTAGCAGCTGAGTTCTAACCTTGGAAGTATGTGAACCCTTAGTAATATGTGTACAGCTTCTGCCATCTTCACTGAGGACCACAGCCATATGGAATGCCTGGCAGAATGTGCCCTGACTATAAATGGAAGGAACTAATATATCAGTATAAATCATGCAAAATGTCAACGTGAGCTAACATAAGTGCTTTTACAAGGACAAGATGCTGTTTTTATATATGTTTAATGAAAAAATAAGCAACAACTTGATTTTTCCCATGCATGCATATTTCACCCAGCCTGACTTTCCAGAACAATGTCTCTCTTGCATTGCAGCCTTAGGCAGTCTCAGAAGACCTACTCCTGATAAATTAATGAATCCATATACGTTCTATAAATTCAAAAAAAATAAGATCCTGACTTTAAAAAACTAAAATGTCTTGCATTTTTGGGCCAAAGAGAAGTAAGATTTCATATATTTGCTTGGCAATACCAACTGACTATTCTAAGACAGGAACTGCAGAGCATCTCTTTTTAAGGTGCCTTTCACACAGCAGAAGGAAAATTTTAGGTTGCCAATATTTACAAACAATTGTTAAAGTTGTGAGATTTTTAATACTTTTTATTTTTTCAGTATAAATCAGGTTTCTGATTGTTAGCTTTCTAGCCAGAACACTACCAAAAAATATTTGTTTGTGATCAGTGTCATCACAGCTGTCAGGATAGTTCTGGGAACAGGATTTATTATCTAACTTGTGCTCCCTCTCCTGGCTGGCTGCCTCTGCAGCAGCAGAACAAAAATACTGTATATAGTCATGCCTAAAATGCAGCTTGATAAATCTTGATGGATTTAGAAGAAGAAAAACAATCTGGAAGTTGGAAGGCATTTTCCCCAACAGTTTTTAAAGAAAGAAATGGTTTATACATTAAGTACTTGACAGTACCCTTTAACTTTTTCATTTTATATCATCTTAAAATGATGAGGCTCTCATACTGAACAGACCTACTAGATTATTTAATTCATCCTACAGCCACAGTACGATTGCTGTTCATATTTCCCAGTGATTAGTTCATCTACTTTAAAACATCTGTAATCTTCTTTCCCTTGGGAAACTATTTTACAGCTCTGCAGGATCTGTTTATAGTATTATACAGCACAACATCGTGTCACTTTATTCCACTACTGTAACATGTCACAGTAATATTATGGGATGACAAAATGTAGCCCATGAAATAAACCCACTGGAGGCAAGCAGAAGCACGTAGCAGTGTGGACAACAGCTAGAGCTAGGAGCTTGCCGTGCGATATGTATGCCCACTAAATGAGAGGCATCTCTGCACTGCACCTTGCTCTTGTGCTCTTTTCTTATGGACTTTAATAAATTCCATTTGTTATCTGTATATTGTAAGCACTCCTGAAACTCATCTCTTTGTCTTTTCCCCAGAAGAAAAAAAAATATTTGAAAAGAGAAAGGATATGGAATTAAGAGCAAATCAACATCAACATACAAAGCACAGCAGCTTCTGCAAGACATGCTACTGTTAAAAAGGGCATCATCTACCTGCTTAACTATCCATGAGACTGTGGTAATTTGTCTGCCAGGAATAAGGGAATAAAGTATACTGCTGATCTTGTAAATCTGCTTCCTGAAGCTCATTAATATTTCTGAGCTCTTGACCACATTTAACAATCATACTCTGCTAAGAGCATAATTATGACACTGTTCGCTGCACCACTATACTGCATCAACAACAGTGCACAACTCAGCACACAAAAGTTTTAGTCAGTAAAAAAAATCTTGCATGTTTAAAGCATAAGCACTCAGTACTGCAAAACCCCAATTAATTGGCTTTCCAACTCCAAACGTGATCAGTTTCATAGGCACTTCAGCTTTTTAGTTTTAAATTCTTTAGACCCTTCTCTGCATGCCCATAACTGTCTTTGTCTTGAGAAGGAAGAACAGTCAAGTATTTATCATATATACCTAAGCCCAGTCAAGATTAAGAGCAAAAGCATTTGTCTAAGACTCTTTCAGAGCATAACTCGGTTGATTCACACCAACTGTTTAAAAAATATCAGAAAACTTAACTAGGGGCTACCCTTCTGATAAATTTTTTTGTATAAAAACTTGTCCTTGGCCATCAGGATGCATGTAGATATCTAAATTCTGTTTGTCTAGTCAGATATATTTGAGGCCATGGAGTCCATCTTTTAAAACTCTTGAAAAATGGGTAATGTACTCCTCAGTGATCACAAGGCTAAGGGATTTTAAGCAAAACCTCTAGTTGTCATGAGTTTTCTCACACCAGACTATAAATTTTAATAAGTGAGCAGAGATTTCATTTTCACATTAAACGTTGTCATCAAGTGAGCAGGACATTTATCAGGAAGGGAGTCTAGGGAAGGCCAGAGTTCCAAGAGTTTCCCTCAGGAAAGTATTTTAGGAGTTAATAGATAAAATACAGAGAGCTTTTCAGTGAGCAGATCAGAGTCCTCCTTTTTCCCCTCTGCTCTCTCCTGATGAGGCTCAAAAATGTCTCCTCATAGGTCTACATTATTTTAGGTTCAACAGTCAGTTTGGTCTCTTTCCCTACGCGCAGCACTAAGAACATAAAACAGACTTGATGATCCTCCTGAAGTGTTTAATTTTAGGTTATATCCCATACTTGATTTGTCTGATCAATGTTTTTTGGGGTTTTGAGGTGCTTTTTTAAAACCCGAGTTGTGGCCCTGAGCAACTCCACTGCCTTTTGGGAACCATAATAAAACTAATGATTTATGACTATCACATCACACCTCTTCAAATACAAAAGCTTCCATATCAACAGGCACACCAAAACACACATAAAGACAGTGTATAATAAAAATATCGTGAAGATGGAAAGGAAAAATTTTTTGATTACTACCCACTCCCATTACATGTTTTACATATCATTCCCAAATCGATAACGCTGGGAAAGTCTTTGACATTACCATTTAACTGACTTTCCTACTTAGTATCTCACTAATTCAGAAAACATGCAATTTAGCTGCAAATCCATTCCAATAAATATGGAAAAATTATTTGTGGGTTTTTTTCAAGGATATACTGATACAAAGGATAGATTAAATTGTCTGCAAGATCTAGGAAGATCTGTTTGCTCCGTGTGAGTCGTAAGACTACATTTTCCCAAAGCTAGTTAGAAATATAATTACCTAGGAGATGTATTTGATTCTAGAAATTTCTTAACTTTATCATAACAAATAAATTCTGCTGCAAAACTAAATTTAATTTTGGGCTATGTCAAGTTTCTACAAAAGTTGTAACTATTTCCCAACTTTCATTCATTTTAAAGCTCCCAACTGGCAAGGTCCTGCATTGAAAATGACTGGCTTCTGGAAACGCAAGAAATATGGGAGACATGGTATAAAATCTTGAGTGCATTCTTTAATATATCAGAAATATTTCTTTTAAGAATACAGTTTTTCATTCTAGAAATGAATTGTGCACTGACTCCATAAACGCAGGATTGAAATACTGAGTTCAAAACTAATTAATCCCTTCACCCTACCTGACAACAAAAAATCATCACTTCCAACACTTTCCATGATTCATATTGCATCAGAAATGTTAATAGTACTTCAAAAGGACACCTCTTACTTAAAGATGCAGTATTATGGAAAAATTTGATCCTGGGGAAAGCAGAGGGGTTGTATAAACACTGAATTATCTTCAGGGTTTTTCTAGTAAAGAATATCCACATATTGCAGTCTGCAAACAGAAGAATTGACTCACTGTCTGTTTAGACACAAATACAGAATGCAGATTTCCTAAATAGCTTACAAAGTAACACAATATGAGATACTATAATGAATAATACCAAAATGGAAATATGCACCATATATTTTGTCACATAAGCACATCTATACGTGATGAGGTGAAGTGCTTAACTTAATATATAAAAACACAGATTATTTTAATATTTTACACAAAAGTTTTGCAAATAGAATGAATTTTGGTCTCCGTAGAAGGACAAAATTTGACATGTGTAGCACTGAAATGTGAAACTCAAATTTTTGTCAAAAACAAAACCACTGTTTGTAGGAAGAAAAGGGTTAATACCTACAAAACAGCCATTTCTCATTTTTGCAAAAATAATGATTCTTTTACGCTCAGCACAAAACCATGAAAACTCATTTTTTTCCCCAAGGGGTAAACTGTCCTAAAGTTTCACTGTGAAATACCACCACAAATTTATTTACACAAGTGAAGAGACCTCCCTGCATATAAAATTCAGAACTAATCACACAAAGAATAGAAAATCTTAAGGGAAAACTGATATAGAAGCAGTCTTGAAAAATACTAAATCAGGCTCATGGTATACCAAATTGACTGGGTTGGGGAGTTTTTTAAAGACACCAAAGAACCTGAGTTTTTCTTTTAATAATCCACCATGCTTCTTACTCTCTTCCCTTGTAACACATTGAGTTAACTACCAAATAATATTCCTATTCACTGGAGCAGAGCAACTAAAGTAGAACTGGAACTTTGAGACTGACTTAACTATTCTCAGTTAAACACAGCTTCTGCCAGAAATACAACATATTAGCAAAGTTATTACTAGTTTGCATTCTGATTTTCCTGGATAAACAAAATTATTCAATTCCCAGAACTGCACACATTTAAATTATTCCCCTAGTGAAAGTCAATATTTACATTTCCTAAAATACTGGAGCACATTAGCTTCCTGCATGCAATTTTCTCACCCTGAGATCCAGATAGCATGCAACAACATACCACCAAGTTTTTTTAACACTGCTTAGAAAAGAGTCTCATACTGCTATTTAGCAGGATTGTTTTAAATTATGTATTTTTGTTTTCTTTGACTGAGAAACTGGCATTCACTAGCTGTTTCTTCCTGACTGTGTTGTCACCATTATTTCCATTTAGCTGTGAAATATCTCTGAGGATAAGGGCTGCTTTGAGTGTCTGAAGTCAGCACTTACCTGCTGGATGCCGTATGTCCAGCCTTGCCTTATACGGTCCCTTGCCCACACATTGTGAGCATTCTCTGCTAGTTTATCCACCATAGCTTCTTGAGAGGGGGTCAGTTTGATAAAACTCAGATCCATGGGTGCTGGCTTATATCCACTCAACAATTGATAGCTGTTGAAAAAAACCAGAACTTGCAGTTACTTTTCAGCAAGAAAAATATTAAGAGAAACCACAAAAGAAAGAAATAACACCTATGCAACATATCGATATAAATATGATAACTGCCTTTGAACTTGAATAACAATAATGTAAATTTGATGACTGATTTTTTTTTTTTATTTTGTTTCAAGCTAATTGCATCTTGATGGGATGAGGTAACTGGCAATAAAAGCTGCCCAAAATGGTCTGAACTAAAAATGCTTTTAAAGCATTTTAGTAATGCCACATATTCAAAGTAGTAGATTAAGATGTTGTTTATCTAAATGCTTATATCAACAATATTATTGCTACCTCTGAGCAGATGACAATACCTACTAAATTCTGTCTACTTCCTACTTAAACAAACCAATATGCTCTTCCTGTTACATAAAGGGCTGCTAAGAGATAGAGCAGGTCAAATGGCTGACTCAAGACCAGTTTTGAAATCCACTTTAAAAGTTTGTCCTCATAATTCATACTTAAACTATCTTTCAAATCATAGGAGCAAACGTTTAAAATTTAAGCATGACTTCAGAACAGGAAGGCAGCTTCCTCACTTTATTTAGCATTCCTGGGAATGTTACTTTTATAAAGTCATTCCCTTCCAATTAATTACAGAAATCTACTTTACTTATGAGAAAACCTTCAATAGAGGATGCAAAGCATTAAAGGTTTTTTCCAACCTAAATGATTCTAGGATTCTATTTTTCCTCCAGCATACAAAGCACAATTTTGGTTGAAACAAAAGTAGTCTGAGGAAAACAAACAACATTCTCTCCTTGAAATTATACATGCTGGCTAGTTTAAATAATTGCTCAATTATTTTCTAAACAATTTGTTAATTTTCTTGTATTTTCTTTATTTGTACTGACAGAGGGGAACCCATAAAATTAAACAGTATTTATCCCCATTTATATCCTAAAATATTCAAATATGTTACCAATCTTAATTAATTCTCTTCTCTTCAAATTATTTGTTGAAAACAATAATTTAAAACAACCAGATATTTAAGAGGGATTACCATCTATAAATAGGAGGTTGAATCTTCCTTGAAAATTACCGCAGTAAAAAGAAAAAGTTTAAGTTTGAAAACAACAATTCAAGAACATCATTCCAAAATCAGCCATCCACATAGTCCCCAGTCTGCAGGTTTCTATTACAGGGAGCCCCCACAGGAGTTCACTGCCCTCACAGTTACCTCTCATCAGGTATCTGTGAAGTCACTTCAGCTGGATGAGTAAAACAAGAATGTAATGGAAAAAGTGAAACATATGAAATTAGCACACTTGTCAGGTTGGCAATTACTGTGCTTTTTCCTGTCATGCTCCCCTGCACAAGCTTTTCAGAATATAGCCACAATGTTTTCCTTTCCTTTTGCATAGTTTTCTCAATCCATTATACTGGATATCAAAATCCTGACTTTGCACATATGATACGACTTCGCGTTTCTAAGGTTATGATGGTTAATGACATTTAAAAACCTCAATATTACCAGTCTTCTTCTATTAGAAAGTATAATTTCTTCAGACTTGAGATTTAGCTGCATCTTTTCAAAAGCAGGAAATTTGATTCACTTGAACAATCTTGCAAATGCACATATATTTCTGCCTAGGAAATTCAGAATGAAAATACAGAAGACCCTAGATATCTTTTCTTCTTTGAGAAATATACAGTTATTTTGGGATACCGAAACTGAAGAACAGTTTGAGGGGGAACTTACATTAATATCTGCTTTTATTCTCATTCATTCTGGCAAAGCCACCACATCAGGGATTTTGAAACTCTAATATCAGTAGTATGCTGTCGCCCTAGGTTTTCTTGCTTTTGAGTGCTTGTAACTTTGTACTGCAGATTCTCACACAGCTTCATGTAAACAATGTATATTTTTAGAACGTTAACATATTTCTCCTCTGGGAGGAGAAATGTGATTGATGGTGATGTTCACCATCCAGGTTAAAGAGGTGGCGACCTCTGTAGCCAATCTCTTGACCTTTGTACATTTGTATATAAATGGAGTCAGATTTTGAATAAAGGAGGAAGTTTCCCTGGACCTCTGCTGTGCCTGCTTCGTCCTTCATTTGGTGACCCTGTCCATGCCTTCAGTATGCAAATCTGTGCAGTGTGGTAGATATCAAAGACCTGATGGTCCAGGTTCTTACAGCTACCTTATATAAAAGGATTACCTAGAAGCCTGCAGGAATCTTGCCAGAATGAGGCACAGGCTTTTGGCTCACAGAAGGAAGAAAGAAGACATGCTATAGATAAATGTGCTGGAGGTTATTACACTGGCCTCAGGGACTGCATGTAACACAAAGGTAGGGGTCAGTGAAGGATTGCTGTGAATAATGGAGACATGCAATACCAGAGGAACAGATATTTCTGCACAGAGCATGTTCCTGCAAAGAGCAGTCAGTTGCTACTGGTGGCAGGAACGCAGTAACCAGCACTTAGCACTGCTCTGAGTCATATCCAAGGAAACTAAATTACTATCTTAAATTCAGGAATAACAGACCATGCAGAAGTTCTCTCCTAGGAAAACTGTGGCATTTACCTGTCTGAATTTTTAGATTTACATAATCCTCCTTCATCCCATGGGCTCAAGTATATGCTGGGCAGTAGGGCTGTCAGATAGGCATATGAAACTAAAGTTCCATTATGTCAACTGTGTCCAAGTTCACAAATTCTTTATGCCCAAACTCGGTGTGTGTACACTGGTGCTAAGAAGCCTGGGCAACTTGTCTGGGCCATGAGAGGTGGTTTCAGAGCTGTGGTAGTGGAGGCCACTATACAATAGCAGTCTAAGCTCAATCCTACCAATGCTGCTGCCCACAGATCACTTAGAAAAACATCAGGTGATTGTACCAGTTCTCTATACCTCAAGTTGTGGCCATTTGAGAACTTTCAAAAGGGGCAATATATATAAGCCAATATATAAAAGAAACACATACCAATGAATGTCAGACATTACGCCGTAGCACAAAAAAACTTAAAATCTCTCTACATATCAGGTGACAAATATCTGGAAGAAAAACTGTGAATTATGGTATGTGAAAATTCCTGAGAAATCATGCATGTATGTGCATGCCCAAGAACTAATAAAACTAGCAGTGTAAATACTGAATTGTTAAAATAGAATTCATTTAATTCACACTGCCTAAGAAGAAGACATACTGAATTTCAACTTACTTCTTTGGAAGTTTCATTTTTTTCACTTTTTCTTCAGCACGTTCATCAGCAATTCCAACATGGCAGCCTAATGCCAGCAGGGTTCTAGGGCACAGAAATCAGAGATTAATTACTGACAATGTTTAGTAATTTAGAGTTCCTACTGTTTATAGGCACACCACAGTGCCTATAAATGGCACTATAAAACAAATGAGACCTAGGGAAATTATTACAACATAATATGGAAAGGTCAACACCGGCTTTTTGTATATGCAACAAGCTTTCTGATAGTTTTAAGAAAATGCCACAAGACGTTCCAAAATATTTAGTAAAAATATGAGTAAGGCACTTCAAAATGGAACTATCATATAGTATGTTTCATCTATGAGGTATCAGTTTGAAGATTGTCCTTGAAAATCATTTCTGCTTTATACACTTAATCATATCGCTTACATACTCACTCTTACTGCTTCATACCTACATCTTTATGTGTTTTGTTACTTGTATCACAGCTATAAAAAGAAAAAAAGCATAAAATATCACTTATCCTTAGAATGTGTCTTCTTTCTGAGGAAGCTGTTATTTAGAGATTTCAGCAGAATGCATGATAATGCCAAAATTGCCATCTCTTTCAATCTAGGCAGTGTGTCTTGTACCTACCACAAGGCTTATAGCACAGAGCCACTGAACCAGCCCATTGTGGCCTGACTCTGCAAAATGCAGCTCATTTCAGAAAACAAACACTATTTATATTAACTTAAACCAGGGTCAGCAGTACTAACTGGCTATCTGATTACTTCAGACTTCTTGCTTTCCTTATAGCAACACTGCTCAGCAGCATAAATTTTAAGTCTCATTTTTCTCCAGGACTTGATCTGTAAATTATTAATTATTTGTTCCTGTATTCATATTCAGTGTTGGTTTATAGTCTAAATGCATGAATAAAATATTGACATTGAAATTAATAGAAATCCTAGCCAAAAATCAGAGACTTAACTTATGTGTCAGATGAGAATTTTCTCAAAACCTGAGGGTGATAACTTTGATAGAAACTGATTACAGAAGAAATCACAGGTGTAAATACCTTGGACTCCGTTCCAAATTTCTCTGAAGTGGAAGAAAGGTGTCAAACAAGGTTTTTATTTGTTCTTGCCACTAGCTAAAACAATATTTTCTGGTCTTACTTTAACTATATTTACTGCTCTTGAACTGACTAGAAGGAAAAAAAGAAGACCATAAATACTCTTCTAACATTATTTCTCTTGGCAGATCAATTGTCTGTTTCAAGGAGGCTCTTACAGCATATTTTTAGTGCTAGCTACAAGAAGTCCTACTGTTAGGAACTGTGAATCCTGATTTAAAATTAGACAGTAAAATCAGAAATGAGGAAACTAATATCCAGTGACCCCTTTGCTGCAAAACACACTATCTGCTAAGAATACTCCATGCAGCTAAATTTCAACTGGTATAAATAGTACAGGATTTCTGTGCAGCTATCACCAGCATAAGTAAGAGAATATATCTAATAGTGAAATGCAGTACAGAGGAGCTAACCTCTGGTAACCCTAATTTTCTTGTAATGTAAGCCAGGAATTATCTCTACCCAAACAAAACAAATTCAAATAAGAGTGCCACAGGAGGATAAAATGACAGACTGTACTGGCAGAATCTGAAAGACCATTAAAGCTCTTCAAGCCTAAGCAAGAAAACTAAAAGTGGCTGAATGTAGCTCGCATCATCACAGTGATAGCTGTAATTATCACACAAGACTGCGTAAATACACAGAAACGGGAAAGTCAGTCACAAAATAAAGAACAACAAAAAAAATGAAAGACCAAACTATAAAACACATATACAAGCATGTGCAGAAACAGTATGAGAAAGCATATTTTAATCCCATGACATTTTCAGAGGCAACTCATTCCTGCATCTTGACATTTCCTACAGCATGTAATTTTTATAGCTGATAAAAGTATTCATCTTACTTAAAAATATACAAATATCCCAGTATATGGAAAAGTCAGATAACGTGACTTAGATTTTCCTTGATTTCTAACTCTCTCATCTAGCAAAACTAGCAACAAACCATGAAGGAAAACACAATTACAGTCCGTGTTATTCTCCATGTCCTGAAACTATTTCAATTATGCAGTTTGATGCAAATTGTAAAGAAAATTATTCAAAGTTTTAAAATAATATTTTCTTTCCCTCTTTCCCTTCCCCCCCCCACCCCCACCCCCAAGGTTGACAGCTAGTAGACTAGACACATGTAGTAAAGAAATAGTAGATAGGATACAAATCAAGTCATCACCTATGGATCACCTAGAACGGATTGGTGCACTAATTTTTCCACATTTTCAGGCATGTAGAAACAAACTGAGCAAGACATTCCTAGTCCCTGCACAGCAAACATCTACATGATAAATACAACTCAATACTGCAAAATTAGAACTTCATTTATTGGAAAACAAGGACTAATACAAGGAAGTAAGGAAGACTTAGTTCAGTAAACATACAAATTTTGAAACAATAGAAGGGCTGAATGCTTTATATGTTGGATATTAGCCACTTAATGGAAAGACTCTTTCTTAAGTAAGCAATAAAATTAATAAAAAAAAAGAGTAATCCATAACTTGTATATTTATAAAGCAAAAACTTGGGGTTTTTTACAGGGTTAGATTCGAAAATCACTGGATTCTGAACCAGTAATCATGTAAGGACTCATTAAATTTGTTCAATACTTAGTGAAACGTTAGCAGCGTGCATTTAATTGTGAGAACACGTTTCTTCTGCTGCCTGAGCCATATTATGTAGAGTATTCTAGGAAAAGATCCAACTGTAGTGAAAGTTAATGACATCACCTTTCGTAGTTTCATAAAATAGAAAGGAAGAATGTATTCTGAAATCTTAGCACATTGCTCTGCTAACAGGAAATGCTCAAAAACTTTCTCGATAATTCTGATACCTAACCATGAAAAATTTGAACTTATTTTCTTGCTTCCAATTCAATTTCTCTCTGAATGCTTTACCTCTAAATAATAGAAAAATATCCCTCCAGAAACTGTTTAGCACTTAGGGTCATACATATGACCCTAAGGACTCAGTTTTTCACTGAGTAATTTATTTACTGTGGGAAGGATACATGAGTAAATAGTGCAGAGAAGCTGACCTGAAAAGAAACCTGCAAGAAGTTCTAGAAGGAGTGTTTGACATAGCTTTGTACTTTGAGGACATAAAGTCCTTTTATGATAAGTATAAACACTATATTGCACTATCAGTTTACATGGAAATGATTTTAATAATATAGAAAAAATATTCACTGAAAAGTAATACCACATGTGGACACTCAACCTTTGTAAGCTCCCTCAATAGTAAAAAGTAACTATATTCTAACAAGAAAAAATAAAAAAGAATAAATAGATTTCAAGTATGCATGAGTGGATAATCACATCTACCATCAGGCATTTATCAGTTTGAGAAATACTTAAATACTTTTACATGTTAGCTGCATGCAATACTACATATGGGAGAAGTTACTTACACTAACATATTTTTCCATTAAGTCACAGCAAAGTAAGAACTCACACCTCCTTGACTGACAAAGCTGAGGTGAGGAACTGTATCTTTGTAAACCAGAAAACCAGATTACTTCAAAAAAATTTTTAACGTCCCATCGAAATTTTATAGCATTCCAACTGGAGAGCTTCCATGACATTCGCACATCTAATGACTCATTCACAAAAGGAGGAGGGAATCCCTACTGTGTTTGTTCTGTGGTAACATGCACCCACAGATGACACAGAAATGGGGTCCTGAAGCAAAGTACTTCATTTATCATGTGCAAAAAATAAATATCTCTTGAGTTTCAAAGTTTGTTTCATCAATAAAGAAAATTTAAAGAAATTAAACTTAATTGAATAAAACCAAATAGGAAGCAAAGATTTTTTTTTTGAAATCTGAGATCTACTTCTTTCCTCCTAGATGACAACTGTCTGAATTGTCATTTCACAATAAGCATTACCGCAATAATCCTAAAAAGACTATCAAAGTTATTTTAAGTGCCAAATACATAATTCATTATTGTATCTCACTCCCTCATTTGCATATTTTACCTTCACCTAGACATCAAATTTTTATTCACATGTCAATTTATAATTCTGGAAACTGCATCTCTTTACAAAACTCAAACTATAAACTTCAGAAGCTCTACCAACTTACTTCAGTGTTTCAAGTGACATTTGCAAGTTATAATTTCTTTCCTGCTCCGGCAATTTTGAGAACTCCACTAAGCATGGGTGTTGTCTTTTGTTGTCATCTCTAACCTGAGAAAACAGTAAAAAAATAAGCTTAACATGCCTTAAAAACTAGAAAAATTTAAGACCAGTCTAATCCACAAGGTACTTAAAGCTGATCCTGTTAGAATTACTCAAACTGGGCAATACTTCGAAACAGAAAGTATTCTGTATTCACAGAGCATGATCACTGTGTTTAAGCAAGGCAGAATTTGCATTTGCAAATAACCTTCGGATTTGCATATCTCAAGTGGAATATATGCTAATTTGTACATGCTTTTATACAGATGTTCACAGGAAATATGCAAAGTTCAACAACAGTGCAATCTATATTGTTTTAACATCGAGCCATAAAGTGCCATCTACATCTTCAGCCCCGTGTTTCAAAAATTCTACATCCAGTTTGTATGGATGTATTGATATAGATAGTACTGAAATCCTTACCTGATGAAAATAACAATGAAAAAGAAATCTTCCCCATCTCTTAATTCTGAAAATGTTTGTTTCTAAGTTATTTCCAGTACCGTAGAAGCAGAATATGACTGTTAGGAAGTCACACATGAGTGGAACACGAATTTACTTTAATGTAGTGATAGGAGGGACATACAGGCTATAATTTTAAAAATCCTACATTTTATAAACTCACAAATTTGATCAAAAACATTTTTAACCTCCTCTATTTCTACACAGTTTTAGTCTAACCCTGACCATAACCAAGAAGGGCAACCTCTGAGGCTGTGATAACCAAGCACTTTATAGCTCTCAACTTCGCACCTTGTGCTAGAGTTCAGCCAACAACATCTACAAAGGCTTGATACAACACATTAGTTTGAAAATATTACCTAAAAGACCCCATTGCAACTGCTAACATCTGCATAGTAACATTTTCATGTCAATCTTTGATAAACCGCAAGTTCACCATTTATATTAACCTTTAATGCTGCAAAGCGGAAGTTATTGAAAAATAACATTATTGATTTTTGATCAATCAGATAATTCTGCTAGAAAATGGCATGTTAACAGTTGAAGTTAAGAAGCCTAATTGTTATGATTTTTCAAAATTGATATTTACACTACTACTTAATCTAGTTTATTTAATGTCATGAAAAAGTCACATTTCTCTATAACATTTCTGAATAACATAGTTTTTGCATTTTGATCCAAGCACATAATTCTCAAATTAAACAGCAGTCATTTATGTTTTGGACTGAAAAATCTTTACAGTCTCCAGAGGGTATTTATCTTGATTTGATGGGATTAATGTTTTTTGGACAGACAATAACGACAATTCAACTATCAAACTACTTACAAAATTCAATAGAAGATAAAATGAGAAATATCTTTTAGTAGCACTAGCAAATGTTTATTTACAGACTCCTAAGATCTATGGTAATCCATATTAAAAAAAAATTGAGTAGAGTCTCTGAGGTTAGATCTGTGTACAGCTAATTTAAGTTTGAATGTCAGGTGACAGGTATTTTCCTCAGAAATCCAAAAATAACTTATTTCCTCTAGTGACACTATTTCTGTTCTACAACTACAATGTATAATATTTCTATGATATAGTTAACATATTTTGTGGGTTACCTTCCTGTTTCCTGGGCTTTTTCTGAGCACAATATAAAAATCTACTGCCTTAAAACACATTATATTATTGGCAGAACTCATGGCATCTATCAATTCTTAATTTTTGTGGCTGGTTTAAAATGCACAGTGACATTTTACAGAAACAGAACAGATATCCAGATGCATCTGATGATTTCAGTAGTATATATATTCAACTTAAAAGGAAGCAAATTAACTAAGTCCACAATTTTTCTACATTAGCTTGGTATTTTACTTTGTTGCATGCATAGAATGCATAGAATGCAGTAGTAATATGGAATGCAATAGTGGGTATGTAGTTTGGTGATGCTACATACAGATCTGATGACCCAGATATGTAGGACGAATATAAAATGCTACAGCAGATTTTTTTAATAATCTGGAGGGTCATTTAAAGATTCGATTACCCTTTAAAATTTAAGACTTAGGAGAAAAAGCACCACTAGCTACTACATAGAATGCATCTTACTCTGAACTAAAAAGATAAAATTTAATATTAGATGATTTGTGTGCATCTAAACAAGCTGATTTCTGTGCCATGCCTTCCCCCACTGCTCAGTTACTGCAGTGCATGAATTCAGATAACTAGAATTGGCAACAGTGGCTTAAATGCAGATGATACAAAACTGGGAGGAGCTGTTGACTCCCTTGAGGGCAGGGAGGTCCTGCAGAGAGACCTCCACAAATTATAGGCCCGGGAAATCACCAGCTATATGGAGTTCAACAACGGAAAGGGCTGGACTCTGCACCTGGGATGGGACAACCCTGGATATACAGACAGACAGGGGAATGGGACACTAGGAAGTAGCTCTATGGAAAGGGACCTGGGGGTCCTGATTGTTGAGCATGAGTCATTGTGCCCTGGCAGCCAGGAGGACCAACCCTGTCCTGGGGGGGATCAGGCACAGCATCACAGCCGGGCAAGGGAGGGGATTGATTGTCTGCTGGGCTCTGTGCTGGGGCGGCCTCACCTCGAGGGCAGCTCTGGGAGCCACAATGTAACAAAGACATTGAACTATTAGAGAGTGTCCAAAGGAGGGCAGTGAAGATGGTGATGGGCCTTGAGGGGAAGGCATTTGAGGAGTGGCTGAGGTCACTTGGTCTGTTCAGCCTAGAGGGGAGACTTCATTGCAGTTACAGCTTCCTCATGCAGGGAGAAAGAGGGGCAGGCACTGATCTCTTCTCTGTGGTGACCAGCGACAGAACCTGAGAGAATGACCTGAAGTTGTGTCAGGAGAGGTTTAGGTGGGACATTAGAAAAAGGTTCATCACCCAGAGGGTGGTTGGGCACTGGAACAGGCTCCTCAGGGAAGTGGTCATAGCACCAGGCCTAACAGAGCTCAGGAAGGGTTTGGACAATACTCTTGGGCACAGAGTGTGACTCTTGGGAAGGGTGCTGTGCAGGGTCAGGAATTGGACTCCATGAATCTTTGTGGGTCCCTTCCAACTCAGCTTATTCTGTGAGTCTGTGAAACTGATAAAATCTTTGGGAGAAATCAGTATGATTAAGAAAATGGTCAGCACATACTTCGTCATGATTCCAAAGTGAGCACATCCTACCACAATGCACTAAAGCAAGGTAATTTAAAAGATTTAACACCTATTTTCATTTTGAACATAACTAAGTTTATCAGTGCTTAACTTGATACTTATCATATATGGTTTAAATAGTGTTCAATTTTACAATTAGATTCTCGATACATAATGGTACACTAAGAGTTCCTGCAGATTGCTTCACAGCTGGTATGATTACACCACAATTAAAATGTTTTGACACATTAATTTAACTGAGGTTGTGCATTTAATTTGGTGGGGAAATTAACTACAACAAAATCTAGATATCTTCTCTGTTAATCATATATTTTTAAATACTGCTGTATACTGCACCAAATATCATACCTATGCCCAGTTACTTTAAATCTGTAACCTGGACTCCTCAGAGGAACAAAATCTTTTTAGTACATGTTTTTACACTTATATCTAGTATCTACTGCATTTTTCTATATACTCTTCACAGCAATATTTCTTCATAAAACAGCATTTAGGATAAAAATAGCAAGCTTGTATAATTTTTTACTGATTGACTTTAAAAAAATTTTTTTCACACTCCATGAAAAGTAGGAAAGTGAAGAAAATTGTTATGTAGAACACTTAATACAGAAATGAGACTGAAGAAGTGGAGAAAAGGAAAGCAAAAATCATATTTAATAGAATTTCCTATAGGTAATACTTATTTGGGACTTCTGTAAGAGCAATGTCACTCAGCATATGTAAAGAAAACCAAGAGTAACTGTTTTCATTGGCTTACTCCATCAGTCAGTTGAATGTCTTGCTCCAAGAACAAATAGGAAGTGAAAAACTCACTATGTGCTTTCTATGCTGACAGTTAGACTGAAAATTTCAGCACCAAATAGCTTTAATACCAGAATTTTTGTTCAGATATGTCCAAGCTCTGTTGGTTTCCACATGATTTCAGTGGGAATGTGTTTAAAACCTTACTAATTTTGGGGGGATGATGAAAAATGCAGTCCCATTAGTACATTGAAACCAATATGTTGAATCATACTATGCAATTAACAGAAAATTGTTGGAAAGTACATACTGGTCCATACTGCCAGCCAAGTTCAATCTTATTCATGACCCAAAGTTCATGGATGTTCTCTGCTAACTTTTCTCTAATCCTTTCCAGGTGGGGAGGCAAAACAATCTAAAGAGAGAAAAGATAAGAGAGCAAGAGGCTATTACAAATAAGTTGCTTGACACACCGCCCAAACTTTCATAACAAATAAACTTCATACAAACCAGATCTCTCAATAAATCCCTAGAAAAAAACAAGTATGAAACAAGGTGTAAATTCAGCCAAATGAAGGAAAATGTAATATGTGTAATATGCATGTAATATGTGTGTGTTTGAAAACAAAAATGCAATCTTTCCATTTCCATACCTGGCTAGTATCTACAGGAACTGGAGTGAAAGCTGCTTGTGACAGAGAGACAGTGGGACCCAGCAGGTCTCTCGTGTAGTTACGATCTTGTTTGTACTCTCGGCTGTGTTCCACTTTCAGCTTCTCTTTTGGTAGGACAGCTTCAAAGCATGGAGCATATCCAGGTGGGGGAAGGAACTTGAACTCTCCATGGCGACCTCCAAGCAAGAAACGAACCCTGTAAACATCAGAATTACTTTAGATAACCAAGTCACCTCTGGTGGAAAGCCCAATCAGTCTCTAAGCCTAAAGAATATTAAATGCTATTTGAAAAAAAAAAGAGGGGAAAAAAAAAAACCAAAAAAGGGGGAGGAAATGTTAATGTTGCAGCTTCTTTTCATTGTTTACAGTTCAACTTTCTCTAACTGCTGCCGGAGCTTACAATGTAGGAGGTCAAATAAACACAGGAAAAGTAAACAATTATTTTTTCTGGTTAATTTTACTTCACTGAAGGCATTTTAAATCATAAGACCAATTATCTCTGAGAGAGAGAATCAGTTCACTCAGCACACCTATAAAGTAAGCAGCAGGCTATTGAGTCTCTGAAGGCAGAGATTAAAACCCAAGGTAATCAATCAAGCACTTCAGAAGTCTCTCCACTGAGGAGGTCTCCATTCAATCTCGTTTGAGAAATGAACCTAAAACCTTGTGGTTCTTTCTTTTCTCTCATAAAACTCTAAATCCATAAAACAATAAAAAAAAAAACCCCTAAACTTCCTTCCCTAAAAGTTTTATTTGTCATATTAATAGAAACATAGGGGAAAGCACTCTTTTATTCATGACAAAATGGTGAATACATCACAGCTTTTTATTACTGAAAAATTCAATCAGTGAGGTAATAATGATGTAAAAATGACATAATACCAACATGACATAGCAATGACAATACCGAAAAATATTCCTAGAACATTGCCATCCAGAAGGAATCAAAAAACACCCAAAAAACTAGCCTTAAACCAGAAAAATTTTGTATCTTTTCTGTTTACTATGTTACAAGATTTTTGTTAATGCTATACCAGTACACACTCAAAAACTGCCTGCAGGCACACAAATAATATCTGTCAATAATTTCTCTGATAACAGAAATAAAGCATGCAGGTTTGTAGTTCTGCATTTTGTAGCATGCAGATCTATAATTTTAGTATATTTCATCTCCTGTATTATCAAAAGCAAAGTTTAAAGGAGTGTATTTTGCATCTGGAATAACAGATGAGTGTGTGCTCTGTGTGATAGCTCTTAGCCTCTGTGGTATTCTTTAAATGATCCCTCAGAGAATGCTCTTCCTCTAACAGAAATCAGCTTTCAGCCTTCACCTTTGCCAGTCCTGGTAAAGTTGGTCTCTTCGCTGGAATACCACACAATCTTTTTTAATATTATAGTCTCAAACTGCTCAATACATGGAAGCAGATGTTTGGCACCTCAAGTGTGACTTGAAATTTTATAGAAACGAAATACAGCAACCAGAATACAGACTAAATTAGTATTAACTCATGCTGCAGAAAAGAAAGTGTATGACCACTGTTTCTGAAGGTAAGTGCAGATAATGCCTTTTAAATAATAGCTACTACCTCATAACAGGTGGGTTAGGGAAAATATATTTTTAATATCAAAGGCTGATGCAAAATGCTGCCCTGGAGGGAATGTGCAGCAATGTGTCAGCAAAGAAATTATTAAGAAGCTGTTTCTAAGATATGTCTGCGAACCAGCAGAATGCACTTGTGTGCTGAAAAACAACAGATGCACTGTGTCTTGAGGACTTTTTTGTAGCTCTCACTATCCAAGAACTGGAACTTTGCCAAAAAAGCAGATGTCAGAAAGAGAAATGAGATCAAAAAGCCAGGGAAATATTCAGCATATTCATCCATACAGAAAAAAAAAAAAATAAACAGACTTGGAGGGAAAAAAAAACAAACCACACCACAAAAAAAAAAACCAAAAAAACAACCAAACAAACAGGTCCATGGGATGCTAACTTTATTCCTGCAGAGAAGCTGACAACTGGGAAGAAGAGGCCATCTATGTTGAAGTTTTCAAACATTCCTTGAACTGGCTGACCATTTATTCGGAAAGAGATGCTGGGGGCACTCAGGTCCAAACAGCAGCTAATAACATCATCAGTTCTTAATAGATGTTGGTTGGGAGAATTTACTGTTCGTGCTACACAACCTATGGAAGTAACAGAGACACATTTAGTGAAACTTACGAAAACCACACTGGTTTTCACAGCAGGCTAAAAAGGAGAAAAACATCACTACAGAGCACAAACACATTAATACACAAATATCTAATCCATGGCATCCATGACCTGATTTTAAGCTTGCAATACAGTGAATAGCAGCATAAAGTCATATCAACACAACTATTTCAATCATAAATAATAAAACTCAATTACATTTAATGTGAGAATAATTACTGATATCCATATTAACAGTAAAAATCAAGAAAACTACTTTTTTTCTTACACTACAGAAGTGCAAACTGAAAACAGCCATTAATACCTAATATGAAACCTAGTATACTTTTCTAAAGAATGCTTCATTATTTAGACAAAGAAAACTATTTCACTTTGAATTATTTAAGGAAAATTGGGTACTCCCTGTTAATGGCCACATCATGGTACTCATCCAAACTTGTACGAGATGATACTATTCAGTTTCACAATTAAACTGCAAACCAGCGTTTTTCAGTAATATACAAAGATAGCTCCATTGTTAAGGCATATATATTCAGTAATATATATGTATATATAATCAGTTTTTATGAATTCCAAAGGATTATTCTATCTTGCATCAAATTCCATTTACACAAGCACACCTGCTTCCCAAGAGAAACGAGCTATAGAATTCAGAAATAGAAAGTGATTGTGTCTGAAAGTTACAGCCAACTACAGTACAAAATTTTTGGAAAACCATGGAAGTTGTTTGAAAACATGTCTACACATTTTCTAAAAATAACTTATACACTGTCTGCCAGAGATACTCTATGATGCATACTAAGAACAGAGTACTAACTTTTTAACTAAGGTGTCCAACTTTTGTAAACATGAAGGACTTAACTAGCACTACATCTCCAAGAAGAAGTTGATGACATATGGTTTTAACAGAAGCAAAAATAATAAAATCTCATTAATTTTTTCTGAAAAGTGAATTTTCGTGCACATATCTCCCTGACCCCTGAGGAACAATAAAATACCAACACTTCCAAAACTCTATATATGAAAAATGACTTTGTGATACTGCCAGACAAAAATATCACAGCTGAGAGCATAAAATAAATCACAGAAAAGGACAATTATTTAATGGCAGGGATAACTAAACTCTAAAAGAGCTACCAATGAAGAATGGATATTTCATCCACTTAAAGAATACTACTTGAGACCAGATACCTTTTTAGACACTACAATTTAGACAAACATAGGTTATGGAGAATACCACAAGGCTGACTGCTAACAGAAATATGTATTGGTCATTGATGAATACACAGTAGATCAAATTATCTAAATGCCTTTTCTGGCCCTAGGTTTTAAGGATCTATGAGTTCCACTTCTCCATGATAGGTCATTTCAGGACTGAAGAACCAAATGCAAATTATATGTGATTCTCATATAGGCTTTGTCCAGAACAGAAACTTGGGGACAGAAATTACTGTTGTTATTCATTAATACAGTAAATGTTTCATGCTAAGGAGGTTATTCTTAAAATGCCATTGCTGAGACTTATCAAGATGCAGCCTGGGATTGTGGAAGCAAAGGCCATGATTTTCAATATGCAACAACTTACAGTTCTTCCATGTTTGAGAAGTATGTATGTGTTACACAATATCAGTGAAGAAAGAAGACAGAAATCTTTTGAAATCTACAAGTCGCATCCACAACAGATAGAAAAATTTGCAGATACAAATGTAGTCTGACTTTTTTCTTTTTTGGCAGGATTACTGACATGAGAATCACAAACAACGGTTCATTTTTTCTGTTGGTACATTTCTGACTGAAAAGTTTGCAATGGGTAGAAAAATAATTTTGGTTTTCAGTAATCCTTTGTTTCCTCTCTAAAACTGACCTTAAGTACAAAAGCAATCTTGGTTAGCTCATTATTTTCTGGTTTTTTCTGTAATAATACTTATTCTGTCAAACTTAGTCACGACACTTGTAATGATACCATTAATTATGTATCATTGCTCCAAAGTAATTCTCACTATACATGAGAAACTAAGTAGAAGCTTCTTTCCTAAGATGTCACTCCAGTTGATATGCTATTATTTATTAATAAAATTCATTGCTATTTTGATTGGAAAGTTCTTTTGAAATGTAAAACTGTATTCTTTTCCAAGTATCAAGCCACAATGCCTCAAAACTGCAAAAACTTTGGATGATGCAGCTGACTCACTAAATTATCTCTCTTGTGTGCTAAGGTGCTTCAGAAAATCTACTCATATCTTTACAGTGGAAAGAACTGCCAATCCAATGAGCCTTTCCCAGTTTCCAGGCAGTTCTCTAGTTCACCACTGCCCAATAACCTCTTAAAAATAAAAATAAACAAAAATCTCAGCAAGGTGAAATCATAGCACCTTGATTTCTTTTAAGTAGTTCAGGACTGTAACACTGTAGGACCATCCATTCTAAACGATATCTGGGAATCTTTTCACAAAAGTTAAAACTTGTGAGAAAGATTAAGAAAAAGAGAAGAAGCTATCATTCTTCTGATTTTGCTGAGCTAACCCAATTTGAAGAGAGAATGAAGTATTTGTGGAATCAAGAGTAAATAAAAATGCTTTAGCATTTAGGGTTCAGCCTTCTCTAACACTAGACTCTTCATGCATAAATTACTATTAACAAATGGATCCAAAGTAAGCTAAGAGCATTTTAAAGATGAATACCTGAGCAAATGCATCATATGCAAGTTAGGAATGTGATTCTGCAAGTCTTGCAATAATCAGTCTTAATGTATGCAAATATAACATTACTACATAAAAAATATCTTGTTAAATGTTTGGCAAAAAACGTTTTTAAAAATCTTCTTCACCTCTAAACCATCTCTGAACTTCTAAAGTCCCATAAGAAAAAACTGGCTTGGAAAAAAAAAAAAAGAGAAAGAAAAACCACCAAAACCAAAAATGAAAAATGTAGAGTCTATAACATAAATCCCTCATACTGTTCTTACACTACCACATGGAAATTTCAAACCCAGATGGCTGTCGTACTTCAATTTTTGAAGCTTTGAAGCTTTAAATAAAATTTTCATAGTTACCATGAACACATAGTCCCCCTTCCCACCCACCCCCAGAAGTCCCAGGCTGAAATGTAAATTATTAGTCTACCTGCATTATTTCACATAAACCAATTTTTTTCAATACACAATGACAGTTTAAATCATATTCTGGTATAGAGTACTGTTTCTGTATGTTCCAAGTGTCAGCTGAAATAATTCACTTTACTGCTGTTGAAACCAAATTCACTGGGATTGCAAACACAATTATGGTTTTTAAACAAAAAAAAACCAACAACCACAAAATACCCAACAGAATACCTGACCACAGATGTAGACCATCAAAGCCATAGGAATATAAGTCATCACCAACACCATTTCCTCCCCATTCTGCTCCTCCCCCTGGGTAGGGTGAGTAGCCTTCTGTTGAAGCCCAGCCCACTCGTAGATGAGTTGATTCTGCAGTCACAAAGGGCTCTAGATGGTCCACCATAAGTTCATAGTACCATTTTCTGTATTGGGCCGAGCCTTCACTAATCCCCAAGAAGATGTTGGGTCGCATGCTTAAACAGAAAGAATCAAAATAGTTATTAAAATCTTATCTCAAGAACAAGATGAACTGCTGCGTACTTTTCATTGACTCAAATTTCAAGCTCGTTCTGTGTGATTAAACTAACAGAAGTAATTTTACTTCATGGAATCACACAGATTACCAGGTTGGTAAAGACTGCAAGGATCATCTGGGGCAACCTCCCTTGACAAAAGCACAGTCAGGGCAAGATGGCCCAGCACACTGTCCTGCTGAATCTTATAAGTGTCCAATGTTGGGTAACCCACAATTTCCCCAGGAAGATTATTCCAATGACTGATTCTTCTCATTATAAAAAATGTTACTCTTTTCTCCAGTCAGAATCTCCCCAGGAGATACTTGTACCCATTACCCTTTGGCTTTTCCATGCGGCTCCTGGCTGCACCTGTTCCTCTAACTGGAAAAATGAGGTTACTCCATTACTTTTCACTTGCACTCCCAAAGCTTTATAGTTGTTCTTGATTCTATCCAGGTTTCAGCTTGCTTTTTATGCCCCCATAAGAAGAGTAACAATGAATAGCAATCTGTGCTCTGGACAAGTTGAGGCACCCTCTAGGTCACATCTCAGACTTTACCTCCCAGAAGGCAGTATATTTAGTTATTTATTCATTCATTTATTCTGGTGAAAAATGGTCTATACATTTCACATAAAGAGTTTTCTTCAGTAACTGAAACAGTATCCTCACTCAGATGCCAACAGTAACTGGTTTATGTGTTTGAACAATTAGCAGACGTTAAATAATGCAAAAAATCACAGCTATTCACCTGTGTAGAATATAAGTGTAGAATATACATATTGCTTACCAATATGTATATAAGTGTAGAAAGTACATATTGCAGGTTTAATTTTACATAGCAAACTGCATTCTGTAACACTGATTATCCATTCATTTAAGAATGGATACAAAAGTGCAAGTCATTCTATTTCAAAATTCTCTTGTACCTCTTCCTTCTTTGTTCCAAGTTCTGTATAACTCAGTAATTTGCAGTAGCTGTAGAAATCCTTAATATCAATATGATGCTCCTACTGCTGCTGGTTTTACAGTATTTTACAATACTACTTAAAAAAGGCAAGCTACTACTCTGCTGATTCAATGTCTAACTGAAGAGCAATATGTAGAGTCATATCTAAAGGTCATGATGGAAAAAAAAAGGAAAAAGAAACTATGCTTTTCTAATCAGATTTTGTGGATAATATTGAATATAGACTCTCATCCCAAAAAAATCTGTCTCCAGACAGTCATTTCTGTGTGAGCTTTGTACTAAGAAAGACATTCAATCTTGAATTAAAGCCATATAGCACAGAAGCATCCAAAATCAATACTAGCTATATTTCTTCAATGGTTGGTTACCCATATTTCAAAAAACCTTTTAAACTTCTAGACTGAGTGTATGTAGTCTTCATATTCGTCCACTAGATTGGGTTATTACTTGTATAAATATTTTCTTTCTCCCTTCAGGCTGACTAATCAACAAAGATGTAGCTCTAAGCTAGCCCCATTGTGGTTTCTGGTAAAGGGAATGCAGTGGGAGGAAAAAGGGCTGGTATGGATGGTTAAATACAAGTCAGTGTAAAAGCAGACTTTACTGATCTGGTTGCTTATAAAATAGCAAGTTTTATCAGATAAGACCAATAAACTTTCCTTCTAAAAGCATATGGGTCGTTTCCTACCAAATGTTTAAGTATAGATACTATTCACATTGTTCCAAGTCAAAAATTTAATGTCCTTAAAAAAAAAGTGTTTGACAAAAGCTATCTTCTAGAAAAATTATATTATTTGTAATTTATTAGCATGAACACCAATTGAATCTTTTCTGCCTGAACCCAGTAGCACCTTATTGTGCTTTTGTCCAGACCTCACAATTTAATCAACCTAACAAATTATTCTTGTTCTAAAGAGGTTTGTGAACAGAGTTTTTCAGTTCCCAGGAAAAGTATGTTGAAAAACAGTATCTTAGAAAGTTCCAGTAATATCCCAGAAAGTTCTTTTGCCAAATATGTTTGGATCAAGATCTACACGTCTTAGTTTAACACCAAATTTCTTCAGTGATTCCATGGTCTTATTGACTTTTGAAAAAAAATTTTTCCTTATAACTTCAGGAATAATAATCTTCTCATTCACAGCTTCCTAATGCAAAGCAAAAGTATAGAAGAACTAATTTGCTTTTTCTACCAGCTTATTTGGAAAAAACAAGTCTACATTCCTTGTATAAAATCCAAAGTCATCCCAGAAGCTCAATCATGAATTGCAAAATCATTGAGGCTGGAAAAGACCTCCATGATCATCAAGTCCAACCCTTTGATCAAACACCTTCATGAAAACTAAACCACAGAACTAAGTGCCATGTCCTGTCATTTTTTGACCACTTCCAGGGATGATGGCTCCACCACTTCCCTGGGCAGCCTGTTCCAATGCTTAACTACCCTTTCCATGAAAAAATTCTTCCTGACGTCCAATCTGAACCTCTCCTGGTGCAGCTTGAGGCTATGTCCTCTTGCCCTGTCACTGGTTGCTTGGGAGAAGAGGCTGACCACCAGCTGGATATAGCCTCCTTTCAGGGAGTTGTAGAGAGTGATAAGGTCCCTCCTGAGCCTACTCTTCTCCAAAGTAAGCAAACCAGTTTCCTCAGATACTCTTCAAAAGATTTGTGCTCCAGACCCTTTACCATGTCCACTGCTGTTCTCTGGACATGCTCCAGCACCTCAAGGTCCTCCTTGTAGTGAGAGGCCCAAAACTGAACACAGTGTTCCAAATGTGCCCTCACCAATGCCAAGTTAAAAGAGACAGTAAGCTCCCCAGATCCTTTAGCTTTTAGTAGACCCCGTCTAGTATACAGTGTGGGGTTTTTATGTTTTTCAGCATCTAATAAATCCTATGAATGCTGAATTATAAGTACTATTTCTGTGTTTCAATTTTCATTCTCAATCAATGATTGACTTTTAAAAATAAACAAGTTTGAGACAGAAGACGATCCCATAGATCTTCACACAAAGCCACATTCTTTGGCCTCAGCATCAATTAAAACTCTGGAAAAACACTTACTTAACAATATTTGTAAATGATACTTTATCAATTTAAGTTGATACTGGCTTCATCTTGTTATTAATGTCTGCTTGAAGGTAGCTTCTAAAATGCTGTCAGTGGAAGGAAGGATGAAGGCACTCTAAATACTCTAGGAACTGGTGAAGGTGTTTGGCACTAAATTCTTAATTTTGACCACAGGTGATTAGGAAATCCTCACAACATCATAAATATGAAGGCAATCACAGGACATCAAGTTGGCAATACTGGAATGCACAGCTAGATCTAGACCATAATCTTTAGAAGAGACTACAGCTTTGCAGTCTTAAACAGTTTAGCAAAGCCATAACTTGTGACAGCTCTCTCTGAACCAAGTTTCAAATTTAATCACTATGGCAAAGGGAATTCAAAATCCAAGTAAGAATAAAGTATCGTAACAAAAGTTTTGGAAGTGGAAGAGATTTTCTGTAGTAACTATTTCTTTTAAGCATAAGTTGGGTTTTTTTGCTTTGTTCATAGATAGAGATTTTTTTTTCTTTTTCTTTGTACCTGCTCACATGGTTGACAAGGCGTGTCTGTAAGAGCAGATCTCTTCCAGGCAGGAGATTATCACAGATCAGATGTTGATTAGACCGCACAGCTACTCCATGACAAACACAGAGAGAACACAAAACATCCAAAACCTGAAGAAAAAAAAAAAAAGATTATTTTAATCTTAAATACTTTTTCCTTATCATGGTTAATTACTTCAGCCAATGTAATACTCTATACCTTGTTATTGGAAGACATGTAATGGGTATGTAATTCATCCAACACAGTGTTTTTATTTTAGAACAATTCTGGAATTCTCCTAACATTAAAACATTCTTCCCACTTCCCTTGCGAATTGTTATGCATCAATGTTTTTTGCCAAAGAGAAGGTAATATTTCTCTTTGCTTCTTCCAACTGCTCATATATATTTCAGGATACGCTTCATTTCTCATTATTGGAACAGAATTAAAGTATCTGAAATTAACTTCCACACAGAAGAATGAGCTTGCTTTGTTCATCTAAATATACTTGTTTAGTCCTTACCTACCTTATGGTTTCTTCCATGCTTGTCCAAAAGACAGATGATTGATTTAATATGTCCTTCCTTAATAATGTTTAGAGCTTCTGGGCTTTCTACCAACACACAGTGTAAAACCTCTAGAATTCCTGGGGGGAAAAAAGAATTATTTAATTGAAGTGCATATGAAGTCATAACTGTACATAATAGCTCATAATCTATCGCTCACGAACATGAAATAGTTTCAAAAATCATTGTATATGACAAACAAACCCAAGCAGCAGTCATTGCCATGAAGAATCATTAGCTTCAAAATGTTTCTCTGTAATGAGGAAATAAAACAATCTCCCATGTGTACTGGACCAAATGCACACCCACTCTGGGATCTTCTACCTTCAGGAAAGACAAATATTGTACGTGTAGTTCAGCATTATCAGTTGCTACAGTTGTGGCCACAATGAGAAAAATCAAAGGGGCTGAAGAAAAGCTGAGAAGCAGCCTTAAATCTAGAGATATGCAATTCCTGTTAGCAATGTACAGCTTTCATCATTGTCGTCAACCCTTTATTCAAGTCACATTCACAAACACTCAGCTTAATCCTTGCAAAGCAAAATCCATAGCATGAGTCTTCTGCTCTTTGCCACGCCCTCTTTCCATTCAAGGAAACTACAGCATTGCAAACTCCCCCTGATGTGGGAAAAATAGTGGTTTTGTTGGATGGTTCTGTCTCAGTGAGAGTACTCTGGTCTTTCTTTGATCCTAGTGAGGAAGAGAACATCAGCTGCTACAGATAACCTACAGCACCATCACCATTTAGCCCCAAACTATTTCATGTTTTTTCCAGAGGTCTGAGGGACATAGGCTGTCATCATTAATAAAGAGCAGGGATTACTGAAGGACTGAAATGTAGAAAATGTGGAAGACAAAAATACAGTGATAATTTGATTAATCCAGTAAGCAGATTTCAAACAAATTGCGTTGCTTAATATATTTGTAGACAAAATCATGCATATGTAAATAGAAAATGCAGGTAAGATAATGAGCTAGAGGTGAACTACCAAAGTGATTCTACAGCCCTGAAGATTTAAGCACAAAAAGCCTTAACTATAAATAAAAGAACATACTAAACCTGAATTTGGGAGTGGTATAATCTATGTTGCAATAGACGTGTAGACGTGCACTTCCATTATTCCACCATTCTATGATTCTATGAATACTGACAGTAACAATGTTGTTATAAAGGAGAGAAACCTCAGAGTCATGAAAGCCTGCTAAAAGAGCAGATGCTCTGTAGCAACATAGCAATAGCACAGTCCAGTCAGCCTGCCAACTAGACAAGGTCAGGGGTCACTGATCATGGTAAAAGTACCTAGGGAGGTTAAAAATGTGTTACAAAAGGATCCTTAATCTAGAGGTGCAATCTAGAACAAGATCAACAACTTTGTGCATCACAGTGATTTGGGAATGCACAAAAATCATTACATTCAAAACATGGTAACTGGAGGTTTGCCACCTCTCATTGTAGCACTGAAACATATTTTATCAATATAAATAGTAATCCAGTACTAAATGACACCACATAAGTATGGCAAGCGTATCCTTGGAATTTTCTGTAGGTAGAGTCATAACCTTTTGTCTTAAAATAGCAGACAGGATTCATTTTGTAGTCTCAACAAAAATACTTTGAAGATGTAAGAATTCAATATTAAATGCATTTTATCAATTAGATCCAGCTCTTCCAGCACCTTCTTGAATTACTATATCACCTGAATGCTAATTACCAAGTATGTTTTGTTCCCTGTGTTTCAGAAAAAAAAATCACACATGAGTGTACTGTGTCTGTTTGGACTAAATCGTTTTTAGATTGTCTACATTAAAGACAACTAGCCTTGTCCTAATTTCACTGGAGTTTCTCAGGGAAGTAAAGCAGTAAGCATTTGAATCTAATACAATTAAGGAGTATGATACGCAGAGTTCATGGTAAGGAGAGTAAAAATTTTCTTAATGACTAACAGAGGAAAGGAAGTATTTATTTTCCGGACAATATATTGACTCCTCTTATGTCATACTGCGGAACACAAGAATAAAATGCATGCACTTAAAAAAATCCTCAAAACCTGATAATATCTGGTTCTAAAACCCTTTACTTGAAGGATATTCACGTTAAAGAAACTTCCCTGTCCAACCATTCAGGAGTCACTCTATTCTGACACTAGTTGCTCTGGGTAGTGAACTTCCTGATATGCTGCAAGAACTCTGAATGCACTAATATTTGCAATATTCATTTGTTCTGAGTTTTCTGCTAGGAACTAGGCCATCACTCTTGCACCATCTGAGCTCAGACCATGGACCCCTTAGAGCTACACACCCCACACTTGCACAGTCAGACTAGGTTTCCTTCCAGCTTGACCCCGAGTTTCTCATAGCAGAGTCTCAGATGTCCCAATTAAAATAATTTCATTGTGGTGCAATGACTAACAAAATAACAACTCAAGCTGGGCGCTACCGACTGTGTAACAGTCAATAATGACTCAAGCTGTGTACCCAACACAGGAACCTGAGATTATCTCAGCTGGTTAGAGCATGCTACTAATAATACCAGGTCTGTGGGTTCAATCCCTGTACAGACCATTTACTTAAGAGTTGGACTCAGTGAACCTTTTTGGTATCTTTCAACTCAGAACAGTCTGTGAGTCTGTGGGCACCTGGAGTTTCATGCCTTTACTGTCTAAGCATGTAGAATCTGGGGGCTTTTGACTCTTGCCATGTCTCTGAGCATCACCTGCCTGGGCCACACATTTCTGGGACCTTTGTTATGCTAAGAGTCAGCATTTCAAGGCTTCTCATCTCACCCAAAGCTCAACCAGAAGCTCATCCACAGGTTGCAAGCAGGCGCTTCCTGCGCTGAATGTATTCCTCAACACTAGATTACCAACTTGTATTCTATTTTTTTACCTATGTTTTAATGCCTTTAAAATTATAGTAGGGCTAGTTAATCCCATCTGGAATATATTTCAGAGTGAAAAATTAATCTAATCATAATTTATGGATTGAAGAGACAGCTGAAGCATTTGCATTGCAGCTCTGTGATATCTCACTTCTAATACAGTCTACTCCCAGACATATTTCTACTTGGACAGATAATAATTTTCCTTCTTTTGCTTCAGTGAAGCTTGGGAAATGAATCCATTTCTGATCTAATTTGTACAATCAATTCAACAGTTGCTATTTATATATTTAATGCCTTCGTTCTGTTTTCATAACTCTTTTAGTTCCAGAAGAAAAAAGTAAAAACAGGAATTTTATACATAATAGTTGGTAACATCAAATCTTTATTGCAATACATTCAAGAAAACACATGCAGGAGATGTAGCTGACAACTTTGACATTGAAGGTGAACTTAATTTTGATGTGATTATGGGAACATGGTGGTTCTCCCTCATAAACACTTTACCTTAAGAAAAAAAAAACTATTTTATGTGAATGTATGTATCAAAGTATTCTTAGTTTAAAGGTTTAATATAAGCCAGTATTTCTCCCTATTGAAGATCTACCACTGTAAATTAAAACAGTGAATATCCTCAGCCTGTCAAGCCAAATAAAGCTTAAAATCTGGCAAGCAAGCATCCCACATAAAATCACAAAATTACATTTACGAACTAAAAGCTAAACCTACTGCGCTGCTCAAGATAACTAAAGCATAGCCTAATTAGCATCTGTTATAACTGACTCCCTCAAAACCAGAAAAAGTCTTTATTATAAAATCAGTTTTGGAGGCGACAAGGAAGTAATGTTACCAACACACATGGGGATGGAGTACAAGTGGCCTAGTTCCCAGCAGAAAACTCAAAACAAATGAGTACTGCAAATTTTAGTATATTCAGAGTTCTTGCAGCATGTCAGAAGGTTCACTACCCAGAGCAACTAGTGTCAGAATACTCTGCAGTTTACAGAATGCATCTCATACCTTACTGTACTATCATAAACAATTAAGTTTTTAGTTTTCCAATCTTTCTGGTTTGAGATTAAAATTTAGAAATACATACGTACATAACAGAAACCCATTTAACACAGCATTTAAAGAGCTGTTACAAGAAATTTCATCTTGAACCTCCAAAAGTTGAGCAAAAAATCTTGCATTATTTCTGAAAGCCCTTATCCTGAGAGTTTCAGATGTAAAATTAGGTCTTTTAGGAAACAATTTCACCGTTAAGATCTTGTGATATACATTGAAATTAAGCAGGTTGCAATCAAATCCCTTGCAAATGCGTAATTGTGAGATCATTCTCCTTAGATTAATGCTGTCACACTGAAGGTGGAACATAATGGAAAAATAACTTATGATTTTGAGATTTTTCAAATGCTTGTTTCAGTTTAAATTCAGTTACTCAAATGCTCAATAGAGCAAGGAGATCACAGCATCTGCAGAGCAGGTTCTCCAAATAATAATGTAAACCAATACAAACGACATTCAGTTCCCTATTTAGTCAGGATCACCAACCCTGGTGTACCAGCTGCAAGGACAGCATGATCTCCAAACCTCTAACAAGACACCCGTGCTGTAAGCAGCCATCTGTCTGAGGCACCAGCTGAGAACTAAAGTAGTGATACAGGCAAAGACTCCCATGTTCCTGTTGCCTCGCCTCTTGAGCTGCTCAAGCATTCAGAGCATAAGCAAACCAGCCTGAAACAGATCAGGTGCATGCCAGGAGTACGAAGTAAGCCTCCAGTAAAACAGGTCCCCTGCCCTAAGGCCATAGGTCTGCAACTAAAACTCTGCAGAAGTACTTCCATAAAACATTGCTGTCTGGAGACGCTCACATGGGCAAATGCTTCAAAGCCTCTATACCAGTCTCAGCCCCAACAATAGCTGACTTTTAAAGTCTTTGCTTGCCCCAAGAGTTGACAAAGGGAAAAGCCTTCAAGAGGAGAAGCATCACTGTGTCACCACTCTTTACAAGTGCAATCAACCACTGCAGATCTTGTCAATCAGCTAGTGTCAGTTTACCCCCAGCTCCAAGAGGGAGAACAGTCCTGCCACTGGCTTTTGACAATATTTTCCCATGTTGTTGGTCAGTTCAGCTCAGGAACAGATTTATGGCAAATAAACAAAACACCCATGAATGTTTAATGACAAAGCTGAGGGGAACACAAACACCTTGTTTACTATAAGACACATCTGTTCTCACAGCTGCTGCTGATCCATTGAATATAACCAAGGTAAGAAATTTATTAATATATGCCAAATGGTGATCTGCTCTGAGACAATTCCTGGAACTACATGGAATACTCAGCAATAGCTGGGTATTTCTCATTTATTAATGCCACTGTAAAAGGCACTGCCTGTGCCTTTTTTTTTTTTTAAATGTTTACCAGTCTAACATAAAACAAAGAATTTTTGCAATGAGGGACATACTTCCCTCCTGGCCTTAATATTTCAAAGACTCCTGAGCACACCACCGATCTGTGGCAGACATATGATTGAAGAATGGAATGAATCGTATGGGGAATGCAATTTCAGCTCCTGAGGACAACTCTTCAATCAATCATTATGTACCTTCCAGTTCATGGAATAACACATGAAACTACACCAAGAAGATGATGGGAATAAGTTACAAATACGTAACTGCAGAGGTACGTAACACTGTTACTGTAAATATATTTCCCACCGGTTTGACTACAAATGTTCCTGCCCCTTGAACTTACTGTAGCATTATTACAAAAAAAGAAGTCTTGAAAGACTCTCAAGATGCCATCCTCCAAACAAATTGCAAAAAAGTACTATATTTAAAGCAAAACAGTCTCAACTGCTACTGAAAAACATTTCTTGTTAACTTTAAATAGAAATCTACACCCCAGGAGCAGAAGAGGTGATTCAAAAGGAAATGTATATGTATTACATAGGTAAACACTGTTAGGCAGACCAAATTATTTCCATTCCATGTGACTTTTGTTATATTTAGTTTGATGCAAATCCTGAAAAACATGCAGACTTACAAAGAAAAGGGAAAATACCAAAATTACTTAGAAAACAACTTAATACAGCTTACACTATTGAACAGCTATTTCATCCGATGCTTTGTTTCTCTGAATTAAAAGATAACACTACATCCAATTGGTCAAGGAAAGGGCAGGACTACCAGAACTTAAAGCAGAAGTACAACTGATGCCAGTATGTAAAAAATGTTACAAATATAAATCTCACTTTATTAACATAATTTACCCTCTCATAATAAGAACTTCATTATAATGAAGCTGAAGAAGTATATCACCAAATTTAAAGAACTTAGAACTGGTCAAATAAGGAAGTAAAAATACTAAAAAGCATACCAGAAGAGGCTTCCAGTCTTTCTAATCTGCTGATCAACCAATCAAGAGATCCAGAAAACTGAGCACAGTTTTTACGATTTCCTCGAATCAGAGCGGCTATTGGGAAAAGAGAGAGAGCATGAGAGAGAAATTAAATCACTTTAAATTTAAATAATACCTGTCTTCTCTTGTCAGAAAGGATCCAGTAAGATAGAGTCTTAGCCTTTAATTATTGATGTTCTAGATTTAAACTTAAATAATATAAGTGATAGTTAGAATTCAGCCTAAGAAATACCTTTGATATCAAACTGATCTTTAGGGAATTTGAATTATTTTGGCTCTACAATTATCTCAACAATCCCTACAAAATGCTCCACATGAAGAAGCCCATACTTACACCACTGAAGTCAGCTGTTACTATAGAAACAATTTTCTTTAAAACAGTATTCTTGTAATGACAGAAAACATTGCAAAAGCGCAGTGCGAAGCCAACAACATAGGTGGTGAATGCAAATTATTTTCTACTGTTACAATATTTTGTTCAAGAATAATAGGAAGTAAAACAAGATAGATGTCTAGCAACTGTTTGCTCTACTTTTGACAAGGTTGTAGGGAGGAAGTAACTACATTGGATGTGTTTCACCCTCATGCTTTAAGCTGAAGATTGAAGTAGACTGAATAATGACTTGGTGGGTACAACTAAACTGAAATGTTCCTGAACACTGCAGGCACCCACAAACTTGCCCTGCCCTGGATTACATTTATCTGCAGCTATGTGCACACACACAAGCTCTCACAGAAGCATCTGCTCTACTCCAAGGACTGAGGCACAAAGATTTCTGTTTGGTGTGTGGAATAGGGCAAACTGGTTTTCTGAAGATTGTTTTCTAGTGCCGCCAACAAATTATTTCAACCTGAAATTTCTGTTATTTCCAGCAGCAGAGACTGTTGGTCCTGCTAAGAAGCAATGGCCTCTTAAAATCTGTTTTGTTGTTGCATAAACTCACTGTATTATATTGCAACTATATTTTTATGCTCCTTTATTTATAAAAGGTTAAACTTAGAGAGACTTACAACATAAATATTATATGAAACTATCTGCAAAGAGGAAGAGCAACACTGGAACACTGACAGTTCTGTCAACTGGCAGTTTCCTCACCAGTTTTCTGATGAGGAAAATCAAACCCTAATAGCATAACAAACAAACAAAGCCCTTTTTATTGCTATATTATAATAGAAATAAAATACGCACCCTGAAATCTTACACCTTTGATTAATCATGACCACAGTTATTTGAAAATACTTGGGAATCATAGGAGAGGGGACACCTTGTTAAAACACACAGATTAGAACTAAGGAACACCTGTTTCTGACAGTGACTTTTTTATTGGTCGTAGGCAAGACACACCATCTCCCTGTGCTTCAGGTAGGAACATAAAATGAAGGCAGTAACACTTCAGTGCTCAACACATCACTAAATTTAACTTCATTAACAGTAATGAGACACAGATGGTTTCATAAATGCTGCTCTGCACAAGTTTGTGAAAGGCTAGTATTCACTGGTTAAAGCTCTGCATTAAATGAGGCACAGAGACACTTAAAACTGAAAACAAAAAATAACATCCTACAGTTGTTTTTCTTATTGCCTACTACTCTGAACAACAGTAGCATTCAGTTTTAAAGAAATAAAAACCATGATGTGGTCATCACTGCATATACTTCTGCACATTCTTTTGCAGTGCAAATAGATCTAGTACAAGTTCACAGAGAACATATGCATTTGTAATACAGAAAGGACAGATGCTTTAGTAGATATATGTCAATTATTTCAAATTGAATGACAGAAGACTTAGATTTAATACAAGGAAGTTTCTTTTTGCAATCAGGGTGGCTGGACTAGATGATCTTTAGAGGTCTCTTATGACCCAAACCATTCTAAGATATGTGATAGTATCCAGTCTCAGCATTTATAAATGCCTTCATTCTCAACACAGTGAAATACAACACACCGTTAATGACATGACAAAGGACATGAATTCTGGCATCACAGTTTACTTTTATTTATGTGCAGACTCAAAAAACAAAGTACTGTTTGCTGAAGCAAGACTGAGCAAGGAATATCCATTTGTCATCCATGTAATTACTGTACAGATCCAGCATTATTCAGAACAGAGCAACATACAAATTCATCATAGGCAATCAAAGCCAGGCTTCCTAAGCGTTAGCTTCCCACAAGATAATGCAGTTAAGAGCAGCAACATCAGAGAGCAGGAGGGGCACAGAGACTGGGAAGCTTGTGTGTTCTCCTCACTACAAGTCCATGGAAGCAATACTTTGTACAGAACAGACAGACTTCTCCAGAAGGAAGTCTTCTTCAGAAGAAATTTTTTAGCCTTGGAAACCAAGCCACTACTTCCTGCAGTCTGCACTGTGCTTAATGTAACAAGAGATAAACTAAACTGTAACAAAAAAATTCAACTCTACCCTACATCTACGAGTAACCAAACCAGAGAATTTTACACTCCATCATCTACAATCTACACCCCAAAAGGTCATCATGTGATTTCATGGAGATGTTAACTCTCTGGACCTAATGTGGATACTTTCAAATGTTTCTAATTTCTGATATAACTTTTTAAATTGATTATTAATACATCAAATAACTGCAAATGCAAAAATCTTGCTTAATTTGTATTCTGTTTCTACCCAGTAGAGATTCTTCTGTACTACAACAGTTACGTACTTTATTCTTTATTCTTCACTAGTTTGAGCTAAAACTATCCAAGTAAACCATAATATGTCTTACCTAGTAATTCATACAAAGAATTCAGTATAGATTTCCATGCTTCTCCAGCTTCCTTCCCAGCTACATCTGCAAAGTGAGCTGCACTGCTGTATACATTCAAGCGATCAATACATTCAAGTACAAGGTTGATCATACCCTAAAAATCAAAAAGCTCATATCATCAGAGGGGAAAAAAAAAGTATTTTTAGATGCAAAGACAAAAGATTTTCAGAAATGTAAGAAAACAAAACATGAAGGATATGGAAAACACAAGAATAGATGCATGAAGTAAAACAAACAATCCCAACAGAAAATCTTCCTTGATGGAGGTAATAAACATCTGTCATTTAGGATAGCCAAATTAAAAAAAAAAGTATTAATGACAATTTTAGGCAAGATTTTATTCTGGAGGACATTTAGGCATCTAACAAAGTATAGGCAACTATTATTATCAGAGAAATAGTACATAATATTAAACAAAATGCTTAAAGAATGCTTAGTAAACCAAAACAACCTTCTACATCAAGAGATTATAAAAGAAAAAATTGATTCACCCATAAGGAGAAAATTATGGGTAGAGGTCAAGGCAGAAGGTCATAAAGGGAAAAAAGAAGTAAGGCTGTAAATGTATTTCTCCAAATATGCAGGAAAAACAGCAGACCTAGAGGAACTATGAATGTAACAAATAGTTTGACTCTTATAGGATAAAAACCCACTCCAAGTATAATCCATATTAGACATCAACACTATAG
This sequence comes from Cyanoderma ruficeps, assembly GCA_008694505.1. Classification (NCBI taxonomy): domain Eukaryota; kingdom Metazoa; phylum Chordata; class Aves; order Passeriformes; family Timaliidae; genus Cyanoderma; species Cyanoderma ruficeps. Next base: position 32,701,048 of record VZDJ01007749.1, on the reverse strand, counting down.
ATACTGTGAAAGAATACTTGCAGACAACATAGTGGAAAATCAGGAGTAAAACTGAGAGAAGTACCTCTTCTTGGAAGAGATTCTGGCGATTCTTCAGTGCTCGGAGCCTGTTTTGTTTGTTTTCATGCTCCAAATGTTCATCAGGGGGGTGAAAGTAGCCAATCAAGTCCTGAAGGCTCAGACTGACTGACTCAATAGGCAAATCGATGGTGGAAGACTTCACTTTCTTGCTGAGAGAATCAAGGCCCCTGCAAAGAAGATGCAAAGTTGCCTGAGAACTGAAAATTAACTTACTTTATCATTCAAACTATTTATTTAAAAGTAACGTTTGTTTAGATGCCAAAGCTTATTTTCTGACAGCAAAAATTATTCATATTTCCCCATTCTCCAACCTACCCCTTCCCAAATAAAACCTGAAAGTATGAAAAATGCTATTTCTGGTAAATTTTTGTCAAATCAAAAAACCACATTTTAATATCCTACCTAGAGATGTAGCAGTTTCAGAGGCAGAGCAAAAGATGAAGAGAAGTTATTGTAAACTGGTACAAAGTATCATGAAACTGGAATGGACACAAGTTAAAGAGACCAGTCCTGCAGTGCTGAGGAGGGTCCAGATTCCCCAAGGAGGCTCTCAAACACATAACACATCTCTAACCTGTTCTTAAGCCATTTTCAGTGTGGAAAGATGCAGCGCTTCTTCTACACACTCTGTCTCAGCACTTCATTAGCCTTTTTGTTTCCCTGATGCCCAATTCAAGCTTGGCCTGGCTGAAGTCTATGAACATTCTCTCTTAGAAGTGGAGGGCTGACTGTTTTCATCCATGTTACACCTGTCCCTTGCTCAGCTGAATCCCTTTGCAAATAATGCAAAGTTCCAAAAGGACAGCTAGAAAAGTTATCTTTAAACTTAATTTTATTGTGAGCATGTTATCCAAAGCGCAATTTTTCTACTGGCTTTTGAGGAAGAACTGAAGCGTGCACTTAAAAGAATAATTTTCATCCTCTTCAATTCAGCTTTTTCTTTTTGAGGTAACATCCTGCCAAAACTAAACTGCTAAACACTGCCTTGGACTCTCTGTGCACTCCACAAAAATCTCCACTGTAATTTAGCAATACCTTGATTTGCGAAACCTTATCATTAAATTGCCTTTCTCTGTCTTTATCTTTTATGGCATTCTTAGAAGCTTCTATGAAGGTGTCTTATTTACAAAGTGACCTAGGGCTTACATTTCCTTTGTATTTTAAATATCATACTGTAGACAACTCTCCTGATGGGTGATTTTGTCCTGGTTTTTTTTAAGTACCTTGTTATATGCTCTTCAACAAATTGATATGTCTCTGTCTTTGTCTGTGCCCTTATTTAGGACATGGCTGCTTCAGGTCACCATCTTCCACAGTTTTTTTCTTGTGATAAATGATTACTTATGAAATTCTTATCATTCCATACAGTCTTATTGCATATCATTCTTTTTCTAATGCAAACTATACTGATGAAAGGGCCTTTATCAATTACTGAAATCACAAGCATTTGAGAATTAGCATTTTAACAGCATCATTTAGGAATAGGAAGATAAATGCAAAATGCATAGATCTGACCTGATTTTTAAATGGCTAATTACAATAAAATACAACACAACATTTTTCATGTTTCAAAATATTAAAGAAACAAGTAGCATTAAAAGGGAAAAAATAAGCAAAGTGTAATGTGAGAGTAGAAAGAAGGTATAATTTTAAAGAAAACTTCTTGATACCATGAATTTCTTCAGTATATTTGTGTTTTTTACAGATCTATAGTTATACAGTTATCGCACTCTTCCAGGTTTTTCAGGGAAGATCTTTAAAAACCAGACTTAGAAAAGGAAAAGCTAATTTATGCACCACATGACTTAAAGCAAATTCTGGCAAGGAAATATCTCCTTTATGTTTGCATTTTCAATATGTTTATGCATTTACATCAAGATTGAGCAATAAATTATAAAGTATCTGTCGAGGTGCTTATCTGCTGATAACAGTCCAGCTTGAGAAGCATTGATCTATTTTTTTCTGAAAGATAAATTGTTCCCTGTAGTGTTAATGGCAACTTTGAATAAAACTGAAGAGAAAAAAAAAGAAAAGTGATAAAAAGATAATTTTAAAAGCACACCTTATGAACCTGTTGAAAAGGAAGACTGTACTACGGATGACACGTGCTGTACGAGATTCTTCATTCTGAGACCTGGACAGCGTTAACCCATCATCCATGTGCCCTTCATGGTGCATTATTGCCTGAAAACAAAAGCAAGAAGCAGTCACCACAAAATGAGACATTAAATAAGATGTCTGAAAACTCACATAGGAAAGCAGGCTAGGAAATTATGAAGTCACGTACAAAAATAATGATTTTATTAAAAACCGATAATTCCATGGTTTAGTTTCTCATGTCCAAGGTCACACCTGTACTGAGCCAACAGGTTCAGTGCCATAATAATTTCAAAGATACAGCTTCTGCGAACAACCTGCTTTATTTAAAACAAAAAATCTAAGGGGTTTTTGTTTGCTCTTTGTTTTTATCAACATTAAAAGCACTGCCCCTATAGAGAAGCAAATCCCTAAAGCAGAAAAGATCGTAACAGATACTCTTTACTGGTTCTCATTTCTAAGATTGCTACTGGCCTTTTCTGACTATGCTTTGAGTAATTTCCAATAACTTACAGTTTTTCACATGTGGTTATGATGGGTATCTGATGGACTGGATGGCTCAATCCAATCCCCTTCCCTAACTGTGTAGTTCTGGTATCTAAAATGGTCATGGAAAACACTACAGTGTTAAGTTGCAAAAGAATCTTTTCCCTACTTTATGATGCTGAACTAGCATTCAGCTTGGCTGTGATTATTCTATAAAGAAAGAAATCTCTCAGGATGCAAGACTTGAACATGCCAGCCCAAAAGGTAACACACTTACAATGCGGAAAAAAATACTTTGAACTAAAAGCCTACTCACAATCCAAACTACATTGAAGAAAGGAATTTTAGCATATTCTATAGGCTGCAACTAATATTTTAGTTTGAAATCAAATATATCCAGATTTATTAATATTTTTGAGATAATTTCTACAGGTTAACAAATGGACTTTGTCAGGCTTTCAGTTTAAGAATTAATTACACCACTTAACTTCTCCATATTTGACTGAAAAAACCCCAATCTTTCATCTGGCAAGCATCCTTAAAATATCTGAAATCCAGAAATTAGCTGGCTCACATGGCTCTCTTCATTTCCCAACCCCCAGCCCCCACCCAGCCTATCAGACCGTGAGTGAATGAAATGCTTTCTTATTTTCAGTCTTACCTTTCGCTGCAGAGAACCCATCCTTACAGACTTTGCATCAGCAGACTGGTACGTGAGCCATAAGCCGGTATCTACATGTTGTATGAAGCATATAGAGTCCCCATACTTTATTTCAGGCGCTCCCATTCCATCCACCTCTTTTCTTGTCCCTATGTCCAACTTTTCCTGATTAAGAGAAAAATGTAGACACAAACAATAACCAACGTGCTAATGTTTGCATAAAACAATAAATATCAGGAAATTGTCCAGAACAGGACCTAAAAGAATATTTGAGATCCTTCTTTAAAGATATTACTAGAAAATGGGAAAGCATAACTTTTAGTTAAAGACAAAGAAATCCCATCTGTGCAAAAACCTAGCCTGTTAAACTTGAAAGTCTGTGTGTATTCATTTCACCTGCGTAGGAAAAAACTAGGATCATAACTGACAATACATGTCATTACTGAAACATAAGAGTTTACAAAACAGCCTCAGACACATTAACTCCCCTAACTGAAACAAGCATTAACCCCCACAAGCTTTTCTTGGGCACTTGGGGTTTTTATCCAGTCTGGAAAAGATGAGCTCCATCCAACAATCCAACAAGACGTGGCCTTTAGCCTGTCACTGTCCAACAATGGGCTCAATGCTTCCTGAAAAAGGCAATCCATTTCTGCATGGCTGGACCACAAACTATTAATGGCATAACTGCACATCATTCCAACTGGTGTCTTGTAGAGACAGAAGTTGTTTCAGGAGAGGAAATGTAGTATCCCAAACAATACTAGAGTTTCTGGCTCTGATTTGAGGTGTTTCCCCAAAGCCTAGTTCTCCTAAGCACAAACTACTTCTGAACAGACTTGTATGGACAAACAGCCCATGCATCCTGCTTCACGGCAGATCACCCATTTAATCTCTGCAAAAACATATGGGTCAACTGACTGATATACCTGTAGCTGTATGGTCAGTATGCAACAAGACCCCCTTGACCAAGTACACCTTCAACATTCCAGGCCTCTCCTGATCAGCAGGAGATAACACACATCTTCCTGCAGCTACTTGGAGTAAAGGTACAAATAGTGAGACAAAAAACCCTTTATATTCTACCTGTTCTACAATCAGGAAAGATCAGAAGAATGATTACTTCATACACATGTGCCCTGACAATGTGGGAAGACAACTTTACAGTAAAAGCTGAGAAAATGGGGTGTGTACATGAACAGACAACAATCTCTAACTTATTAAAGGTTTTTTAAAAGCATTTTTTTAAGTAAGGGAAAATGTCCTGTAACTAGATTTTCAGCCCACAAAATGAACGCATTTTGAAGCATCTGAAAAAAAAAAAGTACAATACTATGGAGGTGAAATTCTTATGATTTCTTTTCATAATATTAAATTTTCAGATATAATATATTCATCAATTCAGCTTGTTTTCCGATTATTTCTGGATACCGATGTTAATTTCACTACCTAGTAAATGATTTTAAGCATTTCGTAAGTGCTGAAATTCTTATTAAAATCTTGTCCATTGATACATGGTAGTTACCGGTTTATTAATAATCTGATGCCAATTGGAGTTATTGTGCACCTCTATTTCCTTATTAGCCTATTGTTCTCCTCACATAATTTCTTCTATTCAATTCTTTCAAAAGCTAGCACAAATAACCTGAATGTAGTAACAGTTGGAAATTGAAAACCTACTTATAATATGATATTGCAAACAAATGATGATACAGGAAAAGATAAATTAGATCCTGATTTCAAGCTCCAGTTTTTTGAATTCTCTTTATAACTAGAAGATACTGTGAACACATACTGTACTTCTACATGGTAAGATTTTTTTTCAGGTTTCACAATTAATTTCTTAAGATGTGAATACAAATTCAGAAATTTTCTCTTAAGGCACTGTAAATAAGATGAGAGATTTTTAATATAAAGTATTTTTGCATTCTTTGTTAAAAATCTGCTGGCTGTAACAGAAAGTGAAAGGGTTTGATATTGAAATGCTCATTCTAATTAGAATTAAATTTACTTGGCATAAAAATTGCTGTGCCAACAATTTGTCAAACAAAATCTCTGTTCTCACTGATGTAAGTACACTAACAGCTCTGCATATAGGTTTAAATCCCAGATTGAAATCAATTCCATTAAAGTGAGTTTTGTCCTGAAATATAAATATAGTAGCCAAGAAAGCAATTATACTGTCAAAACTGGACTACATGCAGGAGAGAAAAGAAGACTAGTGGATGGTGTGGGGGAAGCAGGCATTAGACCATTCATTTGGGGGCTTCAAGACATTTAGCTTTTTGTGGAAGTGAACAGGAACCACAAATTGTTTAAAAAGGGGAAAAATTGAATGGAAGGCTGAGTTCATATCAATAAACAGCAGGTAGTTGAGGAAATACATATAATGAATCAGTCTCATTATCTACACTAAAATAGTTAATCAGAGAAAACAAGGATCTGAAAAATATCAGAAATCACCATGTCACTAATTAATAATGGTGCATTGGCACAAACATTACATGGGTGCAAGTTTCCAGCCACACTCTTACCACATATGTAACCTCTCATTACCAAACCATCTGCTAATTCTTCCTACAGCATTTTTACAAAGAAAACCTTCCGTTTTATTCGTAATCTAGACCCATTCTCAGATGATCAACCTTGTCTAAACAAGGATCAAAAAATCTTCATTTATTACACTGGAACAAACAGCAACAAGTGGGTTTTGCAGCAGTCTGTAAACCATCTCAGTAATATAAAACAAATGATGCATCACAAATGAAAAGGCTTATTGAACAATAGGCCAGATTTTCTCCAGAAAGCTGTTCTCTTTATAAACTCTCTTTATTCCATGGATAAAGAACACAAGCCAATCTTCCCATTTTTGTTGTGGGCTAAATGAACAAAATGTTTTAAAAATGGTTTCATTCTCATATTGAAAAATTCTTCTATGAAGCCTCACCTTAACCATTATTTCAGTCTAATGTTTCTGTTTAACTCCTTGTAGCATTCCAAAACGGACCGCCTTGATGAAGGCTTCTCCTTTCAACTTCACCTCTTGTCATCTGACCTAACCCACACTCTCTCTGGCACACTTGCAGAACTGATATTTTAAGACCTCACCAACTGCAAGTAGTTAATTTATGGCTGTTTTTTAAGTGAAGTTAATATAATTTCCAGAAAATTTTAGAAGAAAAAAGAAGAAAGAAAAAGCTGAAGACATAAAAATACAAGCCATAAAATTTTATTAAAATTGATTCTTTCTGTCCACTGTAAATTACTATGGTCAAGAAAAGCAGACTTGGTACAGAATGTACAAACCTTTCTAAATTGGTAAAAATTGCCTTATTTCAGTAGAATAGTGATATTAAAACAATGTTCTTTATCAAACAGAATCAATATTGAGCAAATAGGAGAGAAAAAAAAAATCCACAAAACTTGATTTCTACAAACACAAGTCTATTAAAAGAGCTGTATGTTTGGGAAATGGACTGTAGGTATCTCTGGACATCCTGTGCTGAGTGAAGCAGAATTACTAGAGAGAAAAAAAGAAAAGAAGAATTTTCCAAATTTCAGCTTCTTGAAAGGCTAATATATTTTTCATTTTAAGGTAATTTATGAAAACCAGAGAACAAAGGCAGATTACAAGAAAGAAAAACAGATTGTTAGCTGCTTAGAAACCCCTTATCATCTGAGCACTCTTTGTGATATTTTCAACTTTTCACCAAAAAAAAAACTCAAAAAAAACCCCAAAAAAAACCCCAAAAAATCCCACACAAAACAACCAAAAAAACCAAACCAAACACACCACACTTTTTCTAGTTCTCTCTGGGTAGATTTTTAAATGAAGTACTGGCAAGCTAATTTGTTTAAGATGATACACCCTTGCAAATAATAAGATATAAAAATAAATGTTGAGCCTCTATATTTGCATGTAAATCATCAGGTTTGCAGGTGATGCATTTTCAGCACTATCTCTGCAAACATGAAAGGCACTTTTCATACAGAAATTGAAGATATCTGCTCACATGCTTAAAGGAACTGATCCTTTAACATTTTCCCTTGTTTGTTTTTGCCTATTTAAAGCTAACTTACTATTGTGAAACAACTGCGAGCTTCACAATTCTTCCCACTTGTTTCAAGCTATGGCAAGAAGAATTATGACTGTGGCAAAAAAAGAGATGAAATTTCTATTAGAAATACCTAGCTACTTGGAACAGGAAGTGTGGGTTAGGTATTAATGCTCTGTACTCAACAAAGAGGATTAGAGGCTCCCACTTATCCATGAATAATTTTTTGGGGTGCTAAGTACATGCAACATAAGTGATAGTCTGGATGGTTTGTATGTTCAAACATACTCAGAGGAAAAGAGACCATAAATCTGCATACCTTCTCTACAGAAGCCTTACTAGAACTCCTCTAATTTGAAATCTTTATTTTAACACTCTTTCCCAGGGAGGGAAGGCACCTCAAAAATTTTAATGCCTGTATACTAATGAAGTAAAGCATGACACTCCTATAAGAAGTCCAAAGCAGGAGACTGAGTCACAGAATGGGTCAGGCTGGAAGGTGCCACAGTGGTTGGCCTGGTCCAAAGTTCCTTGCTCAAGCAGGGTCATTCTGGAGTGCATAACACACGATTGCATCCAGATTTGATTCATCCTCAGCAAAGCATATGCTCCTCCTCCCCATCATATCTCTGTAATTCCCTCCACGTAAGTAATTAGTTAAAATTGATGTTTATTTCCACAACATTTACATCAAATTTGATCTTCCAGACTTCCAATTTCTTTGAAAATCCATATTTAAACAGCAGTTAAGATTGTATTTGTCATGTGCAGATTATCTTATATACCCCTGTTAAAGTTCTCTCAATACTTCAAGAACCGACTACCACAACAAGTTTGTACCTGCCTCAAAGCCTTTTGTCTCTGCTCAGCATAGGATAGGTTTGGTCACTAAAAACAAAATAAATGTTAACCTTTCATTTTGAACACAGCTGAACAAAACCATTTCAAAATATAAAACCTTAAAATAATTTCAAATGAGACTTCCAAATTCAGGCTGGAAAAAAAGAATAAAAAGAAGAAACTTCAAACACAATATCACCTAGTCTCCAAAATACATGTGCATATGCTACATAGAAAACAGACACAAGCCATCTTTCAATATCAACAAGAGGCATTCTTTATGGCTAAAAAATTTTGCCTTTGAGTATTTTTTGGATTAAATAAACCATGTAACAGTAGATCACACCATTCTTTTTGGAGCAATCCCTGCTGACAACCCATCCTGAAAATCAGTGAGTAAATTATTCTACCCCTCTAGCTTTCAAGTGTTGGAAGTCTATACTAGCTAAAACAGGAAATCCCCAATATGGTTGCACTTCATTATCCTAAAGTATTTAAGCATTTCTATGACTTTTCTAATGGTTTCAAAAAAGATACACTGTCTAGGTCTCAAAACAATCACCTGAACTACAGTCTTTGTTATCTAGGTGCAACATGCTATATACATGCTTTCGGGTATCTTTTCTTATCTTCCCAAGCAGGCTAATAATTCTTATATATATATATATATAT
>VZDJ01007749.1:32654038-32692143 GCA_008694505.1 Cyanoderma ruficeps | reverse complement strand
TATATATATATATACACACACATAAATTAAATGGTACAGAGAAGTTATTGAGTAATTATGGTTACTGTTACTTTGCACTTTAGAAGACAATTTTTTACAATAACAAAATTATTGTTGGAAAATTTTTAGACAATGCTACAGGTGCTAAGTATGAGAAATAAAGGATATTTAAGAATTTATCATAGTATTATTCTAAATTGTTTACCCACTACAAAAGTACTTGTTTAAGCTCAAAATGCTTATTGAAGCTGTCAAAATGTAAAGCTAAACCCTGGTAACTTCAGATTAGACTACAGTAAAGTATCTGCTGAGAGAAATCCTGAATTTCCAATTTAATTTCACTAGCTTACAGTATTATAAATTTTTCCTGCGTCAGACAACAGATATAAGAAGAAGCAGAAAAGTTAATCAGAAGAACAAATTAAAAATCAGTACACTGCTCAAAAGTGGGCAAGAAGTACAAAAAAAACCCCCCAACCAATGAAAAAATTAAAAAAGCAGCAAATTAACAAGGAATAAAAGAAAGAAACCCACAGAGAGCCAAGTAGCAATACAGAGAGAAACTATGATAAAAGAAGCTTTCTAGTTATTGATTATACTACATTTTGGATTTTTTTTTAATCAGTGAGAAGTAGAAGCCTCCAATAATTAAGGCAATCACAACAAACAGAAATCATCTAAATCTTGCTTTCCAAAGAGATTGGAATTATTACTAGTAATACTAATGCTGCACTGGTTCCATACCTTAGAAGACCGAAAACAGAATGCTGTAGATTTTACATCTGCGTTCTCTTTGTCTGTAAGAAGAAGACTCTTGTCATCCAGGAGACTTAAATATTTTCCTGTTGTTATATGTCTTAGTCTGAATGGCTGTCCCCATCTAATGTGGCTGCCACTCCACCTAAGAGAGTCCATAAAAAAAGATTATTAAAAAAATAATGTTTTAACTACTGGCAATAATATTTGAAAGTAAAATATATTGCCAACTAGTTGCTGAAAAATATAAAATTCACATATTGGAGTATCAGCAAGAAAGTGGCTTTGTGGTTATCCTCTACAAAACAATTCCAATAAATAATCTTAAGGTCTTCCTTTGCACAAGCAGCTTTTGTTCAGACTGAATTCCTCTTGAGAGAAGGTACAGACCGCCTACAGAAAAGGAGGCTTATGCTGTACACAAAGAGTTTAGATCTGCCAGTTCCCTCTCCAACATTTCATCTACCAGCAGCTGCCATTCTTTACTCTCCCAGAGATCTTTTAGTAGTCAGCAGATTTTAAGCACACTTTAAATGTTATGCAAAAATAAAATGCATTAAAAAGAATTAGAAAACTTCCTGAAATAAATATGAAAATTTATTAAGCAAAAAATAGCCCAGATTCTTCATATGCTATACAAGAAAGGGAAACCTTATCTAAACTCCCCCAAAATTACTCTACACGAAGTACAGGTCAGAGGTTTCAAACTTCTTGCCCTAAACTGAAAATCCAGCCCAGCCGTTCTTCCTGCTTAATTCCCGAAGATAAACTTGTGTAGGGGTTACTAAGGAATATGTACTTCACAAAGGCTTTTCAAACTGGAAAACTGTCACAACTAGGGTGGTTTTCCTAATCTTCACAGAATTTTCTTCAGTCTTATATCTGAAAAAATTTGCACTTCAGATGTATGTGAATGCTGCATTTTGGAGAGGAAATCATGTATTTATGCTGTATATGCATTATGCATATGTTCTTGTATGTACCCACATGGAAGTCTGAAAATCCCTTAAGTTAGTACTTACACAGGTTTAAGTTGAAGTCATTTTAATTTTGCCTGACATACAGATGTAGCAGGATAAAGCATCTACCTATTTAACACCTCTACCCACTTGTCTAAATGTGTCTTCTTTCAAGTTTGTCATACTGGATGACTGGATGCAAAGTATGCAAAACCAATTTGGCAAACATTTTCAAAGTGCAGTTTTAAAAAAGCTTCTGTTTTGTAACAAAATTTGTTACGCTTCAGTGATTAAACTTCTAAACCTTTTTAATTACTGGCCTTAAAGAGAACAGAAGAATAAAAAGGTTTTTGCCCTCAACTACTTTCTTTTGAAATCTAGAGTGTCTTCTGTTGAAGTTGAAGGAACTTTGGGGTAGAAGGAAATATGGAAGCTTTAGATCTTAGAAACACTTTTTTTTTGTCTTCTGCACAGTGAATTCCACATACTCCACAAAAGGACATCTGAGTCCAGTGTTCTAACATAACTTCTGTTTCTCTAGTCAGTAAAATGTCAGGTCACGAATCTCAGCTATTGTGTTGCCGAGTCTGGTAAAATACATCAGTTCTGAACCTTTTATATTACAGGTCATGCTGGGGAGCTGCCTTTTCTCTTGTCTGATTCAATTTTCTTTTGGCCCCAGTAGCTACAGACCATAAGTTAAAAAAAATAAAAAAAGGTAGTGTAATTGAGCCATACTTCTAGTTCATGCCTGCAGGATAGGAAAAATAGCAATTCATGTGCACTTTAAAAAAAGTCTTTCGAGCAGGAATTATCTTGTGAAGCCATTTTGGACTACTAAAAATACTTTTTGCAATGTGAGAGCATGAACTCTAACACCTTTTGGGAAAGAAAGCAATGCTGAGCAATAGTATTTGGTGTCCCATGGCAGGGCATCCCAAGGGCATCTGTCCATGTAGACTGCCCAGGCAATTTTTATGAAAGTTCTCCACTAACAAACAGAGTTGAGAAAATATTTGTTCCTTTAAAAACATGTAAAATTCACATAGCATTATATCTGCAGTCATTCTGGGAAGGACTACAGCTGATAAATTGAAGTAGTTGCATGAATATTAATGGACTGCAATTCAACACTGAATGTATACAGCAATTAGAATATCATACAAGAAAATAAAGTGAGGGCAGTGTAGGAGAGTGTTATTCTTGGGATTTTATTTGGTTATTTTCTTCCTAGTAAGAAAATCCTGTTTGTTAGAAAGAAAGACCCCTTTGTAATAGTTGTTTTGACAGTTCTTACAATTTCTTTCAGTCGTATATGTTCAAATGCTTACCCTTCAAAAGTTTCTATACAACGCCTGTCAAAGTGATATATATGATGGTCATAACAGAAACCTGTCATTTCTTGGATCCCCATGTTGCTCCAGTACTGCTTATTAGGGAAGTAAATGCCATGGGGAAACAAAAAGCCAGAGATCCTTCCACAGTTTCATTGTTGTTGTCACTGTCTCAAGGTCCATTTTAGTCCAAAGGAAAAATCTCACTGCCCTATCACTGACATTTAATATCATCCTATTAATAAAATGCACACAAAGGAAACAGCATCATCGGAGTGTAACCTTTTCATAAGGCGCTCTGATTTAATCTCTAAAAAGCAATCATTTATTCCTCACTAAAAACTTTATCACAAGCACATATCATAATATGATTTAAATGCAGCTTTACACTGTAATTATCTTAACAAACAAGGCACAATTCCTTACTATTATTCCAACACTTCCAATAAGGCACGATTGAATTTTTTCCTTTAAAATTTATATTCTAAAGTCTTCCAAATGGCTTAAACAAGCTGGGGTACGAGTGTCACATGTGATTTTTATTTTAAGGAAACCGTTTCTGTTTTGTCATTTATGTTCTAAAAATGTAAACTGCAAAATCACGGACAGCTGTAACAACTTTAAAAAATAACCAAAACACACACTTTCTCTATAGGAACTTGTTTAATGTTTAATGAAACTCGTATGAAGCATTTTTAAAGGGTTATTTTAGCTTTACTCATCTGGATTTATAATTATTATTTTGAATTTACAGGATTGCTCTGTACAAAAAATGTCCTGCCAAATGTCCTCCTTTTCCTGAGACAGATTTTACTTACGCAACTCTTAGAGTCTCTAGTCGCCAAAGGGAACGAGCGTGAATGGACACAGCCCCACCTTCGTAATGGACAGTTCTGAAAACCAAGCAATGGCATACACTAAATGTTCAGCAGAATTCATCATCATCTGTGTTTGTTCATTTAACCCCACCTCTCATTTTGAGATTGCCAAAACAATTATTGCATTTGTCAGATTCAAAGGTTATTCTGTTCAAAACGCAGTCTTGTCAAATAAACCTTCAGACTTACTTACTTAAATTTTGTTTTAATTGTCCTCAGCATCCATAATTGTGGCATTCATACCAACAAGATGTATACAGCATTTGCTTAGACATTTTTCTTAGTGTTTTAAGGATAAAGAACCCAAGGGAAAAAACATTACCAATAACCTGTAACCAATAACATAACCAATAAACCAATACTTACAACATTTCTAGATTCCAAAAAACCCGAGTATCAAATAATGAATAAAATTTGTGATAACTTCATGTATCTCTCAGGAAAGGTAGTGTTTTCTCAGACCTTATACTATTAAAATAACTGCAACTTATCACATTGAATTTTGAAGATGTACTTATTTAGCACTTTAATACCATAACACATAAGATATTACAACAACCACACTGACACAGTCTTCACACATCTCAGATGTTAACAGCTTCCTATTTACAAATTTCTATATGTAATGACCTCCCCAATTCCTGCATATAACCAGAAATCTATGTCTAGAAAAATGTCAATTAAGCCTAAAAAAGACATAGATTTTTTTTTTTCTCCATTATTTTACACACAGATAAGTGATCTATACTGGATACACAGAATGATTGAGAACTATGGTCACTGAAAGCCTCGAGCAAATAACCCTGTTTTGCTTCAAAGTAAACACTAGGGAAAGTTAGCATTGCCATTCTAAATTTAGGGAGCCATTTTTTGGATTGTGTTCTGCCTGTGCCTGTATTTCTGCCCTGTGACACAGACAGAATTTAAAAGCCTAGGCCTTTCCTTTGGGAACATACATAGAAGAGTCACTTATGCAAAGGAGTGCTGCCACTGTGCTTAGCAGATCAAGCATGTCAGGGAAGACCACCAAACAATGGCCTAGTTTTACAGACCCTGAAAGAGCTGATGGATTGAGCAAATGTTGTGAACTTCAGTCAACACCAGGCACCACCAAAAATAGCGGCATAACTTTAGAGAATATTAGTAACAAAATTGTAGGCATTCACCATTCTTTGCTAAAACCAAATTTTGACAACTACAGTTTTGGAATCAAATACATGCTACTTAATAGGCTTTAGCTTTTGAAGTCCTCCTGTGGATATAATACAAAAGGACTGAATGTTTAGCACAGAGGAAAATACAGCATTGAAAGAAATAGTCCAAAACCGAAATAAAATATATTCTTAGTACTGTTGAGCATACATGAAACTATGGATGTACTAAAATTCATCTTGGAATGTAGTAAAAAGTATTATGGAAATGAACACTTCCAGACATTGCAAAAGAATGAAGATGAATCATACAAGAGGAAAAAAATAGTCTGAACACAAAATAAATATATCTCACTACAATTACAGAATCAGGAACACTGAACACTCGTGACCCAGGTACAAATAGAAACTCTGGCACATGTTCCACATAGCAAGAAGTTACAGGTGGATATAAATATGTACAATATTCACACTTTGACCTTATATCCACTATTTCCTCCAAGTATTATCTCAGCTATTTACTGCAATGGTTTGGGATGCTAGGAGCAGCTGGAAGGTATTAGCAAGTCTCTCATTTCCCTCTCACTGATGGAAATGAAATTCAAAGGCATTCATAGTTTTTATTAAAATTTACCTTTATTAGTACAGTAAAATGCAATTGCTAAACAACCTTGAACTCGGCTATTTCTTAGTTCAGATATTCTCTCTGTGCCTCAGGTATTTGTTCAAATTCTCCTTCTGCAGCTAACAGATCAAGACTGGATTTATGCAGCAACATCTCAGGAATAACAGATCAGATGTCACCCTGGTTGGTAGCTGGGATTGGGAGGGTGTGGGTTGTTTGTTTGGGCAGCTTGAGTGGGGGTTGTTGCTTTTTTTCAAAGTTGAAGCATTCTGATCCTGGCTTATTTCAGTATGAACCTCACTCACAAAAATGCATTTGGAATCCTTGACTTGCATTATATAAAATTAAATTTTATTCAGCAGTTTTCAAGTAATTAATTACATGAAAAACCATGAAGCAAAGGTTTAAATTCATAATAATGTTTCATTCTTAAGCTGGTGCCTTTTTACTTTTCAGGCATTAAGCCCTTTCTCACAATGGAAACCCCAAAGCTGTCACCAGTTTCTCAGTCCGATTATTCTTTTGAAGCTAGTTTTGGATTACACATAGCTGTTGGGTCAGTATAACACTAAAAATCTAAAAAACCTCCCATCTTAAACTTAAAAGGATGGCTTCTCATGGGTGAAGTAGTTTACTTTTATATGACTGTCTATCCATTATTTTCTTTCTGTCTTCTTTCAAAGGGGAGCTATCAGTCTTAGAATGGTCACATAAGTTGAGAAAATGGGAAAGAGATAGAAGAAATCCTAAATAAAAACATATTACTTGTTTACTAGAGGAAATAAAAAGGATTCTAGGGTTGTCCATTAGTTTTATATGAATGACCAGGTATGGCAGCAACAGATGGAGTAAAGGCTAAAAGACAGTAATAGAACTTCAAAGACGAAAGTCAAAGAGGCAGAAGCTGAGCCTCAGCAAAAGAGGGAGTTACAGGAATCTGGAGGGGTACTGAAAGAGAGCTGGTGACTGGAGGTCTAGAGATCAAGGATCACTACAGAGAAGCAAAAGGAAAAGCCTGAAAACTGGAATAAAGGATGAAGTAGCAAGACTTTGAAAGACCAGGAAAGAAGTTACATTCTACAAAAAAAAATAATTTAGCCCAAAGCATTAGAATAAGGTGTAAGCTCTTGTGTTTTTAACCAGATTCTGTCTTTGCTATAGAAAAGATGATAAAGAAAAGATGAATAAAAGAATATTTTGAATAAAATATTGCCTCAGTGAAGGGAAAGTCACTTTGCCTTAACCATAACAGCATGTATGCTGAACATCGTCCCAGAGCAGAGTAAGTTCATAACCCAGACCATCTCAAAAGTTTTTATGCTAAGGAATTGAAAGTTCATTTTTATCCCTTTCCATAAAAATAAATGTAGTAAACTGCTCTGAGATTGCCCAAACCAACTTCCTTAGTACTTGCTCTAATATATCATTATTTCATGGGATGCACCTCATTACTTTTTATATACTTCTGATTACAGTTCAGTGGTGAAAAGGAAGGATGTTTCATAATATTTGAATCCTTCCGGAGGCTGACACTAGTATGTCATACCAGGTACAGGTACTGCTAGGTCAAATGAAACATTGCTTTTAATGACATGAAGTAACACACATAAATTCTCTGGCTATCTAAGATTTACTACAGATCTACACTGACAGGATGAAAAAAAAAAATTGAGTTGCAAGGTGCAAAGAAGGTGCACTACACTTGCAAAACAGTAGAGAAAACCTCCAGACTACAAAACCTAATTATGATATTATGGGTAATTGAAGTGTATAAGGAAAATACAAACAACAGTAGAAAAAGAGAGGACAAGAAGCTATGAGTGTTAGTCTTCCTCAAAGCTTGGGATATCTTGTATCTTCAGAGTCATACCAATCATACTGATTTGTGCCATTTTTTCTATTTTTTCCAATGCATTTTATTTATATATTCCACATGTCTAGATTAAGGATATTAACCACCTTTATTTCAAAATAAAACATCTATAAGCAATTCAGAACCTTTGAGACTTTTCAGTTAATCTTTATTATAAACCTTCATCTAGTTAATTAGCTGGTATAATGAAGTCATTTTTCAGTCTGACCTATGGCTGTAAGTTAAATTTAAAACACCATCCTTTCGCAGACTATTTCGTTCATCTATTTAAATTCACCTTAATCCAAACTAATCCAAACAAATGCACACCGCATCTGTCTCCCCATGTCCGGGTGGTGTGTGCAGCACCACGGACAGCGCCCAGGCCCCGGCGGGACCAGGTCCCGCGCTCCCTGGCTCACTCTCAGCACTCTCCTCCAGCTTTCTAAGAGGGGATGCAGAGGCAAAGAGACAGTAAACGCCAAAATGAAAGCTCCATATCTGAATCTATCATTCTGAATTACAATAATGAATTAATTACACAGGTTAAAAATAGACTACCACGTGTCAACCCCCCTGGAGAACCATTATTGAATTTATTCTCTTATTAAAGTATTGTTTGGCAGAGAGAGGACAATCATTTCTCTGAAACTCACTGACTACAAATGGGAATTAAATGAGGTAAAATAAATTACATTAAATGGCACTGTTTCAATACTGCTGAAGTAGTCTTGGTTGACGAACCTGCAAATCCTAAGTTCCACAGCAAGAAAATAATGGAAAAAATCTCAGTTACTTGGAATGAATCAGGGCAACATAAAGAACAATAGTGTACCTAGACCACATACAAATTAATAAATACAAATAAGATGTCAAAGTTCAAGTGAGAGAATTTTTGTGACTCCTCTCAATGACAGACAAGCTCGGTTTTAGTTTGAAAAATCAGTCACTAAAGAGCTCTATGTATGTTTTCAAAATAATTTTTAAAAGCACAGCTACCATTATTCATGGCTCAAGGGTTGTTTGGGGTGCAGGAGAAAGGTTATTGACTTATGCTGATTGAAAACTTTCTGAGTTCACATTTCAGTCATAAATCATGCCCCACACATACTAGATCCCATATTTGCTGAGGTACAACAGACCTCATCAGTTCATAATGCCGTGAGAAAACATTTTAGAGAATGGCATGGAAAATAAGAAAGGAGCTGGGATTGGCTAAGTCATACTGATTTTGACCATCACTTTAAAAGCCTGTCCATCCCTGAGACTAACATTAAGTGTTCAACGCAATTTACAAAAGTCTTAACATAATACGTTTCACTCAAAGAAAATCTCAAAGGCAGGAATGGTAAAACTGCTTCTGAAATTAGGCTACATTTATCCATTCCCTCATGAAGGCCTATTCTGAATGGATGGTTTGAGAAATTGGAGTCTGCTCCAGCCCAAATGGTACTTTGAAAAGCCAGGAGCAGTTTTCTCTCTGTCACAGGTAATTGCTTTCCATAATGAAATATTTCTGAAGGGTCCAAACTGCACTGCAGTCATCACTTTAAAACACATATGGCAAATCAAAATGCAAATTAGTTTCAATGGGAGCAGTCATCGTTCCTTTCTACACTGGGAGCTATGACTATCAGAGCCCTACTCCCAAGAAGTATTTAAGTTCTAAAAGAATATGAAAGATGGTGGTATAATCAAAAGGAAGCCACAGAATCCAATCAAAAAATAAAACCCCACCATTTTGATGATATACTTCTACTGCTATCTGCCATTAGCTTTTTTGGGGACTACTATGAAAAAAAAAATCATGAAAACCTATCAACCAACCACCAAAAGAAACAAACAAAAAAAAACCCAGCCCAACCACAAAACATATCCCCCTAACAGAAGAAAGCAATCCAAAACTCTACAGTCATGCCTGTATTAAAAACCAGCTGACATTTCTAGAGGACACTAAAAATTACACACAAGATAAAACAACATCAATAACGTAAAACGATTCAATTTAATTGAACTCTGAAAAGCAAGGGGGGGGAAAGGAAACTGCTGACTGATTCAATTGTGATAAACTTAATAATTTTTAACTGTTTTCAAATGTTTTTAAATTTTTTTTCAGTGTGTGAACCAATGGAAAGTAACTTCACAAAAGCACTTTAATGTATACCTTCTCTAAATACCAACTCTCATCATAATTAGAATAAATGTATTAGTTCCTTTGATATTATAAATTCAAAAGTGAAGACTCAATACTATAATTACCAAATAACAGGTTTTAAAAAAACCAAAAAGGGTCACAACTTTAACAGGAAAAGATGTCAAGGGAAAGTAAAGACCATTCCAAGGTACCAGTAATACAAAGAGTGATTTAAATCTTCTGCTGGATAATCATATATAACCCTCCAACCAAAAAAAAAAAAAAGAAAAAGTACTATTAACAAAATTCTCCTGTATGAAACTGGAGGGAAAAGGTAGAAAAGAAGACTATGCAATCCTTAATTTAAATTTTAAAAACATATGTAAATCCAGGAAACTGTGGTGGCTTTGTCTCATTGCTACTGACAAACTGCTTGTATGAGCTCCTATGATGGGATCTACACCACAAACTATGCAGACAGAGGGTGAAGGAAAAGAAGTCAAGATAGATGGAAATCTAAGTAACCACCATAAGAACACCAAATTTATGATAGTAGGCCTTCTTTTGTCTGTCTATAACTGTATCTATTTTTAAATCTACCTGGAAATGCTTCTGGAATCTGACTTGAAAAGCTACTGTCCAAACTGAGGTCTAGCTTGCTAGAGATAACTAAGGCACTTTGAAGAATAAAAACACAGTTTAAGGATTCTACACATTAGGCTTAAACCAGCTGCATTAAAACAGCAACATACCTGACTAGAATATGCAGTAAATTATATTTAATTCAGGGAAATTGCATGTACTTGACGTTTTGCCTATTCCCTTTTTTGTTCTTTGGCTGGGTCAATGAGTGAAGACTAACAGGGTGTCTTTCAACATGCCTGTAGCATTTAAAAAATAATACCACTATATTCCTCTACTGTAATGTCAAGTAACTCATTATATTACCACAAACTTCTCTATTTGTACTGCTTAGAATTTGAATGTTTTTTTGACTCCTAAGCAAACTTCATCTAACAACTTCACAGAGGAGCTACTTAAAACTGCTTCCTAAGGAAAAGTCCCTCTTCCACAATGCAATGATTCCACCCTACCTTGTAGAGACCACAGTACCACAATCTGAAGGCCACATGGAGGGACACACAAGCTCAACAGTTAAGTGAAGAAACTTAGCACAGACTCAGAAAAAAACTGAGATGCAGAAAATTATTTTATAAGCTTTTTATATGACTCCTGCCACTGTACTAGGCCTCCTCCAATGTAGATTTGGATGAGCTTGACTCAGAGAAAGCTTTGTTAGGTACCATAATCATGAAGACAGTATCTGCACTGTCACTGCTTCATAGGTCTCCACCGTGCTAAGTGAGAGTATAAACTCTCATATGTACAAGAGTATAAACATCTTGAAAATGTGTGCTTTATTTTGAACTCCTGGTACTCTTCAGAACACTTTTATAATCAACATTTATGCAACTGTACCAATGTTCCAAGAATAGAGTAAATCTACAGTTATTTTTGGAAACTGCCTAAGAGGATGCTTCACATCTAAACTATTTATTTATTCCCTGAAATAGATACCAGGTGACATTATAGAATAAAACTCTTATTTTGGGATTGTCTGATCTCTTATTTATCTGAAAAGGGATGAAGAGGAAGCCTCTGCAGAAAAATAAAAATGAGACAGAGGAATTAGTAAGTCATGACAGGGATGATATTTCTCAGTGCTCCTTTATGCTGTCATTCTGCAGAGAAGACCTGCTCTTCAGGTGAATGCTGTAACAAAGCAAACCAAACAAAATCACAATAATTTATCACTAGACTACTTCAAGAGGCAATGACAGGAAAATATGGAATTATCAAATAAATCATGCTTTAGTACGCTTCATGTGCAAAAGTTACAAAATTGAAACTGAAATGAAACACAAAGTAATTTGTCTGAAAAATTCCTACCTGACAAAATTACCCATATTTTTAAACATAATTCTGCAACATGTTGAATCACAACCATCAAAATGATGTATGCATACATACTGAAAACTGAAAGGTGCCACTGATTATTTTGAATAGGCAACAGTCCCAATTAGAAATAGAAGTATGGCTGTTTTAAGCAGTAACTAAACTTACTAATAATTCAAGAGGAGAAAACATGGGTCACAGAGTGATTATAACTACACCATATAATTAAAAGTAATCATAGATTATATTCTAGGTTTATTAGCAAAAAATATTTTAAAATATTTCAGAAAAATAGAAAAACTTCAGAAATGAGACTATGGAAAACAAACATTTTTATTTTGCTTGTTTATCAAAGAAAGTTCTTGAACAACAGTACATTTCAGAAGATCAAATCTGTTTTTATGAAGCACTTAGAAGCAAGATTTCTCAGTATCACTATGAGGAAAAATAAAGGCAAAGACATAATACTATTTGTTGCCTACTGGCTCTGCTTCTTCTGGGGTTCCAGACAGATATGGGAAAGGCATAAAGAAATACAGGACACTGCAGACACCACAGAAAGAAACACAATTTTCTGATTTGTTTATAGGCACTGGTCTGCAGATTAAGACATTGACCACATTCTTCCCATGTTATAGGGCAGAAAGATGCATCATGTGAATGCACAAATAGAGCAAATCAATTTTTTCTTAATTTGCAACTTTACACTCCAGTTCTGTGTTTTACATATAATGTTAGACTTGTTGAAAAGAGACATATTTTTAGTATGCTATTAAGCACTGAAGTTCGGTAGTGACGTGTTTGATCACTCCATAAATCTGAGGTTACACTGCAACTACATTTTCAAAAGGAATTTTACAGGATTTAAACTGAAGGAAGAGCAAACACTATAGGATCCTATTTATTTATCACCTTAATTTTTCCTCACTTTCAGTCTGAGAATAATAATAGCAGTGATCAAGCTGTAGTGACTCTCACATGGTAACTAAAATTAAAACCTGAACGGATCACATTTTAAGAATCAGCATTATGAACTATCTTCTGCATTCAAAAACTATTCCCTTGTCTAAAATGAGAAATAGCCATGAAGAGTTGGCCACCAGCTCTGTAAGAAAACTGAGGTTTTTCTCCTTAACATTTAAGTATTCATTGAAGAATTTTGCTATGAGAGCTTCCAAAGTCTTGTCCTTGTTTTTTTTTTATTTTATTTATTCTCATTTGTAAAAACATTTCAATTTGCAAACCAAGAAAACTCATTTTGATGAGTGAGTTAACGAACAGCACTTCCTTTGTCATGGAAATTAAGCTACCCAATATCCTCTGATAAATAAATTATTCTAAAATACCATTTAGCAACATTTAGCCTGAAGGTAGAAATAAATTATACAACACTACCCTATTGAAAATAGGTTTAGGGCATATGTTATTAGAACAAATAAAGAGGACAGATGCAATCTCTCCACAGAGAAATGTCCCTCCACTGTGTCAGTCTTCTCACTATTTCGATTTTTCCATTAACAGAGAGAGAGACATACCAAGTTGTCATCACTACTCCCATTCCAGGATTCCTTGAGTCAAGAAAATAACCATAAATTAAATTCTAAACTGCCATGACAGGTAGACCTGAGATTAATCCCAGACTAGTTGCCTTGAATGATTGAGCAGTATTCTTACATAGCTTTTCCAGAGGAATTTTTTGTAATTATAAAAAAATACAGCAATGGAAAACTGAACAGATCTAATTCACAGTGGTTTTAAATCAGGAAAAACTACAATAAATTATTTAAAAAATGACTATTTTTTACATCTGGTAAGTGAAGTTAGACTTGAACAATACGGAAAAGAAAATACAAAAGGCTCATATCCAAAGTTTATCTCAACAATATTCATTCTTATGGATAATAGATCTCATCACGACATCTTTCAAACATCTGTACTATGACACTTAATTCAGCAATATTCATTACTAGTATTCTGTTATAAGCTGGAAACCTACCTTCTTTGTTCTTCTCCATGTTCACCCGAAGGGACAGTCAAACATTCATCCATGTGACCATGCAATAACCTCAGAACATCCCCTCCTATCAGGTATCCTTGAATAAAGGGAGAAAATCGAGTAAATTTCTCTAAACACAGCAACATGTAAAACTACAGTTCAAACTGTAATAAACACTATCAGGCTGATTTCAGTTTTTCCTGTTTAACATTTTACATTACTTTGAAAAAAGAGTCAGAAGAAGGGGAAGGTATCTCATACCCTGGGCAGGCAGCTGAACATTGACAAGTGAGAGAAGCTCCAAGTCAGCAGTTAGGGAAGGATGGATCAGGATAAAGAGAAGCCACAAGCAAGGGATCCTACATAGTTACAACTCATAAAAAGACTGAGCCAACCAAAACAAGGAACCAAGTACTCCTCTCCCAGATTACAAGAGAAAAAGTGGGAAACTCTTCCATCTTACCTACTCCTCATTTTATTTAAGATAAGAATTCCAGTTAA
This sequence comes from Cyanoderma ruficeps, assembly GCA_008694505.1. Classification (NCBI taxonomy): domain Eukaryota; kingdom Metazoa; phylum Chordata; class Aves; order Passeriformes; family Timaliidae; genus Cyanoderma; species Cyanoderma ruficeps. The sequence continues at coordinate 32,678,001 of VZDJ01007749.1, read as the reverse complement.
CATACAAAAAAAAAAGACTGATTTAGTTATTTCATTATTTTTAAAGCACTTTTTTGAGCATTTGGAAGCTAGCTATGAGGGAAACTTCTAGGAAGATCCATTCTGAGCTCTACTTGACAGGAAATTCAAAACCAATAATCACGATTTATTTGGACTCCAAAGGGAAACTCCTATATTGCAAATACCACCACTGCATGTGCAGCCAAACACTTGGCTTTACAGTATACAAGTGTGTGTGTTTACAAACAAAGGCACAGACTATACACACGGCATCACAATATTTGAAGTCCCAGGACTTAGTAGCCAGAAGCTGAAAATAAGGGCATAATTTGAATCAGTAAAAATGTTAACAAAATAGATCTTTTTTCATCAGTCTTTTTGCATTAGAGACGTGACATTTAAAATAAATATAATTTTATATTAACCTACAAATATTGTATTATAATCAGCAACTGAAGAATACTAAAACGTAGTAGATTATAAGCAAAATTCAATGGTATTTTTTCCATCTGACAAGCAAATTTAAACACTTTGTTTCCTAAATTCACCTTCCTTTCTTGCTAAAAACAGTTAATATCAAATTCTACATTTGAGTGGGATGCCACAACATAAATGCTTGGCTTTAGTGTTATAGCAACAAGATTTTTAAAAAGTTATACCTGGAATTATTTTTTGAAGCAATGTCTATACTAAATAAGTCATGCTGTGAAGTAACACATATCTGTACAGCAAAATGGTTTTGAAGACCCTTAAGTCACACTGCACACCTTTCACGAATTTATTTTGAAACTACACAGAATCTTCTTCCTGAATACATCAGCTAATATTTCAGAATATATTTTTAAACCTTTGAGATCAGTATAAAATTGGTATTTATGTGGCAAATTTTAGCACTGATTTTTTAAATTCTTGATTTTGACGCAGCAGGGTATGCTCAGGTAACTGTTGTTACATACATTACTTTTTACATGGACCTGTGTCGATTCTATAATTTAGGTTTTGTTTTTAAAGTGACTCTACTTCATCATACAGAATTAGCAGAATTACTTGATTTATCGCTAAAGCTGTTTTGACTTAAACAGTAAGTTGATGTTTGCATAAGTCAATTTTACAGAAATGCTTGTAAAAAGAAATTATTTTCTCTGAACATCCTCCAATATCCTAGTTCATCTTACAGAAAAGTTACCCATTATTTTAATTCCAAAATAATTTCATTTAACTGAGTAGTTTAATTTATTAATCTATTTTAAATGGGAATTTTTGATTAAGAGAGGGTATTGTAGTACAACTATTTCTATACATCCATATTTTACTTATGAATATGACAAAGCCTTTTACAGATACTAACAAAAATAGGTTTATTTCCTTTTTCATTTTTGAGGAATTTTTCTCTGGCTTTGCTACCGTGTTACTGAGGACACAGAGATAAGGCCTTACACACTCAGTGTGAGATTCACTCTCCCTTCACCACAGGACTACCTAGATTACAGGAACAGTTGCCACTTTTTCAAGAATAAGGCCTTTGCTCTAATCCTTTCTGACACTAGCTAGCTGAACTTCTCTAGAAAACATGCTTAGCTAAAAAAAGATAATGTCAGTACTTGAGAAAAGTGAAAATGGAAAAGTACACCAACATAGAGCAGGCACATACACAGATAAATGCACAGCTACAAAAACCGTATTACATCATTTTCACATTATTTCCTGGGAGTATGAGTACACAATATGACACTATGCCATCATGGATTTCTGCTTGTCACAGAGACAGGCAGCTCTCAGTAGTGAGGTTCACCAGACAGACACATGGCATAGCACAAATCTGGGTCTCAGCACATAAATCATGCTGGGATTATTAGCAAAAATGACATACCAGTGCTGCCAGCAGTGGGAGGACAAGGAGAATGGAATTAATAGGAAGGAGCAAAAGGAAAAGGTCTTCTCTTCTCATTAACAGAAAGGTTTTCTCCATAAAGCTTAAGACACTGCCAAGCAATATGCACTAGCATTTTTTAATAATGATTTGTACTATAAACCATGTCAGAGAATCTGTACAAGCAGAGTGATTCTCATATGTAAAAACACAATGACTGTATAAAAAAAGAGATGTTGAACATGCTATCCCTAAAATCTGAATTAGCAAAGTTGCAAGAACATTCCATGACTGAGTTTTAAAATATGTCAGAGAAAAAGAATTGATGTAAAGTTTCAGTGTATTGCCTCTTTAAAAAACAGTATCGAAAAATCACACAAAATGAAACGACCTGCAGCTTTTACCTTCTTTAGATTCTATTGCCACACCCACTCAAAACAGTTGCTCTGCAGAAAAGTAGAAATCTTTGGGCTTTACATTGTGACAGACTTTCCAGAAAAACACTCTCCTTCTCTGTGGAACCACTATGACATAAATTCAGGGATCTTGTCTTTTCAATGTTAGAAATTACATTAAAACTCCTTCTTAATTCCTAAATAAAATAAATAGTTCCTGAAAGCTGTTCTTTCTGTCTTTACCCTCCTCTTGTTTTTCTTTCTAACCATATGTTACGCATAAAACCATTTCCCATCTTCAATCTCAGGATTTCACATCCTGCTTCCAAGCCTCTTGCACATTTTTTACTCAGCCTCAGAAACATGTAACCATGACTGCATACATCAAAATAATTTGAGATAATATTTTAAACCAGGACCAAAAGCCATTTCAAAAAACGTATTACAAATGTTATCATAACTTTAGCAAAATGAGATTTGAATAAGCTGTTCAGTATTCAGCAAAAATATGTAGAAAACTATCAGTGTTACTTTCAGTATAGCCTTTCCTCTATTTCCAGAACAGTTGTATATTTATTTATAGCATTCAATGTTTACACAGGAGAAAACCACTCCCACACTTGGCATTATAATTTGATTTTTAAGTATTTAATTTACTATCAGTCTTTCAATAATTAAAGTTGAGTCAATCTTACCTTGGGCAACTTCACTCCCTGAACTGATTGGTGCTACACTCCAGAGCGTCTGCTGGAAGGCTGCATCAACATGTAAGCTACCATTGCCATAAGAGAGATGCTAGAACCAGGAAAGAGGGAGGCTTTTATTTGGGGTTAATTGAAAATCTCATTACAGTATACAATAATAGTACCAAACTTTTGTTTCTTTCAAACAATAATTGTTCCCATTGACTGTATAAGTAAACAGAAAGTTCAACCTGGGTACTCCTGAAGGGACCCATTTTTTTATTTAGAAATAAAGCTAAAATAGTAAAGCATATTTTGCCTCAAAAAACCATATAGTAACAGTACAGAACAGTCAGCTACTTGGCATCTTTGACTTAGTAAACACTCTAAAGAACTAATTGTTCAATGCTGTGGGGTTCTTACACTTGTGTTCTTTCTTCTACATACAGTGGGAATTTCCATGAAGTTTGAATATTGGGATACCACCCTAATATGTATTTCAAGTACAACTCACCATTTGAATATTTCCTGCAGGCCACTGGCTTCCTAAAACTCCCATTAAATCAAAGAAATTACATAAACCATCTACTGACTTTGTAAGTCACTTAAGACAGTTCACAAAATATATTCTTGAATAAAGCTTTAAAGATCTGAGCAAAACTGAAACAATCTTTCCTTGAAAGGCTCCCTTCCTACCTATGCATTCAATGGATGCTCTTTGGCTGTGTTGCTCCCTCCCTTCTGCCGGTGTTGCAGATCCTTGCCATAAGTGCAACAGGTGCTGTCTGTTTTCAGAATTCTATGTGTGTGAGTTCCTGTTAGTTCAATCACATTGTCTCAAAAATTCTTATCTCAAAGTGTCTTGTATTGCATTCATAGAAAATCCTTTGTCCCTCTTACACCATCAGCCCCTTCCATGGATGGATTGTCAATGCCAAACAACATAACATTATGGAAGATTATGGAACCAAGCATTCTGTGAAACAGCAACTGTTTTGAAGCATACTGTTTATCTTACTAGGTATTAATTTTTCAAGTGCAGTAATATTTAGATGTTTTTATCATGTTATTTAGATTTTTTTTACTACTGGAAAGTAACTGTGTTCATAGAGTAGTATTGGTCCCTGTTTCCATATGTTGGGACTAATGTTAACAAATTCTGGGTAAACTAATTAATGACACAAAAGACAAAAATGTCAATGGAAGTCAGAAGAGGGTAGATTCTCGTGACAGGTGCAGAGTTCTGTCTTCCTGACTGCACATGACCTACAAAGTAAGAGTTCTCACAAAAGCCACGTTCACACTGCACCAGTGCCACTCAGCACATATCATGGAGAACACAAAAGAACAAACAAGTTCTTTGCCTTTTATTCTTCATTTACTGCAGTTCTACAACTTAGTGAATGGCAGACCATGATGGGAGATTAAAATCTGCAGCACAGCTCCAGTTCTATTTTGCCCTGTGGGCCTTAATTTTCTTAGGGTTCTTCTGAGATCACCACATAGATCCAGTTAGTGACAACAAGCAATTCACCAAAGCAGGAATACTACTTTTCAAGGAAAACACATCATAGGATAGACAAAAGATGAGGAGGAGAACTCCTCTGTCATCTAGATCTGCCATCAACAGAGCACTTCTAACCGTGCATTTCACACATATTAATAAACTTATTTTTATGCACAGTAGTATCAATCAAATTAGTGTTACATTTTTATAGACAGGACACTGAACAAAAACACATTGCTGACATCTCTCTTCAGAGTACTTGTAATTTTTATCCATTCATTAGATTCCAGTTCCAACTCTGGAATCCAGATGTCCCAAGGTGAGTCACCAGGAATTACAACCTTAAAAAATATAGTTCAAATGATACAACATATGACTTCCAAAGCAGAGTATATTCTGCAATTCCCTACTTATCCTCACTTCCCTGGATTCCTTGCAGCATCCTTAGATTTACAATTGACAGCAGAAGTCCTACTATTCACAATTCCATAAACTATGGTGTTCACTCCCTGGAACCATTCATGGAAAACACTAAAAGGAAGTTTTGACCATGTAGAGAAAATACCCTGTTCAAGAATACCCACAAATTCAATGACATCAAATGTATTGAAAAAATTCCAAAAGATTGGAGATGCCAGTATTTATCCTGGCATTGCCTACATTTTCAGTGCCATACTTTAACAATCTCAGTGTTGTTTTAACGCACTGTCCAGGATGTGGACATGACGCTCACACCGGTGCTGATCAGCCTCCATACATGCTACACAGATATTTGCTACCTGGCTTATCAGTGCATCTGGCAGAAGGGGAAGGTTGCCATCATGGATGAGGACCACGTGCATAGCACATCTTTTGGGTGTATAGTAACATTTGGAAGGCAGAAATATGTTGGGTTCAGGGATCCTGCTGTCTATTCTAGACAGAGGGTGTTCCCCACTACAGGCAGGTTGTCTCAACCAAATAGTATATTTTCTGCACTGGTCCAAGTTCAAGCAAAGAGGTAGATTTGTCTTCCCTACTGATAGACTGATAATCTCCTACACCAGCATTTACCCTGGAATAGGGTTTTTATAATTTTTCAGATTCAAATCATGGTATTTTATGAATATGGGTTAACATTACAGTCCACAGGGAGTTTATCTCAAGGATAAACTCCAAGACTCATCTCTGATAATACTGCAGGTTTCCCAACTGAATTTAATGATATATTGCAAACTATACTGCTCTGCAGCAAAGTAACATCATCATAACTCTGTCCCCAGGTTTTCAAAAAGAACACAGTGTATTTAAGCTCACTGAAGAGGCTGAGAATCAGACAGTAATTTCCACAAGAACCCCTTAGCAGTGATTGCTGCACCATAGCTGCATTTACAAGAGCTCTGAATAACTGGAGCTTTTAAATTTAAGTCTGCATGAAACCTTCTCTTCTCCAAAAAATGCATGCATGAAAAGACAAAAAATATAAAGAAAGGAAAACTTTTGCTTCAGACTTCCTCTTGGCTAAGGTGTGCCAATATTGATAGTTTATCTGGCAATATCTATTTTTATCTGCAGTTTGATAACTCCACCTTCAATCTTAGGCCATTTGAAATAGCAAGAATAGCTAAAAAAAAATAAACATCATTTACTGGTAGATTTTGAAAATTATGTATATAGCATTGCACTTCTCAGAATGCTTAAGTAGTGCACAACCACAGCATCAACCACACTCCTTCAGATTTCTTAGTACCAGCTGGTGCAGAGATAGATGGAAGCTATTTCCTCTACACAGAGATTCTGACAGCCCTTGATTCCTCACTTAAAATTACTACACTGATCCCGACAGAAAAGCAGTTTCAAACAATTTAGGCACCTATCCTCAATTGACCCAAGAACCTCTGAGATGTTCCAAGTCTTGAACAGACACCATTTCCACAACAGGTACGCAAGAATGTACTTGTATCTATAACTAAAGAAACCCAAAAACGTAACGAAACAAACTATACTCCATTATTTTTCTTTTTTTTCTTTTTTTTAATTAGGAAGGGAAAAAAATTTGCATCAAAACCCCAATGAATTAGCAAACTTCGGTAAAAATTCAAAGGTTAAACTAAATACAAAATCCCTAGAAACAAAACCACTTGTTAACTTCCTACTTATGATGTCGTTTCTACTAAAATTTATTACCTGACTACTTTAAAAATTATTCTGTTACAGAGAATTATATTGAAACAGTCAAAACAAATACTAATATTTAGTCAAAAGCAAGGGAGATATTGGACCAAACTGAAAGTAATAACTGCATCTGTGTGAAATTTTTCTAGAATCAGGGGTTTGTACTTATGTTTTATAGCGGCAATATATATAAATATATTCACTGAAACATCTATGAACACTTTGAAAAAGTTTGAATAAAAATGGGTAAATTTACATTGCTGAACAAAAAAATTATTATCTAAGTTTTGATCCAAAGTAGGCAAAGTCCAGGAATTTTCCAAAGGGTAAAAAATACTAAAAAATCTTGGTTTCTTTACATTTCTCCAGAGTGCTTCAATGGTTGTCCCTCAAACCCAAAAGCAAAGGGAATTTTTTCATAGCATAATTCACCATCAGTAAAGGGAGAGTAGAAGCTAAAGTCCACAGATACCCAGAAATTTACCATTACAACCAAAACCATCTACTCTGCTACCTCATAGCTGAGCATGGGTAATTGCAGATGTGTGGCAGGAAAAGCATAAGGGATCCATGGAGAGTAGAAGGGGGTAGTTTGCATTCCCCCTCTTCATTATAGTTTTCCTTCTGCACTGTATCATGAAAAGCCTGAAGCACAGCAGCTACTATGCTTCCAAACAGCAATCATTTTGCATGATTACTCACAAGAGCTTCCATTTACAAAATACTAATTTTACAGAAGCAAGCATCAAAAATTAGGAAATGTCACACTAAGTACCCTGTGGAAAAAGAATGGCTTCTAGTGAACACATCACACTAAAGCCTTCAATAGCATGATATTATTTTTTGCACATGTGCTGCCTCATTACATATACAGGATAATGGAGCTCACTTTGTCAACAGCTGCTCAGTGCTTTGTTTTTCACTCAATCTTCAGCCTGCAGCCTCATGCTTTATTCAATATAGTCAATTCTTCAAAGTTTTGAAAAGAGAATTATTAATTTCCTCACAGGCTTTTCTCTCGCACCAATTACAGTATTTCACAAAATACAACAAATATTAATGATTTCATTTTCTCAAAACCCCAGAGAAGTATCATTATGGCCCATTTTCCATTGGGGAAGAAAGGTACAGAGATTAAACTAAAAAATTTTCATTAATCTAGGGTGGCCAGGTTGAGGTGACTGCATTATATGTAGTTTATTGGTCCATCCACATCTTAGATTCACCTCAGCTGTAGGTATCAGGACTGAGCAACTGTGAGGTGTCAACCTCTAATAAAAGGAGGAGATGCAAGAGACACAACTCCAACAAAGAATATTCCCAGGAAGGGATGTTGTGAACTCTTGAAAGCAAGCCCAGTATTCAAGATCATCTGCTCAGCAAATTCCACAGCAGAGTCTGATACAGAACCCAATTCTCACAAAAAATAATGAACCATCATACCACCAATCCTCCAAATGCAATTCCCAGCAGAATCTCATCTTCAAAGTTGCTTCATACCACAGCTTCCCTGCTACACAGCCCTGACACATCCATTGAACTTTTACCATCTCTAAAATAGCATTCCATAAAAAGCCAGTGTGACTGTACACTCAGGAGATTTCCTAAAAATATACCAGTACCAAAACGTCTGCATTTTTGAATGCCTGTGATTTTTTTAGAATTTAAAAAAATATAATTTTTGTGTTATCATTTATATGTAATTTTCCCTAAATTAAAAAAAAAGTTAAAAAAATTCCACCATTACAGTTCTCTACCTGTGGCTCATGCAGGTAACTTGAAAATCATTTTTAGACATTTCCTTCTTACCTTACCATAAAAATCATGACAGGAATTGTCAGCATACCACACGTGACTGCTGTGCTTTATTACAATGGGTTTCCTGGATAGCTGCTGATTGTAGTTATCATCTAGCCTAATTGCTCCAGGCCTCTACCACACTCTTTTCCTTTCCAAGCCTTCACCCCAGTCTCACTAGAAGTTCTCCCCTGTGAGGGTGCTGAAGCACTGGCACAGAGAGACTGGGGCTGCCCCATCCCTGGAAGTGTTCAAGGCCAGGTTGAATGGGGCCCTGAGCAACCTGCTCTAGTGGAAGGTGCACCTGCCCTCAGCAGGGAGGCTGGAACAAGATGACCTTTCAGGCTCTTTCCAACTCATAGAATCTATGATTCTATGTCTCTCATTTAGCCAAACCAACTTCCTGACCTAGTTACAGCCCACACTATCACCCAGAATCAGGACCTCCTCCTGCCTCAAAAGATTCTCCTTAGACCTACAAAGCCTAAGCAGGATCTCTCAGCATTTTTTCTTGCTCCAGCTCTTCCTCACCCCATCAGCCAGCATTGGATTTCTTTCCAGAACCTCACAACTCCTAACTCTCAACACTTTTTTCATTTCTTGGCCTCATTCTGGATCTTTCTCCAGCAGTTTGGTTCTCCCCAGAAACCTCACTTTTCTACAGATCTCCCCTGCCATCCCTCATTTCCAGTCTCTCTCCACTGGTTCTTCACTCAGTTCTCCCTGCCAAAACCACAAAGTTTTTCTGTCCTAAATTTTGAACACAACTTTAACCAGTGGGCGGCTACTCTTGTCACCAGCTTCTTGTCCCAGACAATTTGCTAGTCCCTCCCTGCCTGCCTTCAGTTAACAATTTTTTCAGCCACTCATCAAGTCCCACTCAGTTTCCCTCCTTCCCGATTCGGTCCCACTCCTGTCACCAGTACATCACCTGTCTTTTGTTCCTTCTACTTTGTCACAGCTTCTTCCTCCACACATCTTAAATGACAGGAGATCAGCAGCAGCACACACAACACTGAGTTCTCAGCTGTCAATACAGTGCCTGGCTTCATTCCTGCCTTGAGCAATCCATTTCAAGGAATACCTGCTCCCACCAGGGTTGGCATGTATTTAATTATTCACTGTAGAGGGAGTTTAAACAGTTCATTAACACACAGGAGGTGCTAGCTTATGTAAAATAGACACAAGAGGTCTAGCTTTTGTAAAATAGACAAAGTCATCAGACTTTTATCTACTCAAAGAAAATTTAAACACTCTTCTCTAGTCACGATCGAGCTCCATTGTTTCAGGAGAAAGTCTCTTTACTAATTTTAACCAAGGAGAGGCTTGTTGCCTTTTAATTAATTTTTGGGGGGGGGGTTGTTTGGTTTGTTGTTTTGTTTGTTTGTTTTGGGTTTTGTTTGGTTTTTTTCAAGTTACCAAGAAGTACACAATGACATCAATCTTCTTAATTATGTGGCTTTTTTTTCTTCTGTCTTCAAGCTCCATAACATCTGATCTCTTCCAGATGAAAAAAACCCCCTCAGACTGTTTAAAAAAAAAAAAAGGGAAAAAACCCAGAAATAGATGCTACTAATTCTAGTAAGTGATTCTTTAAATCACAAGCACTTGATTATAAGGACTTGAAACTTGGAAGCAGGACTCCATAAGGCAGAGCAGCTTGACAACCTTAATTATTGGAAAGTCCTACCAGCCTCCACAGTAACATTTCAAATCATTGTATAAAGACTCCATGGGAACTGCATTATGATCAGTGTAAGAGAGCAGCTCCACACTACCTTGGTAGTGGTAATTCAAGGTTTGTTTATGCAGATTAAAATTATTCTTTACAAAAACCTTTTTCATAATTTTTCAACAAAGAGAAACAACAGAATTGTGATTTTACACAGAATCAAGTAAAGTCCAATATTGAGTTTCATAGTTTTAGAAAAAAAAAAAAAAGCAGCTCATTTCAATCAAATAAACGTCAAGGCTTGTTCACAGACCTGCATAATGCAGCTGCAGGTCAGCATTGCAGTCACTGAGACAGTTAACTCAGTAACTACATATAAACCACAGGGTATTTACAACTGTTGTACTGTACTGAAATCTGTGCACTGTCGATTCAAAGCTGGGGGGGTTCCTTCTTTCCTGACTTCTCTGCCAGAATAACACTGACCTGATAGATAATAATTTTCAGTTTCTTCTTCATTTATGCACTTTGTATTTCCACTTCGTGTCTAAGGATTTTTTCTTGAATTATGCTTAAAAGCTATTTAGAGACCTCACAAATTTGAAAGAAATTGCTACTAATTGAACTTCAAAGTTACTGAAAACTGGCAATATTGAAAGCAATCAGGATATGTAGTCAACAAGAGGCATAGGCAAACCTCAGTGGTGAGGTAGATACTACTATGTACAAGTTGGGGAAACATGCTGGCAATAATATATCTATTCTTTATCAGGCTGTACTGCCTCAAGAAAGGAAGCATAGCAACTCTAGCTTGAACTTAAAATGGTGGCAGTATTTATAGCAGAATATCTTCTTGCTCTATGCTAACAGGGTTCAGCAGAGCCAAGTTCCCTCTCTGAAGTATTTGGCAATAGTGCAGCTCACACATTATATAATGTCACATGCACTTATGTAAGTGCTTTTCCTCAGAAATGCTGCACAGATAATAAGAATCCAAAGTCCCATTGTCTAGGTAGATGAGAGTCAGAGCAAGTGAATGACTTGCCCTGGGACATCGCTGTGAGTCAAAAGTCAAAATCCACCCCTCTGGACCTTTAGCTTATGATTTTGATTATCTGATCTTCCTATCAGTTCAGTACTTATTCAGTGTAAGAAAAAAGACAACTCTTTGGGGAAAAATAGAGCCAATTGTGCCAAAATAGTTTATTTTGTGGAAAGAAAAGTGGCACTACAGCAAACTCCTGATATTTTCCTAATACTTACGAGTGTTGCCAACCAAATGAGGTCTAAACAAAAACCTACTGATTACACTGAGATCATAAAGTGTCAAAGTCAATCTTTAATTAATTAAGCTAAAGCCACACAACTGGAAGACCAACTTAAGAAGCTGACATAGTTCTTCTTTCCTCTTGCATTATACAAATTTAACTAAGAGATGACTACATTATGAAAAAGCCATGCCCTATGAATGAACTCTATTCATCTGTTATTTTTACATGCACATCTTTGCCCCAGGATGGTTAACCTATTTTTCTTCATTCAGAAAGAATCAGCAAATTGCCTGAAAACATATAGCAATACTGCAATATACAAAGTTATACTCCTAACAGCATATTTATATAGAACATTTGATAGAGAATTTACATTTTCCTAAGATTTCAATTGTAGAGTATGCAACATAAATAAACCCAAACTTCAGCATCCTGATGAACTTTATCTTCTGTCAAGGAATACATATGAGGAATTCCACTCCCTTAGAAAAAGCATTCCTCAACTGGATTCAATAGAGCTTATTTGGTGTCACTATCAGAGAAGATTCACAAAAATAACTTCATCTCTCCACCGTCCAAATTTTTGTAAAAGGTATCAGTTGCTACATTCTTTTAAGAGCTGTACGAAATAGCAGCTACAACATGATACTGCACTCAACATGTAAACAATGAATTGTGAATATTTTCAAACCTATATCCTTTGAAGTTATTTTTGTAAACAGCCAAATGGATAAGGACAGAGAGACAGTTTTCATGAAAAATATTCACTTATTGGTAACTTACTGATTACTTGTTATTGACTGTTTCAATTTTCATAAAAGCTCCATTGCTTTACTGACAGTACTAATATAATTACTGAATAGGTAGCAAAACCATAAATATTCTTATGATTGTGAAGCTACATTGTTTACCAGCTCTTAATCTATTCTTGAAAAACATCTGTTCATAAAAATGTGTGAGTGCATGTTAGAGCAAAATTGATTTGTTGAATCCTTACTCCATCTTACAGTCAAACCAGAGCTGTATAACTGAAATAGACTTAATAACTATTCATTACAATCTAGCTCTAAAACACTTTAAGAGTGTAATACAGTGTTATTTCTCTCTGCACTGAAAATATTATTTATTTTTAGTATATTGATATTTTGCATGGAACAGGCAGTGCATGCATTAACACCACATGTTAAGGAAAATCAGTCTCGGCAGAAGGAATTGTGCCTCTTGCTGTATAAAAGTACATGTGACAGCCTTGAGAATCAACAGCTGAGGCACAAACCTAAATAATAGGCTGAGCTGATTATTACTAATTAGAGGCCAGGACGTGCCTACACAGAGACACAATCTGTACCAAAATTCAACTAACTTCAGTAACTCAATTCAGCAATTCAAAGAAATGCAACATCTTTAAATAAAACCTTTCTGTCAATTAGATTCTCATAAATTCAGCCAACAAGTTGTTTTTTCACTGTGTAATAACCATTCTCATAAAAGTAATTATTTAAAATAATTTAAAAATGCAAAGAAAATGCAAAGATCAGAAAGTTTTTAGAATATCTAATTACAAAAAACTCATTAAATGAGATACTGAGCTTCCTATTAGAAGTTAAAATTATATTCTAACAATTATATTCTCATTTTCTTAAGTGTTTCCAACAGGTGAGAATATTTTCAATTTTATAACTGATGTCTTATTAAACTATTCACTTTTTTCTTAAATACTTTTTTTAAAGGTCTCATAAAAAATTAAAAAGTGAATAATATAGAATAAATAGAATAAATTTTAACATTATATAGAATCATGGAATACCCAGATTTGGAAGGGTCCACAAGGATCATCGAGTCCAACTTCCTGCCCTGCACAGCCCCTTCCCCAGGAGTCACACCTTGTGCCCAGGAGTATTGTCCGAACTCTGCAGGCTCGGTGTAGTGACCACTTCTCTGAGGAGCCTGTCCCAGCGTGCAACAACTCTCTGGATAAAGAACCCCTCTCAAATATTCCCCCTACACCTCCCCTGACTCAGCTTCAGGCCATCCCCTCAGGTCCTATCACCACAGAGATCAGTGCCTGCCCCTCCTCATCCCTGAATAAGGAAGCTGTAACTGCAGTGAGGTCTCCCCTCAGCCTCCTCCAGGCTGAACACACCAAGTTCCCTCAGCTGCTCCCCCTCAAGGCCCATCACCATCTTCACTGCCCTCCTAGATCTGAGACAGGGTTTTTGACAAACTCAAAACACCTCCTTCTTTTTTTCTTAAAAAAAGAATCTTTTTTTAAGTTGCTGGGTCAAATCACTAGGGCTGATTTTTCAGAAGCTTCCAGCAAAATTATTTTCTTCTTATTTTCACCTTCTTTTTTGCCATAAAGAGTAGTTCAGGTATTTGCGACACCAAGAATAAAAAAATAAATTCATCTTAAAGTGTTGACCTGCTTCATTACAGAACAAATGGGAGATTATTTCATGAAGGAGAACGTTGTGTAAACCAGTGGTAAGAAGCAGCTAGCACAATAACTTGTAAAATATTTCAATTATATTTATTCATTGGGTATTTTAATTATATTTAATTATGATATGTCAGTAGCTCTATATATTGCACTGTAAATAATCTCAAAATATGGACATTTTAAGCCCACAAATCCTATGTACCTATGTTTGACATCCCAATATTTTGTACAAAGTTTTAATATATCTGATAGTGTTGTTAACCTATGAACACTCACACGGATTCTAAACATTTCAATCATGCAATTCGGAAATTATTTCTTTCTTCTGTATTTGCTTATTTTCATTTAAGAAAATTTTTAAACTCCTATTCCATTGCTGAAATGAACAAAAATTAAATTAGCCATATATCAAAGTCACATTGTCCAGGCTTTCAGTGTGTTGTTTTGCAAAATATTATTTTAAAAAACATTTTAAGTACCTCAAGTTTTACTTTTAGGAGGTGCAAATGCCAGATTTACTGTAAAATTTTCATTAAATCTTTTTTTTTCCCCATAGAAGAACCACTGTACAGATAATTTTTTACAACTTACCAAATATCTTTCAGAAGAGACACTGACTAAAATCAGATCATCTCCAACACGGACTTTTTCTCCTTCTGATCTCTGTTTGGAAGCAGGATGTATGGTCCACCAGCAAGCCTCACCTAATATCAATATTGATTAACAGCAAAGAATGAAACAAGAAAGGCCCAATGTTACTGATGTTACTGTCACACTTGCTTCAGTCTCAAAAGTTCTGATCCAGTTTTCACCAGGCCAAACCAAGTGTCCATGTGTTTTCCATAACTAATATCATTCCTGCATCACCTTGTCAGAAATTCAGCTCTAAATAATACACATAAGCAAAAGACTAAGACCTCTGGAAGACTGATTCCAAAGTTGAATAAGATTATGGCTCTCTGTGTTCTCTAGGCAACCTGTTCCAGGCTGTTTTTGCTAAAGAAATTCCCTGTCACCTTCATTACAGATTCTGGAAAAGACATTGAAGAATATTCTGCTGAGAATTTGGACAAAGAAATAGAGCAACCCATAACGAAGGGTAACGAAAATAAGCATTTACATACCACTTAAAATAATATTTGAAAGATCACATAAATCCAAATTCAAATATGTTCTTTCACTTTTACTGACTGTTAGTGCCTCTAATCCCCCAGAATGTGTGTAAGTATTGAAGTCACCAACTCCATTCCCATGATAAATCTTGTTTTCAGATGTGCTTCTTTAACTAAAACCATGTTATTCAGAAAAGAACTCAGATCTTTGAACTGTTCAATTAGTGCAGCTATCACTCTTACTACTCCTATCTAAAGCAAAGCTTTATAAACCAAGTAAACTTAATCCAACTTTGGAATTTTTAGACTTTTATTTTTAGTTTGACACTATACTTCATTATACAGCCTTTTAAACTAGTAGTTACCTGTTGTGTCCTCTTGCAATCCTACATCAAATGCCAGCTTATCCATTGACGAGCGAGATGTAGAGAGACAGCACAGGTACTGCCAAAAGAAAAAAGCATACATTACTTGTTCTGCTCATGTCTAACAATATATAAAAAGCCATCAACCTACTAAAACAGGATTAAATATTCTTAGATTATGCTAATTAATTATTACCAAGAATGTGTATGCTTGATGGGCTGAAATGCTCTCAAGGAGTCTTGACAAAAATATATGTTCTAAAATAACCTCTCAGCCTACCCAGGTTATTTTTCACTGAGAAAGGAATACTAAGACTGGAAATAAAGGAGTTAGCTGCATCAAATTTCAGCTCCATGAAGTCTCACCTTTAGATAAGGAATTTGGAACCTGTATCATTCATAAGAGAATTTCCAACTAAGACTTCTGTCCAAAATGCAAGAAGAAATCTCCTTTTCCACTCAGTCTCTAACATATGCTCAGGTTGACAGCAAGGTGCCAGCTGTAGATTCAATCACAGCTTATGCAATATGGAAAATCCAAGGGGAAGGAAATGAAAATTCACCAAGAACGACTGACAAACAGGGGATTCAGCACTAGGGGAGCCAGACTCAGTTTTGGCACTTACCCAGATAGCACCAGCTTGGTTTTGTATTTCCAAGCACCTACCCTTCACAAAGATTTTTCAAACCACAGTAAAATGAATCTGATGTGAGTAATTCTCCAGATATCAGTAAATGGCAATATTCTGGGCACTTTCAAATGTAACTTTCACAAAGGAAATCATTGCTGCTCCCAACTCATGTCACATGGTTACATACCATCCCACTGTAGGAATGGCGCAGCAGGATCGCGTGCCCGTAGAGCAGGGTTCGATGTCCTCCACCTTGTGCAGACTGAAAGGTAAAGAGAAATGATACACTGCTGTGTTTTAATAAAATGGAGCCTTTTGAGAAAGAAAGAAAGAAAGATGAGAGAACACTGTGTACTTTGAGCCATCAATTACTTGGTAAAAAACATGTTCTAGAATCTCAAATCCTTCTTCCTTGTGCTGAAAGCAGGTAGCCTCTAAGAGCAGCTTTGATGCGTGTCATGCTACCCTCTACAAACTTACCTAATGTTAGGTGTCTTTATACTCACCTATTTTCCCTACAAATTTTATCCTTTTCTAGACAGATGGTATGCAGAGGGAAATTTTTGAATATTCTCCTCATTTTACCAGAGAGTAATGTGGTCTTCAACCACATTGAAGACCATCAACATGCAAATTGCTTTGTCCCACATGACTTTAATATTATCAGACAGAATTCTTTATCTGCTAGGACAGGTAAATGCTCAAAGACATCCAAGCTAACTCAACACTATTTGGGAGTTCAGAAAACTCAGAAATCATGTCCCAGTAATTGCTTCTCTTGAGAAATACAGCACAAATCTTGAATAAAAGAAAATTAAAGTGATAAAATTCATTTTTATTCCAAGAAACTACAACCATTTTCCCCCAATATTTTCACTACAGTTTCTATTTATCAATAATCAGTTTAACCACTCATGAAAGAATAAATAAATCTTGTTAAGGCATGAACAAACATTCAACTTCTGAAGATTTATGTATTCCTTATGCTGAAATGCAGATAACTAGCACTGGACAGGAGCAGACTGACAAGACACTGTCAAGAGGATAAGTTCACACTTCTCTGACAGAACTCATGTAACACTATGCACAGCACACTGTCCAAGAAGCAGTGATAAGTAAATATTTGATGAGTCTATAAATGTGACAACTCCATAAGCAGCATTATTCTTTCATATACGAATCTGATATTTAATTTTAAGGCATTAAATTTCTTATATATGTTATTTATATCCTTTCTTTTACCATAGAAGACTGACCTTCTCTTTGACTGGAACATCAGATTCATTACAAAACAAATTTAAAAAAACATACTATCTTACATCTCTGGCAGCATCTCAGTGCTGAAGATCAATTTAACTGAATGATTATGATGGCAACACGCAATTATTTCCCTTCCATGTTTATTTGTTTTTCTTCATTATATTTTATGTGTTAGCATTTATTGAACTTTGAATGACTTAGTCGAGGAAAATAACAAGGGATAGGCAGTGAAACACCAAGCACTTCAACAGCAATAATTTTAATATTTTTAAGAAACTGCCAAGAGTTTCTTGCTTTTATTTTTATTGAGAAAAGAGCAGCTTGATGGACACAAGGTATATTTTCATGTCAACAAACTGCATAGCAGTCAAAATGCAGAGAGGCACATTGAAAAATCTCTTTGGAAGACTGAATGACATGAATTTTTACTAAGAACTAGTCAAAGTCATGAAGTTTGTCACAGATAGTCTTGACAGTAAGATATGAAGACTTGAACTACCATAAGCACCACCACTTTTTCCAAAAGCAACAGGAAAGAACAAGGCATTTGATAATGTCCCACCCACTGTGTGAAAGATGAACACTGAATGTCTGCCACTCATCCCACTGGGGAAGAGAGAAAAATACTGCTGTGAACATATAGCCCTCCCAGTATTTCAGATGCAAACTTTATGAACAACAGACATAGGGGCCCAACTAAGTCAGTAATTGAAACAAATTTTCAAAATTTCACCAGTATTTTTATCAAAAGTATTCTATTTTATTATCCATAAATTCAGTATCTTGATTGCCTGTTGCACAAAAACTGAGAACAGCATAACCAACAAAATCACAGCAATATTAGTCTGCCCTTACTTTAGCCATATTGATTTTTCTGTCTAGCACCTATTTTGTTAAAATCGCACTTGTAGCCGAACAGGAGAAAAGTTGGTTCTAAAAAAATTCAATCACTTTTGTGAAAAATGGAGGAGTGGGTTTTTAGATATTTTTTTTCCAAAAAGATTGAAGCAATTCTTTTTAATTAGTATTACTTTGTCCATTAGAAGAATGCAAACAAGTCTGCCGTTTGTTTCTTAAAAGTAAAAAACATTTTAAGCATTTTCCACTTAAAGGTTTCTGAGAGGCAATCACAATCAAACTGTTCTTTTGGAGAAAAAATTAAAAGATAAAATAGAAAAATAAGAAAAGGATAGAAAACAAGGCTAGCTCAATGAAACTGCCTTCCACTTTGGAGCTTGTCTTCCAGGACATGTACATACCTGTAAGATCATTTCCTATTTTAATAGCTCATTTCATAACTACATACTCAGCATTTATCTTTATGTCAGAAACTACATAGCAAGTAGCTGTTGGACCATGATTGTCCACTGAAATAATCTTTGATTTTTAAAATTATCCATTCCATTTCCAGCAGAAAACTGTAACTTTTCCATATTAAAAAAAAAATTAACAATTGGACTTCTGTGGCAAAGATGCCACATCCAAGATGAGATCTGACACTGATATTTCACCAAATTTCTTGTCATATTGCAATAATAACATTTCAGAAGACTCTGGAAGTAAGACTACTTGGAAGCTACAATACTGACTAATTCAATCCATAATGCCCACAGATTTTTGAACAACTGCATGAATTGCATTATAATGCAAGGCAGTTGCTAACAACAACATTATTTATCATGAGTCTTATTTTCTTTATGCTTCTAATTTCCAATTTTCAGAGTAATTTCCAAGTTGAACAATACATTCCTCGAATAAAACCAGACTGAACAAAAACACATTCGTTTTCAAAGAATAACATATCCATTGAAGTTCTACAAGCTATGCTATTCAGGAGTATCAATTATATTAACACAAAACTCTTCACATTTTATTCCCCAAGAATGTGGGGTATAGAAAAATACTTAAAAGCCTTCAGAACTGTCAAACACTAAAGATAATAATTTGAGAAGGAAAGCATACAGGACTGACAAATTCACATTGTTTGTGAAAACTTCATGTAAACTGCCCATCTCTAATCCAATATTTCTGCAGCTGGAATACAAGATTAATTTGGAGTCATCTCATTACCCAGAAGTCATTTCTAAAGAAAAGGAAATTTAGAATAGAACAACAAGAATTACAGCTAAATAAATTAGCATTCAAACAGCTTTCAAGTTCAAAACATTGAAAGACCAGGCAATGACAATAGATTGTTAAGATCTGAACTGTTTAATTTGATGTAAAGAGTGTTACTGTAAACCAGAATCAAGAAAAATAAGCTAAAATTGGGAAATATATTTTCCATGTCCTCTTAATAGAAAGAGGATTAAAATGCCAAAAAGCACTCAAAAACTACAACCTAAAAACTGTGTAATACAATGTGCAAAGATAGAACAAAAAAATTATCCATTTTACCACGAATGCCAACCCAATATGGAGTAAGATATGTTATACCTGATTCAACCATCCCTTTTGTATCAGTACTACTTTGCACATACACGACAGGCACAGGCAGGTAATCAATCAGACCAAAAGACTCACACAACAGCACCTGCACTGCTGTACCTGTGACTGCACTGCTGCACTCCTGGAAACACAGGAGAAGCTGCAGGAAATTATTCATGGTCACATGAATACATGTTTTAAAACCATTTGTGCTTCTAGGAACCTCACAATGAGACCTTTTAGAGGCTGGTGAATAACCTTGTGACATCCATGATTTTGAGTCAGCCATTACCCATCCATTCTTTTTATACTGACAGCCTTATTTCTACTAGACAAAAACATCCCTTAGACCAATGAGAACTCTACTGCAAGCAAATGCTGATTTTTTTGCTGACTTTTCTTCACAGCTCTACACAATCTTCAAATGTGTGAGAAAAGAGAAAAAGCTCTGAGCTTCAGGGAGGCACCAGAGAGAACCATGCGAAAGCATTTAGAAGTATTTAAACAAGACAGTTATTTCAATGCTTTGCATATGTAAAGAAAAAGCTTCTGCAATGTCATTATTCAGAAATGCAATGCTTAAGAAAGCCTGACAGCAACTGCATTTAGCACATGGCTATTCAAACAAGTATAGTCACCCACAAAAGCAATTTAAAAATACTGAATGTGTCACAGGGAACTGATTCACACTCTAGAAAAACTCATACAAAATAACAGTGAGTTTTTAAGAAGAATGTAATGGCTTTTCATGCTTTACTCCATGAGAGGTCCATATTAGTAGAATGGAATTACTGACACGTGCTATAGGGAAAATGACAGTACAAAGACTAAAATGCAAGGAAAAATAGCTTTGATAAACTTCAAAAAATAATTTTAAAAAAATCAAATGAAACAATAAACAACATCAGTAAATTCTTCAAAAATGCAGCCCACATAACTTAGAGTTATGGTATAGCATGACCTAATCACAATCAGCTTCTCAGCCTTGTATTTCCTCTGTGCCACAGATCCAGCCCTAACAGCCGAGATGGAACTTATGACCAATCAATATTGCTTTTAACGGGTTCCTAAAAAAATACTACACAACTGCTTCCATGGCACTGAAGAATATGGTAAAGTGGCTGTACAAATAAAAAGAAGCAATATGCTTCCCCATTTTTCTTCACATGTGTTTTTCAAGGCAGCTACTATAAGCTACCATTGGAAGTTTCAAATATGACTTTCAGTGGTTGTTTCATATGTACATTGGAGTAAAACAATGTCCTTTAAAACACTGACTACTCACACTTTATTAAAATGGAACACATTGATGATGACTATCTTGAACTTAAATCAGATGCTGGAGACAACAGCATGTTAAGCATACGACACCTATACTTTCATAATATTACTTGCAAATATGAATACAAAAGGCATCATGTTCTCCATTATAAGGATGTTCCAAGTTTCATGAAGTTCAGAAGTTGATACTGTTAGAAAACTACGAATTTATTTAAAAAATACTTCTATTTCTAAATATAGACACTGACTAAATTCATAATCAGAAGTACAAAATTAAATACAGAATAGCCTACAACTACCTGTTTTGAACCCTTTTAAATATACATCTACCACCACTACAGAAATAAACCAAGCAGGCTATTGCACCCACCACTGATGGAAATGCTGTGTATTACATTTACAGAAAAAAGGGAATGTTCTTCCAGTGATGACATCTTCTCCGAGTCCCTTCCCGGGGACCCACATTGCAGCTCTCCATTTTTTTCACTCAAGAGAATTCATTACATTCTGAAATTCTGTGTTTGATCCATCAGAAAGGAATCAAATCGGAAACCTGGGTCTGACCACACGTACTGGCATGAAAAAAATCAACAACATGTACTCAAAGCAAAAGCATATTTAGGCCCCAGTGTTCCCAGTCTGGAACAACCTGTGCCAAGATCAGAGATGTAAGGCTGCTGGCATCAATGCCTTTATTAAGATGCTGAGGAAAGCTTTTAAACCAGCAGGCTAAAATAAGTATTTATTCTGAGCTAGTTACTTAAAAAAAAATATATGACTGCACAAGAAACATGTGTTTTGTTTACATAAAATTCTTTGTGACTTCCTTCACTTAAGCAAAATAAAGCTTTCTATTTAAGCAACCCACAAGACAAAATGAAAATTATTGAAAGGATGTGGAATAAATGAAAATCTAGAAAATTCTGAATCCTTATTTAGGAGAAGGAAAACCCCATGATGGCAGAATTAGTCATGAAGTGAAAGAAATCAGGAAAAGAATAAAGGGACCTGGGTGGAATAGGAGGGAAGGATGTCCCATGGTCAAAACCATCTAACCATGATTCTACACATAAATATTTACACAATACTACAACCATTTCTGTAGAGGAGATGATTCTTGAAATACTTCCATAGCAATGTAATATCTAGCCATCTAGTGATTTCGTTACTAATGAGAAATTTCTTAATCTGTCATAGACCAATGTTGATGGAGGCCAGTATTTATCTAAAATCAGCAATGATGCAGTCCTACAAGCTGCCTAGAACAGGAGGTCACAACAGGTAAATGTTCAATGAGACATCTTGCTCCCCACAAATACATACTGTGTAAGCTTACTCACACTGAACACAATTTCAGATGAGTAATGAGAGCTTCTTTCTGATACCAGGCAATAGCCAGCTGGAAAATACAGGAAGGCTTTTTCTCTTAACACCACTATGATCAATTACATGAAAAGCTGGAAATCAAAAGTTTAAAAAAAAATAAAAAAATCTTGAAATGGTGGGTTGACCTTGGCTAGATGCCAGGTGCCCCCCAAGCTGCTCTATCACTCCTTCACCTCAGCTGGACAGGGAAGTAAGATGGAAAACAAGAAGAGCTAAGGCAGTTTACTAATGCAGAAGTGAGAGGTCATACGTGCACACAAGTAAAGGAGAAAAACAGATTTTTATTTGCTACTCCACATCATCAGGAAATGACTGGCGACTTCCCCAAAAGCAGGGCTTCAGCACACATCATGGCTGCTCCAAAAGGCAAATGTTGTAAACAACAAATGCCTCCACTTTCTTCTTTTTGTTGCTTTTATGCATGAACTAACCTCATATGGTATGGAATATTGCTTTGGTAAATTTGGGTCTAGTGTCCTAGGTGTGTCCTATCCCAAGATCTTTCCCACATCAGCCCACAGATGAGAGGTGGAATGTTGGAGAGACAGGGATGATGCTGTGCCAGTGCTGCTCAGCAATAGCCAAAATACTGGTATGTTATCAACACCAATGCAAAGCACAGCACTGTGAGGGCTGCTGTGGGGAAAACAAACTCCATCTCAGCCAGACCTAATACACTTGATGACAAAACACTCAGATTAATGTAGCTTAAGGCAACTAAATAGCCAACAGATAGAAAAAAGGGCCTTTTGGTCAGTAATTCGCCCCACCTAAAATCTGAGCATTCTGCTTGTGGTTACACAGAGAGCTTAGGATATCCATGGCTCTATGTCTGGCATTTCAGTTTTGTGAGATGAATGCCAAGCAGAGTCCAGAAAACCCAAGCAGTGGTGAAAACAGCGTGTGTGGAAACAGGCTGAATCACTGCAGAACCTGTGAAGTAACCCTGGAACAGAGCTGGAAGGCTTACCAGACAAGATAAGTCAGGCAAAACTAAACAACTGACACTTGGAATACCAACACTGGGAAATTAAATCTTCAGCAGCATCAGAAAACTTGAAAATGCTGCAAGCAGTAAAGACTACAAAGCTACAGAGAATAAACCAAGAAGTTTTACATCTTCTTCTTGCTCAT
The DNA here is from genome assembly GCA_008694505.1 of Cyanoderma ruficeps. Classification (NCBI taxonomy): domain Eukaryota; kingdom Metazoa; phylum Chordata; class Aves; order Passeriformes; family Timaliidae; genus Cyanoderma; species Cyanoderma ruficeps. Next base: position 32,654,615 of record VZDJ01007749.1, on the reverse strand, counting down.
AGAAGTATACATTTATTTTAAAATCTTGATACAAACCAGACAGAATTTCCTTTCCAAAGTTACAGCATTCAGCCCCAAAATCCTTGAACTTTTCTACCGAAGAAAACAAAAATGCTAACCCTTCTGCAATTACTGTGCTCTTGGGTTGATGTTTCCAGTGGTTGGCACCAAACAACTAGCATGTAGTTGCTTAAAATTTAAAGATGCAAAGTAAATCAATTCACTGACATGAGGCATTGAGCTAATATTCCCTCACTCTGCTCCTATCACATAAGAGCAATTCACCAAAGGGTGAACTCAGTCTAAAACCCCTTTCTTTGCCTCACTGTAGTCTACACGCCATGTTACATTAGAACAACAAACATGAAGATGAATCCCTCAAGACATTATATATGCTATACATATTCATGTCTCTATACTTTACTTTTAAATCACTATTGACTTTCTGTGAAATTCACTACCAAACAGCAAATGCTGCAAAAATTGAGTCATAGAGATTGGTATGATTGATGACTGCTAGTACCTACTCTCAGATAATGATGGCCACTGTGACCAAAAAAAAAAAAAAAAAAAAAAA
>VZDJ01007749.1:32586110-32653998 GCA_008694505.1 Cyanoderma ruficeps | reverse complement strand
AGGGGAAAAAAAAAAAAAAAAGGACTTCAAAGACTTCAGCTAAACTATAGGTTTCCTAAAGATGGCTTGAATTAAAAGCTGCATCACAACGTGTAATTATGCTCTATAAAAATATCACATAAAAATCTGAATTTGAATAAATCAGTTGGCCAAAAAAAATACCCATAAGCATGTCTTATTCAGTTGAGAACACAGAAATATTTTACTATCTACATTAAAAAGACTGGAATAATTAGTCACGATGACAAATATTTGTGCCAGCACCATGCTAAATTATCCCAATTTTGCTAATATTGACCTGTTGGAAGGCAGAATTAGAAACACTGCAAAACTTCAAATATACTTCATCATTAATATTTCTGACACTACATTTATGTTATCACTTTCCTAGCAATGGGAAACTTCACAACAATGAAAAACAGACACAGCAGTAAAAATTAATCAAAAGTAAATAATACTGATTGTCTGTTTCCAGATTTATATGTAAAACAAACATTTATATTTATGGCTGAGGCAACACTTCCATTAGAATTGCCTACTTTTAAGCACTTCCAGTGTTTCGGAAAAGAAATTGCCCAGGAAGGCAAAATTTATAGATTTCTCCATCAGCCTAGTGAGGATTTCTCTTCCCCCATTCTTCTCCTCTTTATCTGCATAGGACATAGAAGAAATAATGAAAATCTTCCTGGTTATTTTAAGGCTAAATAAGTGTAGGAGGGAGGCATTTTTCACAGGTTAAGGATCGTGACTAAGCTTTTTCTGTTGTTGTACGGTACAAGGAATGTGAATCATCTTTGTCATTTGAGAAAGAAACTCACAGATAAAGAATAAAACAGACAGCCAAGTGGGAAGAAAAGATAGATCAGCAGAGGAATCATGCTAAGAAAACTCCTCTGACATCATTAAATTCAGCCCTTAAAATAGAACTGCTTATCTAGCTGAGAATTGCTCACTTTTGGAGAGTGACAGTGAATCGAGACCATACCACAGAAAAGTAAATTCTTAGGGGATGAAAATCAGTAAAAAAATCAGTTTAGAAGTTGAATTAGGAATAAGCTAATAATTAAATAGAAAATGGATAAGCAACACATTTTGGAGAAAAATACAGCTAATAGTTTAATGTCAGTTATTCAAAATGCTTGGAGGTTTACCAAGTGCTTTGTCATAGTCTTAATGAGACAGAAAAAAAAAAAAGGGGAAGACACAAAGCAGCCCCAAGAAAAAGAGCTCCAGCAAATGCCAGTGACGGCCCCATCCCAAAGGCTGCCCAACCACCCCACAGGTGAGACACCAAACCATCAGAACAGCATTCTTGTCACAGAAGAAACAGTGGGGTGTCCCTGCTTTCCAAAATGTTTTACTGTAACTTCTGGTTATTCATTCATTGTCCCAAGATTTTGTATTTACCACATAATGCTACACTTTTTACTGAAAGGATTAGTATGAAATGAAAATTAGGGAAGCCAGACAAAAGTTCTTTCTCTGCAACTTGCCTTTTGTCCTTCATGATAATAACCCCAAAACAAACTAGAGTCACTGTGGTTTCTAAATTCATTTTTTTTAAAATTCAGTATGTTTTATGTTCAAGAAGGCGAGTTTGATGCTGATGTTAAAAATTAATAAAGATAATTAATTAAATTAAATCGTAGGAACCCACAGGAAGAATAATACCAAACATTTACCTTCCTTACCTTCATCATAAATTTCTGTAGATCCATGAGAAGGGGAAAAAAAGAGAAAATATGAAATGAATATCTGTTTTCAGGTGCATAAAACTGGGATTTGTTTCCCCTGAAAAAGTGAGTGGGATACACTCACTAGAAACCACATTTAAAAAGGAACATTTATCATTGCAATTAACATAATTATAGCTCGTTCTAGAAAGCAAAACAGCTACTCTGAACAAGACTTTTTCCTTTTTTTGTTGTTTTGCAATAGTTCTCAGATTTTTCTTCACTTGAAATAATATAGCACATGAAATACCTATTGTACAAGTAAAACAGGAGCTGTGCCTGATCATCTTAAACAACTTGTTCTGATGAGTTTCTTACAAGTACATTGTTAAATCCTGCACTGAAAGTGCAGTGTTGAAGAGCAACACCACCGCCAAAGTAACATATTTTATGCAAATGCAAAATAAATTAAGAAAATTTAAATATTAGTAAAACTTCATGCACTGGCTTAAAAAAACCAAGTGCAACATGGCTGGTGGTAGAAGATTATGGAAATTTTTGGGTTAATTTTCATGAAGGTTGCTCAAGAATAAAAGGAGAGTGATATGTTACATTCAGTGATTTGCTTTTCTTTGTCAGAGATTTATGGCCACTTTTCCCCTTTTGACCTCATCATGTTTTGATATCACAAAGGTTGAAACTGAGGACTGAAGTTTCTCTCTATCCCAGATGAAAAGATATTCTAACTGGAGAGCTTCCATGCAAGGCAGGCTGCTTTCATTTCATACGTGCTTTTTAAAAGAGAAGTATCTGTTCTCAAAGATGTACAAGATGTTCTAGTTAAAAGGAAAAAAAAAGAACCTATAATTTAATCATCTTAAAATGTTCAAAGACTTCTCTCCTCTTCTTTTAGGTCTATTTGGTTGTTATCAGAAGAACTTTGTAGTCATCACTCTGAAATTTTGCTGCTTTTCCTGGGTGGCTCCAGAAACTAACCAGGAATCTTTGCTGAGCTTTCTACAGTGGAATGTGTGTAAATTTATTACTACATAAACAATTTATGTACATGATTCATTCCAATGAATCCTTTCCTATATTTGTCAATACAGACTTTCACTTACCAACTTGCTGTCATTTTATCAGAGACATTAGATTTATCAAAAAAACCTCAGTCTCTTCCAGCTGTGATTCATATATAAAATTTTATTCTGAGAATTACATGACCCCATTCCTTTTTACATATTACAAGTACATTAAACAACAGCCCTGTAAAACCTTCTGGTTCTCTTCGTGATAATTAATTTAAATGCTTGATTGTAATCTTTTAACTACCTTCAAACTAAAGTGTATAATTTATATCTTCCATTTATTACGAAAATGATACAGCAGCTTCTTGTGCAGGATTCTTTGAAAGACCAGATTTACCAACTTATTCTCTTCAGTTGATGTATTAAATGAACTATAGCAAATGAGAGAGAAACGATTGTCATCTATTTGGGTGAGTCATATCATGTGCTTTAGAGCTACTCTGGTTCCTTAATCATTTTTAAGATAATACACATGTCATTCTTACAGGTGGAATGTGCCATGAAGAGACCCCCTCAAGAAAACCTGAACGACAACAGTGGGTGAGGGAAGTTTGAACATCCATCCATCTATCTCTTTAAAAAAACACCATAACCTGAAATGTAATCATTGCAAGAATGTTTTTATGGCAATTACTTAAACACGTGCTATGCCCACAAACGCAAAGTGAATGCCCCTGTGAAAGTTCAGGTGAAGTGTGAGAAGTTAGATATGACCTGTGATGGCCACAGCTGCAAGCAAATGGCCAGCACAGAGGGTTCTGGACACTCCTGTCACACTGTTCTCCAAGAACATTCTCCAAGGTTTTTAAACCAAATCTCTTCTTAGCTAAAGGAGAATGCTTACTTTGAAAAACATTAACTCTCAGCTTGGGAAAAAAAAAGGAGAGGAAGAAAAAAAACCAGCAGAAACTATGTACTTCACATATGCAAGAGCCTGTTACACAAGAAATTTCTTCAACTCATTCTCTGCAGAGGGAAGAACTTTCTGCTCCTTAACACTTGCTCTCTGTGTCTTGGAACAATTGTGCAAATGAGTTTCTGGACTAACATTAGCAATTCAGAATGCATATATGAAAATTAAACAGAACACATACATAATTCCAAATTTCTTAAAAGCCATTCTTCCTTCCTGTCCTGGTTTTATCTGGGACAGAGTTAATTTTCTTCCTAGTGGCTGGCACAGTGCTGTGTTTTGAATTTAGGATGGGAACAGTGTCAGGAACACATACATTCCAGTTGTTCCTAAACAGTGCTTATACCAAGTCAAGGACTTTTCAGGTTCTCTTATCACCCTGCCAGGGAGTAGGCTGGAGGGCACAAGATGGGAGGAGACATAGACAGAACAGCCAACCCGAAGTGGACAAAGGGATATTCCACACCATACAGAGTCATGCTTTGTATACAAACTGGGGAGAAAGCTGGTGTGGGGCCACTGCTCAGGAACTGGCTGGGCATCAGTTGGTGAGTGGTGAGCAATTACATTGTGCAGCACTTGCTTTGAATACTCTAATTCTTATTTTCATTATGATTATTATTATTTTGTTTTCTATCACATTAAGCTGTCCTTATCTCAACCCATAAATTTTACCCTTTTTTCTCTCAATTCTTGACCTCATCCTATTGGTCATTGGGGAGAAAGTGACCTAGCAGTGTGGTGTTTAACTACCTGCAGATTTAAACCCTATCAGTCCTTTCTGGAGCCCAAAATGAGGCACAAAGGGTTGAAATAACAATAGATCTGACCAGAGCATGCTATAAAAATTATTTATAAGCATTTATTTTTTTAGTCTCTAGTCACAATGTTGATTTATTTGGTCTCAGAGTCCACGGAAATGTAGAATCATAGAATGTTTCGGGTTGTTGGGGACCTTTAAAGATCATCTAGTCCAAAACCCCACAATGAGCAGGGACATCTTCAACTAAAACAGGTTGCTCTGAGCTTCATCAAACCTCACCTTGAATGCTTCCAGGGATGGGGCATCCACCACCTCTTTTGGCAACCTGTTCCTGTTCTCACCACTTTCATAATAAAAAATTTCTTTATATGTAATATAGAATGAATCTTTTTCAGATAAAAAAGCACCATCCCCGTCCTATCACAAGAGGCCTTGATAAAAAGGCCATCTTTCTTACAGCTGCCATACATGTCCTCAGAGTTGAATTATGTAACATTTTACTTGTGGTGTATGTTCCATGCCGTGCTGTTTATCCTCTCTGGAGGCTGGATTGAAGCCATAATTTTGTTGTATTTTGTAACACTGCACTAGGATAAGATAAAATTGAGGGTCATGAGACTAACCTGGAGTTTGTACTCAGCATCGCCACCACCTCTGTATTCCAGAACCATCTGTTGGAAACTATTATAAATTACACCTTTTTTCATTACTTCAAGGAGAGCCAATCTGTGGGGGAGGTACCTTCCTCCATATTCCCCTTCTCCCGGCTAATTAAAACAGTGCTTGAGAATTTTGAATATACTCAGGATGTTCAAACCAGCATGTTCCTATAGCTAGGGCTCCTGAACAAGTTTCAGGTCTTGTTTATGGTTAAACAACTGTTTAAAAATACCACCCACAGATGTGTGCTGAGGCTGGATAGTGATGAGTGGCAGGGTGTGTGGGATAGAATAGACAAGTGCCTAGGACAGTGGTCACCTCCAACGTTTGTAAATTACACCTCTGAACAAGTGCAAAAACTGGTAAAATATTTGGGAAAAGTATTCTGTCATCCTGGCAGTTCCAGAAGGACACAAATCACATGCCTGGGTCTGACTCAGGCCTACTGAGCCCTGTTCAACATTATTCAGTAATGGGGCAGAGACGGCCTGTGGATCTGATGGAAAATGACAGGCTCTGCAGCTACCCAAACCTTGGAACCAGCACTGCAACTGAACCAAAGAACCAACACATGCCAGTATCAGTCTTCTCAGTACACAAAAAGAAATACTGGAAGCAAAAGTGAGGTCATTTAGTAAGGGATGAAAGAGTGTCGTCTAAGAGGGAGCAGGAGGAAAAAGTGGACAAGGCAGAGTACTCCAAAGCAGGGCCATCACAAGAACAGGAGAAAGAGAGGCAGACACTGATAAGAGAGAAGAAAGAGCAAAAACTCACAAATGAGGTGCCAACCACTGGATCTCTTTCTCTGAGTTAATTGAGAGATGTGTGAAAAGATTTCAGCCACTGTCTAGTGTCTAGATGGGAAAATGGAAGCAGGAGCCCAGAATAAGAGGGTAAGGAAGCAAAACAACTGGGATTCCTTTCTAGGTAATGAAGCATTGCCAAAGTGGTTGGCCAGGGGTACAAGCCCTTAGGTTCTGAAGGCAACTTCTGTAAGAAAGGTATCCCTTCAAGAAAGATATTATATGTCACCTGGAATGCCATGGAGAAAGGTATCCAGTACCTGAGGAAATTAGCTGTGCTGGAGGTGGATGAATCAGCTGGCCAACTCCAGCAACACAAAGAAAATTTTTCTTCCTTCATCATCTCAGCTGTGGAAAAACTGGTCCAGCAGCACAGAGACCCAACTCCCCACATGTATGGACCAATATGTCAAGGAGTAAGCTTCCCTCTGCTCAAAAGAGAGGACACAGTGAGTACACACCCCTCTGTGGTTTGACCTGAGTGACCACAGAGAGGAGATGAGGAACCAAGCTGGAAAATCTGCCTCAGTCCTAGAGGCACAAACATGTGAGTTGCATAGAAAAACAATCACAAATGGAGTTCTTATAGGAAAATTGCTGGTCCAGTTTCCTGTGGGCAGTTCCCCAGAGCAAAAGGGCAGATCATACTCTTGAGTGAAAGGACTTCTGATTCATATTTACAAGAAGTGAGTAGTCAAGATTATTGCTAGGACTACAAGGGCCTTGCCCGCAGAAAGATGGATGAGAGACAATTGGATTTACTGGACTGTGTGGATCCAATGGTCTGGCTCATCAGACCCACAGTAGTAAAAGGCTCTAGTAGACACCAATGTACAGTTGTAATACCTTCAATTCCCATTTGTATTTCTGGAGTGACAGGGGGATCCCAACAACTGACTGCATTGGAGGTAGAAGTGAGGCTGACAAGGAATGAGTAGCAAAAGCACTCCATTGTGACTGGGGTGAGGGGAGTAAGCAGTACAGTAAATCCTATACAAGTGACACCAATGCAAATTTGATGACTGAATGCATTGATAATATCACTTTCTCCTTCACTTGCTAAAGAAATCAGTGTCCTTTAATTTTTAATGCTGTTTCTCTAGTGTCCAATTTTTTCAGAAGTTATCCTGAGATGTAGGACTAGTAATTCAATGTAACCAACAACAGGATAATCATATTCCTCTGATTAAGTCTTCAGCTGCATATGCTATCTGACCTTTTAGGGACAAACACTAATGCGAGTGTTTAGTATCAAGCAAATATCCTCTTGGAGCAACTAAACCGAACACTCAGCAGCTGGAATACCCGAGTGGCTTGGAACAGAACTTGAAAAAGGAAAAGTAATAAAAAATCTTTGCAGGATTTCAAATTTGAGGAACATAACACCCATCATTCTATTAATCTTCCTAATTATTTCCTCCTTCTGAAAATAAAGCAAATTGACATTTAAAAACTACTGAAGGTTCATCTGAGGACACTAAGGACATGTTTTTAATGTAACTATTTACAGCTGCTTGAGGCCACTATATTCCTCAGATCCTTGGACAGCTTTCACGTAGCTTATCACTTACAACTCTAATTTATCATAATTTCACCTTAATTCTTAGGCTTTCTAGCTAGATGCAAAGAGAAAAATATTATTTCTATTTTATTTGGACTTTTTTAATAGGAAAGTTGCAAAAAAAATTCCTTTAATTTAGAAATCATCTCCTGACCAAATCTTTTGTACTCTTCTTATAGCATTCCATTTGCCTACACAGAAATATTAGATCTTTACACTTACCTATCCAACAAGTATTGAAAACAAGTGAACTGAGAGAGTTTGTTGTAACTCACATAAATTACTATTGCTACATAGAACACAACTTGAAATTCTCAGATCTATGATAGGGACTGAAGGAGAAACAACAAAGAAATCCTAGCACACATTTGGAAATGCCACTATTTGATTAAGTTTTAATCAATTTATACACAGATTCTTTTGAAATTAGAAAATGTACTTCGAAAATGTTTATATTAGATTCTTTTGATGTGAATTAGACTTGGGCTGCAGTTAGCATCCATTAAAATATACAATACACTAAGGATGGAATTACAGATGTGGTTGAAACTATCACTGTAGGTGTGGCATTTTAAGTAGCATTTCCATAGTCACTCTATTTTGATATGCCTGGTCACTTCAACATCATAGAGTATTACCTCATATTTTCCTTCAAGGTGTGTATTAGAACTGAGTTCTCAGTATATAAAACTGAGTTAACACTGCTCATATTACTCCCTACACTGAGCCACCTCTGCAGTCTATGTTACATCTAAAATTTGAATGCAAATTCTTTATATTGGGGGATTATATATTTGTGCACAAATAACATTTTCCCACAGTAATTGAAAAATCAATCTATATTTAGGCAAATTAACTGTGAGCAAGAAATTATAAGAAAAAATTGTTTTTATACCATTCATTTAATGCTTGAAAATCATACTGATTATAAAGTACTGATGTGAAATTAATTACTTTAATAGCACTGAAGACATGTTACTTGAATCATTTCCCTTGATGAAGCTTTGTTTTGTGGCTCACCCCAGCCTCTACAAGAACCCTAGGTTGTTTCCTCTAGTCAAATTCCATTTGTTACATTTATCCAATCCACACTACCAAACCGAGAATTTATTCACTACTTCTCAGCTCAGAAGTCTCTGTAATGAAAGCAATTCTTTTGAAAAGTGTCTAAAGCGCATTTCCTTACTCTGCAAATTTCTTTTCTCCAGAGATATTGAAAATTAGCTTTACTAGTGGCATAAAACTGAGCTAACATAGTAACCACTTGAGAGAAAAAGAGAAAAAAAATTACCATTACCCTCAGTGGAAGAGGTTTCTCTGTCTGAAAAATTGAAGACAATCCTACAATGTTATAATTAGCATAGCTTTGCCATCAGTCAGGGTAAACATGAAAATTCTTGTACCTTGCATTCTGAGTTTAAGAAACAAGGCACTTCATTTCCTTTCAGGTACAAAGCTCTTCAGAGTAACCCCTCCTGAAAACAATAATTCTGGATGGTTCTTAATGCCAAATTTTCAAAATAATTTACCAACTAGATGTAGTCGTAAAAAAGGCCGAATTATCACATCACCAGAGATACCCAAGAAAATTTATTAACCTTACACTGAAACCTGTTGCAGAGCTAAGCAGTTGTCTTGAAAGTCAAGGCAGACACTCAGGTGCTTTTATTAGTACATTAGCCCTGTTGTATGCAAGTACACAACACCTCACTTGAGATCAAAAATCTGCAAGCACATTGCTAATTCACAGAAACAGACACTTGAAGATTATTTCCTTTATTTCATAAATACATTAAAAGAGAAAAAATGTCAGGGAGATTAAAGGAATTCCTTTCACTATGTGTTATTCAGTTTCATCTTACTTCATTACTGTCATTTTCTCTGTGAAGAAAATACATTCAGGGTCTTCTAAATTTTGGTTCAAATTAAGTAAATCCCTTTGATCAAATACTGGGGGTTCCTCACCTCAGTAGTTTTATAAAAAGCAGAAAAGCCACTTTCAGATATGAAAGGAGAACCAGGTTGCCTTACTTCCACTAGCTTTACATTGGGCAAGATGTCTTTAATCTGCTTGATTTACACTGAAGCAGACCTACAAGCCTTCACACTCACACCTGCCCAGAGACAAAAGGATGAAGCCAGGAGTTCAAAAGTATCTTAAAGCCATTTAATTTTTACCCAGCTTCAACTGCCAGCACATCCCTTCAGCAGAATAAAGACTTCAGAACAAAAAATCACAGGAAGAATTATAGTCATTTGACAGAAGTACACCGGAACTGTGTACTTCTAATACTTTTTTTAGTATGCTTTATAGGGTAGAACAGCTCAGAAGTGAATGACTTTCACTTATCCTTTGAACAGCATGAAACTGCTTACAGCAAGGTTCAGCTACTAATTTACTCGTTAATTTGACACGAAGCTTCTCTCTGGGCTTGGGTTTCAAGGTTTCCATAGATAGATATAACCAAACACGCTTGCATTAACCTTGTGTGTTCTATACTGGAAAATGGCTTATCCAGAAATACATCTGTTAAGAGTGAGGAGTCTGCCTCAGTGACCGTGCAGCTTTACAATAGCCAGCTTTCTACTGCATTAATTCACTATACCTCCAGTCCAACATAACACCTCTGGAATCACAGAGGGAGTGAAAAGCTGGCTGGAGTTTCATCTGAGAGAGAATAATTTTATGTATGAAGTAAAGCCAGTATGCACTCCATCCTCATCAGAGAGGTTGTCTGGATTCTAGAATCAGGCTATTAGGAACAGTCTTTACCCAATGTAAGTTGGAATGACACATTCAGGTTTGCTCTCATGGGAACCAGTTCTTTTAAAAATGGTTTAAGGACACGTTTTGATGAAGCAGTATTTCCAAAGCAAGATTTTGATGTCACTAAGTTCTGAATATATATATTAAAAAAAAAAAGGCAGCAGATTTTATTTATATTTATGCAAGTAACACTACATTTTACATGAACAGATTATGAACACTTCAGTCAAAAAGAAGCCATGTCAGTGTCTCACCAATAAACTTCTGGCATATAATATTTCATGCATTGTGGAGTTATGAGCAGAGGTACCTGTATAGCACTGAACATGCTTTTTATTGCTGTTTTTCCTCTTTACAGCAAAATTCTTCATTAGAATAAAACAACAGAATTTATAACTGTATAACCAAGCTTTCTCAATCATAATTAAAAATTGGACAAAATGAAAAAATAACCTGACCATCAGTATGTCTTAAAAACACTTAAAATCAATTGTATAACAATTGGTGGTTGTTGTAAATACCAGATCCACAGAATATGGATAATGCTGTCATACTGATACAATTAACAAAAATTAATACTTAACTATAGCTATTCTTTAATGAATATTATAAGCATCTACCTATATATGTGACAAGACAGATATTTTTGACTACAGTAGAAACGGTTTTGAAAAGCCTAAGCCACTATTTAAGCAATGTACTTACCTACAGGAGCCTCAGGCAAGCTCTAAGTTGAATCACTACTTACTATAAGGATGTAATAATCACAGATTAAATTCTGTAATTTCTGGCTGAAATAAAATGAGACCAGTGCTATAGTTATGTTATTGGCCACACTTCAGAGGACATCTGAGGTGGTCTGTGGTCATGTGCAGCCCATACTATGTATTAGGAAACCAAGGAGACCTAATATAGTCCAAGCTTTCAGAGAGGCTTCTAATATTTACAAGGTGAACAAACAATTCTACACACATTTTATGACTGCTAACTCATACATAACACTGGTGTTAGAGATCACATTGAAGAAAAACATACATAAATACATCCCATGGAGGGGAGTTATATCAGATGCCCAAACAAATATGTATGGTATACACAGACACATTAGGAAAGACCTTAACAACACATTTAGCAGAGAATTGTGCTTCATTTGCCAAGATCTAGGAAATATTGGTTTTATTCTGTAGCAGCTGTTCTCCATCACTTAACATATTTTCTATGTTTGCATGTACACACAGCATCACACATTATTGATCAGTATGAACTATCTTACTGTCATGCAGTTTAAGATCACAGTGTCTATACTGGAAAAGACAGGGTGGGTTACAAAATGGAGTTATAACGTTAGACAGCAGGGCTCAAAACTCAAAGGCAATAATCATACATTTATATTACATGATTCTGTGATCAAATTTAAAGAGATAAAAATCATTGTGGCAACATGAAATTTGGTAGGAAAACTCAAGAGTGACCAGATTTTACATGACCATGTATTTACGTCTTTTTTTGGGTTTTTTGAGCCGTGCAATTTGAAGGGTCATGAACACACAGGGTATCAAAACAGACAGGTTAGACTCAGTGGCAACATGAAACATTTGGGATCAAGTGAATAAAAGACAGAATCACATACCCATTTTTCCACATCAACTAGCTGTAGAAAGAAAAAGCAAGAAATCAGTAAATCTCTTTCCTTAAATACAGCATATCAAAGTCTATTTTGAAGTTAACATTTCATATTTTCAGAAGTGTATCTAGTATGAAAGGAAATGTATTCTATCCTATAGCTTCTAGTAATGAAGGTATTCTCCTGGCATCTTCTCATTAAAATGTCAATACCTCACTTTCTGTCTTTATTTTGTGGAAAGTACTTCCAATTCTACAAGTCAAAAATGCCCATCTAAAATCAGCTAACAGGCAGCAAAGGAAGGCTGATACTGAATTATTTCCACACTGCATTCAGTACTAATCAGTCAAAACTGCAGAACACAGTATCCTACAAATTGTATCCCCATTTCCTCTTGAGTAAAGCTCTGCCATTAATGAACATCATTCACTTGAGAAGGTTTCATTGCTGCTATTCATGGTTTGCCATTTTAAAAGATGCCATCAGTATTAAAGTTTAAATTTAGAGGTACCTGTCAAACCCTAACCCTACAACATATGAGAATATTTAGCATAAGAACAGAGAAGAGCACATAAAAATGTCATCCATTTCTCTATGGGGGAAGTGAGAATAACTCCAAAAGCTTAAGGTTTTAAATTAACAAAGCTGTTTCAGGACTCAATAAGGAAACAGATTTTAAATTGCTCTCTCTAAAAAGTCTTTGGACTATCTTATAGTCTCAGGAAGGATTGAGGATATCTACTAGAACACATTTCAGCAACTAGAACAGTAAGCATGCCACTACCTATTAAATACTTAGTTGGCACTAAGTATCTTCATATCTGAAGTAGATTGATCTCTAGACTCTGCACAGAAAACACTGCAGAATATCATGCCTTCAGTGGTTTTACTGCAGGCACATAATTGACCTTTTGTTAGCAGATGCCACATAAAAGTTTAATAATTTAAGATAGGTTAGTGTAAAGCAGGAGCAAATTTCAAAACCAGTAATATCTGGATGTCAACTTGCTTGTGAAATTACAGTAATAAAAGGCAAGGTATTTAGTTCTCATCTGTTAAAATAGCTCCATTCAAAGTAAACTTTCTCACATTCAACATACATTTCAATTAAAGGGCAGCATTATGTTTTTGTTCAGTGCTGCTAGTACACAAAATTCTGATTTGCCCTTATGTATTTTTTATTTTTGTTTATATTTGTTTTATTTTTAGCAATCTTTACTGTGACTTTTTTTATCAATCACAGCTGCAGAAATGCCTCCTCAAAATCAGGTAATGTTTTAAAACAGATACAAGGTAAGAAATTATGTGATAAGATGTTGGCAAGATATAAAAGTAAGCAATTATTTAAATCTAAATGCAATTACACTGTCCTAAAAATGAGTAAGAAATAGCCAAGTTAGATTTATGTACAAGTATTTATTTTATCACCTTGTCTTTGATACACTTTTGCTTTGTTAAAATTGTATACACTCTGAAAACAGCACTGCAAGCAATTTGCCTGTGTGACAATGCTAGAAAGAGGTGATGCACGCTCTATTGCCTTGCTCTGAGAAGAAATTGCTATCCCAAAGTGTAAGTGAACAAGGCAGCCTCAACTGTTATCAGAGAACCCACGCAAAGCTCAACAGCCATTATCAGTTTTACAATTAATTGCCTTACAATTGCTGAATTGTCCACTTACTTTATTTTAATGGACACCAGTTAGCTTTATGATGCATGTGGAATATTTTCCAAGTATTTATCCACTGCACACACTAATTCTGCATTGGTATATCCATGTTTAAATAGAATGTCTCTGAGGACAGCCACTTGAATGGTGCATGTACACTTGTCAAACTGCACAGTTTGACACCAACATGGGAAAGACTATGAATTTATCCAAAGAGATCTGATTCTGAAAGTGTGGTGCAGTGCACAGCACACTGAGATTTGTAATTACAGCTGTTTTTTATAGGCCTTCTGCTGTGAGCTTTGTCAGAGCCCTCCCAGGTCCTGCTGTGCTCCCGTTTCATCTGTGGGAGAGTTCTTTGAGTGTGACTCAAGTCACAAGAAGACACTTCTTCCTTACAGACCACTTTGTCACAAGTTCTAAAACTTGTTTGTGCAACATATGGAGATAAAATTTTGCCTGCTTTTGGAACTATTCTGGAAGACTTATGATCTAGACATTTAGCATCCTATTTGGGGGAGGAAAAAGGCATAAGCATGATAGAATATTACATTTATTCATCTGGAAATTTCTAGGAAGGCAGATCGGGTAAAGCTAAAAATAACTAAGATTACTTATATCCAAGAGTAATTGTCCTAATGCAGACAAAATAAATGTAAAGCTCACATAAAGAGAAATGAAACAAATACTTCAGTCTAGTGCATGTATCTAAGATCTAAGCTATGATTCAGAAAACAGGCAAGCAAATGCTTCACAGCACATCTAAATACAGATTCTGTTTCACACTGACACCTCCATCTTTTGTTTGTCTTCAAGACTAGAAGCCAGAGGAACCCTTTTCCCATGGATTTCCCAGCACCCATCCAAATTCAGGAAACACTAAAATTCAAAGTTTCTTTTGCTATGGTCATTGCATTGGTCATTAATCCAAGGGGAGAACCGCAAAAAAATTAAAAACCTAACAAAACAAAAAATTCACATATACACCAGAAACTGAACAAACAAACAGAGAAAACCACAAACAAGCAAACAAATTCTAACATTCTCTTCTATCAGACCACATTTTGTTACCTCTCTTTTTTGGAGTGATTAATGTTCCTTGGACTTGAAATTACCTGTTTTTAATAAATTACTCAACTCAGGTTTTGATGAGTTGTTCACCTGTTAGGAGGTGTAGATCTTTCAACTGTCTAGGAAAGTTTAAAGCTCTGGAAGGGCTGGGGACATGGTAGGCAGGGACTGGCAGTCACTTCTTGAGTTCCCTCTTACTGTGGCATCTCACAGTAACTGCTTCATTTTCAGTCATTCATTATGTTTAACACAGTCCAAAATAACAGTGCAATCATTTCTTTCATAAAGGTAGGTATATACTGATTTTTCTCTTTTTCTTTACCCAAAGGATATCTAGATTTACAACATTTCCTCCAGCAGAGGATGCAGGATCCATATTAAACCATATATACCTCAAAGGCAGCGTTCTACTTAGAAATATTCTTCCCTCATGTCCCTGGGTACACAAAGATTTTCAGAGAAAAATAAAAAAAGAACATGACCCTGTCTAACACTGGATATCAAAATTTAGTGAGTACACTGCCATAAGACATTCTGAGTACAGAAATTATTATCTTGCCATGAGAATATCAGAGTTAGCAAAAGACTGAAGGATATAATATCTCTGGAGTTTATTTAGTTAGTGTGCACTACTTATACTACAATAATCATTTTACATAAAGCTACTAATTTGAACTCAAAAGAATTATTTCACTGCCTACTGTTAGCAAGTAGCCATCAGCACAAGTTCATGAGTAAAAATCATGACACCTGAAACTAGAGAGTAGTGGATAATAAACTTGTCCAGCCCCATATATCTGGGTGTCTAAAATATACTAGTAGTGCTATAAAAATAAACCCAAGGATTCCAAGTTTTGTTCTAAGAATCAAGCAAAAGATCAAAGACAGCATTTAGAATGATGAAATATTCTCCTTTCTTGAACTAGAAGAGAGCACTATACTACAGAGTCTTAATACTTCCCTTAAAATTTCATGTAGCTCCAGTAAGAACTCTCAATGAAGAACATACAGCCACAACCTAATAGTTTACTGCTATGCTAATCCAGAAACTTCAGAGTAGTTGGCACTTGTTGGTTTCTCTTCAGGGGCACATCAGAGCTCCAATCTTTTCAGTCAAGCTTTCATTTTAAATGCATTTAATCCAAACTAGAAAGCTAGTTTTTGTCATCATTTTTTCCCAAGCACTGCGGCTACCCAGAACTACAGTAACCAGACATAAAAGCTAATAAAAGAGCAGGAATGTTATTCTGCTACCCTGCTTACTCTTGCCATAAGGAGCCATGAACTAACTGAAGAGAAATAAAGAGAGATCTTGTCAGCACTATGAAGAGTCATTCACAAACTCATTTCTTAAATTTGACAAAAAGCAAGCTCACAGAACATGTGCTGAATATCCACTAATATAGAGGCATTAATTACGACTGCAAAAGCTGCGAAGTAAGCTACTTTAAGCTATGAAAACAACCTCCCATTCCTAATTCTGGCTTCTGTATTCTGTTTTCTTTCATCTTCTTGAGCAGAACACAAAACCACTAAGGAATTTTATTTCACAGTGTATAGGAGAATCTCAGCTGACCCTGGCTAATCATATTCTCTACAACTATTTATGAGAACGGCCATGATACTTATAATATATTGCCATGATCCACAGATAGAATTGTGACTGAAATCTCAATGAAGAAATGTATAACATCCACTAGTAAATGCCATATCTTCCCTTGCACTTAAACTCATTTTTCCGAACCAAACTCTTATTTTCAAAATTACCTTTTTTTTTTTTTTGCACTGTTGTGGAAACAGAACATATAGCAAAATCTTTGTCTAAAACTTTAATAAAGATAAGCAAAGTGAAAATAAGTAGAATTGAACTAGATTCCACATTGAATTGTATTCTTTACTTCTGTTACAACACTTGATTATCTTCATAGCCACCTTGACTTCCTGAATTTAATACTTAACAAGCTAATTGATGATACATCTTTTCTTCCAGCCCAGGACTGTCTTCCAGTGTAGACTTCTGTCTTCAAGACACTTCAAGAACTGTGCTTTCATGTCTATTTGGTTTAACTCCTTCTCTGCATGCAACTTACATCAGACAACGTTACTGAGTAGAAGCAAAGTAACTTCTCTTCCTCCGGCATCATTTTTTACTGTCCATCGCCCCAGAAAGAAAATTTTGAGCATATCAGCACTCCAAGGGTCATGGAAAGGCCAGAAAAAGACTTGCTGCTATCTACCTACAAAATAGGAAACTTGTCTAGGATAATAAAAATGTTTACTTTCATGCCATATATTCTTATCCCAAATACGGTGCACACACTAAAAAAGAACCCACGTGCCAGGCCAGAAGTATTTGTGTAATAATGATTTTATTCCTGTCCTTGCTTGACCCTGAGGATAAGCAGAGTACAAAAACACTGTACCTGCCATTCTTGATCTTTTCCAGTACTAGCAGCTGATCAAAGCACAGTTGATCAAAGCCAAGCCGTATTCTTTTTGAGCCTTATTTGAAATGGCCTGCGAACAATCACTTCTGATGCTAGATAACGTGCACTGAGGAGAAAATGACAGTACACAGTTCTCTGTAAAAGCTCCATGCTTTTTTTCCCACTGTTTTACTTCCTGTTCCTATTTGCAGTACAGCATCTCTAAAATAGCTGTGAGTAGTTAGTATTTTAAGTAGAATAACACTCTAAACTACCTCATCTTTTCATAACTTTTTCCGGTGGTAGCAAATGTTTATGTCCATGTACATGATACAAAAACCCACACTGCATTAAACACTGAGATCCTCTTCCTCTCCTTCCTCTTCTGTCACTTACTTTCTTCGCTGTAAGAAGCACTTAGGCCATGTAAACTCAAAAGTTAGGGATGGCAGACCTTGCAGTAACTGCAAGCTAACATTGTTGGACGTAGCAACTCTGTCCCTCTTTATAGCACACCACCATCTGATAAAGACTTAGCCAAAGAATTTCTTAAGAAAATTACTGCAATTTGTTATTTCAGCCATTTATGACTGGTACATGCAGACAATCCTTAAGACTAATGAAAACCCTCAAAGTTTAGAAATAAGAAGGTATAACTTGGCCTTTTTGCTCAAAAGTTTAAGAAAACTTTCTAGTCAGTACTAGGAAACAAAAACAGCTCTGGTTTGTTGTATCAAGGAACCTCTGGTTCATTTCTGACTCTTCCTTCCTATACATGGGGGTTCTTCTGGCAACCCTGAAAACATTTTCAGCCTGTCATATTCACAGCTGCTGTTAGCTTTCAAATAGGTTATTAACTAGATTACTGTAGTGAATCAGAGAGCTTAAATTGTCAAGAGTGCATTTAACTGCCAATCTTCATACTTTTTTTTAAGGAAGTACCTTGGTAACTTGGCTTATTCATTAACATACAGAACATTTATTAAAAGAAATGGGAGGTGTTACCTCTTTCCACTGGCATGAGAGATGAAATTACTTTCGCCCTCCTCCCATGCTGAGAAAATGACACATCTGCCAGCTCTCTGTGTTATCGTGCTGCTTACTAATACCAAGTAATTAATGAATTCAGAGTTCCACAGTTGGAGATAGGTGATTTGAATATTCAAAAATCCACCAGCTACAGTTGCTTTCCTATCCCAAAATGGCTCCATTCTCTCTTAGAAGCACAGGAAAGCATTTCAGCTCTGTGAGAAAACACACATTTTCCCTACCCCTAAAACACAGAAGGATAATTATACATATAAGATATTCACGTGTGATGATTCCTTCACACAGCCCTTCAGATCAGAGGATAAGGGCTTCACTTTAATCTCCAGAAAAGACTATCCCACACATGAAATTAGACAGCAGTTTGCTGGTCAGTGGCACAGAAAACAGATTTTAATAAAACAAGGCACCAGGAGGAGTGATTAATCAGCCATGACTGGATGATTAGATGGGAGTTAATAAGCTCATGATGCAATTTAGCTAGAACGTTGCCTAACTGATGGGTATTTTGCAGACAGCATTTTCCTGAAAAATGAAGTTGTCAACTATTGGAGTAGAGGTTGTGAAATTAAATTTTTTCATATTACAGAAAAACTTCAGCTTCGAATTCGCACACATATGCAATCAAACGCTTTCATTCTCCTAATAAGGTCTGACATAGATTTATGACTGCAGAAGCCTGAAAAACTCCTAGCCTTAATTACAATGCTTTACCACAATATTACTGAGACTTTTAAATAAAAGGCATTTGTTTGATGGCTATTTTCTCATGTTGTCCATGAGTTATTTCTGTGTCCATTTCAGTGCTTCTCTAACTTAATTGGATTGCGAGGATGGGAGGAGGGAAAGGGAGGGCAAGGCAAAGATTGTAATTTTTGGAAGAAAATACAGGCATTCTACAATGTTTCTAAGAAAGGAAAGGAAAGACTGATACTAGTGTCAGTAAGCAGGCAGCATACTAGTCATTCAGTTCTGCTCTAAAGTTAAGATCCCCTGTTAATAACAGGAATGAAACAAAAATGTATAGAAACAATCACTCTCACAAGATGTCCAAAAATATACAGCAGATCCAAAAATAACAGCATAAAGGAAATAAAAACAACTAAAATAAATTAACAAAAAAAAAGGAAAAATTTTATATCGATGCTAAAGAAACAGATACCTGTTTTTAATGGTTAATCAGTGCAGTGCAAAAATCAGTGTCATGTTTATATTAGAAAGATAATTAACTCAGTAGTAATCTATTTATTTGGTTAAGCCAAGCTGCAGAACAAATGAAACTTTTAGCTAAGCGCTTCCTCACAGATTGAAGACTTCACTTTGACATCAGTGAATGCTATGTGTTTGCATCTCTCACTTTAATAATCACTTTCACAATCCCATTTTCAAGCAGCTCTTTCCAAATTCCAACTACCATACAGTTCCCCCATATTTGGCTCTCTGAATCTGACTTCTTGATTAGTCCAGTCTTGCTCTCAGTTTGAAGTGATCCAATAATCCAAAAGAAAAACAAAAACTGATGGAAATGAAAAAACCACCCAGAATTAGGAAGCAAAAAGAAGGGAAAGTTCCCTTTATGAAAACAGTTAGACTATAAAAAAGAGATGGTTGTGAACCAAAATTTCCTAACTGTTTTAAATACAAGCAGAATAAGCCTGTAAGAAAGAATTTAGAAAATGCTTCCTACTCTACTATATTTAAACCAGCAACTATATTTGTAGCCTTAGAATCCTCAACAGATTTCCATGTCAAGTTACATGGAAAGCTCCTAAACACTATCCTATCCTATTCACAAAAGGTTACAAAGAGTGGCCTTGGCAAAAGACATTGTGTATAAGATGCTAAGATGAAAAAAAGAAAGAGTAAGAAGAAGATGCGAGAAAAATGTTTTAGCACATAACAAAATAATTTTTGTACTTTGCTGATAAACTATATCAAGCAGAAATGATCAATTTTAACTACGAAGATCCAAAATCAGTTTATTTCATTATTCTCTTGCTTAAACTTTAGATCCTTGTGGTAAATGATTCTTTTTCTTTACTTTTTTCACATCAAACCAGTAAGATCTTGAGGTCATCTATGAAAATTATTAGAATTTCACTGGGAGAAGTTGGAAATGTTACTGGAATTTCAGAAGAAATCTCAGTAGAAAACCTATTGCATTTGCTATTTCTTCTCTCAGCCCATGCCATGGCATACATGAGTTGAGAAAGGACTCAGCAAACTGGGTAGGGTCAGACATCTGGGCTACGAAAAGGCTGTGCAGTCCCAAAACTCAGCAAATCTGTGTTTTTCCACACAAAGGTCTCAGTTTCCTAAAAAGGTTTTATTTTATACTTTGCAGCATCTTGGAATACTCAGAGTCACAAGAAGCACTGGAGTCTCATATTGCTTGCAGTAATACCAAGAAAACATACATGTCTTCTTGGCAGAGGCAAATGCTGGCTGCCTAATATGTTCCTCTGAAGATCTCCAAACCCACCAAGCCATTTCTTTAGGACAAAGGTTTTGTATTTCCCTAAGTAATGTACCTAAAAAATAGTGACATATGGCTGAGGAAAGAGAATAAGAAACCTCGCCTGAAATTTCTTGGAACAGCAAAAGGATTTAATCAGTTACTGACATTATTAAAATTTGGGCAAATGCACAAGTTCTTTTGAAGAACCCAAGCTATACCCAGTAAATACTTACATTTTAACTTACATTCTAACAAACAAACATCACCTGGAAATAGAATTTTACAGGAAGAATAAAATTCATCAATAACCAGATAACTAAAATAGTTTGTTGCCAAATGACCGACATATACACTAGACTATATCAATTTACCACATTAAATAATCACCACTAAGAAAAAACAGGATATCCAAATTTGTCGCTTTCCTTCTGCTATTTTCGTACCAGTATCTTCTGACTCATCCCAATATTTTTTTAAATAGAAACATCTTTCCAAAAAAGTGAGTGTGCTGCGTATTTGTCAACAGACTGTCAGCTATCAAAGGCTGCTTCAGGAGTGGAAGCTGCATGTACCACCATAATTACAAGCACATTCCACTCCATCAGCAGTATCTGCAGAAACAAGCATTAACTACAAAAATCATATACAATAATACAGGTCTCCCCAAACTGAAGCAGATGGCAACAGCCAACATAATTAGAACACAGGTTTACTAGCCAAAGCCTGAATAGCCTTTGTTCTTGTCAAGTTTCTTCTCTGCTTACTTAGAAGTACGTTATTTCCATAAAGAAAAATAAAGCCTGAGCTTTCAACCCTATGCCATAAAAAAAGGAAATCAATGCTTCATCTATTTGTACACAGAGGGAATGACTAGTATTTAAAAGACTAAAGGGCAACTAACTGTCAAACCAGCAAATGCTAAGAAAACTGTAGCTTAGGCAGAAAGGGGAGACTGCAGGGGAAAGGGAAGACAATTTTCAGAGATCAGAAACTATCATGTTTGTCAAAAAAATATTTATAGACCAAGATCAGAAACTTAACAATGTGGGGATAATACCTCCCCTTCTCACTTACCATGTTGACAGTACTGTACAACACAGGTTTCAATTTTCACTTGAAAAATGAAGGACAGGTGCATACAAAGAGGTCAGGAAGAGTCATAGAGAGCATATTCCCCCATTTTTAAACCTAAATATGTGTGTGTTTGTGTGTGTGTACATGTATATTTATCAGGCATGCTTTTGAAGAGCAAAAAGTCAATCCAGACCTGCATGCAGGAACACAGCAGGAGCCTTAACTGCTGCTGAGATCCTGAAAACACTCCAAAATGGATCCTGCTGGCATGGGACCCACTCCCCACCACAGAGGCAGCTCAGCAGGTTGGCTGCACAGACTGCTGCAGGCAGGGGCAGCTCCCTTCCCTGTCCCAGAGCCTGCAGTCCTGACTGAGCCTTGAGGGAACAAGGCTCTGCTCACAAGAGTGACCACTCCAATGCTAAAAAATTAAAATCCACGTTTAGGAAAAGCTAAGCGATCCTGACACACACTGAAGCAAGCTCATGGTGTATAGGTGGATGATCCTACCACGCAAAAAGGTAAGTCAGTGCCCCTGTGAAGATCAGGGGT
This sequence comes from Cyanoderma ruficeps, assembly GCA_008694505.1. Classification (NCBI taxonomy): domain Eukaryota; kingdom Metazoa; phylum Chordata; class Aves; order Passeriformes; family Timaliidae; genus Cyanoderma; species Cyanoderma ruficeps. The sequence continues at coordinate 32,631,849 of VZDJ01007749.1, read as the reverse complement.
TCACTGCTCCCTCAGGCATTTCTCTGCTGTGCTCAGGTCAAATAAGGCACCTGGTGGCCAGGGACAGAATCTCACCTCTGCCTCTGACAGAGCTGCTCCCCATTCTCATCCACTCTCTGTTTAAGCTAACATCCCTATGGTCTTAAACCTCTCCATTTCTTTCACTTTCCTCCCCTCCACCCCCACTCAAGAGTTCTTACCATTCTGATAAGTAATTAAAAAATGGTAATTCTCTATGATAAGAAAGAATCAAAACCTAGGTATGTTTTAGACCTGAAATAGTGTAGCTCTCAAACTACATGAGTGCTTAAATACAAGACTGATACACTCACTCGCTTGGAAGGCTCTTGTTTCATTATAACAATTGAAACAAACCATTTGATGACTCTCCAGCAAAACATTACAAAACCAGAAACCCTCTTGGTGAATCAGCACTACCACAGTCACCAAGGAATAGCTGAGCATCAAAAAAAATAATTTCTCCACAGACAAATGGTTGCTCCAGAGAGAGGTGAAATAACACCTGTTCTCACTGAACCTATTATTTTTCCTAAGATATCATAGATTTACTCAGTATTGTAGCTACCATGGATTCAGAATTCCTGTTGCCCTGGGGAGATGCAATTACACACATGCAGATGAATCCTCATGTCTAACGTCCCCACCCAGACCTGCCCAGCAACAGTTCATTGACAGCCACCAAGAAGTTGTGCATGTTTATCAGCAGCTCTGACAGACACACTACAGAAGCAATACAGAGATGAACCCACCCCCANCCCCCCCAACCCCCCCCCAAACTCAGCTCCTTCCCATTTCCTGTTCAAGACAGGAATGCAGTCTGTTTAGTCCTACTCAGTCTCATGACACCAGTTCTATCTCTTGTTTTAATGCTACCCTTGCTGGTGTTGTTCAAGTGTCACCCTTTGGGGAGGACCATTCACATCTAAATTTAAACAAATGGAAGTCTATGATCCATACAGAGCACCATTAGAATCAAAAGCACCCACGGTGCTGAACTCTGCAGGATAAGGAGAGTTAGGAACAAACTTGCATTACAAAAATCTTGACTGAATTTGAGGATTAGGGTGGTTTATTGTTTTAATTACCACAGAACATATTGGTAACTCTTGGAGGCTGAGCACACTGAGCACATTTCAAAAGGGAAGATCTCATGCATAATCTTCCAGCTCCAGCTGCTGAGATCTTACAGAGCTGCCTGATAGGAGACTAGTCTCTTGCTACACAGCACTGCAAACGCAATTAACATTTTCCACACTGCCAGCCTCTGTAGCACTGCTATGCATTTCCTTCACTGATAACATTTTACAGCACTCACCAAAATATTTAAAATATTTAAATTTGCTACTATAAGTCACTGAGTTGGAAAAAAGGATCCTTCCTTTTTTAAATTTTGAACCAACCTAGCCAGATATTTCAGAAAGCTATCCCTATAAGAAAGCATTACAAGTCAAACGGAAATATGAAGAATTTTCATATATATTAAGAAATGTTTATTGAGTATAACTCTGTTTAAAAACACTGGATAATTATTACTTCCAATGGCAATATACTGGACAAAAGTAAAAGTTATGTTTTATTTAATTTAACATCTTGGGTTTTACAAATAATTCATCTTACAGCTGTGCGCTTTGTGAAGGAAGAGAATACAATGTTTGAATATCACTTTATCCAGGCCTTGTCTCAGATGGGAGATTAATGCAAAACTGCACTTTGCACAATCAGTAATAGTAGAATTGTAGCAGTCAAGAATCATATATAATCATGAACAATCTAATATCACAAAACACTTTTGACTAAGCTAAAGAATAAGGTTTTTGTGTTTTCAAAAAAATATGCTAACTTTTACAAAAAAAGTTAATACATTTAAGGCAAACAGAAAATTGTAACTGTTTTATGATGCAGCCTTTCACATGTCCATAATGTTTTTAACATTAAATTTGCCTCATGCAACACATAGATGAGTGGTCACTTACTATTTTGTTTCATTCCAGCTTGTTGTGCAACCATTGTACTAAAAATTGATAAAAAACCCTTACTAGAGATAAAACAATTAAATGCTATCCATTTTAGATATTCACTACTGTAAAGCTAACCTAACAAATATTAATTACATTCTTACAATACCCCAGATGACACATCAATAGATTCAAAGAATCCAGTAAAATCAAAGTAATACACAAAGCAAGGAGGTTAGTCTAGATGCCTAGAACTCAATTTCTAATATTATTTTATGTGGAGCTTTCATCAGCTATGGTCCTCAACACATGCATAAATCAGCCCTGAGGTATGAAGACAAACAAAATTAGAAAAAAATGCAAGTAACAATCACTGTTTAGCTTATTGATTCCAGCTGGTTATCTACACTGGCCTGGTTTAAAAAGTCAGTGTGTTACTAGCTTTGTCAAGACATCTGGTAGCATTACAAAAATGAGTGGTTTAGGACACTGTCTCAGCTTTACATAGGATTGAGCCACAAAACTGAGACTCTTTAACATCCTAAAACAGCACCTGAGAGTGAGGATTTGGTGGGGTTTATCTCTTCATCATTTTGAATAAATAGCCTTTAGTACATCAATTCCAACTGTTGATTAAAAAAAAGGGATTTGGTTCTGGCGACAAATTTAACTGCACCATTTTCAATTTTGCTGTGCTTAAATTCCATTAAAAAAAAAAAAAAACACCAAAAAAAACCACCAAACCACAAGCTCTTCCAGGACCTAACAGGGAATCCTTACTGAAAAGCATCAGCATGTTGTCACACTTCATTTTAACAAGCTATAGCTTATAAGATGGCACAGGGATAATACCTATAGAATTTACAGGCAAAAGGCATAAAAACAACCAATCTCCTTTTTTCATCCAAGGTAAAAAGTCAAACTACACTTTGAGTTCCTCATTCTCATTGCTCTGCCAGTATTTCTCAGCTCAATACATAAAAGTGCCAGTTTCAATAACTTCTATATTGCTTATATTCCATCAGCAACTTTCTGTCAAATTGTTCTCAGTTTGTTTCCTAGGACCATATGGAATCTGAGCCAATTCTTGTCTTAATCCTCACTTTTCCATTCTGCTTCAATGGCAGAATTGAATTGGCGATAGTTCTCCCTAAGTTCAACTGCAACAGCCTGAGTACTCCACATCATCATTCCACAATCCGATTTTTCCTTCCACAACCAATGTTCTTCTCCAGATGGGTTAGGAGAACACCCAAAAGTATCAAACAGAAAGAGGTCTGCTTCCAGCTCTGAACCTCCAGCTCTCTGGAAGACCAGCCTTCAGGAGCTGATAGTGGCATGGATAGAGTTTCACATCTTCCTTACCAACCAGGAGGACAGCATAGAGCTTCCAAGCACACCAAATTTTCATGGCATACAGTATTTGAATAACACAGTTTCTGGGCAAACAAATATTGGGGAAATAGAGAAAACTGCAAACTGAAGCATTCAGTAGATAATCTAGCAACTAAGGTCAGTTTGCAGGCATCTAAAAAGGGATTTAACCCTAAGTTTCATTTTACCTAAAAGCAAACAAATTTCAAACACACTAAGGCAACTGAAAGCCAATTTTTTCCCCTGTATAATGAAGTCTAGAAAGACAAATAGCAATAAAAACACTTCAAGTTTTCTCAGAAAGAAAAAACCAAACTAATAAAGCACAATTTTTTGAGTAAGCACTTAAAACCATTTCAATATAAATTCTAGAAAGTCTTACACTCTCCTGATTTATTCTAGTTCCCAGTTTATTATGTCATTCAAAACAGAAATTGTAACTACTTACGTATTCACCTCCTCGCTACAGGTGACATGCAAAGGAATCCTTACTTATTTCACTACTATATTTTTTTCTAGTAAGCAATCAAAAAGCTGGCACTTGAAGTGAAAGGACACAAAGCAGCTAAGAGAAATCCACTGGGTTCCATTGAGGATAAGTGAGTTCGGTGTATCTGTCCTGCTGGAGCCATTAAAACAGAATTCCAAAGAAAACACATTACACTCCAAGTGCAGATGATTTTACTAGCGAGCAGTTCATGTAGCATGAAGCCTAGCCATTAGCAAAGGAATTGAATGTTCCAAGCACTTCGCTGATGAATTTAGAAAAAACAAAAAACAACAAACAAAAAACTTACAGGAGTCTCATACTCCTATATATACCTGAACAAAAACAGCCCATGCATACACCTCATGTTGGCAGAACAAAGCACAGATCAAGAAACAGCAGCTCCAGGAGCTCTCACCAAAAATAGGTGTCTTACGCTACACCCTCCCAATGATATGAGATTGTCCTGTGGATGTATGGTACAACAGTAGAATTGGAACAGTTTGGCACTCACCAGTCTTCTGGCAGACCAGAATGAAGAGAATGTTTTACCACTGCTAACAGAAACTAATTAAAGCTGCTGTAGAAGACAATTTATTAACAGAGTTCTCAAAGACTGCAATGGGATGGTGGAGTTAAGAACAAATCTCTGTTTGGGATACAAGGTGTCCCATCTGCTCACAGATGTACACCACACTGGCATGAGAAAGCAAGTCACATACAGCTGTATTTATATATGTCGTATATAAATACACACATATGCATACAGTCTATTCATCAGGTATGGTGTGTAAAATATAATTCAGAATCTTCAAATATCAGTGGTCTCATTTATTACAATTATCATGAAGGACTATAAAAACATAAGATGGAAAAATAGTACATTATTTTTATAATGAGACTGTTGGATATATTTCAAAAAACGCAGGCAAGGCAAGTGTTACTCAGGGAGTAACAAGCATTTTTTTTTTGTTCCAGCCAACATAGATGATAGATGATTTTGTGCTTGTCCACTTACTGGAAAACGTCCTTTAAATGCCAAGCTAATTTAATTTCCTGTACCTAGTCACTATGCCCAAAACTGTTTTTTATCTCTCTAAAGTAACAAAAGCATTAGAATAGAATGAAAGTTCAAAGTAGCCCCTTTAGTTGTAAATACAGAGAGTAGTAGTGTTTGGAATACTCAGATTCTCCCATTAGAAAAAAAAATCATATTGAATCATATGAAAAAACCCTCTGAAACACAGTTGAAATAGTACTTAGGAGCAATGGGCTTTATGAAGGTTACCTTACACTTAATTTTAATTTGCACATCATCTTGGCAAATTTTTTATCTTAATACCTATTTTTCATGGAGCATGTTTGCTTGAGGATTATTTAAAAAGAAAAAACTTCCAGAGAAAATCTAAATCATTTTTGAACCAACTGAGGCCAGGAAAATACCAGGCATTCTTCCAGGTCAAATATGTCTGGATACCCTTTTCTACAGTATACAGCAGGACAGAGGGAAATAATTTTCCTTGTCATTAAAGGTGAGACTGGTAATAGCATACAATGTACAGGTCTGTTATTTAACTTTTATGAACAAGTTATTTAAATCTCAGAACTGAAAGAAGCCATAAGAAGAAATTATAAATCCCTCCCTTGCACCTGAAACCTGGCAACATCCTTCCCATGTCCTTCTGACACCTTTTCTCGGTGAAAAGAAGCTGTGCAGAAGGTGCAATAGCACAAGAGCAGTTAATGGTAATGTAAAACAGAAAACTTTGCCTTCCTTTCCTCTTACAGAATATATAAAGTTAGATCCCTTTCTCCTACCCAATATGCATCATATCTGGAAGAACTATCTAATCCTGTTTCTAATTTTGTTTGTATTTTCCAGAAATCACAGGAGTTACTGAATTCAAGAGCACTAATGGATAGATGGCCAGGCTTCATTTCCGAAGAAAATCAGGGAAAATTTCCAGGAACAGATTTGATTATGGCATTTAATCACTTTCACAAGAAGCAAGGACTAGATGATAGAGGTCTTGAATCTAGGAAAGAAAGATGCAATTTAAAAAAATTAAGACTTAAAAATAAAAAGAAAAAAATCAAACTAACTACCCAAAAAGATAATCAGAGCAAAATGCAGTTCCAACAGGTTGCAATGACTATTCCTAAATTACTCCAGAATCTATGGATTCGCCTTCTCAGGATCATTCCAACTAATGAGCTTTAGTGAAATACAAGGCACTTGGGTCCAGAGAAGGTTCACTGGAAATACCAACCAGCCTAAGAATAGATGGCCTAAATGCTTTTATGGTGTTAAACACTTTATAAAAACATAAGGACTTCCATTTTCATCTTACATCTGCTTTTCTAATAATAAAAAGTTAAAAACTGAGCCAAAATAATTACAAAGCAATACCTAGGCTGTAGGTCACCCTTGTGTAGGACAGTGCTCCTGTAATTCCGCTTGCCTGATACACCACAGCCCAGACTATGTGATGATACTCCTCATTACATAATTATTTACTATTCCCTCTCCACAAGATTTCTCCCATTTTTCTTATCTATTCCTGGTTTGTTGGGTTTTGTTTCTTTCCTGTGGATAAACTGACAAAAGTACATATGCTTCTAGCACTCCAGGCCCCATAGCTATAAAATTAAATAAAAAAAATTACCTGTTTAAAATGAAAAGTGCAAATAATGCTACCTAAGCAAATAAACATGGTTGTGGTTTTGTTTGGAAACCAAAACCATCCAATGAAGCTATGAATGTCAGTGTTTTAATAAATTGTCAGACCAAAGCATAGTATTTTATGGGGAAATGATGAAATCTCAGAGCACAAAATAACTACTCAGTGCCTAGAAGAAAAAAAGAACTATGCACATTATTTCTTAGGAAACTTCAGTCTTTTTCCACTGTTGCCTTTGATACTATCATTTATCTGGTTCAGGAGAGCCAAGTAGGTACACTCAGATAGATGGATCACTGATCTCACGAAGTATGGAAATTCTCATTTTGGGATTCTTGCACTAAAAAGGTATTTATTGAAGAGGTAATCTTGCACATTTAATGCATACTAATTGAAAAGTAGCAGTAAATCCAGTAAGTGCACACAGTTATTCTTTCTTGTGCACAAGAAAGCTGTTTATTGTTCTGACTCAAGTTAGTGTGAGATTTTGTTCATACTATTCAACCATTACATTACTGCTAACTTACCTGTTATATAACAATACCTATTATATAAACACAGAATTCAAGAGATTATACAACACAAAAGGCAAACCAGCTCAAAGGGATGACTTATAAGCACAGTATCTTAATAATTTCTAATGTAATGAAAAGTAACTGAGGACTGAAAAGACTTCCATCTGCAGGATTCTTTCCACTAGAAAACTGAGGTCATGCTGAAACCAGTTTATAGCAACAACTTCTCAAAAAATTGCTGCACTTTCTTCTCCTAAATGAAATGGAACACTGTTTTTTTAATTAAGAGAATTGATGCTTCTCCAGGAAGGTAACAGTGTTTCAGGTAAGACAAATTACCTCATATCTTAAAACTTCTTTAAACAGTTACTTCTAACAAATACAAAGCTGTCTATATAAGTACTTGCCCTATGATATACAAATATAAATGGAAAGGTAAAATTTGTATATTTTTCATAGCAACTACACACAGATACCAAGTGTCTGTTCTATTAATTTATCAGCAAGTACATATTGAGTCATTTTAGTATCGTCATCACTCAACTTTCAGAGATTTACTAGGAAGAAAAATATTGACATTAACAACAACATGACTTTGTGTTCATCTACAAACCATTATTTTCAAGATTGTTGTCTTCTAATATCAGTATAATAATATGCAAGAGACACAAGCAGATTCCTAATGCATTTTTACAGAAGTCATCAAAACTTGCAGTAGTATTTATGATTTACTGAACACTACCTCTCTGTGGTGGTATAGCTGTACCTTTGTATCTTCTGCTAGTGTTGGCATTTAATAGGTGCTGAGAGGACAGTAAACAGCCAAGAGCCACATAATGACCACACTCAGAACCCTGTTTTATCTTTCCTGTGCACATGTCAGAAGATCTTTGAGTACAGAGCACTGTAGACCAGTGCAGCTGCCACCAGCGTTTTTTAGGCATGGGTGTAGGTGTCCAGAACTCTGACCTTCATGCTTATGCACAGAAAACATCACTAATTTTTTCCAGAAAATACCAGATTACCACCCAACATGGTACATCTCATTAGTCAGTGGGTCCCACAAAAATCTTTTTCTACTCCCATCCAGCGCAGAAAACAGTCCAGAACTAGTGCAAATATTCCACCTAAGACCCCTACAAAGCTCTCTTAAGTCTGCCCTGTTCCCAGCGGAATACCTGAGCTCAGATTTTCTAATAATTCTGCAGAGAGGTTCATTCATTCTTCAATGTTCTCTGGGTGTGATCTCTGTATTAAAAGCAAATATATAAAAGCAAACACATGGCCCCAGCACTCTGCTAAAGACAGAGCAACAGAAAAACTGCAAGCTGATGTTATGCTTTAAAGAGAAGTTTCAATACTTCATATTTGAAAACTGAATGCTTTTTCATTCACTGCATTCTGCCTTATAGCATTACTTTATCCCATGTTCCCCTATACTTCCTTCAGTTCACACTTCTGCTCATATCTATTGGGAATAAACAGAAAGAAAACTGTTGCTCTACTTCACACGTGGCCATACACAGTTATCACTGTACATCCTGGGGTTTGGACTGTGACTTTTTACATTATGCCTGTATGTCCCTGGTTTTTTTCTCTTTTTTTTCCTCTATGAACTTGCTTGCTCTTGGTTTCAGTACTGACAAAGTAAAGGAAGAGGGGTTTAGAAGTACTTATCTGCTTACTCTGGTACCACCTCTTGTCTCAGATATACTTCTCATTCTCTTGGAACAAATTCTCATTGGCAGAACACTGGTAGAACTGACTATTCTATATTGGTTTTGTTTCTTGAGGCATCCCTATAAATATCAGAGGCATGCTTATCTCCTGCCAGGTTTCTTGAGTGATCAACTTAGGATTAACACCTACTTCTCTTTTGACTCCTATGCCTACAGTCACTCTCCCTCAAAATTTACAGGATTTGAGCTAGAGCATAGCATTCAAATGAACACTGTAAGGTGTATATGGAACATTCAATTACAGCATAACAAATCAAATTAATTGCACTGCAGAGAACATTAATTACATTACTATGATTAATTTGTAAATAATTATTTGCTAGTCAAAAAGTTAATTAATTCCTATTAGGAATAATAATAATTCTTACAGTATTTAAGCAATTCTTATAGCCTTCATCTTTCAGACTGCTATTTCTTGTCCACAGAGGGTCAATAATTTTTTGCCTTCAGCTAAAGCATATTGTGTTACAGCTCAGGGCACACACAACAGTTTCATTATTTCCAGACACAACCAGCATACATGCAAGTCATTTTAAGACCTTTTGACAGTCTCACCCGATATAGTCAAGAATGCTCAGAAAGCGTGTTTGTTCAGAAGAAGTGATCAAGCTTTATATGACAAATTCAGTTTCTCGAATTAAAATACCCTTGTAAAACTATATTGACTCACAGCACATTAAAATTGTGAATTTACAATTCTGGCAAGCTTCATTGGACACTGGAATTGCTTATAATTTCCAAAAAAAACCTAGACCATTCCCATAGCAAAGGAGAAAAAGTCAACGTAATCATGCTATAAGCATGTAACAATCATGAAACCTGTGGTACCATAGGAAAAAAAGTACTATTTTGCAAGAGGAAGAAAGGTGAATATTTAATAACTTACCCCTTCTGCCTTTTCTTCTGTGTTAGCCAGCATTTCCTGGAGGGCCCGTACTGACAGAGACTGCTCCAGCACAAAGGTGCAGATGGACAAATCAGGAGGAACATTCTAGGTAAAAGGAGAACCAAAAAAAGAACCATTAAATGTGTCACATCACTAACACATTTGCAGAGTAGCACTTTCCAGTGGCTCTTTTGCCTCACCATCCATGATCTGAAAGGTCTAATACATCTCTGAGGCCATGAAATCCAGCCACACACTTGGCTGCAACAGTTAAATTTTTACCAGTAAAGGAAAGCAATGCTCAGCTCAGCATGTGCAAGCTCATACCTGGGGTATCAGGTCCCGCTAAACAAGAAAGAAACTCTCAATAAAAGAAGAAATCAACAAATTTCTAGTGCAATCCCCCTGTGTGTCTGCAGAGAGTTGGAGAGGCATCTTGTGATTCTCTTCAAAGATCTAATGGTGATTACAGGGAAATGGAGGCAGACTCTTCTTGGATGTGCTCCTCGAAAGGAATAGGACCAGCAAGACAAGCTGTACAAAGAAAACTAGAAAATAACATTCAGAGTGGAAAGGCCCCTAAGCAAAGCAATGATAGGTCTGCTTGGACATCAGCACATGGAACATGTGTCCCCCACTTCATGCTCAGATTGTGAGGAAAACCAAATTCAGTCTTTAGCCTATTGGTAGTTAGCCAGAACTCATCCTTATCATGAAGGTGAAGATGAATTTTCATAACAGAAATACTGGACACCAAGTATCAAGGCCAAGCCAGCAGCTTCAAAGCCTTGCAGGGCACTATACCACACCACAGGCTGCTCTAACTGGGATAAAACTAAAGAGTCTTACAGAAATTATTATTTAACCTATCATGCTTGGAAAAAAATGTCATTGAACTATTGAAAAGTTAGTTTTCCAGACTATCATAAAAAAATCATATAAAATTGAAAGAGATTTGTAATAGCAATGTCTAAGTTACAAAGTAGCAAAGTAAAATTAGATTTTATGTGGGGATCTTTTCTTCTGTTAATAGAACATGCAACTCCTACACACCTTTTCTTGCCTCCAGAAATTTTTTCGTATTCCTTCTCTATTTTCATGTTATTTGCATATTTTTGCTTAGGAATACTTTTATTGGCTGTTGGAATTCAGTTTTTACACCACGAATGCTTTTGCTGCTAAAGCTGTAAAACGGCACACTTACTCAAACAGTGTACAAAGCGAAGAGGTGACTTCCAAGGACAAATTCTAAAAGGTAGTTGCAAAATCTATTTTTTTCACCCCCAAAGTTAGTTTACTCAAAATACCTCACACTCTTACTAGCTAATTATACTGCTGTTCACCCCTACTAAACCCATGTTATTTAATACATAATAGATCTTTCACTGTTTTCCAGTACTTATATTTCAACGAAATTAACGGAAAATGTGCTTTAAATTTAAGTTTTAGCCAGATGAAAAAGGTTTTAATAGCATCTTCTTTTGCATGGGGTTTTACTGACTTATGCAATGATACTTACACATGGAATATTTTTCAGTCAACTCCTTCAGAATCAGGTCCCTAATTATTTGCCAGTGTTCTTGCTACCATTATGCTTTTGTAGCTAGTCAGACACTACAACTGACATTTTCATCCTAAGAGTAGGCCAACAAACAACCAATCAGATTGTCTTCAAAACATCCTTGTAATGTGAGTGTGGACTTGATATTTTCTGAGCTTAAGAAGAGCTAGCTCTTCTCAAGGGAAATTTTTCAACAGTTTTCTTTTTCCTAAAACAACCTTGTGAAAACAATATTCCTTTCCCATAACAACAGGTGTTGTTTGCTATTTCTGTTACTGAACCAATAGGAGAAGTCTCAGTCCTATGGACCAATAATGTATCTTCTTAACACAGTATGTTATAAAAAAGCTGAATAAATTGTAAATAAAAACTTTCTAATTTCTACTGCCTTCTGATTGAAGTCAAGCATCTTCATTTCATGTCCCATTGCAAGATGTGAGTACTATCACAAGCCCTTATGTTACAAAGCAGGAAAGAGAACACTCAAAGATCTCAGGCTTCCAGGTCCTGCTTCTACTCAGTTAACATAAGGACAGTTTTCCAGTCTAGAAAGCCTCACAGACCAACAGTGCAGCTCACTCTCCATTCTGCTCAGTGAAGACTGACAAACAAGAGTATGAACAAAAGAGGAAAAAAAAAATGCTCCATGCAGAGCTCCATGCTCCAGAAATGAGCCAAGGCTACCTTTTCTGCATCTATAAACAAAGTCAGTCTCCTTAACAATATTTCCACTGTTATTACCATTATTTAAAGTAGCATTTTTGCTGGCAGAGCATGTTTCACATATACCATTTTGAACATATCCCTTTTTTTTTACTATTTAACCTACCCCACAGGTTATGTACTTTCCAATATCAAAAATCATGCATGATTTCAAACATCCATCAAACCAACATAACCAAGACATTTCTCCTTCATCCATTTCACTCTCCTTTATGTTCAAGACAGCCACGAGCACTTCCTTTCTTACCCATTGAAACTGAGGTACGAAGTCCCAAATGAATATGTTTCAGCTATTCTCATGGTGAAACATATTCACCATGTTCAGCATATTACTCAGGTGAATAGGGCACACTTTTTTGCTGCTAGGGAGCAAAAAAGGCAAACTGTGCGAGATCGTTTTGCTTTAATTAAGTGAAAGTAGTATTGTGTTCTTACAGTCTAGCAAAATGTTAGAGCTGGGTTTTTTTTCATGAGGCAAAAGGGAGAGGACATTATCCCACCTCATCTTTGTTGCATGAATGCTTGGGTACTTGGCGGCCCTCAGGGAGAAAAGTTTTTCCCTTAAGAGCTGAGGAAAGATGGATCTACTGATGCTTGCAGTGAGCATGAGAATTAGACCTCCCTCTCTGGCAGTCTCTCACCCAGCTCTGGTCTCCTGAAGATCCAACAGGCATGACTGCATCAATCCCAGCACGTACAACAACCAAAGCATGAAAAAGCATGGGACAGATGCAGACCTGCCAATGTATTCAGCTTAGTTACAGCTCTGCTCATCCCTACACACTTTATTTCAGTGCTGATGATTTTAACACTACAGATTTAAAGGATGAGGATTTGGCCTCATCATGATCAGTGGAAAATTCTGATAAGCAATGGCAGCATTCAATATCATTTATTTTCAGTTAATTTCTGATACAATTACGAAATCAATCATACTTTAATGGGTTTGAATATAAAATATACTCACTGACTTACAAGGTAAATAGTAGTAACTCCAGTTTATCTGAGCATTAATTAATTACTGATTAATTAATTACATTACTGATTTGGCTGCCAGTTCATGTTTAGATTTGCCCTCTTGTCAATTTTTCTTTCTAGAGAATCTACTCAGTCATAATTAGAGCCTAATATGCAAGTAGTTCGATTTTTAAAAATTTACTACACAAATAAATAGAAACTGTATATTGCATTTCAAAAGGTGATTCAGCACTTCTAGGAGAAAAGCAATAAATTATTACTATCTTTTTATATTGCTCCTTCATCATGGCTTGCAATAGCCCAATCAGCAAAATCAGACAAGTTCAAATAAATGTAATGGTCATCTGGAATTTTTAAGGCATATCCATTACTGAAGTAATTACGGGATTATTTAGAAAACTGGTGAACTCCTTGTTCTTCCTGTCATTTTAAACTACATTTATTGTGTACACTAGTTTTCTGTAGTAATATTTGCATATTAAACAATGCTTTACTCTGTGGGAGGCAGATTTGCAAATTAGATAATCATACCCTTTATTAAAAAGGTGTTTTCAGTAAAGCTTTTGAAATATATTTAAAAATAACCCTAACTGTATTCCAACCCACAGGTGAATCATGGGTACTGGATGTATTCATTACACTCAATTTCATTTTCTAGAGAATTTCTATTTACACACTCCAATGAAAGCAAGAGGCTGAGATGCAAAACAGTGCTGTTGTCATTACTCTGACAATCACACTGTGCTAACAAGCCACTGTAACGTACAACCTGCTCATATAACATGTTGCATATAATCTTGTGAATGTAAACTGAACTTCCGCCTCTCATAAATATTTGTACAAGACTGAAGGATAATAAATTGCACCAGCAAACAGAATTCTGTTTCTAAGAACAAGCAGCTTCACTTCACCTTTACTTCTATTCCTAGATATTTGCATGCTTCTTAGTTATCTTCCTAAGCTCACAGCTATTTTTGTTATTCTTCTAACCAAATTCCCAATTAATGGACTTACAGATATCTAGTTTTTAACCACATACCAGGTATTCACACAGTAGTGCCTAAACAATCACCTAATTAGGCAGCCCGATGTCAAAAAATGAGATGTGGGTGTTCATAATGTTTTTAATGCCAGCACATTCACTAGATGCCTAACTATGAGAATCCAAGTAGGAGGACTCAGAAAATTCATTTCAGTACAGAATTTAACCAAAACATCTGTAGTCCTATTTGTGGGAGTAGCCTGAAAGAAACTGAACCCATCAGCTATTTTTTCAAGTTACATTTAAATTTATACATTTCTATCTTTCTGGCAGCCCTTTTTATTTAAATGAGATTCTGTCTGGTGACAGTGATGAAACACACTCAATATTACGAAGAAAAAACTCCTGTTTCTAGGACTCTACACAGAAGGTCCAGCTTTCCTTGTTTTCCAGCTTGTCATCGAAACAATGGACCCAGTACAGAAATATATGGGTCTGACAACAAGTCCTGTCAGCCAAACAGAATGAACCACATTAATCAAATCCCAAAGCAGAAATGACAGAGAACAAATTATGAGCTTTGCAGTTTCAGTTCTGCAGAGAGGAGTGTCAAGCAACACTGTCCTCTCCCTAGAACCCCTCCAGGATCAGTGTCAAGCTCCCATGTGTTTACCATGAGCAGACTTGTGAAGGTTGCCTGGACACCTCCTACACAAAGTTTGCTATCAGCCACTTCTCATTATTTCTGTCTGAAACCATCACTTTCTGTATGAGGCTTTTATAGGACATTCCAACCAAAGCTGTTTTTTCCTTCAAAAGCACAGAAATTCTCAGCATTCACAACTTCTTATGTTATATACCTAAAACTTGTGATGCCCTCACGTTTTTGGAAAAGTAGTTTGACAAGGGAGTGGCTTTTTGTCACAAGTCTGCTTTTCACTTTTTCTAGGAAAAGCTTCAAAAATCCAGGCATGTTTTACTTCCTGAAAAATGAAATTTCCACATCGTGAAAAGTTTCTTGCTAATATTTGAAAGCTCAAAAGAGTTCTTTTTCCACAGGAAATCTCTTTCAGGAGATAAAACTTAGAAACTGACAGAAGGATAAAATCAAAACAGGGTCTAGAATCTGAAAAAAAAAAAGGAGGGACAAACACAAGGAAAACCAGCTAATGGTGGAACTGAGATCAGACACAAATCTTCTACTGAAGATGTTCTTAAGTGCAGTTCCCATACTGTCCTTTAAGCTGAAAATAGTTTAAAAGTTTTATCTTACAATTTTTCAGTTTTTGCACTTTGGAAATTGCTTTGATCCTGAAATCTGTCAAAGGTCTTGAGGCCATTATTAACAGAGCAGCCTATCTTAACCACTTGGAAGCTGTAATTCCTGGTATGGTATTTACTTTCTGTATAGATTAAGGGCTGCATACATTCCATCTTTAAATGGATAAGGGGCTTTTTCCCCTTATCATCCATCTTTTCCCTGTAGTCTCCTCTCTAACCTAAGGACGTAAGTCCCACATTACTGAGTGCTGATTCTTTTTTATCTCCTTTTTGAAAATTTAAAATTCTTAGCAACAGATAAAAGCAATATTAGGTAAGGAGCCATACAACTACCCTGCAACACTGATGGATAAACTTGGTCAATCAGCTCAACTCCCACCACAACATTTGCTGCTATAGCCAGAAGCTTAGATTAACGTTAATTAATAGTGTATCACCATAAAGCAGTGAAAATGTGTTAGATTTTAAGGTAATTAGGAAAATTTCATGCTGATTAATAAAATAAGAAAAGCTCATAAGATCAACAGTGCTACAGAGGGTCTAGGCACACATCCAAATTAACAAAACACGGTTTGTTTATCTTCATATTAATCCTGAAAAGTCTATTTTATTATACTAATCTCACGTGTATTATTCAAAACTTTAACATTCCCTTTTATTCTTAGACATTATATTCTATTTGCAGCTACTGCAACAAGTAATGGAAAAATCTAGGATATTATCAGTTGGGAGGGTACTGCTGCTTTAGGACTGGGAAGAAAGCTGTTACCCTTTGATTCTTGAAGTATCAGAAAGATTACCTTTATAAAACACTATTTTGTCCCTTTCTGAAAAACATAGCAGATATCCAAAAGAAAAATCATCCTAATCCCTGACCAGATTTAATATAAACCGTACACATTACAACAGTCATATTTCTAAGTAGCAACCCTGCAACTTTTCAGGATCAAACAAATAGGGCAGACATGCACATGGTTTTGTGCCTGTAATAAGTGACATGGCCTGACCTGTGTGAGTGGAATTTCTTACCTCTGCATAATAACCCATAGGCCATTATTGGTTGTAATTGGCTGAGATTCTCTTACTATTAAATTTATGCCATATCTGAAATCTTCACAGTAGAATTTGCACACATAAAAATAACATCCAAATAAATACTAATCCTTCCAGAATACCAACTCTTAAGAATAACTCATTTATGTTGCAGTAAACTATGAAATACTATGTCTAAGAAAAGTAAAATCTGGTTATTTATCTCCTAAATTATCAAATAAACATATTTTTAAGCCTCAAATTTTAAGACATCAAATTTTAACTTTTACGGATTTTGTTGCAAGTTTTCAACTATTATGTTTTCCATTGTATGTTGTTAAAAGCAATAGTCAACCTGTGTACCTAAGAAAGCCATATATTGGTGAATGGGTCACTGGGAGTTTATGCCCTGAGTCAACCATGACTTGCCCTTAAATGAAGGAAAGGAGATGCATCATGAGCTCTCTCCTGGGCAAGACAGCTTAAAACCAGATTTTAAAAAAATTCATTACCTTAAAAGAGATATACATCCGGCTCTGTTATGTAAAGCAAATCAATCAGTATTGCATATTGAAAGATTTTAATTAAAAAAAAAATCTATATTTAATAATGAAGTTCTTGTAGTTCAAGAGAAACTCTAGCAGATAATTTGGGTCAGGAACAGAAGGATTTAAAGAGCCCTAAAAGCAAGGACTGCCTGCCAGGAAACTTTACAGGGATTTAAGGACTTATACTGACAACGTTCCACTGCTGATAAAAAGTGCAATAATGCTTTCAGACATGAAAATCAGTTTGAAAAAAAAGCTCACCATGTATACTTAGAAACTGTGGCTTATCTATCAATGTCTAAGCATATAACGCCCCTGCTTGCCTGGGTACGACAATACATTTGAACATCCACTGCATGATGTGAAAAATAAACACTTGTTTTAGTATACATCCCTATTAACTGCAAAATCAAAAAGAATAATTGCAAGCGTAATTTGTTCTTAATATTCAAATGTTGTTCTTTCTCGGTCTAGGGTGCCTGAATATTGCTACTAAGCTGTTAAGATAAAACCAACTGCTGCTTTAAATAATTCTTGGCTTATCATCCAGTAACACACAGAACAAAAATCTTCCACAAAGTACTGTCTAGACAGAAATACCCACATGCATTTCCCACCTGCCTTGAAAGGAATTATGTGAGAGGCTTAAAAATTCAGAGATGGCAAAGACAGTCTCAAGGACCTAAACAACCTGTGGACTGTTTTCCTGCTACCCTTGTATACATGTTCAGGGGGGAGTATCCTGAGGAGGGACTAGATATCACCCCTACACGAGACTATGGTATTCATTCAGATCACTGACCAACCTGGAGCTTCCTCCTTTACCATACAGTCAAGATCTTCCTTTTAAAAATTTCACATTCTGACAACAAATAATAAATTAATAACTACAGACCTTTGCAGACATCTGTTATGCACAAGGACCTATCATTTTTCTAGATGCTTCTAATTTTAATTTGCCAATACCTGAACTTTCAACTAACCAGGCAAAGATGTTTCACTCCCCTAACTCAGGTGCCTATCCATGCTAGGGTTTAAAATAACCTTTCAAATCTCTGGTATTGGTTTATTTTCTAAAAACGGACTGAAAAGAAATCCACATACTTGTAAGTTCTTCAAAATAACCAGAATTCTTTCTAATTAATTCTTCTAAGGAATTTTCTTTTTCTATAGACACAAAAAAAAATCTAGTAAGAATTACTCAGACAGTTGTGTATATCACCTCTGTGATAAATTAGCCAGAAACATGCAAAATGAAAAGGAATTATTTTGCCACTTTGAGATAATGAAGACTTACATGGTCATTAATCTATATGCATTTTCAAATGTATCAGCCCAAAGAGGCTTAATTCATTGCTAGTGTACTTAGGACCAAATCAAATATGGCACTCAAAGCTTATTAAGCTTGATTCTTAAAACAGCTAATCAAACTAGACATGTTTCTGATTTAAAAATAAGATCTTATTGCAATTTAATTTCTATGGGCCTTTTTATTTGCTAATAATCAACTTACACTAGAACGAGAAGTTCTGTATTACTGAGCTTTCTAATTTATTGAATAATGGGCACTAAAATGCTTTCTTGGAAAGTTGGTTCATATTTCATGTTGCACTAAGCAGAACATTTCTTTGCTTTCTGGGACCTCTGTCCAACCTTCTCATGCAAGTCCTGCACTAGCCCTGCTTCTTTTTCTCTCACAGTATTCAAAATGTCACAGTGTTTTGCAATTTTCCTTCATATAGAAATAGCTTGTCCTTGCGGTTTCTTTTAAAGATCCATATATACCTCCTCTGTTTAAAGCATCTTCAACTGTCAAAAGTAATTCATCCTACATTATCTAAAGCCATTTGAACAACTGTTGATTTTGATTCACATTTCTGTCAGTTATTGCCTTAGCACCAGCTGTAAACATTGTACTGTGCAAATATAACTGGTCAACACTCAGAGAAACACCAAAAAAACTGAAATTCACAACTCCCTGTTATCATTAAAAGACATTTAGATGTGGGCTAGATGTAGAGTTTGCAGTATTGTTAAGGGAAGATTGTATCAGATGTTTGAAATCGGCACGGTGACATTGGTTTTCTGTTTTTTTTTAATCCCATGTAAAAAGTCAGCACTCATGAAAAGGCAACTTGTTTATGGACTGTATCTTCGTAAATATGTCAAGACAAGAGTACAAATACCTGGAAGATGCAATAAACTTCCCACTCCTAAATACATTCTTTATATCCACTAGGGAAGAAAAAGAGAACTTGGAAGGACTTGAAGCTCAAAAACACTGATTAGCATTATGCACATTCATCTCTATTACCTGCAGGTTTTCAGACAAACAGCAAACATTCAGCAATAATTCAAAAATAATTAAACACTCAGGAAAAACAGCCTGAACTGTGATCTTGTGCATTTATGCATGATCTTTAAGAGCATAATAACTTCTTTTACCATCTGATCTCTGGTTTTTTAATGCAAAATAGAGCAACTCTTCTTTTTTTTGTGAAACCAGAAAAAGTTATTCTTGTATTTGCATATGGTAACCCAGAAGTCAACACTAAGAAAGTTACTAAAACAACTTCCATTTGGGTTTCAAACACAGGGTCACAAAACATACATCTTCAAACTCCAAACTACTTCCACTTGCCCAACTTCCCTCATCCAATTCAGACTATTTATAAACACTCTTAATTTAATTTTGAACATACTCTTGTTATGATAGCAAGTTACAGTATTCCCTCAGTTGCTAAAAAAGCACAAATAATCTTCCTCCTTTTTCATGGGGAAGCAACCAGGAGGTAAAGTCTAAAATCTAGAAAATCATGACCCAAAAGGTCTAAGTTTAAAGAAGTCTTAAGAAATAAACAAAAAAATATTTGATACTCTTTTCCCCATTTTGTTTCAGATATGATCAACATTAGATACCTCAAATGAACACAGATTCACTCATTAATAGGCCACATTTCTCTGCCCTAATTTCTTAGAGCCCACTGGGCTAGGATTATTCATAGGAGTCTGCTGAACCAGATTTAGCCTAACAGTTCTTAAAAATACTGAGTACAAAGTAATAATACCACGACTTGAAATGCTAAGAAAGGGTATGAAGCTAATTTGAAACTGCTGTTTTAGACAAACATTCATCAAAAAGGCTTAAAATAAGCATTTATACTTTTATGTGTTCTTAGCTTGAAACACAGATTTATTAATGTTTTTTCAGGTTTTCAGATGTGCAGCTACATATCAGTCTAATTAAAATTCAAATGACTGCCTTGTAACTACTCTGCGTGTACTAATGAAGTACATTTCACTCTAAACCCTTCAGAGAAAATATTTAAAATGCTGAGCTCCAGGGGACTTGGCAGAACATGCCAACTGTGTAACCTTGTGATGTTCAGTTTCCCAGGGCAAGGCAGCAAGCCTGAAGCTTCTGGGGTTCTGCTTGCACTAAAAAGCCAGCAGCTCTAACTTGCATCAGACATGAATGTACCCAAATAAGAACTCTTACCTCAAAATAATTTGGATTTTCTCTATATATCACTTATGTATCTTTCAAGGACTTTGTTAGTGTATTTTATTACAGTTAGTACATTTGGTGAAGACAAGTTAATCTGTTTGCAGTCCTCAACACAAAGTTAAGGACTTTGTGTTACTATTATTATGAAGGAGTCACAAGACTTGTATGCTGAATGGGGAAAAAGACAAACCCAACTACCAAAACCCATCAACTGTGCACGTGGATAAGGGCACTGCTTTGTGGTGTTCAAAATGCAAATAGGCAAACCCAACATGCAATGATAGCAACTTTCCTTTTTTACTAGGAACTGTACTAAAAATGCTAGGACTCAGAAAATAAATCACAGCAAACTGGCAGGTTTCTAGAACCCTCTAGAAACTTACCAAATCAATTACAGGACTGTACACCACATATCTGACTTTATTTGATCAGTGTTACGACCATATCTCAGACAAGATTTTCCAGCACAATATCTGTTTCTTTTTACATTTTAGTCTTTAACCAATTAGATGCCCAAACAGTATCTGGAAAACTGATTTAAGGGGATATTTCAGGTTTTCTTCACTTATTTTAGACCAGAAGTGGAATTACTACATCTGTTCTACAAAAAAAATGATGCAAATGCAAACAAAGAAACAAACAGCAAAAAAGCCCAACCAACCTACACAAACAAGCAAGAAAAAACCCAAAACAGCTACATCATATGTGGCTTTGTAAACATTTAGGGTTTGTTTGTTTTTAACACACATTTAAATAATGAAAGTTGCAAACCATATATGTAACTGGAGAAATTGCAACTCATGTTTTGTTCACTAAAGTTCATAAATTATATAACTTTGGGTTAAGTTTCTTGAAAGGATGGCCTATGTCACTAATAGTGTGAAACAACTCATACTAAAAAATGGTATTTTGAAATTTTTGTTGCATTAATTGATAGCAGAGATGATGCATGCATAGATATCATAAGTATTATTCTTTCATTCAGTGCCACCTCTTGGAGTATTACCATCAACTAAACTGACCTACAAAATTAGCCTGATTCTATCTTTCAGCTTTGGTCACTTTATGTTCAGGTTACATGTCATGAACTTTACCAGCATATTGAGGAATTCACCAGTTTCCTCGGGAGGTTTTTTCCCGGGTGCTTCATCATGTCACATATTTCTAAAATACATTTTGACAAGAAAATTCCAAGTACACAACACATTTAAAGTCTTACAATAAAACTCCATGGGTTCTAAATAACTAGTATTAAGAATTCAGACTTATCCCCAAACCAGAGAACTGCCCTATAATAATGTCTTACTTTCAAAAATATTAAGTAAGTGAACAGGACTTAAAAAAAGAAACTTTCCCATTCACGAATGCACAGCTTTAAGATAGGAAGAGCTTTAAATTCATATTTCATAGCAAATAATGCCTTATTAAGATAAAACTCAATCTGTATCTTTGGCAAAACTAGATTTGATAGAAAATATTTCCTTAAGATCAGAATTAATCCATTCCTGTGTGAATTTAAAACTTCAAATATCTCCTTCAACAAGAGATATAATGAAAAATGAAAACAGTAAGGTTTTACAGATTGGATCTATTATTACACTATTTAATCTGTGGTGACCTGCTCGATATCACACAATTTGTTTCCTTTTTAAAACTATCTGAGTTGCAGGTGACAGTACAAGTATGCTAAACCGTATTGTAATGCCTAGTAACAATGCCTACAATTTTTAGCTGATTAAAGCCATATTTCTGTTGCTGCTTTACAGCCATGGCGATCTGACAGTGTTTTTCATAGTCCAAATGTTTCACATTCATTTTAAATTATGCAGTTTCCATCTCAAGAAATATTTATGTTGGTTTCTGGGACTAAGTGCAAGGATCACAATTGCGTCTGACCAATCTAATTACCAATCTGCATTAGGCACGAAATTTATACAATATTTACAAGAAGAAAAAACCAAATTGAACATACATAAATAATAAAGATAGTATTTAAAAAATTGTAAACCCTATGTTGCATAAAACTATATACAATGTTGCAAAGCACACTTATAATTTACAATACTCCTACGGAACATTCTACTGGGAAAGAATGACTCACTGAACAAAATCCTGTCTGATCTACACCTATGAAGACTTCATCTACCTATGTCTAATTTATGTATATCAAGTAGGCCAAGTAATGTGTAAGAATTCATAAATTCTCTTCATTTAAATTATTAGAATCAACAGTTTCAGTCAAAGTCTGTTAAATGGAGTCCTCTGAACATAAGATTACATAAGATTAAGTGCCATCTTTACCATTAAATGAGAACATTCATTTTGGCAACATGACACAAAAGCAATTAAAATGGGTCTGGAGGTGCCGCTACAAAGCTCTGACAAATTTTTTGACTTATTTTAAAAGGATTAAGTGGAAACACATGTACAGAAATGAACCACAGCAATTTCATTAAAAAAATTCAACCAACCACCTTACTAAATCGCATATTCACAGAAGAATTCAATGTAAAGACAAGCAAACAACACTGATCTAATTTCTCAGAGTGAATCAATTTTTTAAAAACTCACTATTTCATTATGTCCGTAACTGCTCAAAAAGCATCTACTTGCATCCATATGTTAATGAAAACCACAATTTTTTTTTCTATTTGGATTTACACAATCAAAAACTGTGCACATGGCACAGTCAGAGAGCTCTCTCAGTTCTCAGCTCTCAGAGAGTTTCAGACTTAGTCTCTCTGGGGACAGACTACTTGTCTTGGCCACTGAGAATATGTTTGCTGCAAAAGACAAAATAAGAAGGCAACTCTTACCTTCAGATCTTACGCTCCAGAAGACAAACAGAGAAAAGAGTTTCTGTCCCAGAGGTAATCAGGGTACAGGAGTTCAGGTCAATGTCCCACCACTCAGACACCCTTCTCCAGACACATCCATACAGAATTTGACTGCTGGCATGGAAACAGCTTGCATAAACACTAAAGAACCACACTTTCATGTAGCCTTGTCCGTGCCAGATATAATCTTCTCCAGTCCCTTCCCCCATTCTCCTCTTCCCTCTAAGAATAGCTACCTGTCCAGCTTCTGCCAATTCATCTGACCAAAAAAAAACCAGCAAAGATAAAAATCCAATTATTTGTATTTGTAAGCACAAGAAACAGCATGTCAGTCTTACCATCAGGCTTTATTTACTACCCCCTTACACAACAGTAGCATCCAGGGGCCAACAAACAATAGAGCATCACTGACATACTCTGGATAATGGAGTCAGAATTCCCAATCAACTGTCCTACACCAAACCAGCACCTAATCTGAAGAACCTTTCTGCTCTACACAGAAGAGACTCTTCAAAAGCAAAATGGAAAATAAGTTATCAAAGTCTTACTTTGATGTGAAATGTCTCCTTAAATTTACAAATAGAATTATTATCAGTGTCTGGACTCTGCTCTCAGCAGTGTAAGTTACATGTAAAAAGATCAAACCATAGGATCACATGCTGCACTGCCTTCTTCAAGAAGTCGAAGGGGAAAAAAAACCCAAAAACCAACTTGGGAGGCCCTTTTAGACCTTCCAAAACCTTCACTATGTTATTCTCTCCTCTCTCAAGTCCAAGTTACAGAGACTTCAAGAGAAAAAAAACCCCACACGTAGCTTTTTTCATACTTTTTAATAATGCAGAGTAGGTCCATACCTAGGGGTATAATGAATTTAATGAGTTTACCACCTGCCACAAAAACAGAAAAAAAAAAAAAAAAAAAACACCCCTCATGCCATTTAGAAAACCATAACTCAGCTTTCAGTGTTTCGCTATGCAGTGGTTCACAAGGGATCAACATCACCTTTGTGACTGACCCAGAGGAGTTGAGTATTTTTCATTCTGCACTATGGACAGGAGTAGTTTTCAGAAGCTGTTAAAACACAGCTCCACCTTACTTGCTTTTCAGCAATCCGTGCATTATTCAAATCTAAAGAAAGATTACTTCACTAGTAGACAACAATCTTTTAATGAATGGACTTCCTCATATTACCAATCTGTTTATACATAGAAAGCAACAACTAGCATTCATATATAAAAAAACAGATCTCAATAATCTTGAGATATGTTAATTATTCTTAGTTTTGGTTTTAATAAAAGGGATGGTCTTCCGTACAAGAAATTAATTTAAAAGTACAGCAAACAATGATGAAACAAAATTACCTATAGATGATTGCCAAAAAGGAAGTTTACAGGTCTGCTGGTTTTGGCTGGAGTAAATTTTCATCCCAGTGGCTGGTACAGGGCTGTGTTTTGGATTTGTGCTGAACACAGGGTTGATAATATCGAGATTTTTTTGATATTGCTGAACACGGTTTGTGTTGCAGCAACCCTCTTGTCAGAGTGTAGAAATGAGACAAGACAGACTTCTTGTTTACCACAGCATGAAAACGGGCCAGGTTTATTTCCCTTTACAACTCATTCACCCTGACTCCAACTATTCACTGACTGGCTGCAGCAAGCACCTACTGTAGGTTTCCCTTGCAGCCTCTGGCTGCTGGTTATTTCCTGCTGAAATATGGCTGCAGGTATTGGTTTGCAGACTCTGACTGCAGGCTTTTACCCAGCTAGACTGTGACTGCCAGTTCCAACAACAGGCTCTGACTGCAGACCCACACTGACCTCACAGCAGGGATTCTCTCTCCCCAGGGTCCTCCTTCTTCACAATCCTCTCGTTCATGATCATCCATGATGATTTCCTTCACCAGCTAACCCACTCCCTTCTATCACACTAACCTCTTTATTGACTATAGCCGTGACCCCTCAGGGAGGAGGTTGGATTGTGTAATTAACACAGCTCTAACTTATCAGGGGCAAAGTCACCTGTATTCCCTTCTCCTACAGGCTTGCACAGAGCCAAGGCCTTTTCTGCTTTTTCACTTTTACCCTTCTGATTGTCTCCCTGATCCCACTGGGGGAGTGAGCTAGCTAGCATGTGTGTGGGGCTTGGCTGCTGGCTGGGGTTAAACCACAACAATGAAACTTTTGCCTTTTTTTCTCACAGCCATCCCTTATTTTCTTATTCTTACTGGCAAAATAAAAATTCATGCTATAGATTTGACAAAACTTGCTGAAGAAATAATTGCATGAGATAAAGAAATTAAGCATTTTAAATTTTGTCTTCAGCACATCTTTGGGTTTTGTTATTATTGTAGCTGCAACATTTCAATGTTAAAATTTTTGATGGTTTATAAATCTAATGTTCTTATACACTTGACATTGCAACCCCTTCCTAGAACAAGATCTGTTTTGAGATGGATTTGCTTTAAAATTGGTAGAAATTGAAATAGAAACATTTGTCTTGAGCTACTACACCTCTAAAGATGAGGTAGTCATGCATTTATCTTGGGCAAGCCTGTGTGTTTTATATTCAGGACTGTCTCCTATAAATAAAATTACACATAATGTAGACCTGACGTCTTGCCTACCTGTTATCTTGCTCTTCAAGGTATGGGGTCAATTTGAGCAATTTGCAGCCTTGCACTAAGGAAAGACCTTTTTCAGTCCTCAACTCCCTCCACCAGCAAGCAGGCTGGAGGTGACAAGGAGTTGACTCCAAGGGATATTCCAGATCATATGACCTCGTGCTCAGCATATAGAGCAGGGGGGATGAAAAAGGAAGCAGGCAGTGTTTAGAATGACAGCCTTGCAAGCCACCAGGATGCATGATGAAGCCTTGCTTTCCTCAGGATGAAAACCTGCCTGCTCATGGGAACAGGTGAATGAACCCCTTGTTTTACTCTGCCTGTACACGCATCTGTTGCCTTATCGCCCAGTGTTATTGCTGTACAGAGAAAAGTATTAATAATAAGCAGCTACCAAATTATTCTATCAAGATATATCTTCAATTCTGACAATTACTTAAGTAGTGAGAATTATTTAGTGATCCTGGGGCAGGAAAGTGCACACGAAGAAGCTGTGCTAATAAAATGCCAGCTACACCACGAGGACCCACATCCTGAAAGATACTGGATAGTAATAAACATTCTCAAAAATGCAAGTCCAGGATGACTGCTAAAGTCTATTACTCGTGTTAGGCCTGTTACTGGTGCTTAGGTTTCCATTCCATCCTTGATCCCTGCCTGTAAATCAGATGCCACACTAATGTTTGCATTAAAGTGCATCACAATCCCACTCTAACTGGAAAACAGCCTCAAAGACATGCATAGAATTTTTTTAAGAGCCTCAAGACCTCTGCTGGAACTCTTTTCAAATTATCACATACCTCTTTGAATATTTCCTATGTTCCTCCTTATACAATGCAACAGTAACATGCTATGGATACAGACATAAGGAATAAAAATATTTTTATTTTTCTTATTTATAATCAACTTTGCTTTAAGGATTTGATAATTTTATGGCTCACTCAGTATTTATATGTACAAATTACTTCAGATGAGTTCATCCTAGCAACTGTCAGCCCCTAAAACACAGATGAGCTGCATGGGATTTCTTTTGTTTGCTTTTTTTTTAACCCCCAAGCTCATGAAGAATGAGCAGATTGCTTCATAAAACAAGGAGAAAATGCAGCATCAGCAAACAAACATACAAAACTGATATGAAATTTACACTGTGTTCCTTAAAGACAGGAATATTCAGGAGTTTTATATGGGTAGAGACTGCAGATTTAATATCCAAACTTACTGAATGATAACAAATTCATTGAATAGAACTTTCAGGCCTCACAGGCAACTAGCA
This sequence comes from Cyanoderma ruficeps, assembly GCA_008694505.1. Lineage (NCBI taxonomy): Eukaryota > Metazoa > Chordata > Aves > Passeriformes > Timaliidae > Cyanoderma > Cyanoderma ruficeps. Next base: position 32,604,845 of record VZDJ01007749.1, on the reverse strand, counting down.
TTACAACCACTTCTACCCCAGCACATTTTTATTGTTAAAAAGATTCATTTAAAACAGAGTAGCATGAATTACTTCATCAAGATCACTGCTATTATAATGAATCATTAATATCCTAGTGAAAAATTTATTATTATGAATAATACATTCAAAATGATGAGACAGAAAATGAAGCATTACTCTGTGAAGTATCAGAGAAAATCAAAGTGATGTTATGAAAGCTGGCAAGACAACCATCATTTTTTGTTCTAAATCTTTCTAGATGTCTTTCCAGATGCTTTACCTTAATTATATTTTCTTACTGAATATTTATATTTTAACTAAAGAAAAAGGAAATATGTTAAACAATGTTCTTCCCTGTCTATGAATAAAATGTCCAAATACATCCATGCCTTTGTCCAGAAAACCAGTTCTGCCCTCAGGAGGCCCATTTTTGTCTTCTTAACATTTATTTCAGCATATGTGATTGTGAAACAAAATCCCTTATTTGCAATAAACAGCAAAGTTATTTTTTCAAACTACTCTATCTACTGCATACATACCAGAGTTAGAGGAGGCTTAGCTAAAACATGTTAGATGAGGTAATTTTGACACTTGCACTATGCCCAGATATGGAATCAGGTTTCAAAGTAATAATCATTTCAATATAAATGCCAAAGAATAAAACTTACCACAAATATAATAATTACTCTCTTTTCTGTGGAGTTACAAGCAGACCAATCAACTTGTCTTTCGAGCTGCAGTGTGGCTTACTACAACTGAGTCCACACAAGCAAAATAACAAGCATATTATTTGGGGTGGACTTCTGCAGCTAACTAGTTTTAAAGTAAACTCAAAACAGAAAACACCACAGTAGAGTCCAGCCAAAAAAACCACAAAGTTTGAATGGGCATTAAATATTCCTTATATTATTCATAGATTTGATTTTTCCCTTCTCCTTGACAGATCTATGTAAACTGTATCAGAGCAAGCAATGTTACAACTATCTTTGCTACATGACATGAAATGACAATTAAAACACTCAGTGATACCTTAGAATTAGATGTGGATTCCAAAAAGCAAAGCCTGTTGCCAAATCCCTCTGCAGCAAGACACAGTTTCTGTTGCTCCTTGTGAACAGTTGCAGTGCACTGCAGAACCACTTCATCATCCTACCAAAAGAAAGGAGAAAAAGAACTAGGGTTATGTTTCTGACCCAACAAGACCTAAGGAAGCTTTTAAAAAATCATTGTTAAATGCACAAACCATTGTCCCCGAACACAAGAACAATCAAACCTCCGCATAGTTTTTCTTTTGAATTGTAACTGTGAGCAAATCAATTAAAATAATTACAATAACTGTATATGTGCAATTTCTGTTTGCCCGTCCTGGTAATAAAAGTCAGAGGAGTTTTATTTTAACTACACACAAAGTACACAGGAATTAGTAAATTTCAAATGAATGATTAAGAAAAGAACATATTTAACACTGTAAATAAAATTCGATAAATAGAACAATAAAATAACAGGATAAAGCATGTAACTGGAAGCAGAACAGGCTGAGACTTCAAAAATGCATGCATTAAAGCAGGAATGTTTACCAAAAAGGAGTTGTTCTCACAGGCAGCTTGTAGCAGAGGGATATTCAGAAAAGTTCATCAAATTAAATAAACGCCTGAATTTAAATTAAACTGAATAATTTGAAGCCACCCATAAACACTCATCCTGATTATTAAGCTAGTTTTCATTTGGTTTCATTTACTTCACTCAAATAATTAAACTAGGCTAAATTAAAGTGCATCTCAATATGAAAAGAACAGGAACTTACATAGGGTTTAAACGGACACTCGAAAAATTTATTTCCTGTTACCATTTTTTAATTGTCTTCATATGGAAAAGGTAAGTGTAGGTAAAGCAATTTTCCTTGTATGCCAGCAACAGTGCCCACACTCCAATCCACAGTCAATTGTGGAGGTGAAAAGTAATAACTGCTTCCAGTCAGGCATTAAATCCAGAAAACGTAATACATGCATATGTTACTGGCGAAGTTCACACTGTAAAATCATAGCTAACAAAAAAAACCCTGAAGGCCAATATCAAGGATTGAAAAGACCACACATACAGACCTAACAGCTTTACTGTGTATTCTTTGTAAAAGTAACACCACCTATTAAAACCCAGAGCATTTCGGGGCGGGGGGGGGGGNGGTTGGTTGTGTTTATTTTTCAAGTACTACATTACTATTTCCGAATCTTACCCACACTTGATTCCAATAAAGTCTCTTTTCACATTAAAAATAGTGGTGTTAGATGGAAGCTATATAAATACATTCTGCTTCTTCTTTCTCTTCCTAGCCCTTCTTCCTGAAATAACCACCCCAGCAGAATGGAAATTTCAGTAACCCTGTCACCATTGTGTTAGAGTCGTTTCCAAAAAGGGCTGCTAAACAAGATCCTAACACTGTACCTCCACAGACAGAAGCAAACAACATAATAAGACTACTTTCTACTTTAATGAGCCACCAGTTTTGTTTTGTACTGCCCCATTTTCTACCATTGTATGCTAGATTTTTAGAAAACATCTCAAAAGTGTTCTATATAGCCCATCCACAAAAATTATTCCATGCTGACAGCAACAAAAATATACATTGGTCTGGGGCAAGTCCCTGACATACTTAATTTTAGTTAAGGATCTAATGTATCATACCCTTCCTTGCAAACCAATTAAGCTCAATTGCCAAGCACACATGTATGATGCAGATGCTGACTGCTGGAGGATTAAGAACAGGAATATAGCAACTACTAAATTTCCTGACACACAAACTTACTCAATTCATTTTGCAAACACTTTCCCCTTCTTTCTCTGTGTCGTGTACAGCATACATGGATTATTTTGTTATACACTTTGCAAACAAAAAAGAAGACATTTTATTAATAAATGCTTACAAGTTAATGATAATAAATCACCTTCACATATCCTTTTTCAAAGTTTGTTTCTGGGTTGGCAGGATATGTTCATTAAAACAAATCAAATTTCAACTCTGTTATATTTTCTTTGTTTTCTACAGAGATTGTCACAATAAATGCTCCCTTAATTCAGGCCATGGTGTCACAGTGTCGCAGAACTTATTGTTCTAGCCCAGGTGGTGTTGAAACAACTGGCACATAAGGTTAAGAATGATGTGATGGCATTGTCAGATCACATGAAAGGTAATTATGGATAATGAGTGTCACACACACAGAGTTCTAAGTCACTTTGCATTGCTGTGCCTATTAATATAGAATTATCTAATATAGGCTCCATGTTAGATTCAGTCTTCCAACATTTACTGGCTATGTGTTCAGAAGATTCCTACAGATAATTCAACTCAATTGTGTTGCAGAATTATATCAATACGTTATTCCATTACATCTCTTTAAAGCAAACTGGTAAGTGGGCAAGCACCTCAGCAGTGTTTTTCTAAATCTGTTTTCAAATCAGCAAATGATAAACAGTTCCAGTATCAACAGAGCTAAAAATGCATAATTTCCTTATCTAAAGTCACACTACCAAAGAGACCTTCATTGAAGGTCACTTTACTCCTGTGTGAAGAACACTAACATAGGCATCATACTAAATGTCTATTAAAGAAAAATACCTTTCAGATATTCGTACATCTGGAATTATGAGATGTCTCAAACTGATTTATTCCTTCCCATTATCTTCTGATATTAGATCACCATAACTTTTCCTGCCAGATTAGAACTGATCAATGTAATTTATAGTTCAAACAGCTGTAACAGTAGCCTTCAAAAGTTAAGCAAATACATCAATTCTCTTCATACGTGACTGAAAATTCAGAGGAGTAGAGGCAATGCAAAATCCCTGACAAGAATATTAGTGCCTTTTAAACGTATCTGCAAATGTCGAGTTATTTGATATCACAGTAAACTAAACACAAACTTTTGAGAGTGCAAGAAACCAACTTCAACCATGAGTGTTTAAAGCTAAAACGTAATCACTTGTACAAACTTTTTATCCACATGGAATATAAACTCTTGGACAAACAGTGTTTTAAGATGTGCAGAAGTCTGTGCATGTCTGTGCATACCTGCACTGACAACATGAAGTGCACAACCAAAAGAAAAAAACTTAGTCTTTTATAACACAGTTACAGGTCTTCATAATAGATCAAGATATCTTGTTTTAATAAACAGTAGTGTGCCTCAATAATTTTCAATTCACTGAGTTAGTATATACTTGATCTCATTAAAATGTGAATAAAAACCAGTATCTATATTCTGCAGTAGCTAGCACCAGTATTTGATTCAAAACTCATATTCAAAACAACCACAACGAATAAAGATTATACAAAATTCCTTACTCTTGAAAAAGCTTCAGTAGAGTTTGGAAGAAGGGGTAGTAGCACAAACCCAAAATCCCTGCAGTCTTTTCAACTGCCAGATATTTCTGCTACTCTTGTTTTGCTGATTAATCATCACTTTGGTAAACATCTGCCTGTTTCCTCCGTGGAAATTTGAAAATTTTACCATTTCCATCCCAATTCCCTATCACCATTGCAGCTTTCACTAGTAAATCCAGAGACACTGCTCTGCCCCCTATTTTTCCAGGGTGTGGATACACAAAAAGACATATCTAGAGAGCAAGGGAAAGGATGTGCCAAAAACCACACAAATTCTGTGCACACAATTATCAAATGTACAAAGAAACATCAGTCACTATAACAACAATGGAGCACAATATCTGGTGTGTTACATTTACAGCATCTAAGAGTGAATCTAACTGGGGAAGCTGTCCATTTAGTTTGGATACATTAACGGATGATTCTTCTATCCATTCTCACTCATCCTTCAGCTCACAATCTGAGCTGCTTCATAACAGTAAGGAATTTGGAAGTGTAGTAATCTCCATCCCAAAACTGTAGATGGTAAGGAGCAAAGATGATTCTACCAAGCTACAGTAACAGAGCACGCCTACAGGACGAACTGGTGCTCACATTGCCCAGCTGACTGATAACCTGAGTCAGAACTATTCTCCTCCCCTGGTTTGAGGACCAAGGAACCATCTCTATGAAGACAGGACTTTAAAGTTGAGGCTGTTCATCCTGAAAAAGAGGGTTGTGTGGAGACGTCACAGCAACCTTCCAATACCTCTGGCCAGGGAAGTCAGAGAGGGACCCTTTGTCAGGAACTGTAATGATGGGACAAATAGTAAAGGGTATAAACTGAAAGGGGGGAAATTTAGGTTAGATAGCAGGAACAAATGTTTTATTGTCAGGGTGATGGGACACTGGAACAGGCCTCAACCCTGGCGGGTTTAAAGCCAGGTTGGGTAAGGCCTTGAGCATCCTGGTCTAGTGGAAAGTGTCCCTGCACAGGGTGAGGGGGTAGGAACTCTCTTTAAGGTCCCTTCCAACCCCTTAACATCCAATGATTCTATGAAATGAACTTGTGGAAGGCACTGCGCAGCTAAAGCTTCCATAACCAGCCATATACAGTGCTTTAGGACGATGAGCAAGATTATTAAAACAGCAAGTTCGCAAGCTCCTTAATATCACTTACTTGCATTTGCAGCAATTATTTAACTTCTCTATGAAATACACTCAGTTCTCCTAAGATCACATGAAATACATACTGCCCAGTCAAGAAGAAAAGTGAATTTCTTATGTCAAGATCTGTGCACGTTATGTTCCAACACAAATGTTTTGACTACATGTATTTTTCCAAAAACACCAATTTCAAGTTACAATTGGACAAAAACACCTAAGTAAATATGCACACATATGTAAATATATGTAGATATGTTTTTATCATATTGTTCACACATTTATGCATGCATAGATTTCCTTGTAATAGTGTTACTGTGTCCTTTTAAACCCTGAAAATTGTTATCTCCCATGTAAAGTCAGTTCTGACTAATCCTTAACCTTCTCAATGTCAATTCTATTAAAGAACTACAAGTGTCTGGCAATTCCCACAGGTAGGCACATTTACACAGTGCAATACCACTTCAACATGGGCGGATCTGGGATTTAGAGGATGGAGTATTTGCTGTAGCATCTTCCTGGAAACCTGATACTTGGTGGTTTGTTTGGCTGGGGTTTTTAAAATATTCGTCATGTTCAGTTTTTGTTTGGTTTTTTTTTTTTTATTCTGCACACTGTAGTCCTTTAAACTTTTAGTCATTTCACATATTTCTATAACTTTGGAATTCATTCATATCTGGTAATGGGTTAGTAGAGAGTCAGAAGATAAGAAAGATTGAATAATTTCTTTTTTTTTCTCCATTCTCTGAGAATGAAAAACATATTTTTCTACAGTATGTCACTCTCCTGTTTTACAAACTATCCCATTACTACCTCCAAGTGTTTTATTTTAACCATGCAAGAAAAGCCCAGTATTGGAAAAGCAAGTATATTCTTGCTACAATCCTCTGCAGGAAAAGGTGAAGATAAATAAAGTAGCAATTTATTTATTTAGAAATACTGTATGTGCTTCAGTCCCAGGTGTTAAATTCACCACGTCATGGCCATAACATTCATATTTCCCTTCCATTTCATGACAAAAACAGGCAATCTTTTTCAAGTATTTTCCTTGATCTTAGATTTTATACTTTATATTTCACTTCTTTACAGAGGATGCAACAAATAACAGAGGAGTTATTGCTAATTTAAGTTATTTGCTGTGCTCTTCACAATCTGATTATACATAATTACCTCTCTAAAAGATATAATGCTGACTCTGTGTTTCTACTGTGCCCTGACAATACCAATTCTGAAAGTGTAGAGAACAGTGTCACATTTAAAAAATGCAACATTCAACGATTAAACTTATTAAGTTATGCTTGTATATTCAAATTCCTACTGCTGTTTTATATGACAAATACTGCAGTCAGTGGAACGTTTCCTCAACTTCCATATACCATAAATCAGGATCTCACAACGGACTTTAATTTAGTATCTCAATTTTTAATAGGTCCCTCAAATGCCACACAGGCGGAGTTCCACTTCACTGCATCTGATTTACTGTTCAGCTGTGCAACTAAGCCATGCAATGGGAATAGGTGCCACACACACTTTAATCTATTTTGTAGATTTACAAATAGAAGTTTAGCCAGTACAAACTGCTTTCTGCCCAGGGAAACTGTAGAATACTTCTTGACTTATAAACTTCACTTCAGCTTCCCTTCACCTTGTTGAGTTAAACACTAGATTACAGAGTAGAATAAAGGTTTGAAGGACTTGTGGGTCATCAAACACAAGACTCATATAACTACAGGCAACCGTATGCTAACAGGATAATAGGGTCCACAAATCAATCCCCTAAGATGACCCTAGACATCTGACCAGTCAAAAAAAAAAGAAAAATCAAAAATCAGATGTGACTTTTTTATGATAGGCATCTGAGTAACATACACCACCCGCTTTAAGTCTTGACAGAAGCCCTACTATTACAAGTTGCCCCATAGCCTTTTTCTTTCTGTGCTTCAGAAGGTAAAAAGCTACAACAAAAGTCAAGTAACAGGTTAAGATGGTGGTTTTCCTTCTCCAAGTCCCTGCAGACAACAAACAGAAGTCTTGACGCACAAAATTTATGAAACACCCCATACATAACATGCAAGAACTATGATCTGCAGAGATTAAATACGTTTTCAACAGCTGTATAGAAGACAGCAACCAAACACTCAGAAAGTAACATTACTTAACTGTTAATTCTAGTCTTGACTGACCAGCCATTGCCTTCAGCAAACTACCAAATTTTAAATATCACTTTAGGACAATGACTGTAGAGCTTCTGACATCTGAACACAAAGACTGTGACCAGAGTAAGAAAAGGCCACAAATATTTGATTACTCTGTCTGAGCTTGAACTGCAATTACACTGTCTCCTGGGTTGCAGATCACCATTGCAATAGTGCAGTTCAGCCATTTTGACCCTTCATTTTGAATAAGGGAAGGACAGAGAGCAAAAAGACTGACGATGCCTACAGAACAACAGGAAAGAGCCAGGAAAACTGCCGGGATGCAGTCCATTTAGATTATGGAAAACTTGGCAACAGTGGTGTTTTTGTCACTGAAACATGGGATAGAGGACGATTAATACTGTTCCTTATTGCATTACGGAAACAAGTATTAGACAGTCAGGGAAACGCTTTCCGAAAATAAAGCATTTTTACAGCCCAGTTTCGAAGCCTCATCATTACAAGACTGCAAAAACTGCTCAAGAAAACTTATTTTGGGATGATTCATGCATAGCTGAACTTGTCTTAGGCTAAGAAGAAGAAAGATGACTTTTCTGGTCACACAATTCTAAATGGTCTGAACACATTTAAGTGTACATGTTTTAGTTTGATCCTGTAGGAGGAGTAATTTCCTAAGAATTCAACCTTATTCCAATGGAATTCTCCTTTGAGAAAGAAAACCCCAAGCAGAACAGATGGAATTCCAGAGGACCAGATTTGCTGGTAGTTCTCAATACAGTACTATGAAGCCGGCTGCTAGTACAATAACCACGTTACCTCCTCCTTCCCCAAAAAGTTCCAACTTAGTCATAAAAATAATCTGCAACATTACAGCAATGTCATGGCAATCTGCAGTACTAAAGACACGTGGCAGAAAAAAAACCAAAAAAACCCAAACCTGAAGAAAAAAACCCATGTTGAGTCACACAGATTCCTATTCTGCACTTGTCAGAAAAAGTCTTCACTAAAGAACCACGATACAAAGAGCCTGCCAGAAAGCAAACACTAAATACAAGGGAAAAAACTTGTTACACACCACATGGATAGTGTGATGCTATATGGCAAAGCAGAGTTTATCTAGGAGCTGTGCTTCAACACTGCAGAGTGTCTCAGACACAGTGCCCATCCCAGGCTGTGTGCTCCACAGCCACCCAAAGGAAATGAAGAGTGTGATCAGAAAGCAGTAAACAAACAGAATGCACAGCTCCAGCAGAACCAGGTAACAACACATCTTCCATGCTCTGAGAAGTGCTCCATGGAGGAACAAGCATAGCACTGGCTTTGGTCTGACTGGGCACTGTTGTAGTATTATAGGTGATTGTAACCTTCAGCTGCACATGCTAGCCACCTCCTTGAGCAAACTACACACTGAAAGCAGATGTACAATAAACATATAATCCAAAAGCTTCCTCTTTATTCCACCAAGTCGTCATGGAACAGTGTCAAATTTGGTTTCCACACTCATGTGCATGTGCTAGCATGCTCTTGATTGACTTCTCCTAAAAATGTGCCTGCTAATGATCATATTTCCAAATTAGATGGTTCATTTTATTATTTCTTACCAATTGGCTGCTGTGGTCCTACAATCTTAAAAAAATGCCAAATTCAGCTGTCAGTGTCTAATAATAAATTTTGCTGTTACCGTAGTTAGCAATGGCTAACTCTGCATCTCACACAGTTCACAGAGGAGTGGTGGGAAACAATGCAATGAAGTGTAGCTACTAAATTAAACACAAACATCTGGTGAGCTGATTTCAGCTTCTTAACAGCTTCAGTATTTCAAATTTATCTCTGATGTAATTCCACCTATTTTAGGAATTTGACAAGAATCTATTGCATTACACCCTCACTCACTAGTTCCAGGCTATGCCTCTTCTGCACTCAAAGGTGTGATTACAGCATGGGAGATTGCTATGCTATATTTGATTTTGCTGGTGCGAATAACAATAGCAATAAAGACAGAGGTGAGAGCACGCTAGGAAACGTGCCTACAAGATTTTGCAGGCAAACAAGATTATCTCTATTATCTGACTCAGTTAGGAAGGTAGCAAACTGACTCTAACAAATAACAAGGACTTAATAACCCCGCAGCACTCTACAGCTAATAAATCCCAAGCTTCACCAGTATCTGAAAATGCTGTATCTGAAAATAATCATTGAAGCATTTTAGTTTTACAACACTTTTCTGAGAAATACCTCATTAATCTCAGCTGGAAAACAGAGGCACTTGTTAAAGCAAATAATTTGTTCAAGGTCACAAAATAATGAGACTCAAACTGAACAAACAGACTTTTTTCTGTCTACTCCTATTAATGACTTCCAGAGCAAGAAGGCTCTAGGAACACACCTCTCTCATGAACAAGGTCCTCCCACTCCAATTCAGAGTGTGAAAACCTCCCCTCTACATCATCCCTTTCATGCAAGAATACGTGAGAAAAGGTTCATCAGCCCCCAGTCTTGGATCTTGAACAGTCTCAGGCAGCTAGGTTTGTAATGACCATCTGCTTGAGTCTGCACATTCCATCCTAGTTCACTTTCTCTCCCCCTCATCTTTTTGCAGCAGTTTTTCTTGAATTGCTCCAATTCAGTGCTCTGACAAAGTGGTAGTTTGCAGCAGCCCAATCAATCATGTGACTTTCCCCTCCGAGTCCCAAAGACTCACCTGTCACTGCGTTTATTTTTGGAGCAAGGGGAAAGATTCATTCCCATCTTTGTAGCGATGTGATTTTAGTTTTATCAGTTCTATGTATGCATTTGTTCCTTGCTTTCATGCTCTTTTATAAGTTATAATGGTTTGTTCCTTGTACCCCCATGTTTATCCCTTCTTGGGTTTACCCCAGTTACTGTTATTTGTCAATCATTATATTATGTAAACCCCAAATCCTGTCAGTCACTTTGGGGCCTCTCCCTGTGTCTGGAAAGTTCCAGGAAGAGCATTGAGTGATTGGGCAGGATCCCTGTTGTTCCCTCCCTTGCCTCCTTGATTTGCACCACTGTCTGTCTTTTATGTACAGGGTCACCCCCAGATTTGTTCTGATTTGTCCCACACTGTACCCTTCCCCTTGCTCCTCCCCTGTGTTTAAGGTGCTGCACAGGGATGATCTGCGCTCTCCTGGGCAGACCCTCTGGGGGTGAGGTGGTCCCACATGAACAGCAATAAACCCCAATTGCTGTTCACCCATCAGAGTCCTTCCTTCATTCCTCGTCATTGCTCATGCTGCCACAGTGGCAAAGGCCCCACTGGATCGGGAAGGTGTCCCTGGATACTGGACTGTACCTCACATTGTGGCCGGTGTCAGGGCTAGCCTGGCAAGGCAGGACAGGGGTCCCGAGACACAGCGACCACTGCATATCTTCTCCTGTTTCAGCCATGTAATCCTCTGTCAATATTTCTCCCAGTCTTCATTCTGAAGCTGCTTTAATTTACAAGACTAACCCTTTCACTTCACAAATTTACCATAAGATACCTCGTTTTCATGAGAAGTCTGCCACCTTTTTGAATTCTTCTTAGATTAAGTCCATTTAAAAAAATTCTCTCTGACTGCTGTTGGCAACTCTCCCTCTGAGCATCTTTATGACTTAATTCTTTCCTGTAGGTCATTAATAAAATCATTGAGATGGGATGTGGTAGCTTCCCATGGACATGTCAAAAAGAGCTATTGCCAATATTCAATCTCTACCCATCCTAAAATGCCACAAAAAGGCCATCACACAGCTGGAGCTGAACCATATTACAAAACCCCAAGCAACCATTACACTGAAAACCAGTTTCTAGACATCTTCACTATATAATCAAGTGAAAAAGAGATTTTAATTTTTTCATTAAAGATACTGGTTGTACCTTCAAAAAAGGGACCAATATCCACTGTCCCTTGAAGAGAGCTGCTGTTTGACTTTTATCTCTTCTTAACCTGCCCCAATATAACTATTTTGCATTGCACAAAATAAACAATGCAGCAGTCTTAAAACTCTACACTATAAACTTTATATCTAAGAAACTATAATGTCTAAATACTAGGAAATACATTGTAGAGAGAGTGCAGCTGACAGGAAGAACATTAAATTGACAGAAGTGGCAGATGAATTTCACTACCAACTGTCCCCCCAAACTTCTCATTTGTCAAGTTACTCCCCCTGGGCTTAAGACCTTTTTCCCCGACTTATTGGCTGTATTTGTTTAGCCTCTACAAAAAGGACTCAGAAGAAAAAGCCTCCGTAAGTACAGCGACAGGAAAATATATACAATACAATAAAGCAGCTGGAAGTCTGCTTGGTGGCCTTACCTGCAGGGCCCTGGGAGCAGGCAACAATTAATAAGGTCAGATGCCTGGTTCTAAGGCTGCCTGTGGCCTGAAGCTGAGATATTTTTCCTGTGTTTAGCACAATTATCATCAGGTTTGAACAGTACTCATATTTTGAAAAATCATAATATCAAAATCTTACTGCTCTTCTCATCAAGTAAAGAAGGTTAAGAGGCAGCAGGATAAATGGGGACTGATATATTGAAAGAGCAGTGATTAGTGATTTTGAGTACACTCAGTGATTTCAGTTAGAGCTACATATAGCAGGAAAACACCAGGTACAGACCACTATCCTCCCATGAATATGGAACTCTTTTTATGGATTTAATTTTTAATTTCTTATCCATCTATCCCTGAAAAAAATCCATGGCATTTGCCTCTGATATCTCCAGATATCTCATAAAAAATCTTCTTCTCAGGTGTACTCTCTGTTATTCCCTGATTTCCTAACCCCACGACTTTAAAACTTCAGTTTCAAAAGCCTCTGATATTTCCTCTACCTCAGGCCTAATGATGCACACACAATTGGCCACAGTGAGCAGCAGGAAGAAAAGAGGAGACTTTTGTTGGCTGGCCTTTCCACATACCCAGGCACGTCACTACAAGAAAGACAAAATGCCAAACAGAGGCAGCCTGATATTGATCACATTTAGGAATAAATCACTATACCTAGTGTATTACAGTTTATATGTATATTGTGTGACAAAAGGATTTCTATTTTGAGGGGAGAATGTTCTACCCAGACAAGGCAGCAGCACTGGAATAGCCAAGGATGTGAAGCCTGCTAGGCAAGGTTGAGAGGGTCCTTTTCTTATTGTCAGGCATTTTCAGTCCTAGTAATGGACTTTAGCTTCAGCTTTACAAGCAAAGTGTTATCAGGGAAACATTCTTCCAGCCAGGAACCTCAGATCATATTGACAGTTCTTGTTAACTTTACCCCAATTTTGAATCATAGTAGCTAAGCTGTATTTATTTTACAACTTTAATCAAGTTGTATGACAAGGCACACCATTGGAGCCCTGTTTTTGTGAACTCTGCTTCAAGAAAGATGTTCTGGAAAATAGTAGTTGAGCATTTTATTTAACTTGCCAGCTCTACTTTTACCTCACTTTTATGATTACAGAAAAATTGAAAAAACAACATTATTTTGTTTTTAAAATCATGTTTCAGACCAATGTAATATAATCCATAAAATTGCCCTGATATGTCCTAGGAAAAATATAATTAGGTAAAAACTCTTCATTTTATTTGAGACATCATGACAGACCATGATTACAGAACTTAACCTGGCAAGAGCGATCCCCAGAAGCAGTCTCTAAACTACTTATGTTCCATTTACACTGTACACTGTAAAAAAAGCCCCATATGCATAAGGGCTGTAAAGAGACAGAAGTCTTTCCTAAAAGTAGTAGGAAAGATGCCACATGATAGCAGCAAGATGTAATAGGCAAGATGCAAAAGTAACCCCAAAATATTTTGACAGGAGCCAAGTGCTCTAGCTGCCCTCTGGGCTTGCTGCTTCTGACATTAACAGGCTACTTCTTGGCAACCCTGAAACGCTGTGAAATAGGGGATGGGGTGGGGAGGCAGATCTGTGGCATCCTGAAATGATACATCTCTAGCATCAATACCTTGAAAATTGAAACACCTGAACAGGTCTTATTTGCAGCATTCCCTCCCCAAACAGAACATATTTTGTATTTTACAACTGACAGGCAGGGTCTGCCAAAGGTCAGATTTCTGTGGCAGAATTTGGGTCCAGATCATCCAGCAGCCACCCAGCCAGGCAGTTTAATGAGCATAGGATATTGCTCTGCACTTTACCAAGTGCTGTAACTTGCTAGTATTCAATCAGTACTGGAGAACATCATGGAACGCCTCCTCCAGAGAAGGATACACTGTATATTTTGTAACAACTGCATTGCCATTCCATTTCCATTTTTGGTTATAAACTGAAAAATAATTTTAGTATACAAAGACTGAAATATTCAGGGCAATAGTAGCATAAGATTGATAATTTCTGCATAAGAAATAAAAGCAGCCTGAGGTAGAAGACTTGGTTACTAAAGACTCTGTGCAGGTATTAACAGAATAGTAAGCAGATCACCATGCATTCTGTGCTGATATTGACTTTTGACATAGTAAAAAAAACTATGGGTTCCTAAAAGAATTTCTCAATACCCTAGTTTTTAGGGCACTCAGTTATTTAATCATTTATCTCAAGTCCTTCACAGACTTCCTGCAGAGCTGAAAAACTTATGGAAAAGCTGAAAGATTGAACTAACACACTGTATACTGCTAACTTAGAAACATTTAGGAATTTTCAGGCACACAGGAAAACAGCTTTCTATCACCAGGTACTCGAGCCAGCAGGTAACCCATCACAGATTTTAATCAGCTGCAGTGACAGAAGGCTGCAGTGAACTGTGAGTCCCAAAAATATGTTATTAAGCAGGTGCAAAAATACCTTTCAGTCTTGTGTACGTGTTGCAATGTAACACTCAGAGACAGCTCGCTTTTTAATTCCTGTTTATTCCCTTGAACAAACTCACCAGCTACTGTACATGAGCCAGTGAAATGGAACATTATCACCAAGAATATTGAAACAGCAGGAGTATGTTTCAGCTACTTCAATTCTAACTTTCAAATGCTTCAACACACAAAACCATGCACAAGGACAAACTTAAACACTATAAATCACAAGTGCATATTTGTATATTCATGTTTTGGTCTTTCATACATATAACTATATATATATTTTACATGACATGGGATACACCTCACTATGCTCCCAACTAGGAGAAAGGGCAAAAAGCCCAAACAGTGGAAATAATGTTTCTGTATTACATTTTTTTAAAACCCTTACATTTTCCTGAACAAACAAATGTTAAAAGTAGATTAATAATGGCTGAAAGGAAAAATTCTCAAATACTGATTTCATGATCATATGCTGAACTCCCTTTTTCCCATTTTTCTTTAGAATAAGAAATTCTGTCACTGCTTCCACTGTACTTTTAGAGTACTGGGACAGTAAAAAGTATCCTGTTATCATAGGAGCTGCATCTGGTATACTAGAAGACCTTCCAGAATATGTCAGAATTCTATTAAGACAATAGAAAAACAAACATTTTTATTTCCAGTATGAGGCTCTGTGTACAGCCTGTTTTTCACCAGGCTGGTCTTTATCAAGTGTCATGTTTGCTAAAAATCGCACTATTAGCTGTAAATCAGAGATATCTGAGAAAGAGAAAAGAACATTTTAACCAGGGAATAGATCCAGTAGAATGGTTTCATCTGAGCTAAACAAAATCAAGGCTGGATCTTTTAATGTTGGGAATTTTTTTCTCTATTTTTCTTCATATGTTACATGACTAAAGAGCTGTGTTGGGATATTTTTAAATTTTAATTCTTAATGTAAGATACGTCTAAATCCCAGAACACAATGTAGTAACTCATATACTTATTACAAAGAATTTTACTTTTCATTACTATTTTTCTTCATTCATTCATTTAACGGGTGTTTTAACATTTACTGTTAAAACAAAGGCATAATCCAAATTTTCATGGAAGTTTTCACATTGCCTTGAACACAGTACATGCATGTAAGTTCATTTTGGGACATAATTATATTTCAATGCTTGTCCTCTAAATTCACTAATTGTAGTGTTTATTTAAACAACTTTTAAGTATGGCAGCAGAGCTACACTGACAATCATCTGTGTACCAAAGAGACTAAGAACCATAAGCCCTTATGTGTTTCCTTTGACTCTACTGAGCCCATCTGGCTCACTGAGTCCCTGCAAACCCTTTAGACTATCATGTCCCACCCTTAAAGGACCTAAAATTCACTCAGCTAAGTCTGTTTAACTACAGCTGTCACTTAGAGCTACTCAGCTTCAGCTTCCTTTGCAGAGGATGGCAGGAGATCAGTTTTCCAGAAAGAGAGATACCTTGGGAAACTGGGACTAAAGAGAGCCCTGATAAACTACCCTCTGCAGGTATCTACTCCTCTCCTTGGACTCTTTCAATGATCAGCTAAGCTGGGGTGACCAATATTTAGGTGTCTCAATTTAAGTGAGCTGAATCCCAGCCTAAGTTTACTTATAGTACCTTGTCCAGTAAGAGGCAACAGGAAAACTTTTGCCTTCTTCACAAGACTCTTGTGTTTTCAGTGAAGAGGCAGTATGAAAACTAACTCACAAGAGCTAAAGGCATCAAATATCAAGCAATTTAGACAAGCTTTGCACAACTATTGAAATTACAGCTGTATCTTAAATACCAACAAATAGAACAGAGTGAACTTTCTTTACATTCTTTTAGTGCCCTAACCAAATCAAGTAAAGACCAAGAAAAGAATACCTAGCCTATTAATTTCAACCCGAATCACATGCAAGTCTGGATATTTAAAAGAAACTATCAGTTATTTATTCCACCTCTACTCACAACCCCCAAGTCCCAGGTCACAAGGTCAGTTTCTCCCCACCTTTGGTACTAACTTATAAATAAGTGCAATGCAGCCTTCAGCCCCCAAACAGCTAAGGGGTGGCCACAGTCAACATGATGGCAACATGAATAAATACTAAAGCAACTCAGGATTTACAGACCTCAACTGGCACGAACTGTGAGCCAGCCAACTCCCCAGTAGTCTGTCAGTTGTTCAAAAACATTTAGATGAACCAGGAAAAGCATATGAAAATTGTGTGAGGAAAGTATAGATTTTGTGAGGCTTTGGCAGTCTAGCTTCCACACAACTGGTTGTCCCAGGGTGAGGAGTGGAATTGTTGTAGTCAGGCTTCAGGCATCTAGATCCAAGCTAGTGCCATCAGGAAAGGAACTAATGTCAAGGAAGAAAAATTATCTGAATAGCTGTTATAAGTCCTGCTGTACTTCTCATGTTAGGTCAGAATTACCAGTTGTCCCCATGTCCAATTTTTATGGACAGGCATAAGATAATAGAGATAAAGTACAGGTCAGCAATCACAAATTCTTACAGTAAGGACCACAGTAGGAAAGGGTATTTAATAAAAGCTGGCAAGCCTGAGGCACAACAGAGCATGCTGGTAGGATTACAGCCTACAAACCATGGAACAAGACTTATGTATGCATACATACATACACACAAATTCACACATGCACATGTATCATTAGCAAATCAGTATTACTGGCAGTTAAAAGCTAAAATTCAAGACTTCTGCTTTGGCTTGGCTTTCAGCTCCCAATAATTCATCTTAAGTAGCGATAAGACATAAAATTTTGTCTTTTCCCCACATGCTGCCATAAATTTTAAGAATATTAATGGCTAGGTAGAGATTTTCTTGACCCTTGTCTAACAGGCCATTGATCTCAATACTGCAGATGTAAAAAAAATGAAAAAAAAATCTCTTTGGAAAGAAAAATATATAGACAAGGGCAGATAACCTGACCCACAAACTCTGCTTACACAAATGCAGATTATTCTCTACTTCAATGCTGACCTCCTTTTAGGTTCATCCTAAAGCCCACCGTTACTATTGAACAAGAAAAATGGAGAAAATTAAAGGAAAATGAAGCCTATTGAATGAAATTATACAGGCCTTTTTGTGCCTTACCACCTGAAAACTGCATGCAGGAATTAAATCAATTTAAAGCTGTAGGTCATTAGCACAGCATAGACACCCCTACAGAATAAACACTGGCCTTGGTGGTCCAGATGAGAAATGCTGCTATGGTTGCCCAAGGAACTACAAGTTAATTGACAAGATACTTTTCTGCTATAAACAACACAAATTCACGAAACAAAATTTTGATATCACCATTACATTGTTTATTGCAGCTGATGACTCAAGCCTGCAGGTTTTGCATTTGAATTGTTCTAAAAGGGACTTTTTTTTTTTCTGAAATTCTCAGACTTGGTCTTTACATAAAGACAAACTCTAAGATAGCTTTTTAAGACCTGGAAGTCTGAAATCTATCACACATACTTAACTAGGAAATTAAGGCTTATATTGATGCAGCGATAAGAATACTGAGGCAAAATCACAAACTGCAAAAATAAGAAGTGCACAGATGCTCCAACTCATTTTTGGCTTTCTCAAGAAATACTTACATTAATAATATATCATTGTAAGACTGATTATATTTAGTCTATGACACACTGAGAAGCTTTCTGGAAGGTGCTGCTTTTGGCAGAAACACATTGCACTATATCATATTGCTAATGGCAGGCAGAGCCTAAAAAAAACAGACTTAAATCACTACTACAATACGCAATAACAAACTGAAAGTAATCAAGGTGTGCCTTTACAAGACATATTCTATTAAAAAAAAAGAGAGAGATAGATTAGATTAATATGTTCATTTTAGGTTTATTTTAGCAGCTTAAAAAATATCTTCTGGTGATTGCATCTGTTCCATTTACCCAGACAGGTCTACACATCTGTTCACTTCCACTTCACAGCTTAAGAGGAGGGGAAAAAAAAGGAAAAAAAAGAAAAGAAGAAAGGTTTTATTTGACTTGGCTGGGTTTTGATATTTTCCAGTTAAACTAGGATTGGTGGGAAGGATTGTCCTTCAACATTCAATTCCCTTTAATTCTGGCAATTAGATGTGCTAATTTTGTTATCAGAATGCAACTTCTAATAACATTTACACAAATACAGAATGCTTTCAAAATCATGAAGTGTATACCTATGTGGTTTCACCATAAATAAAATATTTAGTTAAAGCAAACAAACAAAAC
>VZDJ01007749.1:32506147-32586046 GCA_008694505.1 Cyanoderma ruficeps | reverse complement strand
AAAAAAAAAAAAAAAACCAGATCTTGCAAACCTACTCAGAAGTACAAAGGCATTAAGAATAAATGTTCACATAAAGCAAATATTAAGAAATAACACAAAAAAACTAGTGCTGAGCACTCTTGTCTGAAACAGACTGATCCTGTACAGGACTTGCCTTTGTTTTGTCCTCTGTTTATTTAATTGATACAGTTTTCTGACTCTCAACAAACTGTCCATGACTGTCAATTCAATTACCATTTCCAAACAGGTAACATCTGGACTGATCTCACTGCATCAGATGTGCTCCTTTCTCCAAAACAAGGTATATGCTTGTGCATATAATCCATACAAGAAAGCGCCAAAACCTTGATTTCTTCAGCACAGTCACGGCAGGCAGAGCCTCAACTCTTCGTGTCAGGCTTGGATCCCTCACTTGCTCCTCAGACATCCCAACTGATACTCTGTCTTGACTTTTCTCAGAAACATCTCTCTGCCACTGCACGTTTTTTTTTCTCCACCAGTTTCTCTAAGCTTGTGTTCCTTTGCACCCAAATTACCAAACCACTCACTTCTCTTGCCTCAACAAATACATTTTTCAACTTCTAACTTGCTAAAATGAAAATGTAAGAATTTCCTGAAACTTTTGCTTTGAGCCTCTGTCATCTTTTTCATCACCTTCTTGCTTTTCCTCATGGCCATTTGTATGTATAGCCCAATTCTGTTATTCATTAGAGATGGTCAAGAAATGTTGTCCCTGGTTAAAATGAAAATTTTGGGCGAGTGGGGTCTAAGAAGGGCTGAATAGCAAATGACAAGAAAATCACTTTTACATTCAAGAAAACATCATGCAATTTCACACTTTACTGCCTTCATGTAGCTTTCAGGAAAACTCCATAGCGCTCAAAAAACTCTTGTAGCAGCTTTATGCATTACTGAAATCCTTAACATTTGGTAACATTTTGTATTAAAAAGCAAATATAAATGCCTAATTCCTATGTAAAAATAAGAGTTTATGTGCAAACAAAGCCCAAGCATTTTATTTACTGTTTTTGCTGGTGGCTGCCTGAGAAGCTTTTACAGTTTAGAAAGTTTATATAATTTTCTAAGTATGTTTAAGCAATCTCCCTGGCAAAGCCAGAAAACAAGCTACTTCTCTAAGAACAATTACACACAAGTTAGATGCCTTTTAGGGATTTAGATCCTCAAGAATCATAGCAGTTTTAAATAGATATTTGAATGTGAAAGTAAATATTTACATAAAAGAGGGTGGTTTGTGCTTATGTGAAATTCCTATTAAACCTCTAACCAAACATGAAAAAACACACCCAAAGACGGAGGAAAAAACCTCCAGAACCCCGGGCTTCTCATTTGCTGGGGTATTTGGCAGATCTTTCCACACAGACATAGTCATCACCTTCATGCACACCAATTAGCAGCATGTATCCACAAGTGGCAGATGATTCCCAAACAGTCATTAAAGATGCTGGGCCAATAAAAGAGCACTTGCTACTACAAATTAAAACCAAGCAAGCCCTCAGGTATTTCTAAAGGACGCAGGAGGAAGCTACACCAGTGCAATGCCTGCAGCTCTCGACTTCAGAGATGTCCTACTCCAAATCCCCCTTTCACCTCAGACTGATCTCTCACCTCTAGAGGGCAGCAAGCATAGAAAACTACACAAGGGGGGAGGAAAAACACCTGCACAGCAAAGCACCATCAACAACGGAACTTGGGAGAATCCTTGTGGCTTCCACACCAAGTCTGAGACAAAATCAGCTGGAAGATTGGCTAATGAAGCTATATTCATTGTTTCCCTGTGTCATGAATACAGAATACAGCGTGGTACTGGAACCCTGCTTAAATTCACAATAAAAAAGGTTTCTCAGCCGGGAAAAGAAAAGTAACCACTTTGTCCAGGTATTCCTGGAATGGGAGACAAATAAGCTGACAAGAATAAAGAGTAGTTTATTTTGAATTTAACCAGTATATACTTTTCCTTTCTTAAAACAGGTTTGGAGGGGAAGGGGTTTTTGTGGGGTTGTTTTTTTTCTATATGGATGTTCGTTTGTTTTTAAGACAATGGTCTAAATATTACCCCTGGCTTCATATAATTTACTTAGATTCATATTTTCCCAATTGGAACAAGCAGATGTTCCCAGGATGATTAACCTACTGTTCTGCAAAATTCCTGATCTATAAACATTTGGGGTTAACTATACACCATAACAGGACTCACTGTTTATTCTGAAAACAACACAGCTTTGTCTTACTACTGCTAAATCCCACAGTTAGAAGCCCCCAAATATTACATCACAAGACCTTCTCTTGCAGAAGAAATCATAAACCCAAAAATTTCTTCTTTGTAGGGAAGCAGAGTGTTGTTCTTTTCTTTACAATAATTACAGTATTGAGCTTGTTTTCCTTACTTTTAATCCTAGAGTTGCCTACAACAAATTTACAGAACTCTATGAAAGTGAATTAATTGTGAGTAACTTTTCCTGAAGGTTATTAAGAGAAACAGATATTAAAATCCTTGGTTTTGCAAACTGCGCTTTTTTTAAAAATACCTACCTTTTAAAAACCTAAACATCATTTTCTTTCTTGCCTATAAAAGGTATACATTTCTTGTCTATAAAAGTTATACATTTTAATGGAAATTGAAACATTTCATTCAGAAAGAAAAATCCTTTTAACAAACCATTTTGAGGTAAAAATGTCTTCACAGATATTTTTGATGAGCTGATACTACTATAGCTATAAAACTGACCTCCAGTTAAAAGAAAAAGAAAATTCCATCTGGTTTTCAAGAGACGGAGATGACTCATTTTTGCCTCACCATTGCTGCTATCTTTTGGCATATTCTCCTATATACGTGTTAAATTTAGCAAATCTCTCTGATCTCCAGATAGAGAAAATAACTGCAATTGCACTTAGATGTTCAGGTTTTGCCAAATTCTTACATGCTTCAGTTTTTTAACTTGTAGAATGCAGCCATTCAGCAAAAGCATATATAATGAAGCATTTAATTCACAGCAACAAGCAAAGCAAGAACATAATTTTTACTATTGCTCTGGTCCAATGGCTGACTGACCTGCCAACAGACCTTCAAGATGGTGTTTCATTGTTTGGGTTTTTTAAAAAAAATATTTTCAGGGGCTTTATTAACAACCTATTCCAGTCTTTGACAGGATGAATAGCCATCACAGAGGACAGAAGACAGACAAGCTGCTTAGTTTCACTTCTCTGTGTTTCTACTCATAGTTTAAATTCAAGATACTAATCCCTCACCATTCACACTGAACCAGGATGGGGGAATCCCTTCTTTGCTAAGGATCAGGCTGCTCTCTCCAACACCCTAAGTGGACTATGTGCTACTGTGTTTGGCATTATCAAACAGAGTTACTCAAACAGAGGTCTTTCTCCAGCATAGTGAGGACATTGCTATTCAGACCAGCATTGCTGGCAAGCACACAACTAAATGCCTCTGACAGATCTTGCAGAAACAACCACACTGAATTCAAGGGGCTGCAATGGGCATCTCTACTCAGAGCTACAGAAAGGTGAAACCAAGTAAACTGCCTTCACCTTAATCTGTGTACCAAAAAAAATTTAACTTAAATAAGGACCTTACCAGATGATCCTAACAGCAATATGACCTGTATGTTGTGATCATATACAACAAAGAGCTACTTCCATTCATATTTAACTCTGTAAGTAAAATAACTGCCAGATTCCATACCATGAAAATTATTTAAGTGTAAAACTTAGGGTAATGTCCTTTCTAATTTGCACTGAAAATCTGCTAAGGTCTCAGATTTGTCACACTAGTCGGTAAGCTTATCTGCTTTTATTCAGTGTCATTAAATGAGAATATAAAGAAAAGCTGCATCAGTGGTGAGCTATGATAACTAAGAAAGCACTTTATCATACTAATGAGTTTGATGCTTTAATAAGAGTTGAAATCTGAAGCAGTAAATAAACAATTAGCAAAAATGCTGGAATAGAGGAATTAATGGGCCAAAAAAGATGCACAGAGTTTCAAGAAAATAAAAATATTATTGATCCATAAACACGTGGCTTTCAAAGTTTGCCCCCTGAGAAACTGGATTCCATCAGTAATAAATAATGTGGTAAACTATAATTAAATTACTTAAATCATTGCACAGTAACAAGATCCTCAGTATTCTGTTGAGTTTGAAAGCAAATGTCTGTACTTTAAGCTTATACATAAATGGAGGTAATTATATGAATCAGCAGCTATATATGTTGTCTTTTTTCAAATTTCTTTTTAGATAGAGATCAGATAATTACTAAAAGTGACTTTACTGTTAGAACACCTTGTCCAGGAATCCCACATTGGGTTGGCAATGTGTTTTAACTATGCAGGAATGCATTGGAGGGAAAAAGAAATAATAATTAAAAAAAAACAATACCAGCAAGGAAAATACTTGACCTGATATTAGCAAAAGCAATGGACTACCTTTCACTGCAGTAATCCATTAGTAAATTAAAGGGAGGACATCACCCCCATATGGCCACTTCAAAAGCAGAAATGCAGCATTTTCAGAATGGCAAGAAAGCCATGCAATCCCACTGTCACTGCATGTAGGATTCAGGTGACTGGCAAATCAGTTCTGTTAATAGACACTGGACTCTGTCCACAAAATGCTGATGGTCTTGTCCATCCTGACATTACACCCTGACATTACTCCCAGCAGACAGCTGAACACTGCTTACATCATTAGATGTACTGTGTTAAGCAGAAGGATGTCACCTCCAGCTCCAAAAGCTGCAAATCACCGGAGGCTGAAGGAATCTTCTGGCTAAGCACCACATGACCGCACTGTTCACCACCAAACATGCCAACTTACAGTTGCCTCAGTCTTACTGTGTTTATTTCAAACTCAAATTTCACAAATACCACTAGACTTCAGAAATGCAGCTTTGCAAATCCTCTCCTTTGTGTTGTGTTATAAACTTTTGCAAGCATGGAAGGGCAAGTAAATGCAAACCTTTTTTTTGTAATTGCTGGAAGACAATTGGATAAAGTCAAAGCCAGGGAGATCATTCCACACTGAATGAAGGGTGGTGAGATAGAAGTCCCAAAGTGTCACTTAATCTATTGATGTATCTTCCTCTCTCTTTTAATGAAATCCCTAGGTCATCCCAAAGACACTCATTACAAAGAGCAGAAAGGCAAACCCTCATTTCCATCTCATTAATGTACACATGACTCTGCCACAGTGCATCAGAAACCAGCCTGGTGACAGTCATTCCTACAGCCAGCTTCATGGTAATAACTCCTTAATGGCAGGCCTCCTTTCTTCCTGACAAGACAAGAAGGCATTAAGAATACAGAGTCGTTTGGGAGACAGGAAACTGTAGCTGTTCAGTGTTATCTAAACCAGTCACTGGGGACAGCAAGTGACGGGTGCCTTCTGATAGCTGTCTCGCGGGCCAGAAATAAAACAATCAAAGGAAAAACAAACAGAGATAATGTTCACATCTCAAAGCAAAGGCACTGTATAGCTGTCAACTATAGGCAAGGCCTTACACTTTCTACAGAGATGATAGTGAAAGAATTCACACTGATCCTCAATTCTTCCAATGCATGCAGAATGGGCCCTGTCAGTCAGGGCTGAGGCTTTGCCACAGCAAATCTCACACAAATATCTCCAGTCTCTCCAGACCTGGCTCTGTGGGTAAACCAACTCTCTCTCCCTTTAGAATTTTACATCTTAGTTCTAGTACAAATATGAGCTACATTACTGTAACAAATAATCCACATTAAGAATAAATTATTTTCCAATTCTCGTCATATACTGGCGGAGTAACAGGTGGCTTCTGCAAGTTAAAGGAACTAACATCCAGACATATTCCTACATCCAACTCCTATATCTACAACCACTTTTTTAGACAGAACCCAAAATGAACACAAAAATAAAAGCCGTTTATCAGAGTTGTGGTCTTTCCTTGGACTTCCTTACATTTCAGACACCCTAGTTCAAAAAATCCCTTTTTATTTCAACCGAAGTCATACAGGAGGTAAAAATGCTCTAAACAAATCTGCAAACTTCCCTTGTTAATGCAATAACATGGGAAATAGAGGTCGGAGATGAATACACCACGTACTGATTAAGGAGAGTACAAAAGGAGAAAAATATTCTTCCAACCACAACAGCTGGAAGCTTTAAGGTACGTGGCCACCATCCAGTACCTACAGGAATGTGTGTCAAACACAGCTTAGCAAACTGAGGACATCATATATCCCAGGTCCCTAACTGAAGGATGCTATAGCCCCACCTACAATCAAGGATTCTACAAGATAACACCAAGAGGCTTTTACAAAAAAAAGAAAGGAAGAAAACAGTGAAATTCTAATACTGAAATTTAGGGTGGCAGAACAAGAAAATGCAGGAAAAAGAATATTTTTGTGTTTTCTGTCTTCTTGTTGTTCAACCCAGCCACAAAAATAGGGGATATGCAGAATTAGGCATGTTATGGAAGACTTTCCAGCATGCTTTCTAACAGCTCCTAAGGCTCATCATAATTAAAGATTATGGAGAAGTAATTTATACACTCTTTGAAGAAAGCCACGAAAGCAGGAAATTATCTGAACAGTCTTTTGATAAATTTAGGTCTTGAAAGTTGCTGAAACTCAAGAAAAGGCTCACTTCTTTGGCAGGGTAAAAAACGCACAACTTAATAAGATAAAATTTTAATTCTGAAAGGGCTTTCTCCACCCCCCCCCCTTTTTTTTAAATCACCACCCCCTTGCAGCAAAAAAAAAAAAGAGATTAAAATAATGGCTGCAGGCTTTTAAGCGTGGTTATAACTTTAACAGGAAACTGTTCTCTATTCTGGAACATGCACAAAACCAGGTATGCTCTCATGAATGGCAAAGAAAATTACACTGAAACTAATACGAGTGTGGTAGACCATTTCTTCTTCCATCCCTTCACTCACAGGAAAAATATCAGATCTCCTCCTCCTTGAAATCAAAGTGTTTTAGTCATTTTTGCTACTATGCAAATTTAACATTAAACTCTTAATACTTAACTGCCAAACACACAACTCTCAGAAATCAAAACAGTGTTCATACATTAGAAAGTGTCAAAGAAAAATAACTTCTATTTAAACATAGAGAACAAATATGGACTAAAACTGCAAGTATCTGAAAAATTATATATCATATTAAAAACATGACTTTTAAAACAGTACAGAAGAAAAAAACTGAGGTGGACTTGGAGAGGAAACAATTCTCATTCTTCAGAAGACAGTACAACACTCACAGTTCTCAGTGGAAAATCCCTGCCATCCAGCAGTCCAAAGTACTAGAAAATCATGAGTCACTTGGATGGAGGATGGCTGAAATGTGGGAATCTCTCTTCTTTTGATTGAATTAGCAGATTCATTAATTTAAAAACAGTTAGGAGACTCTCCATCCTCTTCACAAGAAAGTGGACTCTCTATGGAAATATGGATACTACCTACACTTGGATAACTGGACACAGTTAAAATCTATCACCAATAAACATAACTGTTTATAAGCACCAAAATGAGCAATAATTAGGACACAAAAATATTTTTTTTCTTCCAATACACACATAACAGTCTGCAGGAGTTTGACATGCCAACCAAATAACCCAAACAGCTGATTTGTCTTCAGCAATTCATTAGATCATTCCAGAGAGCAACCTGCCTGTAACATACTGAGTCTTTTTGAAGGATACTGAAAGAAGTTACCTCCAGAGGCCTGGATTCAAAGAAGGATTTAGCTCTTCAGTGTTTACATCACTTCAAACAAATGGGAAGTTAGTAAAAATGTTTTGCGGAGACTGGGCTATGTCTAACCACAGGTGAAAACAGAAGAGGTCTGATGGGAAACCCTGAATAAAGAAGTCAGTACACAAACTTTATTAGAGTATCCACTCAGTCATATAACCTTCACAACATCATGCCTCTGTTCTGCATCTCTCTTCTCCCATTCACATTAAAGGGTCTCTGCCTCCCTTCTCTGAAGCAATTTGAGATAAAAGGAATAAATAAGCAACATAATTATGACAGTGTTGTTCTATGAACAGAGTTCATCAACACTTTAAGTGGTTTCTGCATGAGATTTCAGGCACAGCTTAGCAACAACGAATATACTTAATATACTTAAGCTGGAGAAACCACCATAATAAAATGCACTGATTCATGATGTAATTTCCAAGGCATAATAATGGAAATAAAATTTTCTCTCTTCCAGATCACCCAGTTGTAAGTCCTCTATATTAAGTATGATTTCCAACTAATAAACACACTAAACTAAAATTTGAAATGGTATCTTAAATACTGTGAAGCAGAGATAGTTGAAATACAGTTAGAACTCGTCTTTTTTAAAAAGGGAGTAATTAACTTACTTATTTGTAGTGCTGACTATAGACCAAAACAACTCAGATAGTTTTCAGTATTTCAAAGCGTGCAAGAATATTTTTCTAGGTATGGGAAGGGGAAAAAATCTATTTTTTCCTATAACAACCCAAATTATATTTTTCTTTAGTCTCCTCAAGAGGTGATAACCATCTTGTAAACATAATGAGTTAAAATGAAACTATACAGAAGATATATTTAACTCCAGCACATCTTACCTAGTCAGACAAGTACAAATATTCTAATACTTATATTGCTACCATTTCTGGGGTTTAGATTTAATCCTAATGTATGCTCAGAATAAGTAATACTACACTAATAATATAAAGTATTAGCTAAAATGTTGAAATTATTGACATGGAAAATAATCATTCACTATTTCAATATCAGAACATACCAGCATATGGGAGCAATAAATAGAAGCAATTATGTGGGTTTAATAAAAGGAAAATATATTGAATCAGAACAAGTCATACTGGCATAGGTTTAAAGGTACTGCTTGAATTCATCAAAGTTTTGAGATTTATTAAAAGAATAAGTTTTAAATATTCAAGAGTTCAGATTTATGACCAACCACCAGTATTAGGCCAAACCTAGTCCATAAGTACAATCACAGAGCTACTTCATTTTACTCTGTATGAATACTTATGGAAAAAGAAATTACATGAACAACATACTCAGAAGACAGGCATTTTCTACACAATGATCACTTTCATTTGTCATTGTTCCAATTTACTGTGAAGCAAAAAAAAAGACTTATTCATATGGGTTCTTTGACAGAAACACCAATGACATTTTGAACTAAGAAGTGATACCTGTTCTACCTCTTGCATATTTTACATGAGTACACTTCACAAAGAGGTCCACACACAAGATGGTTCAAAATGTTGCAGCAGCAGTGCAGCTGCCGCAGCAGCAAAAGCTGGACTGAGAGGCAGTATTGCAGCATCCTCATGCACTGAGGAGGCTCTGCACTTGTGGGAATTTTCACAATAGGCAAAAGCCAGTGTTGGCAATGGAAGATTATGACAAATGGTTTGCAAAGTCCAAGGGGACTGACAAATAATTCATCCACCGAGTCTAAAGACTGCAGAACTGCTCAAAACGTTAGATTAGTTATAACTGGGCATCAAGGAGAGGTGATCACCATTCCCTTTGTCACTTTAGGAACAAGGGGAGTGTAGGAAGGATATCTTGAAGGCTACATTCAGTTTCTTATTTGGAAACTGAAGTCAAGGATCTCCAAGGCAGCATTCACCAAAATGTTTAAAAATCCTTGTCCAAGGCCCAAGAAACAGGCTGTCTCAATGCAACCATGAGATAAGACAGATAAGAGGAGATATACAAAGAATGGGGAGATCAGGATTAATCAGAAAAGCAATTCTGACCTCCTGCAATGTCAGTTGACCAGCACTTGCAATAGTGAACAACGAAGAACAGGTAAAACTTGAGTGCTTGTACAACAGTATTAGAAGCCTAGAAATGTCTTAGATAGGGGACTTTAACTGGGAGATTTTATCTGAAACACAAAAAACTCAATATGCAGATGCAGCAATTTTTGTATCTTCATATGCACTATGGACAAATGTCAGCTCAGGACAAGATGCAGAAATACAATTTTCTGGATGCAGTGACTGGTTCCTAGAAGAATTAGTCTTAAAAACCCAAAAAGAAGCTCTTCAGGCTTTATTCAGAAGTGAAGTAAATTACTTGTATCTAGTAGTGAGTGGAAAAACACAATGTTTAAAAGTAATCAAAACAAATTTTAAAATAACACTGAAAAAACAAAAGAAAATTCCAATAAATCCAGCATAATGATATCAATTTCAAGAAAGGACACAAACAGAAATGCTACAAGACATATCAAATTAACAAAAGTTAAAAGGAGTGGTTGAAAAAAACCATGAGAGAATGCAAGCAGGAGCTGTTCAAAAAAACAGTGTACTAGATGACCAGATAAAACTGCCTAACATTTCTAATAAAAAACAAAACAGAGACCTTCTTAGCTCAACAGGAAAGTAAAGGAGATTAATTCAGTAAAAAACCTGGAAACTTAACTGAACAGGGAGAGGAAAGCACACAAACATGAAAGATCAAATGTATTGAAAATAAAGGAAAAATGGAGAAAAATTCAAAGAAATCCTTACAAAGTTTACAAGAGACAAAGAAATACTCCCCACCCATTTTAGGGGTTGTTGGGGTTGTGGTTTTTTTCCTCTTTATTTTTTTTCCTGGAGTGGTTTTTGCTTTTGAAAACAGAGTCTATAACTAACTTCTGGAATTTCTCACAGGATACTGCATAGGTACATAAGGAACCTAGGGAAGAATAATCTCATGCACAAGTACAGGTTCAGGGCTGCCCTGCTGGGAACCAGCTCTGATGAGAAGGACCTGAGAGTCCTGCAGAGCAGGTTAACCTGGAGCCAGCTGCCCTTGCAGCCAAGGTGTCAATGGTATCCTGGGGTGCATTTTAGGAAAAGGGTGGCCAGCAGGCCAAAGGAGATGATCCTGCCCCTCTATGCAGCCCTAGTGAGTCTCCATCTAGAGCACTGTGTCCAGTTCTCAATTCCTCGGGTAGATGGAACATGATCTGACCCAACAGAGCATTTTTTAACTTAGTATATTCCAAGGAACATGATAAAATAAAAACAGAAAAGCCTAAGCAAATCATAAAAATAGAAGACTGAAAGTTAAGAGGTCACAATTCCTATTTTCAGAGTATAATAAACCAGTCCCTGATATAAAGGGCTTCACTTTGTCACCTAATTTTTGGAAATGCATCCAGCAATGTTTCATTCTCAATTTCAGCTTTTTTTTTTNNNNGGGGAGGGGGAGGTGTAGATAACTAAATTGAGAGAAAAAATCAGTTTGTGTACTTTTCTACTCTAAGATGGCAGAAAAATTGTGGTAGATCATTGTTAACTCAAAACTAATTTAAAGAACAAAATAAGCAGAACAGGAAAATATCATTTAAAATAAAAGCAAGAAAAGCATTCTATACAATTCACAATTCAAATATGTGTTACTTAACATTCATTTTTCCACAAGTAAGCAATTGTTGCTAGTGTTTGCTATGCAACTGTGGTAAGGGAAACAAAGGGGTCCCCCAAGGCAGCTTCTACATAGGAACATATTTGAAGACTAAGTAATCATTAGTAATAAAACTGATGACATTTGCTCACTTGTGTTATAAATGATTTCGAAGTGACTGTTTCTCTTAGAAGGGAATCAATGTTCCTAGACATACAGGATTTCTCCCAGAGAGCAAGTAACTATTCCAGCAAGAACCACTAGTTATTGTCATAAAATTAATATTCACCTTATGTAATGAATGCAAAATCAGACAGCATAGCTAAATGAAAGCAGACTCCTTTACATGCTGCATTGCTTCAACATTAGCTTTGATCACATTGCACTTGAAGGGTGACAGATAAAAAAAATTAAGTCTCCCATCATAGTGTTTGCTCCTTCTCTGGACAGTCATGGCCGCCTGTGAAGGGATTATAAAGATAGATCTGCTTGTGTAAATGTCTCTGCTTTTCCTGTGTGCATCTCTTCATCTCACCTGCCCCTGGAATCCATCTTACCTTATGCTTGGGACATAAACACATAGCAAGAGCTGGATTTTTGTTACGCATCTGTGCAGTGTGTAACACAACAGGGATCTCTAGTATGATGTCTCCAAGGACTACTACTCTATAATTACCCAAGGTACAACTACATAAACCAAGACTTTATAGAACACTAATAGTAATTGAAATGTCTCATCATACTGGGAAGAGAACTTTTAGGACTAAACTACCACAGTCCTTTCTCACTCAAAAATGTGAAATATAGATATTCAGTCTAGTTTTTCCTGATTTGCCATCCTAACTATCCTTCCCTCTGTGAGCAAATTGGTAGAAAATCAGAATAGTAATTCCATTCACTCTACTCCTCAAGACAAAACATACAGTATAAGCTTGCAGTGTAAGCTCACAGCATAAACTCATTCTGCAGCCAAGAGGGATCAAAATGAACTTGGCTGCCCCTTTCCAGGACATGACAAAAAGCTACATCTCAGTCCTGACCAAGCAGCAAACAAAATCTTCAGCAGAGATGCGGCACACCTGCCACCCATACAAAAGCAGCAGCTATCCTTAATCAGCTTGATGCTGCTCTCATTCATTACTTTGACAAAGTAACAGAAAAAAAAGATTTTTTTTCTATTTCACAAACGCTGTATCACAGGAAAAGGGAGTGAATGCCCATCAGCTTATCTTCAAATACTACAGTTAGCTGAAACAGAAAATGCATATACAGAGAAGTGATGGCTTTCTGTCTAATGCAATGGACTAAATATTTTCTCCTTTCAGATGACAGTAAATATTCTCTCTGAATTCCTCAACTCTAGGAATAATAGCCCCTTATCTTAGGGGGATAAGAACATAGTACATTAATGCATCGTAACACTGTTGCCTTTGCAAACACATAAAACATTTAAAAAGATGACACTGCTACAAAAGATGACACAACAGGGCTAACAAGACCATCCATAACTTGCCAAAACCTCTGAAGGCAGGATTATGTTTCACATCTCTCAATGGAAGTATCAATCAGCTTGGTCAACTAAGTAATATAAAAAAGCACAGTGAGGTATACAAAGGATGTAATTAAACTCATTCTTTTCCTTCATGCTGAAAATCTTTAGTTTGGGACTTTGTGACACAAAGCTAATAAAGGTTCTCAATCATCCTGTACTAGGAATTACGTTAAAATAATGACACTTGATTGCAAATCTACTACTAAGTCTGTTTAGAATCATGTAAATCTGCTGGGTTTTGGTCACCAATCAATGCTGGGTCTATCTGCAAATTCCATGAACAAAGACTACCCACAGCACCCTGCTTGGCTTGGACCAACTGAGCCATGTTTTACCAGGTTCCACTGCTTGTATTGTTGTTTTTTGTGCCTTTAACTGGCTTGTCTCATGCTTTATCAGAGGCTTTTTAACTTTTCACACAGCTTTCAATGAAAATTTACTGCAGAGAGTACTGCCCTATATTAGTCCAAGTCCTGACATGGATTGCCTACCTGACAGCAGAAGAACCCAGACCTGCCTCTTGGGTTTTATGAAGAGTCATAAACTCTTTCTCCTTACGAATTTGCAGAGAAGCACTGCTCAAGACCACCCAGAAATCACTCATTCACTTTTTGTCAGGCCAGAAGTCATTGCTTCAATGGTACAGCTGAGTAGCAAAATCTTGTGTGGCATGGGGGGAATCAAAAAGATCTGCCTGAAGCACTGAAAGTATATGACAAAGCAAAAATCTAATAAAATATTTTCAGAAATGAATTTTAGTGCTTAATCCATAGTTTGTATCATGCAATATTAAAAAAAAATAGGTCCTGTAATAGGAAAGTTTATAATATAGGGAAAACACTTCAAGGGATTCCCTGGATCAGTGAATAAATCTCCTGGTGTTGCCTATATCACATCTTACTATTTCCTTCGATTCCCTCCATCTTAAATGCACCTACTTTGTCTTACCCAGATCTGAAATGAGAAGCAAGTAATTATGAAGGTTAGAAAATTTGTTTTCATTTCCAAACTACATTTTAATTTTATTAAATGTATATGTTCACTTAAAAAAAATTCTCAATCAAGGTTCTATAATTGTTTTTTCCCCTCCCTGATGTATAATTCCTCTCAGAACAATTACATTTCCTTTAGGCCTTAAAACTTTCTGCCACAAAGAAGCTGCTGCCTTCTTACTTCCCTCATAAAATAAGTTCTCCATCATACTTTCCTCTATCTCTGCTTCATTTGGTTTTCAGTTTCACAAAAGAGAATGAGTTTTGCTAACAATTTGCACAACAGGATTAGTATTTCTCTACTGGGAGATTAATACTCTGAGTTGAACATACAGAATATAGGATTTACAAGTTTAAAACTGCAAAATAAATCTCGTTTAAGTGCAAATTATCTTTGCTATTTCTATCATTTTAACACCATGGAGAAATGAAATCCATGTCAATATTTAATATTATTATTCTGGAATTAAGAAGCTGCATTAATAACTTTAATGTCATGATTATCACCTCTCTGCTTTGGGACACTTGGCTGAATCTGTAATCAAGTTTGCAAACCCAAAGGACGAGATGGGCAAGGTCAATGACAAGACAATGCACCCACTGTTTTGAGGTATAAGCATCTAGCACAGCTTTTTCCCTTCTCAAATCCCTGGATGTATTTACTGAGGAACTGCAAATGCTGCTTTTCCTTTGCTACAACCTGCAATCAAAAAACCAGTTATTTCAGCACTCCTCACATATCAATAGCATTACAATTTGTTGGGGTTTTCTTTTTTAGAAAATCAAAACGCCAAGAAACAAATTTT
The DNA here is from genome assembly GCA_008694505.1 of Cyanoderma ruficeps. Lineage (NCBI taxonomy): Eukaryota > Metazoa > Chordata > Aves > Passeriformes > Timaliidae > Cyanoderma > Cyanoderma ruficeps. The sequence goes on along the minus strand of VZDJ01007749.1, from coordinate 32,571,272 downwards.
TTTCATACATCAAACTTTTTCTTTTAATGCCTCCTTTTAAAGGCTTTAAGCTGCCTCACTACTAGATTAAACACTTTGTCTTCCTCCATAACACCTAAAAAATCCAGACACTTAGATTCCAGAAGACTTCATTTCTTCAATTCTTCCCAGTATCTCTGGGAAAAAAAAAACCTCTCCTTGACACACTGATCAGTATATTTTTTTAAAAATGGTTTCCTGACATCATCTCAGTTTATACTTAAGGTTATCTCATAGAACATGATACTGGTGTATGAACTCTCAAAGAAAAACAGTTTTGGCTATATAATAGAAGTATTTTTTCACCATATCTAGCAAAAAAAAAAATCCCTGACACTCTTCTGTCTGGCCTGACAGGCTCCATGGCTCATATTTTTGGCTCCTCACCTTGGTTTAGTATAATTACATGTATTCCAAGGCTATGTAAGACACCCCCATAATATACAAATAAACCTTGAGAGCACTATGTATAAATCCTGCCCATTCAATCTAAATGGAGCAGTGACTGCAAAACAGCATTTGTTTAATGTTCCCCACAGTCCTTTTTTTAAATGGTGATAGGAGAAGATAATAGAAGCAGGTAGGACATATGTTATAGCTCTACAGAAACTAAAATAAATCACTGAAGAAAAAATATGCCCGGTAAAAGGCAGGTTCCAAATATCGCATTACTTTCTAAATATTATGATTCTACATAGTAACATTGACTTAATTAATGCACATAAAATATTTCAAAGATTACATCAGAATGAAGTACAAAATTACAATGAGCCTTACAGAAAAGCATAATTTACATAAAATGCCAACAAATAGTACATTCTCTGTCCTCTGCAGATACAGACATGTCTAAGGCATAGAAAGTAAAATTCTATCAGACATTATAAGCTTGTTTGTCAGTTCATAGGAGAGTGGGTGCAAAGCTTTCTTTTCACTAGACATTACAGGGAAAACTAAACATTGCCCATGTTCTGCTTAGCAAATTTAACTAAAAATAACTGCAATCATTATATTTAATTACTACTTCTGATAGTAACCCTGTCAGATACATCTATGACTTCAAGCAGTCAAAACCCAACCAACTCATAAAAAAGGAAAAAGGGGGGGGGGGAACATCTCCCCTCACAAATCAGTAACAAGATAAGAAACAAAACAAAAGAACACTAACCACCGTGAAAAGTATGGGGTTTTATTCATGCATTTGGTTCCTCAGTGGAAGAGCTGTGGACCATGAAACAGACAAAAAAATTCCATGTACACTGCAGCGTGTTCAGACAGACTTCTGTCAATGGCAATAACTTCCTGAAACCTTTTGTAAACACTAAATTGACTTCAAATGCAAAACAGGTCAATGATCACAGAAATTCTATCTGCACCATCAACAAACTAGCTTTTAGGATATAGTGAAAAAAAGTAATACTAAACAAGAAACATTAACTACCAACTGTCACATTTCCCTTCCATAGTATCCAACATCTACGCATTGCACAGAAAACACACATCTGCCCAATATTGTTTTTAACAACAAAACAGACAGACACCTCTATTCAGCCCTGTTGAAGGGGATCCTGTAGAAAAGCAGCGTCAAGAAAAAAAGGAAGCTAATAGACGGAGATAATGAAGAAGCATCAAGTCAAATTCAGTGTAATACAAATACTAAAAAAAAAAACCAAACCATGATGGATGGAAGTGCACTGCCTCTCCATCGATATCAAATAGTTTTCACCATCCTAATCAAAAAAAAGTCTTTTTGATATGCACCTCAAACAGCAGAGTAGAGAATTGCACTGACAATTTATATGCAAAATGTTCTCCACTAAAATGAATCTAAAACCAATGGTCTAATATTTAATAACTTGCAGAAATTTTCTAATATGTCATTCATTTCAAAAAGAAAGTGTAATTCTTAAAAGTGGCTTTACAGCTAAAGGCAATGCAATTATTTATAGCTACAAAGTGGGCAAAAAAGGTCAAATGTCCAAGTTCTGAGAAATGGCCAGATTTTAGCAGAAAATTAAAAATACTCAGTAATCAATCCATGATCTTTTGCCAAGCACTGTAACCCTTTATTATTAATCTCTTACTCCTTACTTACTCTCTTACAGCCTTAATCAGATGTTCTAAGGACCACTGGAGAACTTCAGCCAGTACCTCTGGGAACCACTCTATGTCTGTGCAGTAACTCCTTCCACTGAAGTTAAAGCTCATTAAAGGATATATTGCATATAAATTCCTCAGGTATATAATTGCTAAAATTGCCATAAGTTTTGTATGCAACTGACAGGGAAGAGCAGTGGTTCCACAGCATAAACTGCTGAAATGCAAGCTCTGCAGTTAAAAAACCTAAGTATCTTTCATAAAAGGCTATGACGGAACAGTCACTAACAAATTTTGTAAAATTCTAATACTAATATACACTGCTGTGCATTTTAAACTCACCTTCTGCTATCAAGTGCATGCTTCAGTTCTTTGAGCTTATCACACTAGTACAGGAAGAAAGAGAATCAGAATTCTTTCCTCTTCAAGACAAAGGCAGACAGAAAATCTCTTTTTATATTACCAGTCTAGATCTTCAAAGCTAGATGACACAGCAACATTTTGTGAATACATTCCCATACTCAGCACAAAAATAGAAGTGAGGTACCTGATGCAAAAATAACGTGACCAAGAGTTTTACTGAATTCCAAGGATTCAATTTACACTTAATTATTGATAAAAAGCTTAAAATAGTTCAAAAAGCTTGGAATTGGAGTCCCCCCATAGACTTATAAATAGGTTGAGCTGTGGCAATATTCTATTGTCATACTTTTCCAAACTAACAGGGATAGAGATGTTTATCTGAAGTATATTCTACACTGATTTTGATTGGGTTACACACAAGAGAACTGCAATTTTCAGCTGTTAGAGAAATTACTTTTGTCTAGCTAAAATATCAACCACACAATTATTCTAAGGATTCATGGCTGACTTTCCTGGTTTTAATATGAGAACTAGCTACCATGCAATTAAATAGCCTAGACAAGATTAACAAACAATGAAATACTCATATTGCAATCTAGTTAATTGCAGGCAGGAAGCAAATGCTGCAACATTTGAATTACCTGAGTGATTCTTTACCCGTAGGAGTAAACCCACAGAGCCTGACGGGACCAGAGGGTAACCAAACCACTCCCCTGTGGTGCAGGGCCATAGCCATGCTTCGAGTTTTGAACCTTAAGTTCAATGGCAAAATAAAATTTACTAATAATATCAGAATATCTCTCATATAATTTTTCAAGCATTGGTAGTACAACTGAGAATTAAGAGATCATATCAGAAACAGATCTGTCTGTTAGAACAGGCACGAAAAACATGATTTCGTATAAAATTGGGCCACTAAAACCAGCAGCCCCATTTCTCCCCTTGGACTTTATCTCCTCTTCATCCCGTCCCTTGGCCCTCTTGCAGTCCCCAGCCATCTCTCCTCACCCTCACTGCCCCCCGCCCCCGCAAAAATCACAGCCAGTGAGCACGGGGGTGAAACAACCCAGTGACAGAAGGAAAACAAGGGCCACTATTAAGTGACCACTACTTCAATCAGCTTCACAACATGGGCACTTGAATCCTTGGTCCAACTCCAACCCCCAGAAGGAGGCTGAAGGAAGCAGTTAGGGCTTCACAAAAATGCTGTCCACCAAGTATTCCCCCTCCCAAGTCAAAAGATAACATTTTTCTGTCTTGTTTGTTTTCAGTGACATAGAAGTCAGATTCATGCCACTCTTTACTCTAAGTTAGATCAAGAAAAAAATTTTCCAGAAGTACTGAGCACATGTGGGTTCACGCTGTAGGCAGGTAGTTCTCTCTAAAACCTAAATGCATAGACTCCCATAAAACATGCCTTTTTTTGCTTCCTCATGCAATGGCAGATTCAAACAAATTAATCCTAATGAAAGTTCAAGAAGAAAATTAAATAGCATGCTAAAAAGGTATAACTATCTTCTGGTCTAATGAAACTTCCTGCACCATTAGACTTTTGCTAGCCTCTTGACAAAGCTCTGAATTTTCCCTGAAGGCAAATTACAACCTTATAAAACCATCTCATCTCTACACATTTGCTTTGCTATCTGTGCCCAATAATGACAATCACTGTAAAAAGCACCAAAGAGCACAGCCTTTGGCTCCACTTGCCACATTCAGGAAAATAATCAACAGGGGTCCCCACCAGGTGAGCAAAAAATGGCTATTCGAGACACAACTCAACATTGCCACTACTCACACAACCACCAGGCTTTCCAGCCCAAAACAGGATACGCTTTTTTGATGTGAAATAATTTTTTGTCACCACATAATAACTACTATGTTACAATTAAACTTTCAGCAACATCTGTCTTCTACACAAAACCTAAAGGTCACTTTCAGAGTATTGGCAGAAGATTATCATTATCACGTTGACATATTTGTCCACTGCCTCTTTTCCTGTTTTTAGACTTAGACCCCTTTGGTGCAGGGACTATTTTCACTTTCTCTACATTTTTTACTCCTGAAATATTAGAGTCCTGGCTCCTAACAAGAACAGATTAAAAAAAAGGCTCAATAAAAGAAGTTGCAGGACAAGAGCACATACATGTCTTGCAGAAAAACCCTCTATAAATGGTCTCCTCTAAAAAGACAGTTGAGGGTTTAAAATAAAAAAAATTAATATTGGCACAAGAACTCTGAAGGATACCTCCCCTACCTGAATTTAATCAAAGGGGATGAAACACATTTTGTAGACAACTATTATGTATGATACCTGACCTATTTACAAGCAGCTCATCTTCTCATCAGAACAAGGAAAACATATCATATAAGGTGAAATTTATTTGATTCTCAATTCCTACATCAAGATAAGATAAATCCCACCCAGTGTGACTGGCAAACTTCCAGGGAAATAAGAGCAACTTTTAGTAGGCAGACTACAAAATTTCATTTTAGCATCTAAATTCTCCCTAAAGAAGAGTACACTTGTAAAAAATTTTTAAAATCCATTTTTAGTTTGCAGCTTGCATTAGAAATAGAAATCCCTAAAGCTCCTTGGGACTTAGAGAACATGACACATGAAAAGGGAAAAATCTTAATAAAAATAGCTAAAAAAGGTATAAGCTGGCTAAGAAGAACTTTGATTCCTCATTAAAATGAATAGTATCTGGAAAGCAAAATCTTTAATTCTTCTGCAGTGTGCATTCTCCAATACTACCAAAAACTGTGCCAAACACAGGGAAAAAAATTTATTACTTTTAGTTAAGGTCATGATTAATGTTGATACATCATGCCATTGCTTATTTAAACACAGATACTTCAGGCAAACAATTTTCCTAACATCCCATGTGCTCAAGACTGAAGAAATTAATCATCTGTAATTAGACCTGAATTACCATATTATCTGGTCCAAATATTAGAACAATGGCAATAGATACATTTTATTAAAGCCTTTTCTTCTCTCTAAAATAATTAAGCACTTGTGTAGATGGTTGATCTCCATCCCTTGCCTTTGGCCACCTTTGTCCAGCAGAGACACAGGAGACTATCTACACAAGAGAACTAAGATAACAGTTTTAGACATCCTTGATGGTAAAGAAAAATGGTATTATTCCACAATGTCTTTTCTGAGCAAGGTCGAAACATTTGAGAAACAGATTTGGAAATCAAGGACAACTAGCCCCTAACAGCAATTTGCAATAGTTTGACTGCAATACCTTCACTATAAAATTTTACCTCCACAAAAAATTCACGCTTTTGTCGGTTTTAAAAACATATGACAGAACTTGAACAGATATGAAATGCAACATCCATTTGCTTGAGATTCACCATTTCTGAAATTAATTGTAAAACTTCCTTAATCTAAGAATCGATTCAGTTTCAAAATACTTTGTTATCTAAGCTTCAGAGCACAACTGATTGCCCCAACTTGTAGACAGCAATGCCACAGAAGATGAAACAAGAGGTCTTGACTATCACCAATTTTATAGTGTAAAGCTGATTTTGAGAGTTCTCCTATAAGATGTCCCACTCTATGCAGTACTCGAACAAGTAAAATGAATTAGCTGCTCCTCACGAATGCAGATAAAAAACTAAAACCTTAGTTAACAAGTCTATACCCATTTTTTCAGCATTTATATACTACAGAAAGTGTGCTTCAGAAGTGTTCTAAGACAGAGGAGTGACTATGGTGAGCTCACTGGGATAGAATTAACTCTCCACAGTGGCCTATGCAGTGCTGTGCTCTGGACTTGCATGTGAACTGGTGTGGGGATAACAGAGCAGTGTTTTAGCCAAGGCAGAGCAGTGCCTGCACAGTGTCACAGCTCCTCATTCTCACACTGCAGTGGGCACATCAGGGACAGCTGAGCATCCAGGAGCACAACAGCTGCACTTACCTGACCAAAGGCATATTCCACCTCAGCCATAAAAACCAAGGGATAACCTTTCTAAAGCAGCCATTACCTGGAGACTCACTTGGCCTCAGTCTGCATCTGGAAAGTGGTGTGATGGTTTTTGTATCGCTGGGGCTAGAAAGGGTATCCCACCTCTTTTCTTTTACTTTATACACCTTCTAGTTTGGCCCACAAGTTTTTTCTTGCTTTCACTTTTCCAATTCTCCCCCTTATCCCATTTAAGGTGGGGAGTGAGCAAGCAACTGGGCTGGTCCTGGACAGCAACTAAGCCACACAGTGAGATTTGGGGTTCATGAAATTGTCTTTACACTGCTGACACCTCCAGCTCTATTGCATCTGTACAAGGTTTTCTATCTTCAGATTTACAATGCAGTAACATTCCATACATCTTTACCCTACCTTAAGAAGAATATCAAAGACAGTATCTGACCACCCTTTACCATATGGTTTCATTACTTTGCATAATGCATCCAAGCCATTTCCTCGAATGCAAGTGTGCTAATGGATGCTCATGAAAAGCACTTAACTTCAATACTAGTTATCAAGAGAAGGGTCCTTAAAACATTGCCAATTTGCTTTTTATGTATCAGACACTGTCTGCAGTTGAAGTTCTGTTGTTACAGTACTTGTTTTGTATCCTTACATGAACTTCTTCCATTAACACCATACTGAAGTGGTGCTACAAGCAGATCAGTCTTACTACAATAACTGTTTCCCCGTATATTTTTTTATTGTTTCTCATCGGTTTTCTAATACTAAAAATCTAAAGAATGTTTCCTGATGAAACCTCCCCAGTCAGGAGAGGACAAAAACATACAGGCTCTGAATCATAAGCAGTCTCTCACTTGTATCTTTGCTAACTTTCATCTGCCATCACTCTACTAAATTTCTCAGGCTGGATTAACCCTGCTGGAGATCCACTTTTTTTTTAAATTCACCTTAATTAACCTGAAATTTGAAATACATGGTTGTTAGTAAAGAATATAGAGCATCTTATTAGGTCTGCCTTCCAACAGTGTTTATGAATTTACCTCATTCCAAGAGGAAGGGGGAAAAAAAAGAAAATCAAGATGGCCATAATAAGATAATCTTCATACTTGAACATAATGTACTTTTCACAGATGATTCACACAATACCAAATAAAATACTATATGACAGCTAATCTATTTTTAATAAAGACTAGATTTTGTTGCACAAGATAGAACCTTCTTGTGGAGTAACCTTCATCAAAGGGTAAGTAAACACTGAATCCAGTGCAGTCAATTTTAAACAACTCTTGCTTACACAAATTGACATTATTAATGAAATGTTTTTAATATAGATTCTGCCACCTTTAATTTGAAAAGCATTGTACCTAGACTTCTTCTTATACTTTAGCCATTGTTTAATCCAGTAAGACATTAGTGTTGTTAAGTGATGTGGAGGATAAATACCACTCATAAAAAGCCTGCGTGTTCCTTCAGAAAATTCTGGGTTAGAAGGAGAAGGCAAAAAGCATTTATCAGCACAAAGACGCAGCAAATACTTGCTATACATCATGCAGGACCCAAAAATCGGCAGGTAAACTCAGATCTCAGGTCTTCTCTCTCTGCACTGATACTCCCACCCTGCCAAGCTTGATTCATTCAAACCCATATTGCCATCACCTCTCCTACTCTGAATTTCACTTTCTCCACAACAAGGACATTGCTTTCAATGAAGGGTGAGAGAAGATTACAGCTGCCTCAATTTCATCCTTCCAGTTTCCTTACTATGAAAAATAACATATTGCAACAATTCAAGATCCCTTCTGAGAGTTTCTAATCTCATATGCTATCAGATGACTCTCAAAAGAGCATACCATGCCTAAAAAAAAGGCAATAAAAATAAAACAAACAAATTAAAAAACCCTACAAACATAAACCCTAAAAGCAGTAAGCAATCACAGAAGCTCTTCAGATTAAATACAGATAAATAATGGAAAAATAGAGTTCATCAATGTGCAAAAGACTTCCATATAACTTTATTGTTCAGAGCTTTTAAAGTTAAATAGCATATATATTAAATGCTAGCAAGAACAATTTCACTGTAAATGTTTATCCAAATTTGATATTCAGATATAAATTTATATGGGCTCTATTATCAGACTAGAAAAAAAAAAAACTCAGATTAGAAATTTTTTTTCTGTTCAAAGATTTGAGACAATTTGGGATGGAGTTTACTCTATGATGTTTTATATTCTGTGGTAACCTAAAGGTTAGACAACAAAATTACAATAAATCCTCCTGGCCATGTAGCCTGTGACACCCAAAAGTATGTTATGCTACCTTTTCTGCTGTTATTTTTCACTGTGATGCTGTCATGCCCACAGGATATAGCTAAGAAAGCAAGAAATATCAAAAAAGAGAAAACAAAGAAAGAGCAACTGCACAGAGAGCCTCAGCTAACAACTAGAAATACATCCCCTGCATTGGCAATCAAATATTTGTTATGTTGCTAACCTTCTTTAAAAACTGAAAAATAAATCTGACTTCTTTACTGCATAATTTGGAATGATCTCTGCTTTTTTCACATATTGCACTTTTGATCACATACACCATCTGCTAGCACATCAAACCAATAAAAGAAGTTAAGCAGAACACCAACTAGTCCAAACTACAGGTAGCTAGCACACTCTTCTTCCATTTACTAGCTATATTCTTGTTTATTTAGTCAAGAAATGTACACCTAGATGCATCGATCTGTTAGCAACGAGAAATACCACCCAGGACCTCAAGCTCACTGCTTCTGTGCTCTGTTGATATTGCAACATGTATTCACAGATTCTGGATGACTAAACAGCTCCCTGCTTTTTCCCCAATACATAAATCTACGAATGTCTCTAGGTGCCACTGCTCCTTTCCATCTCCACTGTATTCTCTTGGCAATTTCACAAAAGCAGTACAACAGAAATCTCTTATTTCTCATGAAGGAACATCATATTGTTTTGGCACCTGGGATTGTCATTAGGAGATAACACACTGAAATTGGCAACAGAAATACAACTTATAAATATTAAAGTTACAGAGAGATTTTTAAAGAGTGCAAAGTCTATTAAAATAGCCATCTCTGTTTATTATCTATGCTACATTTCTGACCATACAGCAGAATGGAACTCTGCACCTCTGTCAGTTTCATATTAGCAAGTGTTTACGGAATGTTTTCACTAAAGGAATAGTCATGTGATAAGTTTCATTTCGCTGTAATGACATAAACCAACCTAAAAGTAAATTTTGTTATATTTCCTAGTATGCTACAGTGATATATCAGTCTGGGCATAATCAAGAAAAATGGTTGACAGACATAATAATATAAAACAAAACAAAATTTTAAGTGTTACACAATTATTTACATGAAAACCAAAACTTTCTAAATTTACATAAATACTATTTATAATTTTCATAGTCTCCATACACAGAAATGCACAGGCGCAAAATTCAAACATAAGAAAACAACAACTAGACAACATCCAAGGATAACCATAGAAAACCCAAAAATCCCACATGGAGTTTTAGAGATTCTCTTTCAAGATTTATTTGTTGAAACTGAAATACAGCTCTGAAAATCTATGGGTGCTACAGCTTTTACCACAGCCACAGCTTGTTTCTGCAATATCAATTCTCATACCAACAAAGACATGACCATCAAGCTTCTAAAAATCGTGTTCTCTTAATACTTGTTGAGAAATTGAATCTTTCAAATTCATATTTTTTGTTGATAAACATGAACAAGACACTTTTCTAAGAACAGGCTAAATATCCACCGTTTCTTCTGCAGTTTTGATCTTCTTCATGCTGCTGAGAATTACAGGAAAGGACTGGTGATGTCTCCACACATTGTGGCAAACCTCAGGATCAAGGATTTCTGGCTGAAACAAGTTAGCATTTGTTAAAGGCATTCTAAGTATTCGCACCCAGCTCCTGCTATTTATTACTTGGGTTCTGAATCTATCTGCATCTTTTGAGAGAGCTAAAAGAGGAGAGCAGAAACACTTCTTTGGAGAACAACAGAAGTGCCGAGTCAAAGCTTGTGGTCCAATTTCTGTGTTACCAGCCCTTATACAGAAACTGAGAATCAGTTTTCCTAAGTAAGACTGCAGAACTAAAACACCTCTCTTCCATCACATCACCAAATTTTATTCAAACTGGGAACGTCCAGAAAAGGTCAAAATCTCTAATTCTTAACGTACCAGCTTACATGGTTCATTAAGAGTATGGGTACATCTGACACAGCCATAGCCAAGAACTAAGCCAAAGCCTTGCTGGTGGCAATTTTAGGCAATTAAAGTTTTTCTGTTCCTTTGCTGATGCAAAGGAACAGAAAAACTAATTCCAGATCCAATATTAACCACATTTTAGTAGCTAGCCAGAGATTTGCATTACAGTTTTTTATTATATAAGTTATATCAACTTCTTGGTAGAAAAATTAAGAAAAGCAATAGGAATTCAAAGTACATTCAAAACACAAGAAATGCAGGATGCATTTCTTTCTGTTTCATTAAAAAGTAAAGTAATAGTATAGCCACACTACATGTGGGTAGTTACTGAACCCACATTAAGGTTACAAGGAGCTGGGGAGGTAAGACACTTGCAAAACAATAACATTTATTTTCTTGCACAGAGAACACGGATGAAAAATTGTGTATTTAGTCACAGACCAAAAAGCTCCTTCATATATTGTGCATCTCTCTAACTTAATCTGGGCCTTATAACATTGCTCATTTCTGCTCCCTTTGTTCTTTGAGATGTGGCAGTGAAATGAAGCTTGGTTTATCAGAGCAAAGCTCCCTGAAGACTTAACAATGCAGACTGCATCATCTGCAGCCTATTATCACTACGGCCGCTTGACACAAATACATTCAGATGCTGAACACTCACTGCAGGCTTTGGATACGGTCATGTGCCCTCTAAAAGGGAAAATCAAAAGAAAACAGCACAAAGCACAGACTTTCCTTAGATGTTCATCTTCAGAATAAAGGAAAGGTATACAGTTTCCAGTGATAAAAACATTCATATCCTTACTGAAAAAAGTTATAACTGAATATTGCCAAACAGAAAAGTTATGTTGGTGCAGCCTTCTGGCAATTAGATAGAATTAAGAAAAACATTTCAGCATTGCCCTCACTAGTTCTGATGCTTATCTGCAGATTTGGACAAGAAAAACAATTTCTAGGAATTAAACTGGATACAAGCAGCCATCAAAAGCAATAATACAGTCAGTAATTTTGCTTATATAAAAAGCATTAAAGGTATCTAGTTTTTCAGTGTATTTGTATTCAGATTGCTGTTGTGTGGCATTATTTTTCCTCTGAACAATTAAAAAATTTCAGCAGACTTTACTGAACACTACAGATTATCTGCTCCTGTCAAACACTACTTCCCAGAAATCCTTTTGCTTAGAAGTCAGCTGAAAGATTTCCCATGAATTTTTAGACAACAGATTTTAGAAGAAGAATTTGAAGTCTGCAGATTATGAGTGGGAGGAATGAGAGAATTATGTAATAACAATATAATTTTGTCATAGAATCAGATTCATGTAAGTCACCATCAAATAATGCTAATATTTAGGGCAGCCTAAACATACATTACAAGCACATCTTTAATTTAGGAACACTTTTTCCATTCACATAAAGACCTTCATTAAAGCAGTAAGTACAGTGTTCAGTGACTTTATTTCTTTTTGACAGCCAAAACGAACAAGATTCACTTTTAGAGGGGTTGGTCATCTAATTTAGGTACCATTCTCAATTCATGTATAAACCAATAAAGAGATTATCTACTATCACGCAGGACAAGAACACAACTAAAAATCGCATGGTTACTTCTATTAGGTCTGCATAACTTACATGGCCCAATATTATTTTTTAATAATTTACTTCTAAAGACAGCTTTTGGTAAATGGAGGAGCATAGCTTTAATCAAGAGTGCTTAAAGAAAAGAAAGAAGTCCTGCAGCGAATTCCAATAAAGGTTCCTGCAAACCTCTACAAAGGCGCTTGCATGTATGAACCTTGAACAGCAACACTGTGCATGAAGTCAGGCACAACAAAAATTCCTGCAGAATCAAGATGGTACCAGGCAAGGATGCAGGAATGAAGTAACCAGAGGGTCGTACAGCACAAAGTTTAAGGATCAGAGATAAGAATGACTGTTTGTTCCATAGAATAAACTCACTCCTTTTATCCCCACTGCTGTACAAAGCTATACTTAACAACACAGCTGCCATAAGGATTGCAGCTTTCATGGGAACTACAAATCTACTCACATCATTAAGGTAATCCAATTACTTTAATGTAATTATCTACAGTAAGAAAATTACATAAAATTTTAAAATGCCATGAATCTCTCCTATTTTAGGAATAAATTACACTCCAATAAACACCTTACTATCAGCGTAATTGTATATCCATTATGTGGCATACACATAACACAGGAAAATTAAGGAGCATGTACTTCATAACTATTTAACTTCCAAGAAGAAAGGTGGTTTCTTTTTCAAGGCATTTATTCTTAAAATATGCCATGTAATAAAATATTGGAAGAGAAAAACAGCACATGAAGCTGTATTAAAATTTTGACTTAGTTGCTTGTACATAAAAAGAATGAAGTTAAATTTCAAAATTTTTTGGCTTAAAATACCATTTTTCTTATGAAATAAGGCTACAAGGTGAAGTTTTAGGACCAAGCATATTAAAATTACATTCCAATTTTAGAGTCTCATTCTAGGCAAGTAACACTAAAAAATCCCTACCATAAATTAAGAGCCAAGGCTAAAAATGGCCAGTTCCACTGAGGCTTAGTATCTGCTCCTGATAGATGAGTAAAAACAATTGTCAAGAGAAGCAAAGCTCCCTAGTTTCTCAGTGTCAAGCCTTTATGGATTTTTGTGGTTTCGTAGGTTTATGAAGGCTAAAGTCTTTACTAACTAAATTATAAAATTTTATAACATTATTTTAAGGAGCATCTCTAAAATAAGAGAGAAACTGCCCTTGAATAGTATAAATTTTACTGGACTACACTGCAATGAGTGAAAATACTAAAACCAAGAAGTGCAGTCAACAACATATAGTCATATTTATATGACATATATAGTCAGAGGTAGATTCAGGAAAACCATACTGTAAAAGCTGTCATCACAATAAATGTGTGTCATTTGAATTGGATGAGATCCACATAAGATGACAGAAGAGGCGAAGGGTTTCAGGTCTGCCAAATCAATATCCCAGGCTCAACTTGCAGTTGCTCTTGAGTGCACGCTGCAGTTGATGAGATGCTCTAATGTCAAGAAGGCAGTTGTAGAGTCAACTTCCCATCTGCTGCACGCTGAGCAAAGCATTTGAGAGTGTTGGTGCTTTGGAAAAGAAACCTTATTCAAGTCCATGTGTTATTATCTGAAACTCAGGTAAAGGTGACAAGCGAAATTCCTTCCCAGTAAGCAAAGTTTTAGAACCCAGAAAAAATGAAATGAAATGTCCAACTCTTGGAATTTGTATTTCCTGACTGCTTCAGTTATCTGTTTATTTTTTATGTGATGAGAGCTGAAAAGTATTTGCCAAGTGCTAACACAAAAAAATGCAATACTTTGAAAGGTAGCACTAAAATTACAGACTAAAAATCTTATGCTTATTTTTCCAATTAAAACTAAGAGCCAAAATAATGCTGAGGGAAATTGCCTTTGAGGATTTTTATAGCACTTAGGGTTAATTTCTGGGTTATTAGATAGGTTGTGAAAGAAGACACACGAAAATGATTTTTACTATTCACTCCATTTATAACTTAACCTTGTTAATTTAGGCAAAGGCCACCTTTTTTTCGGATGTCTCATCTTTCAAACTGAAATGGGACAGTCCTTAAAACAACTCAGAACTTGTCATTTTAAGAGATCTCCAGAAAGGCTTCGCTCTTGTACATAATAAAAAAAATAAAAAATTATAATTTAAAATAACCCCATGACTCTAAACATTATTAGCCATCATAGTTTGAGTATTTTAAGAAACATTTTTTGAAATATATCTGAAAAAATGATGGATGTGCATACATGTTACACAACTGTACTCTGATGTAGCTATAACTGGCTAAGTACATAAGGTGAGGTGAAAAAATACAACAAAAGAAAACAGTGAAACAAAGCAGGGATTGTACACACAAAATCTCATTTTCTCCCCATCCATCTACTTTACTAGGGCTAGTGTAAGACTTTGTATCTCCTCTCCACCTCGATGATCTTAGGTGCCATATAAAATATTTGCACACTGACTACAATTATTTTATATCATACAGTATTTTTCTGTCTACAGTTGTAGTTAATATTTATGTATGTTGTTTACTACAGCATAGCCAAATTTAACAGAAAGAACAGGAATATCTTCTGCATACTTTACTAAAGCAACATTTCATTGCTGACTTGGCAAAAATAATTCATTTTCAATTATACTTTCACATAAATTTAAATTACACTTAAAAATAAATAACTGAAAAACTTCTACTAGCTAAATTAATCTGCACTACTGTAAGAAAAACTGTGTTTAAAATACACTACCAATTGAGTTATCTTAAGGAATCCATCAAGCCTTATTTCAAAACTTGTTGGAGACTAATTTGACCATTTGGAAATGTCTCTTGCATGACTGAAACTCATTAGCCAGAGTCTCACCAATTAATATTCTTATTTTTACATGCCTAATACTCACGCGTATGTATTCACTGTGTCGTACGTTCAACTTTAAAAAAAACCAAAACACTAAAAAAAGGCAGCATGAAGAAAGTCACTTCACTGCCAATGTGCAGCACACAAAGTATCCAAAGCATAGAGACCTCTCAGCCACATGATCTCAGGCAGTAATAATCTCCAGGCTCAAGATTTGCCAGCTACTTATTGGAAAAATCACAATACTCATAAGGTATTCCTTATTCAAAATTGTGACTTTAAAAGAGACAAAATAGATACAAGTGAAATGCCTACTTGAGCACACCAGCTAGATCATCTATGCTTTGCTTTAATAACAATCTCTTTATGCATGCAGATTTTACTTAAGCTACAATTTCCTAAATTATTTTGCTCCAGAATTCATATTTAGTTCTAAAAATGCTTTTTAAAAGTCCTGCCTCATCATCACTCTTCCACAGTCCCCACCATCTCATCAACACAGCACTGGACCTACCGAAACTACTGCTGATAGAGCAGCAAAAGTCAGCTCAGAAAAATGCCTTTGGGGGTTTTTTTAGTGACCACTAAAATTGCAATATGGACAAGTTTTTCCTATGGTGCAAAAATAAAGATCTCAATTCATTGCATCCTGTGATCAAGTTCTCATATGTTTCCTAGGAATTTCAAAGGCTTCCTACATACTTACTTTCCAGAGGTTACCTGAAATACTGTCAAAGATGATACAGTTCAATAACTACGGATTCTGGCTCATAAATATCACTGCACTGGGCACAACAGAGAAGCAACTCAAACCCAGAAGGCTCAAACCTGCATATCAGATGGTACAAACTTACAAATGGAGGTGAGGTGGGTAAGAAGGATGACCAGATGAAAGGGAGGCAGAAAAGAAAAACAGTGGCATTGCATATCCACTCCCTCCAAAGCTTAAGGATAAATACACACAACTCTTTTCAAACTATCAAAATGTGTAGCTTTCAGGTCAGGATTTTTCTACTAGAACACAATTTTATCTTTTCTTTGGGGAAAAATGGGGTATAATAATAACAATAGTAACAACAGCATCAGTAACAATATCATAGAATGGACATATCATGGACTGGAAAGAAGCATCTACCATCTTGGTCACACCTAACACCTCTCTGGGCAACCTGTTCCAGTGCTTCATTCTCAACACAAAAAATTTCTTCCTTCTTGCCTTAACAACAATAATAAACAATCACCACACACAAAGCCTTTGACATTACTTGAAACACTTTCCATTTTCTTTGGGACAGCTGAAGACACTTCCTACCCTCTTTGCCTAGAGGCATCCAGGGATGCTGGTTCCCAACTGCACACCAACTGAACTGCCCCACTCCTTCACCAAACCTAATGAATTCCTGGACTTTCCAAGCCCCTTGCTCACCACTTTGCAGGTGAACACGCTGGGCTGGCATCCTTTCTGCTTTCTTGCATTCTCTGCCTTTTTCTGTCTATGGAGCTGCCAGATTTGACAGACCACCAACTAAGCGTGGCGTCACATGGGCTTGTTCTGCCAGCTGCCTGGCTTTACAGCAAGGCACACAGATTCCCTGGGATTCTGTTTTCCATTCCTCTGAATCCAGAAAGAGCTTAATTTTCAAGTCACAATGAAAGCTACAAACGTTCAGCAATATTTCTTTTCCTCAGGAAGGAAAACTTCCTACATGACCCTGACCCTCTCATCAAGATGCAAAGACAATATTCAGACATTTCTCCTTTCTTACGTTCCTCAAAGGCACTGGAGAAGTATTTATATCAACACAGAAATAGTGCTCTATTCCTCAGGCTCCAGGCATTTGCCACTGATAGTCACAGCTATCTGACAGTCTGCAGTGTGTTTGTGAACATCATGTGAGCCCTGGCAAGACGCACCAGGTCTCTGCATCTTGCCAACATGACTCTACACTAGGTGAAGAGTTATCTTGTGTTACGTCACTGGCCACTGCAGTCAAAGTCTTGTTTTCTGGCTCCCCTGATTCTTCTGCTTCACTGTGTCTTGATTCTGTTTTTCTAGTGAAAAACAGTTTTTCTGTTTTGCTTTACCAGGTCAAAAATTTGTCTATGTGTATTTCATTTAAAGTCTCTTTCATTCTTTCATTTAACTTTTTCACTGCATTCTGGAAGGAGAACTCCTCAGTATAAGCTTAGATATTAAATACAAGGCTACAGTAATATGTTAGAACCTGCCCTAGATGACTGCTCCTTAAAAAAGAGACTTCTGATATCCATTATATTCATGGAAGTAAAAAGAACACCTCCCTCCTCTACTAAGAAACAGTGTTGACAGCCACAGTGTAGAGTAACTGAGTTTAATATCTGGGGCAGGGGGGTGCAGGGTGAGGAGGGGAGGGAGGGTGGGAAACACAAAAATAAATGAAAGCTTATGTCTCTCGTTTTCCCTGAAGTTTTTCTGTGCAGGTTTTGGGGTGGTTGGGTGGCAGGATTTTGGCTAGTAGCATGTGCTCCTTTTGCTTTGCAGCAGCTGCTTTTTCCATCCCCTCTAAAGCACTTTGACCTAATACTCATCTCTTTTCCCCTGCTTCCACACAGTTAATCTAGAGAAGATTATAAAAGCAACAAGGATGTGTACCTAATCTTTTTTTGGACAATATTGGGGAAAGGAGCTTATAGATGAAGTTTTCTTAGTACAACAGAAAAGCAGTCTGCTCTATAGCAGGTTTTAGGCGATTTCCTTAGAAAAGGCTGAGCACATCAGATCTCACAAGCTAAGAGTAAATCCTGTCCACCAACATTTGAGCATTGCTGGCATGACAGAGCTGTTATAGCAAGCAAGGAAGATTAAGGATTCTGCAGATGGTACTCTTCCCCCTGAATCAACAATAATGCCCCAGAATAAACTTTCTGAGCTCTTAGCAGTGTCATTTTTTAATTAAACATTAGGAAGAGAGAGTTCCATCTACTATTGCTAAGCATTAGTTGTATTTTTACCCTTCACCAAGGAAGAATAAATAGCATTCAGGTAACACTTAAACTTTCCTTCCATGAATTCATTAGCTTATCACCACTGTTCTCTGTCATAACCCTTACGTGCCAATTACATAACTGTACCCTGTTCAACAGATATTTATACTGCTTTCTTTGGGTTTTGCACTCATATGGCTAGATAAACCTCTAGTCCCAGCTAATAGCTACACATCCTAAGGCAGCAGCAAACAAAATTCCATCACCTTTTAAGGATTACTAAATGGCATCCTCATTAACTGGCTGAGAAGAGCTCTTTCAGCTATCAGCTGCATCCAACATTCTGAGAGTCACTTCTTGTTTTGCTGTTTCCTGGAGTCTCTCCTAAAGGCTCACTCTAATGTAACTCCTAAAGAGCAAAACAGCAGAAGAATTGTTCTGAGAGGAAGAGTAAGAACCTCTACATTGTAAAAATGGAAAATCACCAGATTATATAAGTCATTCACATTCTTATATAAGCTTAAGTAACCAGCTGTTAACAAAAGTGATTTGAAACTGGCACAAAAAAAAATGAAAAAATCCTCCTATCTCCAAAGTTGACAGCATATCTGTTTAAATAAGGCAATAAACTTAGACAACTACAACCTTATAAATAGCTCACACACATAATCTTGACAATACAACTGTGTAGTCCACATACAATGCATCACATTACTCAGCTGATGTGTAAAAGAATACATAACATAATGTTTACTCTTGATTTAACCTCACATAGTCAAAAGAAGTTTGTAGAGACCACCACTCTTTTTCTCTCTTTTCATCTTCACTTTTGTGCCTTAAAAATGTGTTGAAAGCTCAGCATTTTGTCAATAATAAATTATTAGGACCAGGTAATTTATCTATCTATTTCCAAAAGACTAGCATAGTACATTAATAAACGTAGCAAATCATTTGCCAACAGCTATCACTTCATTATTATTTATTATTACTTACAGGAAGATCACTCTTCATGAGTGAGAAGCAAAACAGATAATACACAGGAACCTCCAAAAATTAATTTATCAAATTAGCTTAAAGGCACACAGGACCTTACACCTAAGGGTAAAGGATTGAAAATCAACATTCTTTTTCAGTAGGTCCCTTTCTGACATTTTCTGTATACACAGATACATGTACATACACATCCTTATAATCTATGGGATTCCTTCAAGGTCTTTACAGCATCCATTAGGAGCCATGGCCCACTGTGCTGTTTGTCCAGCCCTATTCCCTGATAAGAAACAGAGCTGCTATGAATTCTGCATTATATTTTCTTTATTCAGACCCTCCACATTAGGATAAGAGGGGAAAAATACAAGTGGGGAGCTCAAAAAGGAAAGGCCTAAATGGCACTTATTTGCTCAGGAGCTTACACAGAAGTTGAGGGCTTTTTTCCTAGATTTGCTAAGGCAAATCGGGTAAGGCATTCAAGAACAGAGGGGGAAAAAAAAAGGAAAGGAAAGACATCACCATACTACTTAAAGCTGTGGATTTTGTTTGGACTGCATATACCAGGCAGTCTGGTTTGTTTGGGGTTTTTTCCCCTGATATAATAACTTGTTGAATGTAATCAATATATTATAACTGTCAACTGTCAGAGTCAGATGTATATGGTCTTTTTTATAGAGGTTTGTGAGCCTATGAGACAGCTGAGGATGGGCTGCTGCCCTGAGGAAACTTGTGTCATTTTGGGCCTGCACATGTCCATATAAAGTTTCTACTGCCCACAGTACAGCCCTCTCAACCAACTACAAATGCATGAACACCGTGTCCACAGCGCAGAGCTACAATTTAAGAAGTGCAAAAAGCAGATTAAATAGAGATTTCCTAAAGAACACAAAATTACAGAAAAACGTCTTGCTTCCTCTACAGAGCTTACAGCAAAGGGTTTCTCATTAGAAGGTTTGCATAATAAGCAAACCAACTATGCCCCTACTAAATGAGGGAATGCAATCAAGATGTGAATCATAGAATGGTTTGCATTTCTTGCATCCTTCCATATCTCCTTACTCTTGTCACTATTGGAGGCAATGCCAGAGCAGAGTCACGAC
Source organism: Cyanoderma ruficeps (assembly GCA_008694505.1). Lineage (NCBI taxonomy): Eukaryota > Metazoa > Chordata > Aves > Passeriformes > Timaliidae > Cyanoderma > Cyanoderma ruficeps. The sequence goes on along the minus strand of VZDJ01007749.1, from coordinate 32,551,126 downwards.
TCAGAAGTTTGGAAGAGCCTGCACTAGCTTAAGTTTTTCAGCTTACATGTTCACTTTAGATGTTGGCACACCAGTGAGGCATTTGTCACCAACTGAAAAGTATGGATCACAGTCATCTAAGAACAATCCACTCATCATTTCCTCAGTAGTTTGGAATATTTTATACAAAAACTGTCTATGGGATGATAAGCAAAGTACTGCAGATAACCCTTTTGATTCTCTCCAGGAAAATAACAATCTGAGCCTTTGTTTCCATCTTTGCTTCTATCATCACAGACATCATCTGAGAATACCAACCAACCTACTAAGATCTGCTTTTACCTTAGCTCTCTTTCGCCCTTCATCTCTGTATCCGGGAGCAGCATGAAGTCCTACTCCTCTGAGAATCAGAAACCATCTTCTAATGTCAGGCTAAGGTTATTCAGGGTCAATTTATTCCCTTTGGTTTTAGTGCCAACATTATTTTTAAGATTAACTAATTTTTCTTCTGCGCTGATGTTTATATCCTCAACATTTTTAAAGGCCATAATCTGAGTTGCATTGTCCTAGGCTAAACAAGTCAAGCTCCCCCTAATCAATCTCCCCTTTGTTATAACCAGCCCATAGTCAAATTTCACAGTACTTGAACAAAAGGGGCACGAAGTGCAGTTAAAATTACAGAATAGCTCTCACCAGTGACTTAATACAATACTATGAATATTATTTTCTACTGGAAATATCTTTCGTGACATATCTTATACTTGCATTTCCCTTCCTCATAACTACATTCCATTACTGGTTCATACTGAGTCCCATAAATAAGGCGATTTAACATGCCTTGTGCTGGCTTTGCAAAAAATAAAACATCCAATCTGAAATATTTATTCTGTGTCTACACTGCATGTGCAAGTGTGTGAATGTAGTTCTAGATTTATTCTAGTTATTTTTATCATAACTAAAAAAAGAGATTAAATTTTCTCTGCATATGCAGAACAGTAAGTACTTCTACTTTCTCCAACTATGAAACTTCCAACTGTGCAACACCATTAAAACTCTGGTCTGGAATTAAAAGAAAATAATTGCAGCTATCACCTTGAGTACACTAATAAATTCAGTATTACTGGAAGCACAGTTAAGAAATTGCCTGATCAACTTGCAAGAAGTAACTTCAAGATTAAGAGTTTAAAACAAAACCATTTGGAGAGTGTCCTGTGAGAGAAATATAGAAATGAGAGAAATACAGACTTCTAGTCCACAAATAAAGTAATTCTGCATAACCAGCAAACCTTCTGCTTTCTCCCCACAGCTCAACAGTAATACTCCTTCCAGTAACTTTCCTCCAGAAGAAAAGCCTTCAGCTGCCTAGTATAACATATTCTCCTTTAGGAGAACTCCCCTCCAGTTTTGAGTAAGAACAGCCTTTAGGACTTTGGGAGGCAAGGGCAGACCCAGGAAAGCTATTTTACATCTAAACATTTTGGTAGCCTGATAAATACATGGTGCTACAAACTGCTCCTTGAACTTGCATGTTCCATGCAACTCAATCAGCATCTTGCCAATAATTCATGAATGCCAACAACAACACTGCTTGACCTCACAGTGTTTTAAAGTAGTTGAAAAAATCAATAGGCTCTCAAAGGCCATGTGCATGCCAAGACAAAGCTCTGTGGGTGCCAGGGCCCAGGAGCAGTGGAAGATCCCCATGAGGAGTGTGCCTCTAGGCCAGGTAGCCAGAGCTCATCCCATCTCTCAGCCCCAGACACTGGGCACCCCCCCAGAGTCAGTCCAAAGCCAGGTTGGGATGTGGGCCACCAGTGAGCATGGCTCAGAATAGCCACTGGCTGGGCAGAGCAGGGCTGTGGACAGCTGGAGACTGACCCTGCTGCTGGGGGGCTGACACAGGATCCCAGTACATGGACAGGCTGGGAGGGGAGCCCTGAGGGGCTGTGCAGGGATGGCAATGTCTGAGAGTGCCCACAGGGTCCTTACAGTACAGACAGACATAAATGAATGGATTTGTGCTGGGATGTTTTCATTAAGCTAAACTCTTCCTGATCTTTTCTTCATAAGGCAGAAGAACTTGTTTCTGCAGTGTTCATTTCTCTCTAATTTAGTTTCTCTTTCCCATTCACATGGCTCCTGCACAACACTGGCTGTGGAATCACTGAAGGATCATTCACTCTCTTAGTGTGGAGTTTCTTTATCCTTTTTATCCATTTCTTCACAAGAGAGAAAGTCCTTCCACCTTATTGTCTTTCTACAGTGCTGTAATCCTTATCCTCTAAAGCCTTCCAAGAGGTTAGCTGCTTCTTTCTCACAAAGTTTTGCTGCCTTCTTAGAGAATTTCGGACATACCTCGCTAGGTACCATACAAGCAGCAGCATAAGCACTGTCACAGGCATGACCTGTCTGCTACAGCATTCACTGCATTCACAGTAGTTTTGTGCTGAGGGCTTTAATTCAAGCTCCATTTGATTACTGAATGCAAATGTTGCCAAGGGAATACTTCTCCCGTTATAGTTTAAAGAGACTAATCCAGGGCTCTATCTTATTCAAGGAGTAATTTCATAATCCTCAAATGACCTCACAGCTTTACAGCTTTGCCTGACACAGTTTTTTCAAGTGCAATGGGACAATGCAGGACAATGCACTGAGCCTGCCTTCTCCTCATATTCCATAGTGAACTCAAGCAAGTTCTGTCGGGAAGATACAGCAATTCTGATAGCAACTCTTACAAAGATCTTGGAAGTAGTTGCATCATTGTAGTCTGGGGGAAGAAAGATCCTAGTGAGTCACATGCTCGATGACCAAGGGGTAAACTTCTTATTCTAATTTTTTAATTTGAACATCCCTCTCATAATGGTGACAAAATACAAATCCTAACTTGCCAAATTACAGCACAGATGCTATGTAAGTGTATTTATTTTAAAGTTTTCTAACACATGTACAAAAGGTATGTTATGAAGAATGTTAGAACTTCTCAAAGATATAGAAGCCATGAATGCCAAATTTCCTATTGCTTGCTCTTTAGAGCAAAGGGAGCAATGACACAATGCATTCTGATTAGATTGTATTCCAAAGAATTTTTAATACAGAGACCCTTCTTTGAAGGATCTTGGACACAACCCACCAAGCCTCCAGAGGTAGGCTCTGTACAAATCAATCTGATCTCATTTTCAAATGTTCTTTTCCATTTAGCTGTACTGATTTTCTGATGTCAAGATTGTGGCTAAAGCCGAGCAAAGACTGAGAACTCCATGCAAAGAACTTCACATTCATCTGCATATTGGCATCACTCTCTTGATTTTAGGAGAATTCCTGAATACTGCAATTAAAGAGAAGCTGGGGTTTCTAATGATGGTGGAGAGATACTGGAAGTATTCTTAAGGGAGATAATCCTGAACTAGGCTGGCAAGGAGCCTTGCCTCTCCCAGCAGGAATGCAGCAAGATGAAAGATGCTGACAGAACTTGCCAACATAGCTGCAAGGAGAGACATCAATTAATTTAGCCCTATTTCAAAGAGGGCTAAATTATCATCTATCATCTGGTCTTTCTGTTTGAAATGAGAAAGACAGGTAGTTTTGAAAGAAAAAAAAATTTAAAGTGGTCCAAAGAACACAATTCTGGTCAAGCTCTGAGCTTGATTTTTTCTTTTCAGCTTTAGAATATTTGGGTCACAGAAGAGCTCTCCCTGCTCAAGAGAACAGCGCCTGTGGTACAATAGGACCAAACAATAAAAGTCATGACTGAAGGCAAGTTTTAACCACAAGACACATTAAAAAAGGAGAGAGTGAAGACAATGATTCCTCCACTATATTAGGATACTTAAGACAACTAAGCTTAGGGAATTTAAGAGGTAAATATATGCCACATTTATGTGGCAGATACACACAAATATACCATATGCTGTGCAGAATATCAAACTGTTTAACTGAATGAGTAACTTTAGCTAATAGGTATAAACATCTCTGCCAAGATTTCTCATTCCAGAAATACCACATATCTTACTCAAGTAGATGATTCTGCCTTTGAAAAAGCAACACTGCTTCTTGGCCATTCTTAGGCTTCAGAGACCTAGTATATAATGAATTGCAGAGTAAAATGTTGCTTTCAAGTTACAGTGTTCTTGTTTATATCTCTTAAGTCGACATGGAGGGAAGAGAAGCAGCTAGTTTCATGTTTAATTAATAAAAGAGAGAAGATTCTGTTTTGGGACTTTCATTTTCATTAGAAATCTTTGATTGTAGTCAGCTGAATGCAAATTCAACATGTCTGAGTGTGATAAAGAAGGACAAGGCCCTCTGGCAAATGAAATTGCTTTAATCAAGACTCTAGTCTAGTAACAGATGCAATTATTAATATATACAATTATGCACTTCCACCAGCAAGGTTTTTAGGCAATACAAAGTTTTTACACTAAGCTAAGACAGAGAAAATAATTTAAAAACCCACCCCAAAAAAATAAACAAAACAAGTTGCAGAAAACTTTGTATAACAGTAGAATGAACACAATACATGAACACAGGTTGCATAGAATAAGCCTTCATAGAAACAGATAAAAGAAGAAATAATTTAAACCTTCATATACTCATAGAAGAAGAGAGGATGTTTACTGTCATGACTGCTTTTCCATTTCAAAATGCTTACTAGGACTGAGCAGCTTTTTGACAAAATGGGCCTTTGAATGGGTTGCCTGGAGAGGTGGTGGAGTCACCGTCCTTGGAGATGTTCAAGCAAAGACTGGACATTGCACATCAATGCCATGGTCCAGTTAACATGGGGGATATGGGGGTGCTCAGTCAGAAGTTGCCCTTGATCTCAGAGGCCATTTCCAACCTAACTGATTCTGTGAAAAAGCTTCCAAAAACTCCACTATTCCAATGGCTTAGCATCTCCCAGAGCAGCACAAAGGCCACACAGTTCCATCCCTGTTACCACTAATTGTAGCCATTCTGACACTGGTTTCATACAGACACCACTTTCCATTTCTGCTGCCGGTCTGGCCACAAAACACAACAATTCCAGGGGATCATGCTGACATGACCTTCAACTAAATCTTACCATTAAGTTCAATCTATACTTTTCTAATTAAAGAGAAATACAGATCTATCAAGAGCATTATAAAGCAGTCGAATGGCTGCTACACTGCAGCTGAGAGCAGGCTATCCACCTTGCATCTACAGAAGCCAAGGTATGTAACATTTCCTAGCCCAACCATGTAGCCCAGTGCTCCAGGGCATGTTACCTTGTGATCATATTTAAATGGAATAAATCATGGAAATTTTGAAATCAAAATATTACCTATCGGTTTAAAAATCACTCAATAAAAATGAAAGAACTTTTCTTAACCTCTATACCCCTTCCCAGTTTCTTACTAAAAGGACTGCAATCAAGGTCTAAATTACTGACTAAGTCTAGAAAACAAAAGAACTCCTCCTTGTTTGTATTTTAGTGATACATACCTTGTATAAAACTTAGTGATCTTAATGTACATATCTTTGTGACAAAATTCTTGCATTACTAAGAGATACTTTATGCCTTAGAGTAAATTTGTGAATACTTGAATAGTGCTTTCAGACCTACTGTAACAGCAATGACAGTCTTCAAAAACAAAAAATAAATTCCACCAACACATTCAGCAAGATACTTAAAATCATCAGAACCTTTCCTGGTATTTCTCATGGCTCATCATTAGTTATTCTGAATCCTAACACCCTGTTATCTTGACCAAAGTTCAGTTCAGCACTCAGATGGTGTTCCTCTAGAAACTGAGATAAACTGTAGCATGTCTGCTATTTGTGAGCCTGGAAATTCTCTAGAACCACTTACTATTTTTAAACACATTCTTTAGATGGAACATACTGGCATGCTGTCATTTTTTCCCTAATGAAAGGCAGTATCCAACACATTCTGACTGTCATGGACTCACACAAATTGTTTCTTTGTGACAAAGCCATCATGAAATACAGCGCATATATTGCTAGGTTTATAGCTCTTGGTGAGAGTCTTGGGAAAATGACTGAACAAATCCAATACAGTGTATATTTGGGAGAATAACTAATGAGAACTTGAACAGTGAGCTCCTGAGGAGATTCAAAAACAAACAGGATTCGCTCTTGCCTATAGCTTCTTCATAGGTATTTAGATAATTGACTGACTCACAATCCATTATCTCCTACAGTATGAATACTCAGGCTGCAGACCTTGCCAATTTGAAGAAGAATGATTACACTGTAGATTGAACCTAAAGAACTCACGGAGAAACAAACATTAAAAAAAGAACTGCATGACCTTTCGCAGTGCTCTGCCAACATACAGTAACACAGGCCAATTGGCCAAACAGGAACCGTGGTGGCTGCTGCAGTCCAGCAGCAGGTAGGAGTCACCACAGGCCCAGATTCAGAACACACTTGACAGAGAGCACTCAGTACTTGGCCACAGCATCTAATATTATGCCTAAGAGAACATCTTCAATTCATGCTGCCAACTGATGTCTTCTCTGAATTCAGCTTTCTCAGCTTTAATTCAGCTCACTCTCGTGTTCATGCCAGTCTCATCCAACACGCAGCAATTTTAGCGACTGATCTGGCCACACCACAGTGTCATCAGGGCTGCATTCCATCTGCTTCCCGAACTTCCCATCAGCACAAGGCATACACACACTAGGTGGGCATAGTACGAACATATAAAGATTGACAGAAGATTTCCAGTACTCCTCCCTCATCTGCGATAACCAGAACAGAAAGGCAGCAGTGAGGTACTGGATTTGAGAAAATGAACTGTCATTTCAGTGGGATTTGCACCCCTACATACTGTCAGAGCTCTGTTTAAAGGAAAACACCCAAAGACACAGTCTTTGCCTCTCTCAAAAGCTATCTTCTAATTCTGGAGTCGCTTGAAATAGTCTATTACAACCAAAGAAGAAACAAAAATTTGAACATTTCAAAATGAGATCCTACCTTTTTCCCCAAGATGGGACAGGCCATGTCATGGCGCCTGTCCCTATCTTCGACTCCCAAATATTACTAGGAAAACATCAGTCTCAGATTACAAGCCTGGCTGAGTTAAATATTTTAATCACTACTGAAGTTACAAAAAACCCTGCATTCTGTTTCAAGCTTACCTGCCCATAATTTAACTTGCTCGGTGATAAGATTCTTTCTTATCACTTCCTAGAAGCGATAAGATTATTTTACTTCTCAAAAGCAGTGTTGCATGAAGACATTTAGTGTTGTCTTGTCTCTGACTGCTATTATCTTTATTGAAACCTGATATAAAGAAGGGAATGAATTCTGCAAATAATCCATAAATAATTTTATGATGGGATTTGAAAAAACAAAGTATTGCTGGAAGGATATAATGCCCAAATAGTGACTTATTATTATTTTGACCTAAGGCTGGATGAAGTAATGCATCACTGAAAATATAACTGCATCCACAGTAGTTTTCTAGGCTTTTATGTGACTTCAGGTGCTAATAGAATCTAACTGGTTTTATCTTTATAATGCAATTTGAACAGACGCAAACTGCAAGGAACAAAAACTTGCAGAACCAGTCAGTTAACAGCTTTATTTCAATTAAGAAAGAGTAGAGCTCTCATTAGCCTGCCATTGTTTTTTGTTCTGAAAGAAATGAGCAGTATAATTTGGATGTAATCACACAGGAATCATTTCAGCATTTCTCATCTCATTCTTTATCCCTATTGTACAACAGTCATCAAAGGTGTAAAGGCATTAACATTCACCTGTTGCAAATCAGCAAGCAGCTCTCTCAAAACAGAGCCCTCTTTTCATAGAATCATATGGAATCATTATTACATCTATTCAAGAACTGCACCCTGACTTCAAGCATCTACCTTAACTCTACTAGGCTTCGAGTAATATTCTAAGCAAGTTTTCTGAATCAAGAATCAAGGTTCATAAGGAAAGCATCCACTACAAAAAAAAAAAATCATCCCCAACAGATTTCATTGACAGAAATATCACATAATCTTCTGTAGATCCTGGCCCACTCAATTTACAAATCAAAAATCATACCCTCGATTAAGAACAAAGAAACCTCCCAATCATTTCTTTTTACTTGGAAAGATCCACATGCAAAGAGCTCTGTTAGGGTTAATTGTTCATTATGTTCACTGCTGTCTCTGCTATGCCCTCTCCTCTCTATCAGATAAGAATGTTGGACAGATTAAATCACTGCAAATCCCAGAAAGGACAACTAACTCTTAACTGCCATCAGGGATTTCACTAGATTCACACTGCAGAGTTCTGCAGTCTGTTCGATCAAATATTCAGCAAAGCAAAGCTTCCAAAGGCCTTACCCTGCAGCTCTTGCACTTTTTTTTTTTTAACTCACAGGTATCTGCCTTTCAAAGCTCTCCCAGTCTCGAGTTTTTTTGCTACATCTTCTTGTTGGACATTTAGAAAACAATCCACCTGTGGCAAAATTGTCTCACTTCTTTTAATGCTCAGTGCCAGCAAAATCGCAAAAAAATAAAAATTCTATTGCATACTGAGTTCTGTACCACAGTTTTGTCAAAGCACTACTGGAACTGAAACAGCAAGTGAAGATTTAATAAAAGAATAATAGAGTTATTTATCTGAGTTTTAAATACAGTTTAAGCAAGAGGCTGAATGTATGACATAAGAAAATGCTAGAACAGCCCTTCTTAATACCTTGAGTACTGGAATTAATTCTTTCTGGTAATTATGTCAGTCCACAATTATCTTGGCACAAGCCTGTGATAAAATCCTCATGTGAACAGATGCTCACATGAGAGCATCACATGTTTATATCTACTGGGTGGGTTCATCAATACAAAGATATTCCTATATTAGTCTGTGTATTCACTCTATAATGCTATTTTAGAGGTAATTTTCAAAATGCTATTGATACTATTGGAAATGTATTCATACAACAGGGAAAAACCTTTTCCAAAGGCCTCCTGAAAAGAGATGATGTAAACTCCTCATGTCCAGTGCTAAGGTCAACAGAAACTGTACAGATGTACTGTATCACTTCATTAATTACATTTTTTTCCATTAAGTATTTCACAAGAACATACAAAATAATGTTTCTATTCAATTAATTGTAGAGACACAGCAGATCTTACAATGATTGATATTAATTCTAGGCTTCCATTCCCATTTTTTCAAGTCTGTTCATGCTCCTGCTATTTACTTTCCAGTGGCGTGCAATTTTTGACTAACAAACTCCAAAAACTAATAAGATGCAATAGGTGAGAAAATTTTTAAAGAAGTAAATTACTAGATTCAAAATTGACTTTCACTTCACTATGATAACAAATATTTTAAACCATCCCCAAAATAACAGTATCATCTAAGAAATTCTGATATTTTGACATTTTGCAATTTTAAAAGCTGTACCTACACTCAGCTTCACCTTCCAAATGATTTTATGAACAAGTGAAGTTCTGCTCATTTCTACCAATAAGATTCCCATTTAAAGTCCTCATTTGGATACTGATTTTATTCCATCTTGCTGCGCAGATTTGAAAGTTATGTGGGAGAACTTAGGATGAAAACTTAATGTCCTCCAAGTGAAGCAGAATGCAGGCAAGTAACATACCAGAATATAATGGCTGCTTCAATTTCACTCTCAGCACCCACTGTGATATACATCTGTGCTTCTGCTGTCAATGCACATTAATTATATACTATATATTTCCTCCATAGTACTGAAAGCAGCAGCATTTTTTCTTCCCTCCTACCCCTTTCTAAAATAGAGGAAATCGATACAACCAAATAAAGAAGTTAATCAGGTTTTGTAGGGAATATTATCCTTCAGAATTTTCACCAGTGACCAACTCCATTAGTTTGCCACAAGGCCTAGAAAATGAGCTATGGAAATGAAAAGGTATCACATGATAATTATCAGTAAACAGAGTCCTGACAAAACCATGTATCAGAGATAAAATGTATACATGATAGGATGGCTGGAGGAAAACCAACTCATGTTTCTACATCAAACCCAAAACGATTGCAAGTGCAATCATTTCAAAGGGCCACGGATACCACTTAGGTCAGCTTTCTCACTCTGTAATAAAGTTTGAATTTTTTTCATTTTGGCAAAATATTTATTCCTAAGGAAAAAAGTAATTCTTCCTACTGTGAAAATCTCAGAATCATTTTTTAAAAGCAGTAGACACTGAACAGCCAGTTTATTGTTTGAAATTTGCAACCATTTCTGGATGCAGTGCTAAAGAATACTAAGCAAGTGTTTTTGTTTAGAATTAAATATCTTAAAAAAAGGTCCAAACCTAATTTATTTTGTTGAAATCAGTATCCAGGAAACATAAAAGAACAGTAATAATGAGAAGTGTCTCTTATTGTCCGAGTGGTATGTTCTCTACTCAATCATTCTAAAGCTGAACACATAATATTGTCTAAGAAAAACATACTAAAGTAACTATTTCCCACATTCCTGAAAAACTCCTGGTAGGGATGGTATCTGGACTAATATTAATCTTAACCATCTTAGATATGAAACAGAATTCAAATTTTAGCTTGATAAAATAAAACACACAGTTACCTATTGTTTTTTTACTTCAGCAGCACAGAAATCAAGTGAAGCAAAACCATCTAAAAACTGAGTCCAGAAAAACAACACCAGCTTTTTTAAGGGTCCAGTCTCACAAGAAGCCCTGAAGATCTTTTTGCTGTTAAAAAAGGCAGCAGCTTCTCTCCTTCAGTCCTCTCCTGCAGCCTGGGTACCAGCTGAGCTCAAACCCAGGACAGAAACAGGCAGTAAATAAAGGGGCTTACTACTCTTAACAGGAGGATGAGTTAGTCTCTAGCAGCTGACAGTGCTAAAGAACAGATAAATAGTTTAGAATCTAGTTCACACCATAAACCCCTATCACACTTCAGAGAAAGGAAGCTTTGCTTTTACAACTCCTTCACAGTTGACCAGAGGGGGAAAAAAAAAAACCACAAAAACACCATCTGAAAAAGTGAAATAGCAATTTATTCAAAAGATACTTAATTTAGAGATGTTTTCTCCCATTATTTATTGGATAAAGAAGCCTACCACAGCTATCCATCTATCCATCCAATAAATCATTTGACTACCCTTCACTGTAGATTACTCTGTGGTAAACTAAGTTTTTCTAGTTCTGGTTTATTATTATATCCTCCTCACTTTCAGTATCTTTAATCAATTCAATTCTGTCTAAAATATGAATTGCATGCTCTAAAGATCAATAACTAGGCCTTTTTTTCCATTGCTTTTAAGTGAATCACTAGCACAAAGGGGGCCCACTCTTTCTGTGAGGTTCCCAGTAGTTACCATATTAGACAGAGTAATTTTCTCTACATTCCAGATGGCAAGTATCCCAATGACAGCCAGAGTCCTTTTAACCAGCACACTAGGGTGAATGTAATGATTCTCTTGGGAAGCATTTCCTGTAAAATGTTGAGAAGTTGGCAGATGGGACAGAAGATTTTAAGACTAACTTTTCTACATGAGTCAATTTGGACGAATTAGAAATGCTATGAAAGCAAGCTCTCTGGAGGCAGAGAATTTCTGAAGACCTCTTCCAAGAGACAGTCAAAGTAGACAGACAGGAGCTTGGGAAAAAAATAAAAAATTAATCTCTAAGTCTCCTAGTTTGCCTTGGGATTTTTTTTTTCCTCACCTGGTATTGCTTTGGTGTAAACAGAACAACAGTTCTTAAATTTGAGAGTTTTATCTTAAACACCTAGGAGGAAGACCTAAGCTAATTGTATAAAAAGAATGTCCTAAGACTCACTGTTTAACCTATCAATTTAACCTATCAAAAGAGGTGAAGTCTTTGATTCCATCCCACTTACTCAGCTTCCCCTTACACAAACCTGGTCCACATGTTCCAGAAGACAAAGATTGTTAGAAGAGACAATGAAGAGGGGCCCTACCAAAAGGATTGAAGAATTCACCTAATGTTTCTATTTTTCCAGACTTAAAATCTCACTTGGCACATATTTACAGATTTGAATCCATCTTTGAAGGTCTGTTGCTCCATAAATCAGTACATGTACTGACTCGTATGTCCTTTAGTATTGAATTCAAATCTGTTATAAATAAAATTGGTTATTTTATTTTAGTGATTCAAGACAGTAACAAAATGCTTCAAAATATTAATTTTATTCACCCACTGTACCATTTCTTCGAAAACATTAGAGCAAAGTCTGTCTTTGAAAATGGCAGGGGGTTCACGTATTAATTTGCAGCAAACATTTAACTTGCTTAATTAGTAGAAAACCCAGCACAATTAAAAAATTCAAGCAAGTTTATTTTCTCTGACACAGCATAGGTATAAACATATTGCAGCTTTGGCTTTCTGTGAGAGCAATAAGCCTAACTGCTGGATCCGTGCCTGGCAATACTAGTACACAACAAGCAACTCAATCCACAGTTTTCTAGCACCAGGAATGGGAAATACAAGGCACACTTTCATATACCAGATGTAAGAAAGTGTAGCTACTTGCATAAAAAGAGATACAAATCCTGAATCTCTGTTATCCTGCACTCTCTAATATGTAATTTACACTTGTGCTGAATAAGCAGAAACACTTACACTGCACTTATTCTATGCTTACTTTCTGCTATGATAATGCCTCCAGCAAGGTGAAAGGGAATGAAAGAAATTTTAACAAGTCAATCTTACATGGCCAAATGTACATGGACAGACAATTCCTGTAAACATTTTTTTTCTCAGAGTTCAAGCTACTGTACATTTTGTTCTTGTCATTGGGAGACTCAACACAGGAAAATCCAGTCTCAAAACAGAGTATATTCCAACATCACACCCCACAATAATGCCTGGAACCAAGGCAAAGTCAGCCCAGGGCTTGGAAAATAATCTTGGCATTCTTGGTTTAATATTTGTTGACAGGAGCAGAAAAAACACCATCCTCATTTATGTCAGCACCTGACCTGGACAGACCATAATACAACTGCACTGAAAACAAAGACCTGAAGGCGGAAGCATGGTTTTTATCCAGCCTGGGTGGGAAGACACACCAAGCATATCCTTTACTGAAACACACTGCAAAGAATGCTAAAAAGCACTGGCTTGTCACTTAAGCAAACCGAGGCTCTTTCCAATGAAGAGACGCATCTTTGTCTCCCTAGAGAGAGAGAGCACATGACATAGGACATTTGAGATTAGCCTTGAAGAGCAGCCTTAGTACACCTGTTGTTGACAACATGGGCAGCAAAGGAGAAATAACTTCAGGCATGGTAACAACTCAGCCTCATGAGATAAAACAAAGGGATGCTCTGACAACATTAATATTTTGTAAAATTGGAAGTAGCTTATGAATATATTACTGGTTTTAAGACATAAGAATCTAAGAATTTCTCTGCTTCAATCTCCTTTGGAGGGTTTCACAAAATTTAAATCGCTGTATTATTGATCCTGCCTATGACTGCCAGAATGTTGTTGGCACTTTGATCTCAAGCCATACTGTGTGCCCTGATCACAAGAGAAAATGAAAGAAATTGAAAAATTAATGATAAACCAAGCACAGCACAAGTACAAAGATAACCATGGCAAAGAGTACAGTTTTTGAAAAGGTGCCTTTACAGTACTTTACAGTACTGTGATTTCAACCTACTTCTCCAGCCCTAGCCTAGCTTAATTCACTAATAAAAACTTGAAGACCATATTGATGCGCGTATTTTGAATCTCAACAACTTCACATGTGCATATGCATGCACCTAATTTTAAGTCAGTGCATAATGGCAAATTGCAGATGTACCCAGCCCCCACGCACACTTTTTTTCCCCAACTGACTCATGCACATCTGGGAGCTTCACAGTGAGGTGAACTATGTGAGATCACCATTACATAAGCAACAGCAGCAAACAAATCTCCAATGTGAATGGATTTATTAAATTATTCTTGTAACAAAAGTCCTAAAATTTAATAAGTCTAAATATACAGTGCAAGACCAACTCTTATATGCTCATTTGCTTTATATCTGTGCACCTAAAACTGAAAACTGAACCAGTTTCCAGCCTTCCTGTGCTTCCCTCTGTTAACAGGCACTGCTGTGGCATATTCTGCATGTCACCACCACATTGCCTTCGGGCTTGCTTGTGATATTACAAATCAAAATCAATACCACAGGCTTTAACAGCAGCTGATTGATTGTTGCAGAGGTCTGTAGGACAAATAAATTTTATTTAGTTGTTTAGTCACGCAACTTAAAAAAAATCCTGCCTTTTATTTTTTTTACTATGCTTCATAATCTGAACTCTGTTGGCACATTCCGACACAAGCAAAAATACTGTTGTACCCTACTCTAAAAAGATTACCTGAATTTTTTAAAATAAAAAGACAATAATGCATTTCTTCCGAAAAATATATTTGACAATTTACTTATTCCAGATAAACAGAAAATGTAAACAACCTAAGAGATGTAAAACAGGAAAGAAAAGAAGCCCAACATTATCCCATTTAATCTAAAAAAAAAAAAGTTAAAATAATACCTCTGTGATCCTTATTTGAGAAAAAACATACAGCAATTAAATGAGAAATTCATTGTATTTTGTGAGGAAACTGAAAAGTTAAGATAAATCACTACTGAATTATATAAAAACACTGAAAAGTTAGTTGGCACTCTAAAGAAATTACAGGGAAAAAAATGCCCCACACCATGATTTATAACTGGACCAAAATTGGAGATTTTTCTAAAAGACAAATAACCTTTACTATAAAATCTTAAGGTAGAAAAAAATGTACTGAAAGCAGTTGAGATACACATACAATAAAGGACATGTGAAATGATTGTGTCAATTTGAATATAATTTATGGTGAAGCCACTGCATGGAAAAATCAGCCCCACACAGAAATAAAACTAACCCTGAGAAAGGTACAAATGGGACTGTTGTCATATCTCACAGAAAACTGCAAGCATCTATACCACTGTAAATGCCTTCTAATTTTAGGTTAGAAGGTTATAAATGCCTTCTAAATTTATCTTTTGGTAATTAGACACAACTAGAGGACAAATTAGGGGTAAAAAGTCATAGGAAAAGAAAGCATGATTTTTAACTGTGAGGGTAAATAGCCACAGGAATATATTGTCAAAGGAAATTACTAATTCATAACAGAATATTATCTGCTTAGGGGTTTGGGCTTTGCTTTCAAGGAAATGTGACTTAGCTTAGCTGTTCTCCAGTGGACTTAAGAGTAGTCACTGAATATTCAACCTTAGACACATAAGATGACCTATCACAGAAGGGTGGAATCAATGGGCAAAACTTTGACTTCTGCTAAGATGGGAAGTGAAACCAAAGAGCAACCATGTGCTCTGCAAGCCCCAACAACCACAGCTAAATCTACAAGGTATCTCAATTTAAAGGTGCTATGGCACTCTCAGAAAGAATGAAAAATAAACTCAAAAGACAATACAGACACTTTAGGGAGTGCAGACATGGCAAACTATGCCTACCATAACCACTTCTAGACAGGTCATGCATACTAAGGACTTGACTTTAAAAAATGGCAGCTACAGCTGCCAGTAAAAATCAGTGAGAGGCTTCAGTGTCAGGCAGTTCTGAGACACTGTCATCTCAGAAGATAACACAGCAAAATCCTCAGTGCAAAATTGTTTCTGTCCAAGGTACAAAACAAAACTCTCACAGGCTTCTGGTTGAGCAATCCAGGGATTCTTAGCCCAGTTCAGAGCAGTATGTCAAAATCTGCCATAGCTGTTACATTGTCTTAGTATGTTGTGGTTTAGGAATGGCTCTCCCCAGTTCAGCGCCCCCACCAAAACTGTTCAAGCCATGCTGCCTCTCTTGTGCTCCCCCACCCTCCCCTCCCTCTCACCCCTGTGGTGGAATGGAGAACTGGGGGCATATAGGACAAATATTACAGGTTAAGGTAAGAACAATTTACTACTGGACACAGCAATGAGGTAAGAAAACAGTAACAGCAACAATGCTGATGAAAGAGGGTACCAGAAAGAAACAATGCACAGAGAGACCCCCTGAAAATAGACAAATACCAGATTGTCCATCTCCCTCCACCACACTTACTTGACCAGAGCAGATCCCTTTCCCCCACCCCTGGCAATGATGTGAGGTGGTACAGAACAACCTCCAGGTCCTAGCCATGCCCTCTCTTGGCTACTGCAAAAGTTAGCCCTGTCCTTGCCAGAACCAGGACATAGTACAAAGAAAATTGAGCTGTACTGAACAGCACAAGAAAAAGAGATGATTAAAGACTATGTTTTTACAGAATATCAACTGACCTTCATTCATTCATGCAACACTCTTCCCAGGAGTTCAACAGAGGCAACAGAATACTTCATGGCTTTTTTGAGCAGGAAAAAGAAGTAAAATAAGAAAGAAAAACAGGTTTTGTGCTTCTTACACAAGGAGGACTGCAAGGGAATACAGGGAGGTGTTTTCACAAAACAAACCAGTGGGTAAGTATACCAGCAGCAGCAAGAAGCAATAAAGCCTAGGGAAATAGTGACTGTGTTTGTTACAAGCCATTTCTGATTGTTCACCCTAACACATGAACTACATTATTTACGTTACAAACAAGCTATGGGAATGGTTTCACATGGGAAATTGTATTTTTTTCTTTATTATTAAAAGCTACTTCCTCGTATAACCCCTGCTCAGTAGTCACTTTGTCCCTGATCAAATGACACAGCTCATTGTTTTCCACAGAAGCAGCAGCAGTTTAGTGCTGAATTCATGCCTATCCTCCTGAAAACTTGCCAAACCTAAATACTGCAGACGCCATTTGGGAATGAAGTATTTATTTCCTATCAACAGTTATTGTTTAAATGAAGCAATAATGTAAATGCACCATTCTCCCTATTAGCCTAAGGATGTGAGAAGTCTGTCTGTTGGGGAGAAGGGGAGTACTTATGGTCCCTCAGGGACATACACCTCCCATCTACAAAAATACACAGCCCAATGGTTAAAAAAAAAAGCAAAACAAAACCCACACCACCTTGGGGGCCTCTCATGTTTTTCTGTTTCAAAAAAAGAAGTCTAGTTTTAAAAACCAAAGCTGAAATGACAACAACATCCTCATGGCCAAAGTTGAAGACTTTTCTGCTCTTACATCTTAATAATTAAAAATAATATGCATTATTGTTGCCCCTAAATTACTAGGAAATATGTTCTTTCCAGTAAATACTGCTTTTGAAAATGGAATGAAGGTGCTC
The DNA here is from genome assembly GCA_008694505.1 of Cyanoderma ruficeps. Taxonomy (NCBI): domain Eukaryota; kingdom Metazoa; phylum Chordata; class Aves; order Passeriformes; family Timaliidae; genus Cyanoderma; species Cyanoderma ruficeps. The sequence continues at coordinate 32,533,951 of VZDJ01007749.1, read as the reverse complement.
TGAAGAATCTCAACCTTAAACCTTATACAAGAAAAAGGATCTATTACCAAACTAAAAACATGGCTTTCTTAAAATCATAACTAGACTGAAACCTGAAAGTTAACAATTTTTCCACCTGAAATTAACAGTATTTTTAGTCAACCCTGTATTTTTCAATTTTCATCCCTCAGGATCGCCAAGCCCTAGGGGCCATCACTGAAAGGTAAGAATTGGTGACCTCCATTCCAGAACATCAGAAGCCCAGGGATGCTCACCACTGGGCTACCATCCTCCGACTTACAGCCACTTTCATTTGCAATGTACAGCTAACACCACAAGTAGCTGGGGTTTTTTCTCTCTTCCCTAAAACTTTACTGTGGGACTTGCAAAGCATGCCTGCTGCCCAGATGAAAAAGGATCAATAGAAGATGCAACATCATTTTCTTTGCTACCTGAGGATATTCTCTTCATCTCACTGCCTTTCTAACCTCACACTGGGAGCTTCAAGAGCCTTCATTTGAATATTTGACTGGGAGGAAGTTCTCATCACAATTAAATGTAAGCAAATGGAACAGCAGTAATTATCAACGTTTAGTTTTAATAGAATTCTTATTTCTTACCATTGTTAAATTCAAGACAGCAGCCCACTTTGAATATTAATCAATTCAGCAATCTTTCTGAGTTCCTTTTGAAGAAAAAATCCACTTTATTGTAAAGAGTAACTGCAGAAGTCAAATTAAAAATACCTGTACTACTGTTTGGAATTTGCTTGGTTGCTTTTTTAAAAAAAATGCAGCTACTGGAATGATAAATTATTTTTCACGTCTAAGATTCACTCTGAGCACTGGCAGTAGCTAATACTTTCTAGCACTTCAAAGACAAGATGCAATTGCCAAGCACCATTACGGTAAAACTATACAGGATGCAGTAAAAGACTATACTTTGCCTTTTTACCTTAACAATAAAGCATTTAGACTGTAAGTTTGTCCTCCACCCTGACTAAGGGTGAGCATTTAGCTGCAGCATATTACAGATTGCTTGTCCCCTCACAGCACTGCATAATCCACTGCCTGTTCCCTGTTTGCTCTGCTCACCTACACATGCATGAAGGTCAGGCTTTGAATCCATTCTCATCCTGCCAGTCCTCACAATACAGGCATGCTGGGGGGATAATAAGGGATGGGTCTCTTTTCCTGCACTGCAAAACAGGCAGCCTGTGCAGCCATGGAAGATCACACCTTGTTCCTCCGTCTGGCCACAGCATTGCCCACGACTATCTGACCACAGCTGCTGTTGACTTCTTAGGCTGCCCTGCCAAAAAGACCACAACTTCAGGTTTCTTAAGCTCCAACTCAGCCACATCTCTCTCAAATATATGACACCAGCAACATGTCAGAAGGGCAAGAGGATCAGAAATTAAAGCCCTAGGAAAACATACTGGTGCTTAGTCCACACTATTTCACTTGAGGCACTCTGATCCTCACCTTGCCACAGCAGACTGGATTTCTCTGCCCAACCAGCATCAGTCATCCTGGCCCCCTCTGCACACTCCCAGGAATGCTTCTGTGGGCTTTCCAGCACTGAGCCCAATTCCACACAAACCCCAATTCAGGATGCCGAGACAAAAGTGTGCAGCGCTGCATCCACGAGGAAAAAGATTTCAGCACAGCAATGAAAACACAATAAGCAAGTAGCAATGATCTCCCTTCAGGGGTAAGTCATAAGCATGTTTGACAATATTTCTAATTCCCCAATAACCACAAACAAAGACAAACAGGCTGCTCCTGCTACAGATTGCCAGGAAGCCCCCAGAATGCAGGCGACACACAGATGCAATTGTTAGGACTCATGACTGTAAAAGTCAGAAAATCCAGAATTGCAAATCCTTCCAGAAACATACAAATGAAGAACTACAAAAAGGGAAAAGTGGATGGGGAACGCGAGATCATAGAAAAAACACAAAGAACCCCACTCACTGCTAAGAGAAACCTCACCATTTTTCCCACAGTTCATTCTGTTTCAAGACTGAAAAACAGATTTAAAGAGTACTGAACCTTTTGTATATGCCTACCAAAAAAATTGCAATAGCTACAAACACATGTAGCACTATTTTCAGTTGTTATTCACTGCCCCTTCTAGTACCAGAACTAGGGATTATCAATCAAAAGTTGCACACAGAGGCTTCAAAACAAACAAAAAGCAATGCTTCCCCATTTAACATCCACTGCAGCTGAGGAACTCAATTTGTTACCAAATTCAGTGTCACCAAGCCTGAGACTAACTCCCCCAAGACACAAATTGCTACAGGCTGACAGCACACAACAGAAACAAGGAAAGTATATTCTTGACCCATTTCTGTTATTGACCACTACTAGAGATAAAATACTGAAGTAAACATACCCCTTGACCTTCAATTAGTCCTTCAGTTATTTTTATGCTGTTATGTAATCCGTAGTAAATACATAAATACAGCACACAAAAGCACTGCTATGAAGGATAAAAGCAGTCTAGCCTATTTCTCTGGGAGCACTGATCAAGTGTATAGAAGATATATAGATTTTTGAAACGCAGTATGTTAACAAGACCTGAGAGTTTTAGAATAGCCTTTCCTTTCAGAGAGCAATGTCTATTTTGGACTGGAATTTGCATTTCCTGGGTAAGGTAAACTGTTGGCATTAAACCACAAATTAAAAGTGCAGTCTTGTATAATTTTCTTTTAATTATTCCTTTTAAGGCATCATTTTCATATTTTAAGACTACAGAAGGGATCTTTAAAAAAAAAGACTAAAAAACCCCCACAAACATATAAACCAGTGAGAGTAATTGAATACAGTTCTTATTACTATTTTTAAAGCGTCTTTCCATCACCTGACGTGAACTAAATACTTTGGCAATTTTATGTAAGGCATTTTAACTGTGAGTCATCTGCAACTATGCTCTTGCATACAAAATAAGCTGAAAACAGTTGGTACTGCGTGCTGAGTGACATCCCTATTTTCCTCAAATCTTCAGACTCCATCTTCATATGGTATTTCTGTTCATTTTAGAAACAATGTATTACACACTGCAGATCTCTGCTTCTGTTTGCCTTTTTTATTCACTAGTACAGATTTGCATTCCAATTTCAGGTGAGTCATTAAATCCAGTTAAAATGCCAGCCCTTGCTTCTCACTGGGACTTCACAGCAACAATAAAATCATCTTTTGTTCTTCTTACAACCTAGTAATACCTTGAGAAGACATCTGTGTAGTAACTTCACTAGGACAATAAAGACAGAAGAACTGGCTAGAAGAGCATCCTTGAACTGTAGTGAAACAAAGCATGAAAATCTTGAACTGTGCAAAGCTCACTAAAGGTAGTTTACTATAATTAAACAAATATATTGCGTTAAACCACTCCAAGTTTTTAACTAAAAATTCACTGCTTTACCAGAACACAAAAGCCAAAACCTGTAAGGTCTTACAACTCATTGTTCTTTCATTGTTTTGCTTGTAGCAAGAAATCACAATCTCTAACAAACAAATTTTTAAAAAACCCCAAAAACTCATTTATCACTGTTTTCACAGAACAGACAGAATAACCAGATTGTAAGAATTAATTACCTCCACTTTAAATATTTAATCCAGAATTTTCTACAATAATGATAATATACTGAAGTTCAGGGAGGGATAGCTAACTACAATTCAGGATTTTAGAGTCCAAATTAGGAGTTTAATTTATGCTAGAATTAGGGACCTTTCTTTCTCATTATTTATGTCTTCATGACTAAAGATGGTCATCCTATGTCCAGGAGCAAACTGCAGTGTGCTTTGAATTCTCATCCAGAGGGTATCTTGTATTGACATAATACAGCAGTAAGGAAATAACACTTTAAATAAGCCAACTTTTAAGTACTATTAAAAGCCACACTGACCACCCATAATATTGGTACAACACAGGATGAAAAAACAATTCTATCTACATGGAACACAATATATTTTGTAGGTGCACAGAAAAAAACAAACATAAGAGTTAAAAATTACCTCCAAAGCCATCTCCTTGGAAACATTATCTGAGAATTCCTACATTTATTCAATTGTAATTACAGTTTCTTTTTAGGCATTCCAGGAAATTCCAATTTTTTTTATTCAGAGCAGAGAAACCCCCACCATGTTAGCCTATCTTCCTTCTTCTAATGGATATATGAAATCAAAAGAAATAACTTATGGCACTCACACTCATAAATACTATACAGATGCCGAAGCTCCTTTCAGGTTCTACAGTACATGGATGGAGCAGACAGAGCTCACCCATTAACACTTGAAACTTCGGACAGTTCAACGAACAAATTTATAAGAAAACATTCTACTCCAGTATTATTTTATGTGAGGATGCGTATGGTCCCACACCACCCAGTACAGGAGGGCTCAACACTTAGAGTTCTCTAGGACACGTTTTTACAGTTATTATTTGGCTATGCAGTTTTTTCAGAATAACTGCCATGTCCCCCCTTTTAATTTTTTTCCTTTAAGAATAGCTTCTCAAAAAAAACTTCCCAGTCCTTTTAGTCTGATATGCCATCAACACAAGAATTTCAATGCATTCTACTTTAAATTAAATATTACCATTAAAGACCAGGCACTATTTCAAACCAATCAGGCAACCACAATTCAGAACCTTAATTCAGTAACTGTGATGTATCTTTTTTCCAACTATACTATTATCAGCAGCATTACACATTTTGTATTAAGACATCTTCATGTTTCTGATAACACCACTGAATAAGTTGCAAATAAATTCACCTTTTTCTGTTCAGTCTTCTGTCCATGAGGCCTTGAATCTATGCACTGACTTCCAGTATCCTCCCGCATAATGTCTGTATTGTATGTCCTCATCTTCAAAGGCACAGCCCTCTAATTCTCCATATCCAAATTCACCATGAATCCAGAGGAGACTGGAATGAACCCCAAGACATCCTCTGTGTTTCCAGGCACACTACTTCATTTCCCTGTCCCTTGGTCTCATCTCAGCATTCCTCTGTTCTCTGAGGCAGGAATAGTGACACACTGCACATTTGTACAGTAGCATGGTGGTACCCTTGCCTCAGCTGAGCCCTCAAGGCACAATCAATAACAGTAATTAATTTCGTCCCTTGTTTCCTCTTCTATCAAACTGCTGTGGTCTTTTCTCTGATAACTGAATATACATCGTAGCTCCTCGTGTTTTTTCTCACTAACAAAGATATCCATTGTTCCCCTCTCCTTAGACCTACCTAGACCCAATTCTTTAAGAAAAACACAGCAATTACTCTTTGTTCAAATTCTGTCCCAAAATTCATCTCTTCTACATGTACTTTCATTTCTAAATTAAAACAGCATGTGCTACTTCAAACTTATGGGTTAAACAACTGAGAGACAAATATAAGAAGCATTTCAGATTAAAAATACCAATGTTACATAGAAAATGGGTTGTTTCCAAACATATATATTATCTCTTATCAAACTAATGGGTGACAAGAAGTACAAATCTGTATCCAGGGCAGATCTTCCACTACAGATTGGGCCTTCTGACAATGGTTTAAATTATGTCAAGATTCCTATTGACATTAAACAGAGGAAAATGCTCAGAAAAAAACAAACATTCATGTACTTTCATCCATACTCATACACACCCACACAAGCAGTCAAGAGTCCAACAAAGCCAGAGCTCTTTTGGCAAGACCAACCTCAAATCAAAATTAGTGTTTTGTGCCAGCACCAGTCATCAACAAGTTCTTTTATCAGTCTCAAATACTGAGTATCTATTGCTAGACAGAAAATGCAAGTCTTTTCCATGTAACTATGTCTAACATGACTATTTAAGAGCTCCCATGACTATTTAAGAGCAGCAGAGACATGGATGTGGAGAAATCACAAGCAACTTGTGCCATTTTAAGTGACTTCCAACACCACACTTCGAGCAAAACCAAGTCAAATTTGGGTTAAACCACAAGCAAGTCACCTGCACTAGCAAATCACATCACTACCACTTGACTGCTGTCACCAAGGCAGCTCCATTGAAGAAACAGTAAGATATCTTATTGAGAAGTTTTAACGTTTTAGTATGTCTTAGTATCATGTCTAGCACTGAAACAGTGCCAAACACAGCCAGATTTGTTACAGCTTGTCTGACAGTTAAGGGACCCCATCCTTACCCAGGAAACATTGACAAAAAAATTGCTTCAGTTAAGAACCTGAAACATGAAACTTCCCTGCTTCAGGTTAAAAGTCAGATTGTGACAACTCATGAGCTAGACTCCATTCAAACAGTGGAGGAAAATCCAGCTTTGTGAATGCAAAGTGATGTAATATATCTGTGCAACTACCTGAAGACTCCAAATATTTCTCTGCAAAAGACTCTTCAACACCTATTTCTCAAATCAAAGCTGACTTAAACACTTTAAATTTTATACCTTCTTATTTAGATATTTGCAGAAATAATTCTGCTTGTTCATTGTGGCCATCAGATCAATTGTGCCTTTTAATTCCTCTGATAGTGGTGAAATATTTCAGATACATATTTTGCATTTTCTGAATGTTCTTTCCTGTAATCTTTTTCTTCTCGTAACAAAATCTCTTCTGAGATTCCATATATAGCAGTTACATACTGTTCTTAAAAAAATATAGGTAGCTTCCTAATGACAAATACTTTTTTATGGCTTTCTAGTGTTGTTTCTGGAAAACAAAAAAGCCACCTATCTTGTACTTCTCTCCAATGTCCAGAGTTGGAACAGAGTAGGTATGGACTGACAACTGGAATTCTGACCGTGTAAGAATCTTACACGTAACTGACCACTTTAATCACTGACAATTTCAATTCTGAATGTGAACGACTTTTCTAAATAAAGTTCTTCAAAAAGGCTACTTCCATTCATCATGAACAAGTCGTGTAGTCATGTTATAGGGCTCAGTACATGATGTCATAGAACACTTCAAGACGTCTTGCTTGGACCCATACAGGTTCCAAAACAATTCATGGCCCTGAGATGAGACAGACTGAACTCCAGAAATAACTTCTTTTTTACCCCCCCCCCTCTAGGTGGACATTCCAAACCCTGGAATGAATTACCCCAAGACACTGAACTGCATCTGTGGAGAGTTCAAAACCAGAACAGACTGGATGACCTGAGAGGTCTCTCTTTCAACCTCAGTGATTCTGTAAAAAAAAAAAAAATCAAAAAAATGTCAATTGTTGCATCACTAATAATTTTGACTATTCAGACTGCATTAATCACCAAGACAACCCAAGTTCAATTCAAACACCTGTTCAGTGCCTAGGAACAGCCAAAAATCAGCAGAAAAACAATGGTGGTTATAATTAATTTGGACTTGATAGTTTTGATCAATCAGTCTCCAGACAATTTACAGGGAGTGGAACATGAATTCATCTTTATATTATAGATGGAAATCTGGATATGAATGCCACACTGATATACATTTTACCAAATCCAGTTTTAGCAGCACAGGTAAAGGATATAATGATTATGTCTTAGTTTAGCCGAGGTTTTCAATACCTAAAAAGGGTTTGGAGGATTGTTCTGCTTTCCAACAACACTGTACTTAAGCTGCTTCTTCAGAGGATGAACTTGCAAAAATCAGAAGCCACACTGCCTTAGCCAATGTGCTGTCACAGTTAGACCACATACTCTCTCTAGTAGTAAAAATATATTTTGTCATTGGATCCTCAATCTTCACTCAAACACCAATACTCATAGAGGTGCTTTCTACAGAGATTCTTAGCCAAGTGTTAGGAGATGGTGAGTTAATTGAAGACTAAATTTTAAAATATATTTCAAAGATCTCAAATTCCTTATGCAATGAGTAGCCTGAATTCATAATACTTGTTCCACAGGTGCTCTTTACAACCTCTAACTAAACAAACTGGCACTTAATTTCTCAGTTTCCAGGACCCCACTATCTTTCAAGCCCTCCAATCAGATTTCCCTCCCTGATCCAAAGAAAAAGCTAAACCCAAGAGTAATATGAATACCACAATATCTTTTGTTTAAAAATTATTCCATATTTAAGTTAAATAGTTATGAGCAGTCATAAATCATCACATTGCTCATTATTTAGTTGTCATCCAAAAAAAAAAAAAATTCCAAAAAAACCTTTTCATTCTTTATCTTGCAACCTCCAGAAGCAAAAAATTGCTTGATACCCTCCTCTGTTTAACCCAGTTTGCCAGCAAAACCACACCAGATGAGCTGTGCAACTAATGCACAGAAATGTATCAGAAAAATGCAACAAGATTTCTAACGCCCAAAGTCTGAAGAATTAAAAAAAAACACCAAAAAAATGCACCACAGTTCTCAGGAAGCTCAGCAGTTTAACAGCTCCCTGAAGCAACCTTAATAACATAGCATGCTGTTAAAACAAATAAACAAAAAGAACTCAAAAACCCCAACAAACAACAAAGCCACAATCTACAAGTAGTACTTCTGCATAAGTCTTAAGTTTAAAACAATATTGGAGAGAAGAGTTACACACTGCGTTGCAAGCTGTACCAGTTTCACAGATGTCATGTCGACTAAACAGGTGGGAATGAAACCTCTGCCAGCTAATCTCTAATAATACTCTGTTTGTCCTCTGGATCATCTCCAAATCTCCTAACAGCACCTTCTCTCAACATCCAGAGTCGGCTCATGAGGACCACATTGTGCGGCATCAATTACAATATTTTGAATAGACGCTTCTCTGACTTTGAAAAGCTCATGATGGACTCTGTGCTAACTTCAGCTAGAAACGTGCCTCTCTACGATAATTGACATTTCTCCGGCACTGGGCTCACCACAATGCTCTGGCTTTTGTATGCTCTTTGCCTCTACTACTTGCTAAAAACTATTTCAACATAGAGCATGTAAAAATCCAATCCTTGGCACAAGCGATGAATCTGAAAATACAACAGGCAAACGACAGCTAGGAGCAGTAGCTACCATCCCTAGATCGGATATTAAAAGAACACCATTGACGTAACCGAAGTTACACAACCAAAACCTAATGAATTCTAACCCTGCTCACTTTCTCATTTGAATTCTCTTACACATCCAGAGGAAAAAACCCTTGGCCACCAGGAGTTGTGAACTCAGGAGCTCCTGTTAGAGTTGAAGTAGAAGATTCACATCTCCAGCTGAACCGGACAAAACAGCCTTGTGTAGACCAGAGTGTTTGATGGGAGGAGCACGATCCATTCCTGACGAGCTTTCTCTTTCTGCTGAGAAGTTTGAAGCTACTGCAATTAAAAGCAAGTGGTGGATAAAGTCCTCCTGGAAGTCAGCACTAAATCTGTGTAGTCCAATTCTGATCTGCTTTCCATCCCGCAGGATTGAGTAGCATGCTGGAAATCTCTTCTGCAACATCTCCCTCTCCTCATAAGGTGTGGAAAAAATAGGTATTTTGGGCTACCTTCCAGAGCTGTAGTATTCAAGTCCACCCAAATTCTTCTCTATTCTCTGACACAAACTTTAGAACAGCTTTCAGAAAAAGATGCCCAGTCTTTAAAAATGTAGTCATTTATGATTTTACTATACTGTAGCTCCTTACTGAGAAACACAGATTACAGATTAGAACTTGCTTTCCACCCCAAGGAGAAAAAAAGCAAGAAACCTGTATTTTTTAAATTATAAGACTATTATGAGTTTAAGAGACAATGCTCTTATCTCTTTAGGGTATAAAATTTTATTTATGAATATATATTACACTTTAAACGAATGCTAAATTTAAACCAAGAAACGTATTAACCTTTACTTCAGCAGAAGTTGGGTTAGGAAAAGAATGTAGGTCAGTTTTAAAAGAGAGCAAGAGGTTCAGTTTTTCTCACGATCATACTCTTCAAGGCAAAACACTACCATTTTGGGCTCACCATTCCAGCTCTTCACATTAAAGAGATATACGTTTTGCAAAGAAATGTTTCAGTTCCAAGTATGCGTTAATTTAGACACAAAAAATATTCCAAAAACCCCATACCCTAATTGAAAAGCATCAAGAAAACCAGAAGAGAAAACGAGACAGATATTCATACTAGTATCACTGTTTTCTTAACTCTGAAAAAATTAACTCCAGCGTTTAAGGAGAAAAAAAAACCTGCTATACAGCATTTCAAGTAACACATTCATGAGACCATGCCATAGTTTGCAGTAATTAGTTTCTGATAAAAGTTTCTGAACAAGACAGTTGAAAATAATAGAATAAATCATACGCAAGGGTTCATAGAATGTTTGGTTATGTTAATGGAAAATCCAGTAAATATGAAGAAACTTACAGAGTATTTCAGCTTCAACTGGTTGAAGCTCTTTCCACTTAAACCTTCCAGTTTTACTGGAAGACAAGAGCTCAAGTGCTGAACTAGGCAGATTAGACAAATGTGAGCAGAAGGCAAATTCCCATGCCTATATATTTTTTTCATTATATATTCTGCTCCAATCCAAGTGCAAGGTAAATTACTCCAATGAACTCCAAAAACTAGCAGTTGCATTTTAATGTTTACCTGATCTCTACAATGAATTTGAAAGTGCACATAATTTTAGCTATTTCACCACTGCCATAGTTAACACGTGAGGCTGAAAAAGCAATGCTGCACAGCAAGAGCTCAGTTCCACCAAGTGCTGGTATTTCTAAAATGGACTTTCCTTAGGCTTGCAGACACCAAATAAAAATCACAGGTGCACTGCTGATGTTTCAGAAACATCTTTTGTGACAAGGTAATTTCTGACTTTGAAGTATAATTGATACTTTCTTCAGTAACTAAACTAAAGTAATTGCAATGGGAAATGCTTCAAGACAAACAGATGTCACAACCTTGTAACACAGACCAAGTAAAAACATATATTTTTTAAAAGGTATTAATAAAAATGTAACTCTGAAAGAGTAAAAAAATACATGCAAAATGCTTCTTTTTACTATTTATCTAGTACCTGAAAAGCAGTATTCTCCCACAGCATAGATAACTTCCTGAGAAAATTAAGCAGTATTCGTAATCTCAAATTCAAATTAGAGTTCTACGGTGGACATAATAAAATTTATGCTGGACACAGCAAAAGCACACTATTAACAGAAAAACACACAGATGCAACTCTGCAATATTTAGCTTCTTAACAAAGACATCAGGGATATTTGTAGAAAAAGAAAAATCTAACTTTCTTCTCAGAAAAGAGGAATATATGAAGGATTATTACCTTTGCTGAACTGGACAAGATGATATATCTGAGCAGTAAAGCTGGAACAATTTACCATTAGATGTAAATATTTTGACAGACAGTTAGCAACATGCACACAACTTTAAACTAATTGTACAAAAGCCAGGTCATACACTTCTGGCGCCTAGCAAGATAAACATTAATAGTGCTAAAATGGCAGACAAGGTCATGAATTCAACACATTTAGGCCACTACATACAACAGCACACAATACAATTAGTGTATGATTCAGCTCTGGTTAAAATCTAGAGGAGGTTTGACATTAACAACAGCGAGAACAGAACCAGACTTATAAAAAACATACATGGCCATACAGAGACCTCACAGTCATGGACCAACAAATCATTTCATAGAATGTTTAACAGTTGAAGAGTAGATTATTCTGCTAGACAATATACTAAAATCAATTAATTTACATTTGATATGCAGTATCAATTAAGCAATAGGTAAGAGAGCCAGGTTTTTATTTGAAGCAGTTTTTGCAATACAGGATTTGTTTTTAGGCTTCCGGCCAAAAAATGTATTTGTGCCATAAGTATTTTCTTCTGTACTTTTGTTAATAGAATAACCTTTAACAACCTGCTATACCAATCTGCCTGTTTTATGTATTACTTTCATTTAAAAGATTTATTCCTTAGGCAAAGAAAATGAGATCCAGCTAGAAATTTTGAAAGCAATATTATTATTTTCTTCAGCTGATTACTCTGTTTAAAGGTGTACAGTAAGGTTACAAACCATTTCAGTCACAGAATTCCTTATTTCTCTGCCCCCCCAATAAAAAAATTACTAGAGTACAACCACTAATAGCAAACCGTAACTTTTGAGTAAGAACTTACTACAAGAAAGTGCGCTTCCCAAGCTCTAGATGTAGTTCCAATTGTCAAACTGTAATTCTGTAACAGACATAAATCATCATAAAAAAACCCTCACTCATCAACAGAAGTTACAGAGGTACATAAAGTAGTAATTTTGTCAGCACTGATAATCCTGCACAGTTCACCATCAGTTAAGCTCATTCCTTCTGAGCCATGTTAGTTTATTTTGTTAGTAAATCAAAAAGTGCAGCAAGGCCTTCTTGTGTAAATGTGAAATGCAAATGCCATGCACAAGAAAGAAATGTCCCCCATGAAGTTCGGAAGGTTCAGCACTTCTTATAAACCATATTCTTTGGATTACAGCCTCAGAAAACTGATACAGTAACTCTCACCTAGAGGTTTTCCTAGCAACAGCAGAAGGTATCTTTGTGCAGAGGGACGGAGTAAACAATTCTGTAAGTCAGGCACAGGATGTTTGCAATGAGCTGATTTACCAAGTCTGAGGGACAGACCCCCAAAACAAACCAGTTTTGAAGAGAAAAATATTGTCACTGATGTTCTTTTATCTTTACAGCTTGTCAAGAGAAAAATAAACTGAAGAACAGAAAGCAGAATTTTAAAAAGGCGTAAAATAGAAAGTATCTAATTCTGCTTCAGTAACAGATTCCTAGTATAAGGAAGGAAGAAATTCAGAAAATTCAGCTGCAGTTGCAGCTGACATACAAATTATGAAATAGACTCTAACTGGAAATTTCAAAAGGAAAAACAGCAATACATTACTTCTGATACAATCATAATCAAGCAATGCTTGTAACATTTTCAACAGAATACATTAATGTTGCAATTTTATATACCTTTAAACCACATCCATTTTATTTTCAGTAGATTAAAAGAGGTATGAGAATTTCAAGATCAGAAGACAGAAAAAAATCAAATATGGTTTCAGTTGCTTGAAGTCAATAAACAAGTGTAAACATCTCAGTATTTTAAAATGCGGGTATGCATTTTTTTGCTGAACTGAGCGACACATCTCACCTAGAAAAAGATACTTCCATTCACCTTTAGGAACATGAAAATCTAACTTTCACTACCTAACTACTCATTTTTCACCTCCTACTGAAGGAAAACAAAAGTGTTTCTTCTTGCATCTAAACTTAAATTACACTTTCTACGCAAAAGCTTTTTTTTTTTTTTTGAAAAACCAGGCAACAAACTATGGCTTTCAAAAAGATGACAAAGCTCATCTGCAAGTTCTGACAACCCTCCCTCCTATAGTCCTATATTCCATCCCTCTCCCTTTCTAGCCAAATTCTGTTCAGTTAAAATTGAAGATTTTGGAGTCTTTCGGTTCAATAAGATGCAGCTTTCCAGAGGTAAAGCATGCAAAGGAAAAGGAGAAAGAAAATGCAGACTAATCATAGATCAAGACAAATGATGTTCTGAATACATTTTACTGGAATTCTTGTGATAACTTCTGATATCTTAGTAAACTTTATGCGACTTTTTAAAACACTTATTTTCTTGTTCTGAGAGAGAAAAAAAGAATAAAACCTTGACCTTGTCCTTTGTCAGACCAAGAGTAAAATTAAAAAGTAAAAAAGAAATAAGGCTGTTGCAGCAGCCCTCTTGTTAGAGAGTAGAAATGAGCCAAGACACAGACTTCTTGTTTATCACAGCATGAAAAGGGTCCTGGTTTATTCTTCTTTACAACTCAGCCATCCTGACTCCAACTATTCACTGACTCTGGCTGCAGCAAGCTCCTACTGTAGGCTTCCCTTGCAGCCTCTGACTGCTGGTCATTTCCTGCTAAACTATGACTGCAGGTATTGGTTTGCAGACTCTGACTGCAGGCTTTTACCCAGCTAGACTGCGACTATAGGTTCTAACAACAGGCTCTGACTGCAGACCCACACTGACCTCACAGCAGGGATTCTCTCTCCCCAGGATCCTCCATCTTCATGGTCCTCTGCTTCCCTCTGCCCCAAGCTTCCTCCTCCTTCATCATCTCATAATCCTCCCCTCACCAACTAACCCACTTCCTTTTATCACACTTACCTTTATTGGCTACAGCTGTGACTCATCAGGGGCGAGGCTGTATTGGGAATTAACACAGCTGTTATTTATCAGGGGCAAGGTCACCTATATTCCCTTCTAGGTAAGACAGAAATAAATTCCAAATTTAAGAGACCCCCCTTAAAAAAAAAATAAAAACCACAACAAAAAAACCCACAACCTTCTATCAATTTGAGTTAATTCTTAAATTCATAACTACAAACAATAGCAAGTCCTACCACAAGCTTAGGTTGAAGCTGTGCCACACTTAAAATCAGGAAGAGCCATCAAACCCAATACTGGAAGAAAAGGATCTCACTGGCTCTGACAAGACCAAGGAAAAGTGACAGGAATTGAACAAAGTTTTGGACTCAGATCTTGAAACTCCAAAGAAAATCAAGTTAAAATGAACCAGAAGACAGGGTACAGAACAAACACAGTACTCTTCTTGCAAAAGATACTGCTAATAGATTCCAGAAGTAGACTTGGAGGCATAACATTGCAATATTCTGAAACTATCCAAAAATGCAACGTATCTTCTACAGGATTTCAGGAACCTTCTCATATCAAAGAAAATTTACAGAGTATTTCTAGAAGAACCCTGGTCAAATCAAAATGAATACCAGGCCTCCAATTGATTCTTCTTCCATTAATGTACCACTAGCAAAAGCAGTAACCCTTTAAATTCATTACATGAGACACATTAGAAGTGATTAAAGACTAAATAATAAGGCTGACATATCTGATCAGGCAGTCAGACCATCATGTAAAGACCTACTGAAAAACAACTTGGGGTATGAATCATTAATTCACAAGTTCACCCTACTGAAATTCAGTCAATGATGGCATTTGAGTTTCCTGGATTTACCTGTGCAGCTATCACCCTCCTGCAATTACTATATACTAGACTAGTGGTTCTTCTTTTGCTCACAAGCTTTTCTGAAGGACCCACTACATAATTCCAAGACTCCAATAACCTAGGCACACTGCTGATGTAGGCAGCTGAGCCCAGCAGAGCTGGGTGGAGCTGGCATGGCACAAAGTCAAACCCCAGCAGACAGGGCATGGCACAGGATAAACCTTTGCTTTCTATGGTAGCTGGGGCAGAACAAAAAAAACTAAAAACCACACGTATTTAATATAAGCTTTTAAAAGAAGATTAATACAAATCTTAAGCAATGAAGAGCTATTAAATTACCTGTAACACCAGAAGTAAGAAAGAAATGGGAATGGAGAGAACCTTACTGAGTATTTCCCTGCATCACGATTTGTGAAGTTTTTCACTCTCCTCTTGCATGGAAAAGGGAATATGCATTCTATCTCCCTGGTACTTGCCATAAAGACTGCAAACACATATAACTATCTATGCATTAGCATTGCAAAATCCACTTCATAAATGGGTGGAAAATAGACGAAAATATGACGTCACATGATTGACACTTATTTTTTGGAAAATCCCCAGTGTTAGGAGCACACAGAATTCTTGTGACTGTTGCAGGGCTAGGGATTCTTATCTATCTGTACAGGTGTTTAGGTTGCTTCTGTCACCATTGGAACCAAATGCTTTTACAAAGATAGCTTAACGATGAAGACTGTGTGTCTGCAGAGAGAGGTTTAATGATCTGGCTTGTGCTTAGCATGTTAGTTCTAACTCAATTATTCCATTTTACAACTAGGAAATAAGCACACAGTAGGTGATGTTCAAATGTTTATCAGCATGGCTACATTCCTGATGTACGAGGCCGATCAGTTACCAGAGAATGGATCCTACGATCCAGAAGTTTACTGAGTCTTACTGCAGATCTATCCAATTGCCTAGGCTTACTCTAAAAACTCTTCAAATTCCTTTCATTCCTCCACCTAAATTTATATACAAGAGGTTCTGCTTGCCCATCACAGGAATGAAGATGTTCATACACCACAAGAAATTATCCAGCATTTTCAGCAAAGGAAGATACATTCCTCTTTCTTGTTTTCCTTTTTCTGAAGCCAAAGAATGCATCCCACACAAATCCCAGGTACCTGTTTTTTTCCAGCTTTGCCTGATTTCAAAGGAAGAAATATAGCTGTAAGAGACAGCCATTTCTGGCTTGATTCCATTAATACAACTCCACATTTTGGCAGTCCCCAGGAAAACTCACAGACAGCCAATGCAAATTTTGTGTTGCTTCCTTTCATCATTCTTTTGAAAGAAGGGTTTAAGCAGAAATATACTTCAAATTCAGTGCACTCACAGTTTCCACAGTAGAATTTCCAAGACGTTTTCAGAGAGGGAGAGAGATAGGACATTCCAGGGTTTGGCATTTGACTCTGCCAGCTAATATCCTTCAGACACTATTTCCCACAGTCAAGTAAAAGACAACCAGGTAATACGGGTCTGTTGTTATGCAGCATTATTACTCAAATCCTCTGGGAAGCTGTCTCAAAAAACGCAATGATCTTGTCACTTCATCTCGGTGACAAAAAAACTTGTCCTGCACTAAAATGTCATACACTTTAAAAATTAACTGATCCATGCATGGAGGGGAACGATACATTGTAGATTTTTGCCAAAGCCCCTCTGGGTAGTCCACTGAATTACTAGGAAACCTTTCTTCAAGCACATGACAATTATAAGGAAGTCATTCATGACTATGATAAACATTCAAGTATGCCACAACACTGAAGGACTGACATCATCTTTTTATTTAAAACTGTATGTAGTTTTAGTGTGAATGCTCTTATGAACATATTAATATCACTTAAAATCTCTTATAGCATTACATTTATAGAGAAATTGCAGCTGTCACGTAAATTAACACAGCTCGTGTTATGACACCTTACCTATCATCTTTCCTTTTCCTAACAGAAGGCATCTGGATACCAGTTCATTTTTATTAAGCAGTTCTGGAAAGCTAAGAAAAGCTTCAACTAAATCGCATGCCTCAAAAACATTTGTTCCAACCTGTAGTAGCTGAGTAACATCACTGGGCTCGAGAAGCAGCAACACATTTGATGACTTTAAACCCTTCACCTCACAAGCTGCACCATGGTAATTATGTAAAAAAAAAATTTAGAAAAAAGGAGAAAGGTCTTTAATAACTGAACATATAACTAGTTAATGAATCTCACACTTAATAACAAGGGACTACAGTATAAAATTACACTGCAGTAAAAACATATGGGAGCTCCTGCTAGTCTTTGTTAGGAAACTGGGGTGACCTCTCATGATGGTGCAGGCTGTGCCCTTAAGCTGCTCTATTTCTTACAAGGAGAACAAAGAAATGCCACAGCCGTCCCTCTGATGGACAGGATATTGCAGTAAGTTCCATATTGCTGTGGTTGCCTATAAAAAGGCTTAAACTGTTATTAAAAGTAGTTCCTTTATGCCTTTTCTCAGTTACTGAGATGCATAAGGCAGACTCAGAGACCCTCCATTTCCAGAGTGGTACAGACAATAGCCAGACATGGCTTAAGTGCCATACACCTGAAAAACATAGTAAAGGTCTTTAGCAGAATACAGATTGGAGACAGAAAATTATGCCAGGCTATCCTTACTTTACTGCAGGAAGAAATTCCAGAGTATAACTGTGTCAAACAAACACAGTAAGAAGTTCAAATTCGTTCAATCATCCTGGTAAAATGTGGTCATTTTACAGTTCAAAGGTTATTTATGTGTTATTACCAAACAAAACAAATTTATATCACTATAATTTTATTAGGAAATATAGGAATATATACACTTCTTGACTTTCCTTCTGTCATCACAAACCTTCATTTCAGTCAGATCAGGAAATTTAAACAAAAGCCTAGGTGTAATCCAGAAAACAAAATCAAAACTACCACAGATTGTCAACAAGAACCAAAAAAATCAGGGGAAAAAGAAGAAAACTATTTGTCTTTTCAGTTTAATTCACAAACTTCCTGGGGTCAGTCCACTGTCAGTATTTCTCCACACAGTTTCCAATCTTTTATCTTGAATCTCTTGATTCAGAGAAAAAGTTCAACAAATCCATATCCCTGCTAAAAACAGACTGGTTTATTTTCTTGAATTAGAATCATCCTGAGCCCTTTCCACACAGCCATGTAAGAGGAAAAACCAACCACCTTTAAAATATGCCTGTAATAATATACCATGTAAATAGAGAAGTGCAAGTCAGGCATAGTTCTCAAGCCAATTCTAAATCTTGGTCAGAAATTAAGTGGTATTCTCTACAGTCCGTCCACATTTTAAGTTCCTACAATGGATTTTCCTCAGGTCTTCACGATTCCAAAGAACAGGATGCATCAAAACATCTTCAGACTGACAGGAAATGCAGCTCTGTCTCTCAGAATATCAGTCAGCCAACTCACAGGGCTATCAAGAAACTTCCTGGTGGACCAACTATTAGCTACAGAGTTTCCCCAGCTGCCTTCTCACACATCAAATACAGACAACTTCTAGATGCAGAACATGGGACAAGACAGTACCCACACTAGACAAGTCATTTCATCTAGTAATATAATCTTAAAGGTGGTATAAAATGTTTGGCAAACAATTTTGGAATCAAATAATTATACATAAAAGGTTCACACGTAATCCCTGAAAAAGAAATGGACTGCATGTCCTTGCTAAAAGCCTTTCACTACAAACAAGCCATCCAGCTCAATTCCAAAATAGAATTTGAGATCATATTCAGTATCTGTACTGCAGTGCAGTGCCTTAGAGAGGAAGGTACAAATGCTGCAATCTCAGCCACGCCAGTCCTCACATGAGCTGTTCAACAGTGATCTCTTGTGCCAGTCCCTGGTGTATCTTCAAAAGTCACATACTGACAAGTACAAGAAACACTTTTTTAAAATAAACAAAGGATATCCAAAGTGGGTTTCGGCATTCTTTCATTCTACAATTGCTTCTAATAGCCAAGATTGCTTTTGAGCATTTTCTTCAGTGCATTCTGGCAATCCTATATTTGATGACTGCAGTTACCAGAATCTCACATATTCTGATAAATCCCTTTAAAAGATAAGCAGCACATGAAAAGCATTAAAAAAAGAAAAAAACCAAACTCTTTTTTCCTTTCTGTTTCGCTGAGAGATTTGCATAATTCTTCTACTGTTTAGTTACTTATCTTACAATAATCTTCAGATCTTGTTTCTTCTGGTTTTTTTTGTGTCCTCTAATTTCACAGAATCTTCATGTAGGATGGTATGTAAGCATGTGACTTTTAGTCAGATTTAAAGTGGCACTCATTGGCTAAATGCTGCCATAATGAGGAACAGAAGAGACTCTGAAATCACAGAATTGCTATCCTAGAAATGTGAACACAAAACATTCTTAATTTCAAACTTCTCTACCATAAACTTCATTCTTTTATTACTCAAATAAAAAATCCCAGCACTGAGTGAACAAAATCTTTTGCATGTCAAGCATGAATCCTAAGTAATGTTTAAATTTGTTTCAAACTGCTCTTCCAGTGTTGCAAAGGACACATTTTCCACTGGCAGTCACACGCAGAACTATTAAATCCACGTAGAAAATAAGGCAGAGCAGAATACGTTCACATGAGCAAGATGTTCTGTTTTACTGCTGGCTAATTAAAAAAAAATTTAAAAAGGCATTAGAAGAGAGTGCAACATGGAACATTAGCATTCCAACTTTAAAAAAAAAAAAAAGAAAAAAAGAGATGATGACTCCATCAGTCCTGGGAAACATGTGCTGCTCACGCTGATTGTGCCTCTGACTCCTGACAGGCATGGTAGTCATCACTGTCTCAGAAGACAGTGAAAAAAAACATAACCCTGACAGCCCTACTTCAGTGTCCTGTTGGTGTCTCCTACCATAAACAGCTAAAAGCAGACCTGCCTCTAATTTAAGAAACTCCACAACTCCAGAAAACCATACACACTGACATCAGGAACATCGCATGATCAAACAGCTAAATTACACATTTCTCATCACTTTTAAGTACATATTGCTCCTGAAAATCAGGACACCTTTAAAAAACACAAGGGACAAATATAGGCAATATTTTTTTAAAACCTTTCGATTGGTTTTAATCCTCTCGTCAGCTTGGCACCCCACTTCTTGCAAAAGCCTTCTCTTATGGAGGTTCTGTGTCACAAAAAACAGACCTTGCACATGCATATTAAGGAAGGAGCCTACGCGTTTAAGGGAAAATATTTTCTGTTTTCTCCTGGAACTTGGAATTATTTGACTCTCGTCAAATTACACATCCTAATAAAAATAAAATAAAAACAAACAAATAAAAAACAGGTAATTTCCACATCAACTATGAATGTTTTAGATTCTGGACTGTAAAGACTAAACATTGAAGTCTATTTTGCACATATCCTTGATCTTTCTAGTATTAAAAAAAAAAACAACAAATTCCTCTACAGGGAAGATGTCCTCCCTGGACACATAACTAATAAACACACCACAGGATACTTGTTCCCCTTCACTTCTCCTGCACAGAACTTGTTTATTCCATGGGAGAAGTCAGGAGAATGTATGTCCAAGCCTAAAAAAGGCCACATATAATACAAGGTCATCTCCACGTGGTGCACTCAGCAAACTAATGAGGGAGATTCTTGTTTCCAGAGAAGCAAATAATTCACAGGACTACAGAAGAGTTGCTTGAGGAGAACTGAACAGCACAGAGCTGAGCTCCAGTCTGTCCAAAGTAGTCCCAAACAAAGTAAACCCCGATGCTCCCAGAAATACAGAGCTTGTGTTCATAGGTTGTGGTCACGTCTCAGAAGTGACGTATCAAACTCAAATTATTCCTAAAAGAAACAGAAATCCATCCTAGCAGCAGAATTTGCAGGAGGTAATGCTTAATGCCTCTTTACCAAAACAAAACCAAATCAGAAAAATAATAATTAAAAAAAGAAGCAGGGAAGGGAATCATTAGACATACAGGAATGTGTGAAGAGAAGAGAAAAATCGGAATTTCCAATCGACATGTGGCAAAAATACAAATTCAGTTTAGTAGCCTAATGCAAATAAAGGACATTTTTAATTGGGTAAAATCTCATGTGCGATTTTAAACATTAAAAAATATAGTGTTTACAGGGAAACTCTAAAGATTTTAGGAAGTTTATGATGTCCTATCGAAGAAGCAAATATGAAGAGCATTGTTTACATGTAGTAGGTCTACAGATGTCATCCTGAAAGTATTCAAAGCACAGAATGCTTTTTGCTTGCATACAGTGTTCTTTGAAAAGCTCTCATTTATCTGCAAAACATTTGTGAATGCATCTGTCCCTAATGAGTATTTTAAAAATAAATAACTAAAAAGCAAAACTGCAGTAATTACCAGAGTAGTATCAAATTTCCAGTGCTTTCTACCAATGGCATTCAGAAAGTTACACACATCAAACAGCTTTAGAGACCACTAATCCAAGCTTCCTAACCATAGAGAGGTGGAACATTACATCACAAAATATGTCTGAAAGCACTGACTTTTCCAAGTAATGCTCATAACTTGCATGAAGCGGAAGGAAGAGTAAAAATCACTGTTTACATACCACTACAGATTATAGATTCAAAACTTCACATGAAATGGCTTTCTCGGGCCTTTTAGATTAAACTGCACGACAAGTCTCCCCAAAGCCTCAGTTTACCATATTCAAGGTCATTTTACCACTGGTGCAACATTCTAAACATTTTTAAGTATTATCTAAGACGGGGTTTGCCAAATCTGTATTAAGGTTGACACACATTATCAGGAGTGCTGTTTTACGTAATATGCTGCTGCTGTCAGGTGCTGGAGTTCAACATTACTGGAGATGTGCTGAGATGCATTAGCATGCTCAATGCTTCTCCTTCCCTATTAAGCATTCAGATAACATGAACTAAGCTTAACACTCAAGGCTGCCATTGTACAAGTCTTCCAAAAATCTTCAGTAGTGAGAAGTACTAACAAAAAGACTCTCATAAACTGAGATGACAAATTATCTTTCACAGAAGTATTTTTCTATTTTGTCTTTAGGTGTTAAGCAACACTACAATACAAGTCACATAACGCTGACAGGGAAAAAAAAGTTGCCAATCTTCATGCCAATGTTGCGTAACAGCTGTATTTTCTGCAAAAACAGATTTTCCAAGAATCCTCAAACAGAAAAGCAAAAAAATTTATATTAAGGTGTACATCTACTACAGTGCAGTTTCTGATAGAAAGAGAAGACAACTGGGATCCAGGATTCTTAATGCTGCAAACAGCATATGAATATGTTTCACATACACTATGTTGCTTTCTTTCCAATCCCCTTTAGATGTATTTTCTTACAAGCCACTGAAAGTGTGAACGTTTTCTAAATCAAACTGTACTAAATAAAAGAGAAGTTCAGCTTTATCCTACAGTCTCAGTCTTTGCAGCTCTACTTCACAAATGTCTCAGCAATTTTTTCTCAAACTGTGGCACGGTTTGTATACACCACCATTCTGGATGCAGATGCCGATCTGCAAAACTTGCTAGGATTGTGCATATCAAAGGCACTTGGGAGATGGCCGAGAAGATAAATAAAAGCATCGCTTGAAGAAACATAATCAAGATAAGCAATAGATGCAGCAGTCCCGATGTATTAATTAAACGGAAGGAAGAAGCGCTCTAGCGCCTTAACATGCTCTGGACCGAAGTAACGAAAGGATGCGCACGCCAGAAAAAGCCGTAGTAGTCTGTGCCCAGCGAGGAGAACGCCTGCAAGTTAGTGGGAACCTCCGTGGGGAGGGGACAGGGTGAGAGAGGTGCTTCCCACCCCACCCCACCCCCCAAGCCTATTTTTGCAAAGGGAGTGTGATTGCAGCTTTGGCGCTAGGGACGGCTGCTCGGTTAGTATCTGCAGTAGGCGCACACATCGCGGCCGGGAAGGCAGAGAAGAAGAGAGGAGAGGTGCTGCTGGGGAGGCGCCGCTCGCCCCCGCCCGCCTGCCCGCCCCTCACTCGCCCTGCCCGGGGGAGCGCGGCCGCCCGCCCCTCCCGCTCATCCCGGCACGGCCAGCAGAGCGGGGGCCGGCTGTCCCTCCGCCCGGCCGCGGGGCCACACGCTGCCAGGCGGCGGGGGACGGGGCTCCGGAGCCCACTCCGAGCTGCTCCCGCCCGGCTCCCACCCCGGCCGGTCCGGGCGTCGCCCCCGCGGCCCCCGGCCCTTCCGACGCCCCACCACAGCGCGGAGGTGAGGGAGACAAGCGCGGCGCTTACAGTTCGCAGGAACTGGATCTCGTCCTCGCCCTCGCCCCCCTCGGCCATGGCTCCCCCTTGTCTCTCCGGCCGGGCGCTGCTCCCGGTGCCCGGGCGGGCGGCGGCGGTCGCTCCCCGGGGGGCGGCGGCAGGAGGTTGGCGGCCGCGCCGCACCGGGCTGGGGCAAGTGCGAGGGCGGCGGAGCCGGCGGCCCCAGCCCGGCCCTGGCGGCCGGCGGGGTGCGGGTGCCCGTGCGCCTGCAGCAGGTTGACAGCGCTGCCCGACTGCCTGTGCCTGCCGCGGGGAGGGGGATGCGATTAACCGGGGGAGGAGGGGAGGCGGAGCTCCCGGCCCCCCCGCCGCTGCAGGTGATCCGCAGCCCGCTCCCTCCGCACTCCAAACGCGCCGCCCAGCGCCCCTTGCCGGAGCTCCGCGGAGAGGCGGCTGCTGCCCGGCTCGGGGCTCGGCTCGGGGGCGCCGCTGCCCGGCCCGCCGGCCCCGGGCGTTCACCTGGCACGGCCCGAGCCTGGGGCTGCCCCCGCTCCTCCGGGACTCGCCCGCGAGGCCGGCGGCGCCGCGCCCGCCTGGGTACGGCTGTCCCGCAGGAGTTAAGCGTGATGTGCTGCATTGAGGGAGACCTCGGGAGGGGGAGAATTAAACGCCTCTGCGCCAGTTATTTTGCCAGCCGACTGTACTGTCGGGGAGAAGAGCTGGAAGGTGCAACATGGCTTCACCGGCTGTTGTACTTGAGCCATCGTGCAAGCGAGCTTAACCCGGGGTGAATGTAAGGCTTTAAAATACCATTTCCGTGAAGGATAGCTACCACACGTTTTCCATAGGGTGAAGTCAAGGGTTGCCACGGAATAGCTCATCTTTCATGAGCATCGTGCAGATCGGACCTTTACAAGGACACCTGTATCCATCAGGGCGGATGCTTGGCCTCCAGAAAGAAGTCTGGCAAGCCAGAGCCACCAGACTCCTAACAGCAACAAAAGTCTGAAACAAGTGTATGGCAGAGACCACTGTTAATGCAATGCAATGGTCATGAGGGGAGGATAACAGGGTATCTCACAAAAGAGTAAAATTTACACTGGATTACTGCCAGAGTGAAATGTATGCAGGATGTATAACTGCAGAAGGCTTCTGAAGGACCAAAACTGTTAAACGTAATGAAATCACAATGATTTTGGTAAACAGACTGTGTGGCTAGCATAGTAAAATATGTGGAAAGTGTTTCTAGAGAAGCTACACCCATCATCTGTAACTTTATGCTGTTCAAGGACATCATGAAAAAGTGCGGCACTGTGAGATTTTATCATTGCTTCTAGCAGTGGAAAGCCTGTTCGTCTGACAGACTGGAAACTGCAAGAGCAGTCATGACCCACCAGACCTCTAGAGCAAGTAATGTACCAATGCTTAATACCGAGGTTCTAAAGATGAACTCCAAAGTAATGACAGCTTAAGCATTTTCTCTATAATTTCCTGGTTTCAGTTACTACCGACTTCAAGTGACTTTTACCTCTCATGCTCACTACTGACTGAAAATATTTTTTTCTAAGGATGATAAAATAAAGACATTTTTTGACATTGTTAATTCATACTGCATTCAAACCTCTTAAGTATCTCTTCTCCAAATTATTTAGACTGAGAGATATTTATTGAAATAGACTCCAATTATAAAGTAAAGTCCTGAATTTGGATAAGTTTTAAAAATTAGGTTTCATGAAAAGGCACTAAACAAGTATATTTTATCATACTATCCTGTCACTTTCTCCTACTTAGCACACAAGTCAGTTCCAGCACAACTGTTTGAATGTATTTCATATGGTTGTAAATCTCAGTTCACCTGGTCCAAGGTCTGAATCATAGAACATCCAGGGTACTTTCCATAAGGCTTTGAAGATGAACATCAGGTTAGATGCCTTTTTTGTTTGCTGCATGCAAAGCAAGGACATTTTAGAGAAAGGAAATTTAAAAAAATTATACATAGTTCACTATAACATCAGTGCCTGAAACATTCTGTACAGCTTTCAGCATATTATGACATCATGGAAGTCGTTCCAAGAACTGTGGGACTGATCATACCTGATTTTTGTAGATTTGAAGCTCATAATTAGACTCCTTGGTGTTTAAAAAAGGAAAACTCCATCTGAAGCTTCTCCATGCTAGGGCAGTAATATTTCTCTAACACACAGCTTTGTTGATGTCTAATATGAGTGAAATGTATGCTGCACTTGTTCAGACACCAAAGAGTGTTCTGTGCTATCTTCTTTACCTGTGCATCTGTCCTAATGAAATGTCTAGGAGCATGTATGATACTATTAACCTTCTGTTAAATTGTTGGAATTTTCCACTTAGTTCCAAAGATATTTTGCAGTAACAGAGACACATACACCACATCTGGCCACATTAGATAATTTGCTTAGGAAGCAAAGTTAAAAAGTAGTAAAGATTCTTCCAGAAACTTTCTGAACAGGCTGATAAAAGCCTAATGTAGATGGGAGCTTCTTGTTAAATTATTCATCAAGGACAAATATTCATATGTGTAGTGCACATAGAATATTACAAGTACACGTGCAAAATACATATTAAATATAGTTCCAGCATTTTAGCTGATGTGAGGTTTTAATCAGCAGTTATGGTTAACTGCACTGAATAATTAAAAGCAACTGACTGGTTAAAAAAATGGAAAATGATGGTTAAAAATGGAAATAACATGATTGTTTCTATCCTAACAGGAAGTAACATAAAGTTCACAAAATTATTTCTTAGATGAAGTAGTGGGAAAAGCAAAGAATAAACATCCTTCAGGCCTGATATTTACAGGTGGAATTGAGAGGAGTTGTCTATTTTGAGGGGGTGTGGAAGAACAGGGCTCCCTGCTCCAGGACTGCCAGTCCCAAGGTTCAAGATGCCAGTCAACCCCATGGCAATTCACTTTGTGTTCCCCACTGTTATTTGATCATTTTCAATCAGTATTACATCCCATCATACCCACTGTTTTCCACAAGTCTGAAGATTTTTATCACCGACAACTGTGCTTTCTATAGAAAAAATGCAGAAAAAAAGAGTTTCTACTTCTGCCCAAACAATCCCGTACTGGTTTGTGAATTTACAGGTTCTAACACAACCTCTGAAGCTAAACAAAAAAATTTCACTAGAAAATTGACCTTCCCTTCCAGCTCTGATTTATGTTTTGTTAGCCATCTAGTTGTCTTTATAACATGCATGTAGTATATCTACTTCTTTTTTGCCCAAACTAGAAGCAGCCTTTCAAATTTTTGGTCCAGTTCTCCCACCTAATACGACCTGCTACTTACTGTAGACCTTTCGTGGTCCTGTTCTTGTTATGTTCTTCTCAAAACCTCACTTGAAATCTGCCCATGTCCGTGCCCGTTTCTAATTGTCACTATGACAGATATTTTACTTAATGTATTTTGCCTTTGCACAGCAAGGGCCTCTTGCTCCTGCAATCCTAGATTATCAAGGCAGCAGCACTGTGAGGATCCATAATATGCCCTTAGCAATTTTCACAAAAAAACCCAGGGTTCTTTATGTGATGCAGAGGCAGTACAGCAGCACCAGCATGACAGCGCTTCGGAGGTATCACAGCAGGATGCTGAACTGAACATAAATTGACACTATTATAAGGATTTTAGCACTTTCATAAATTTTAATCACCTAAATTAAATATTAGAAGAAGATTCATAGGTAATTTTGTGTGCATACACTCAAAGTAAAAATCTATGCGAAACAAACAATGTTTGCTGTTTATGATAATAACAAGTACTGTGAACATTCAGTATTCAGTAACATGAAGGAAACTCCCAGGTGGTTCTTTGTTTTTTATAGCAGGATATACTACCACACTATTTTTCCTTCTTGGAAGCACAGAATAAGATAATGCCAATAGGGGCAGATACTATCCTTTCTTCCTGGTGCTGCTCTTTCTTACAGCATGTCAGACTTTTCAGCCAAATATCAATCTTGCAAACATGTTATTCCAAATGCTGTAAAACTAGAAAGATTGCATCTCCTATCACCATCATAAATCACCCTGTGGTCAGTGAAATTGAGTCAATGTAAAATCTATGCAGGTTTAGGTCCCAAATGTGCCTTGGAAAGAATAAAATTAGTAGACCCAATTCTGCACAGAATTTACAAGATTTTATTGCAGATTAGCAGAGTTTAAGTGAGAGTAATTATGTCTAAAACCATGTAGTTATATGCTTGTCATGATCACCCTGGAGTTCAGTAATATACTGCATTTTCTTCAATTACTGCTTATCCTGAACCAATAAAACACAGTATAAGTGTTAATTACATGTCTCTCATTAGGTACATGTTTTTTACTCTATATATAGCCTGTATGCAAGAATTTACACAGGGATACAGTGTCATAATAAAATTTAGGCAGCCAAGCTTTTCCTTTTATAAAAACTTCTTTCTTCAGGCTCATGTCTAATTGTAGTCTGGAACAGGGCTGTGCCAAAGTCTGGAATTTACCCTTCTCACCTAAGAACAAGAAACCGTCACTGTCTGAAGCTTTCTTCCTGGCAAAGCTCAAAGCTTTTAATTTCTCTTTTCATTATTTGAAAGGGGGG